>CM034157.1:11844389-13044389 GCA_019776745.2 Taxus chinensis
TATTATCTCACTTCCTTTATTTCTCCAGACTCTGGGTTTCTTCACACTTAAATGAGAAACATGAGTTGAGGAAAAACATGTTCCATATGTTCCCTCTCAATGCCAAAATATCCAATTTTTTAATCACCATTTGAGTGGGGATAGTTTTTGAATTTGTTCCATTAGGCCTCCTCGCACCTGAATAATTGTATTTAGCATTAAGGTGGAAATGGTGGACTTCCCAACCCCCAATTATTATCTAATTTCCCCCCACTCTACCTTTTCCTCACTTTTTCTCTTAACTTGGTGATTTCTGCTCTTCCCTCCTCTCTCACATCCAAGGCACATTTTCACTCATTATCTTTCTTATTTCTCAACCAAATTAAAAATTCCACTTGCATTGTGAACATTGATTATTTTCTTCCTTTGCATATAAAAGGTGATTAATTTCATCCTTATTTCATACACTTTGGTATTTTTTAGGTTTGTGTTATCTCCTCCTTAAATCTTCTCAAAAACCCACTATAAACCATTGTTTTTTCCAATGAGCCTACATAAATTTCCAAAATTAAGTTTCAGTACACTGGATATGAGCATATATCCTCACTTGAAATATTTGTCCCTAAAATAGGAGACAGTGACATAAAACACACAAGATGATTTCTATGACATAATGAATGATGACAACCTAACCCAGTCATCCCAAAGAATTATGAATAGTGGGTTAGATCATGTGGGAGGTTTTCATACATCTTTCCAATATACCGATACAGTTACTTTTCTATCCCTCTGGTTTTGATCCTCAAACCAAGGATTTGAAATATACTCATGGGCAGGTTATCAAAAAATGGATGCTCACCTATTAACTTGGATCTATTACATTCTAACTTTTGAAGGTTCCACATTTTTAACCTTGTTGATGCCCAAAGGGAATATGATCTCACCTCCTATCAAGTACCAAAAAAATGATCTTTTTTTAAAAATATTGGATAAAATTTAAAAGGAAGGACCATATACAATATCCTAAGACTCTCTATATAATTTAATTCTTGGAGGGATTATTAGATATAATAACATTATTGGCAAGGGTAATGGGTTTGCCCTTAACTCAAGAGTTTAAAAAATTAGATGAGTATCTATATTATCTTGATTTGTGAAGGTTCAAAACCATTAAACTATGGATAAATGATCTATTGAGAATTCTAGCTCAACAACTTACCCCAATTAAACTAGAACAAGAAATTATACATTGACCTCTTTATTTATGTATACCATAGTGGGTATAGAATTAAGGATTGGTTTTTCAAGATAGGAGAGTAGAAAACATTTGACTATTTATGATTTATACACAAAATTGAATTATGAATACAAAATAGCCATTGTAAGAGGGTCTATGATGCTTTCACAATGTTTTTGGTGAGGTTGTTGAAGGGAAATGTAACAAGTAGAGAATCCCAGGAGGTAAGGAAATTGATTTTAGTCTATGAAAACTTATTCATCCAATTCAATAAATTATCCTATATTCAAACAAATGGGTTCAAAGGAGATCCATATAATTTACCAATATATTACATTGATAAGATCATTTTAGTTGATCTTTGTAGATAGCTAGATCCACTTCATAAGACCTATAGATACAAGAAGATCTCTAGCATACAATTTCCTATAAATTTGGGAAATTACACGTGTGTCATCCCTTTATGGACTATTTCCCAATTCAATTTGCATCCTTATTTAAAAAAATGCTTATTTTGATAGAAATAATTTTATTGGAAAGAATATATTGCTAGAATATCATCATTTCCATCATTTGAAGACTACTATGAGGAATGTATTGATGATTATGAGGCCAAGAAGAGAGCTTATGACAATTATCCTTATAAAAGATCCAAGATTTTAAGTTATATGTAATAGATGAGAGAATGGATGATGATGGTTAATATATTTTAACTACAAAATTCATTAATTCTATTCAGTTGGACTCCTCTTACCCTCATGACTGGTCCACATAAAGAAAAATATAATCACATGATCTTAAACACTCCTATTCTTCTTAAGTCCAAGAATTGTTTGAATAAACAGGTTAAAGAATTCAATGATTCTTAGAAAGAGGCTTCTTATCAAGAGGAATATTATTCACAAAAGGCTACTCCTTCCCAGAAAACTCCCTCTTCCTCTTGACTCTAAAACCAAATTCTATACTAAGAAGGATAAATCCAAAGAGGGAGAGAATAATGAAAAGGAACCAAGAAAAGATGATGATAAAGAAGAAACACATGAGTTAGGAGGTGGAATGACCCCTGAGTAAACACAACATGATGAATAAGATGTAGGTGAGAAGAAATAGGTTGAAGAGAAAGAAGAAGAGGAAAGTGGGGAAAAGTGATGATGAAGAGGATGCAGTGGAGATAGTTTCCCCTGATTAAGGAAAAACATGTGCTTTAAGACCCAATATGGAGGTGATAAGACCTTATTCTTCTCGTCTTGTGACTTCAACTATGGATGTTTTAATCTCTCAACCTCCTAGTTCTCAAATTTCCATTGCATTTCCTCCTCTAACAACATCATCAGGATATTCATTCACCCAGGTTTAACCCATGGTAGACAACAGAAAGAGAAAGGATCAATCAAGGATTTGTTAGGATAAAATATTATTATTATCATAATTAATTACGCATTATATAATAAATTATTTCATTAATGTTATTAATTAAATAATGTTGTTAAATGGTTATATTCCTTCATAACCATCTAATTATATTTATGCCTGCATACGGGTGTGGTTATATTTTTTTAACAATATAATTGTAATTATTAATTTATGCTTCTCGGATGTTATTAGAAGCTTATGTAATTTGGAATCTGGTTGCACCTGTGCAACTTAGTTTCTTGTTTGTATTCAGTTGTACAATACCTATAAGTATTGCAGCTCCTTCCTGTGTAAATGGTTGATTGAGATTAATAAAGCTAATCAGGATTCCACCCCTGTTTCTCAATTTACATTTAGTACTAGAGCAAGAATCTAGACCTATGAAGGAGTGGAAGAGAGAGTAGTTGAGATAGAGGAGTTTTTGGAGAAGTGTTTATAGCATCAGAGAGCCTATGTAGCCTCCTACAACCTCCCAACCCCATGCTTGCCTCCTCACATCCTCTTATTTGTTCCAGGTGTTTGGAACGCAAATTTTTTTTGCCCTGGTGCACCCAACACAAGGAAAAAATTACTACAAGTTTTGAAAATTAAAGAAATTGATATATATATATATATATATAGACAAATACATATATATATTTCCCCATTAGGGGTTTTTCCACAGAGAGTTATGCACTATTTTTGAAGAGTAAAAGGTCGAGCTACGGGTAGATCCAAGCCTACATTTCAAAGGCAAAAACAATGTCCAGTAGTAGCAAAGGTAAAAATTACTACCTATAGCAAAGTCAAAATGGTGGCCTGTAGCAAAGACCAAACATAGAACCTGCATCAAATAAAAAAGGGGGGAAGGTTGAGCCTTTCCTGCAGCACCGCCCCTTGCAAAAAGACAAGGCATTGCACATGGTCGAGCTGTCCCTGTTCATAGTGTGTAAAGGAACTTGTAACTTGTGTATTTCCACGCAACACCTGCAACAAGGGAGCCAACCTACAGCCTATAGCAAGCAAGGAAACATTAGTGGCAAAAGAAAAAAAGTGACCTGCACAAATGGTGGTTTTAGATTAAAAAACATAGAAAACTAAGGCCAATAAGTGGCGGCAACATCCACAAAGGAGGAGAAACAAATAAAACAAAGAAAAGGCATTAAAAAGCATAAGGAGTTTCAGATCTGCATCTTCTAGAAGTCCTAAATTCTTCCTCCATGCATGCATGTTACGCAGACAACCATATCATCTTCAGCCAAGTCATTTTTTAAGAGGTGAGTCAAATTCAACTTAATTTAAATGCAAGTTTGTTCATTTTATATCACAAGTGCACAAGTGGCCAAGGTGGTTAGAGAGAAAGCTTTGGGTGTGGGAGGTTTGGATGGTTCAAATCCCACCCCCAACACAAAGTTTTCCAACATTTTGAAATTTGGCGGAAAATTTGGAGAAACTGCCATAGTTAGAGGCATATTTATTAGGAAAAACCTGCTAAATTAGCTAGTTACAGCTAAACAAGGCCTACCTAAATTTTTAGTGAGAAAAACCCTAATTTAGGGTAAAATTTTTTTTCTCCTATTAAGCCTATTTTTTCATTTCGGGAAATGTTTTCAAAAGGAAGACTATCCAAAAACTTGAATTTTGGGCATAGTTTTTAACGGTTTTTGGCATTTTGGGTCATGTATTGGGCTCCAGAGGCCACCAGGGCTGGCCAAAACATTTTTTTTGCCTGCCATTCAATTTTTCCATATTTTTTAATGTAATTGCATGCTTCAGTATATTGTACTAATTTGCAGGTTGTCATAAGTCAACTGCAAATATTGTAACTATTCAAAAACTGGCAGAGAATTGTAATACAAAACAATAAAAAAATTGGTTCTAAAACACTCACGAGATCCTAGATCTCATTCACAGCATTTGGTATATACGGTGCCTTTGGGAAGTGCTTATGGGTAAATCCGTCATGACTACTACTACACTTAATGCCTAATATAGCTGCAACAACATCGTCTGGGCATTGACCCTTTAAATTGATGGGGAGTAATAAGGTCACAGTGCACACACTATGAGCCATCCCATCCGTCTATGAACGATTGCATGACATAAATTTGGAACTAAGAAATTATCCAAGTATATAGTGAAGTTACACGTGCGTATGAGGATATTTCTTTGAGCCGGTGTCAATAATCACACAGACCCCTTTCAGTACTATCTTGGTACCACGTATTGAATTCTTTCACGTACGTTAACACCTCTTTCATGTACCACCGGGTATATAGAAAGGGTGAGCTTCTTCCATGTACCGTCAGGTATATGGAAAGGGTGCATATATAGAAAGGTTTGGTATATCGGACTGATGGTATATAGATTGGGAGACCTTATACCTAGAGTGATAAGAGCCAAACCCTGTCAGTGATTTCTGTAAAATGGGCACCAATGCCCCCAAATTTTTTCTTCTAGATTCACAACTACTCAGAGGAAACAACTATGTTGCATGGAAGAAAAAAATCAAGACACAACTTGACTTTGAAGAGATTTTGCCTACTGTGAATGGTACTCTGACGAGATCAACTACTGATACAACACAACAATGATAGTTTGATAAAGCAGATCAAAAGGCCAAACTCATCATCTTGTTTGGAGTGTCCAAATGATGTGCAACCCCACATTTGAGATGCCAAAACAACCAAAGAAGTGTGGGATAAGTTGAGCATAGTATACGAGGCCAAAAACAAGAATGTTATACTAAATTTGTAGAGTCAGTTACACACATTGAAGTTCAAGTAGAATGAGAAAATCAAAGCTTTCTTAAGAAGAGTTACAGAGTTGAGGGCTTCACTTCTAGCCCTAGGAGAAGTGGTCACAGATGATGCTCTCATTCCCATTTTTCTGAGAGCACTCCCCTCTTCTTACCACATTTTTTTAACAACACTAAACATGTTAGATATGACAGTTAATTTTGAAAAACTGGTAAACCTACTGCAACAAGAGGAAGCCATGCATAATAAGGATGATGAAGAGGAGCAGGAACTTTCTTCACATCAAAAATGGAAAGGAAAAGGTAAAGGAAAACCTAATTCCTATCAAAATTCCCAAAATCAAAATATCGAGTATCAAGGGGACAACAACATAGAAGATGCAATGTCCAATCTGTAAAAGAGGACATGACCTAAAAGATTGTTGGTATAATACTTACAAGAAAGGTTCATCCAGTAACTCTGGACCTCCACAACAACAATCTTACAAGGGACATTCTAACTACAATCAAGGGTAGAAAAAGGGGAACTGGAAAAGAAGACCCCATCAGCAAGGAAATATTGTTGAGCAATAAGAACATTCAGACAATGAAGACTTCTTGTTCACTGCTCGATCAAGTGAACCATCCACATCATCTAGTGATGTTTGGTATGTTGATTTGGGGGCCACTCGACACATGACTGGCCACAGAGACTGGTTTATTTCAATGAGGGACACACCATCAAAAAATCATGTTTCGTTGGGAGATGATTCTTCATATACAGTTCAGGGGATTGGGAAAATTTCTCTACCCCTTGGTTCATACAAATGCAAACTATCAGATGTCTTATATGTCCCTGGGTTGACAAAGAATCTACTTTCAGTCAGTCAATATCCTTGATCACAACCTAAAAATTGACTTTGATAGTCATTTCTGGACAAGAAAATGTGTTTGATTCGAGACAAATCACAAGGCTCGAAAATAACCCAAAAGCCTCCAATGTGGGACGCATGTTCCAACTTGATTTTGTTCACAGAGATGATCAAGAACTTGTGGCTAAGAACTCAAACCTCAGCATAGTTGTGGCATCAGAGACTTGGTCATGTAAGTTTCAAATATCTTGTAGACACTTCAATATTTAATATGGTACATGGGTTACCATAATCTTCAGAAGGATACAGACAAGTGTCCTCATTTCCTAGTAGGAAAACAACATAGAGCCTTCATTCCAGATCTTGGAGTACATTTCAAGCTCATGGTAGAACTTGACCTAGTTCATAATCTTTTAGTCAACCAAAAGTCATTGGAACACATTAGTACTTCATGCTATGTGTTGACGACTATTCAGGAAAAATTATGGATTTTTTGTCTTCGCAAGAAAGTGTGGGAACTCATTTAGGAACACATCTGAATCAGCCTTTAATGGTTTTTTCTAAAGTAGCAACCTGAGAACAGAAACTGGTCATGACATTCTAGAACTCTCAAGCCTCATGATCTGTGTTGAATTCACTATGTTATGAGTTCAAAAAACTATCCTATTTTGCATGGGATTCTGAAATAGAAATAGCCACATCCACACAACTGAATGGTATTATTGAGAGAAAAAATACTATCATTGGATCATGTTGAGCAATGATTCCCCCCTCAATGTCTGATTCCAATTATGCAACACACAAAAGGAACTCAAAACTACTCTTGATGGAGTAGCATCACAGGCCCAAGATGATCAAATACTGAAATTTATTGCACACCTTAGACTTAAAAGTATGCACATACCCAAAAGAAAGGAATAAATTGGACTTTGAAGTCAGTGAAACTGTCTTCATTGGTGTGACGAGAATTTTATAGATTTGAACCTCCAAATGATTTTGAAGTGTCCAGAAAATTCTACACCTCCAGTATGTTGAGAAAACTTTTCAAAAATGTGAACATAGAGACTACATATGTTTCCACATTCAAATTATGTCTTTGCTTCACAATTGTAAACACTTTACAACTCAGTTCCCATCGGATAACCGAAAATTGTCCATGATGGGGATGATTATTATTATTTTTTTGTTTTTTTCTAAATTTATATGAGATCAAACTTTTGACTCTGGCCAAGACACTAGCATTTGATAACTTGAACTAATAATGACTATGGACTAGATCCAACATTTATGGCCACGGAAAGGCGCACTTTACAATTTGAACTTGATTTTTGACAAAGTATGAGAAAGATAATTTAAACTGAATCTCCAACCATATATATGGTCAATTAGTAGCTCATTGGACCACTAGATTAGTAGAAGCTGGAAAACTAATGACAATGTTGGCGTGGAACTTTAACCTGATTACCTTTGGATCTAAAACAATAAACATTGACTCACTATGAGATTTGAAATGTCATTAACCAATAAAGGCTATCAACCACATGACCAATAGACACTTCTACTAGCTCAACTCATACTATCCTAGATCACAAATGTATTGGATGCAGAATTGTATTCGGTGAAGGCTAATGCAAAATTTTCAAACCTGAGCTGTGAATTTGACCAAAAGAGACATGTGACACGAATTCCTACCAAAATGTCCACTCCGCTGCAGAGGAAGTTACACGTGGAGACACATGTCAAATTGGAGATTTTCAAATGTGCATAGAATCATTTGATGATATTCATTGTGATCTACTTTAGCTAAGATATGTCGGACATCCAATTTGAGGGGAATAACTGCTGGTGTGAAAGTTAAAAATGGTGAGAAAATCCATGGAGAAACAGTGATACAAATTCATACATTTTGCTTAACAGCGAACCATTTGAGGAATGAAGGTGAGGATTTTGAATGCAATACCAATGCACTTTTCTAAACTTCCAACGTCTCTGCACCCGTAAACATGTCAATGTGAATAGATTTGTGAACCATGAGAGCTTTGTAAATCTCAAGGCAAATTGTGCATCCCCATTCAAGTAATTTTGAATAATTTGTGGATGGGTACATGGATTTGATCCGTCATGCCTTTTCTATAGAAAATTTCTTGCAGTTTCAGTGCTTATAATGTGGGATATACCACTGTCAAGATTGATCCAACAATGAAGAATTCAATTATCCTTGTCACTCAAACTGATGGTGAGTCTAAATGGGTTAAGATCAAGCATTCAATTTGGTGATAATCCAATAGACAATCTGTAGCATGACAAGGAATGATCTTTGATAGCACGTGGTTGTCGATCTAAAGTAGGCATTGACTATGATTTTACAACTAAGTGATCAAATGACGGTGCTGATGGAAATTTCTCCTAACCTGCACAGTCTAGTTTATTATATTTCTCAATGCAGATCTGGCATCCTCGTTGCACATCTTGAGATTCATATCAAAAGATTTGCCACTACCTCCTTCATATTTGATTTGATTGGGACTTGTCTTTACATAGCAATTTCCTCAGTCGCTTCTCAGATGCTTGCACTAATTTTTGTCCTTAAAGTAGCTGTGCAGGGCCCAAATTTGTCTTTGACCATGCTATCTTACACAACAAAATTTGTATTCAGTCAAATTATATGGGGCAATGAATAATACTTTGCCCCTTGGATACTTGCAAAAAAACATTAGAGGAAGAGGACTCCTATATTGCTGGATGATACCAAATTAATCATGCAGCTACATATTTACACAAGAAAATCCATCTCTGGTGGATTATATTTTCATGTCCCAATATCTCTGTGCAATAGTTCTTTATATAGCAATAATAACAACTAAACAACCTCCATTTACAATAGGAAGGAGTCACAACAAGTTAATTTATGAATGTTATTCACGGACTACATAACAATCTGTAAGTTCAGATAATATATTGTTGAAACAATCTGTAACAGATATACATTCAAACACGTACTTTTAATACTAACAATGGATTAAATGTTCTAGCTAACAAACTATGGTGTGACAACATTAAGGTCATTCTAAAAATTGTCCTTAACGGTTCACACTGCTACAGAATGATCAGATGGTCTTATTATGTAAGGTTATTCAAAGAACTAATTTCAGTCAGTCAACTCCTAGATCAAAACTTAAAAATTGACTTTGATAGTCATTTTCAAGAAAACATGTTTGATTCGAGACAAATCATGAGGCTTGAAAATAGTTGCCTTTCCTCAATGTGGGACACATGTTCCAGCTTGATTTTGTCCACACCTTGGATGATCAAGCACTTATGGCTAAGAACTCCACCACAGCATAGTTATGTGGCATCAGATACTTGATCATGTTAGTTTCAAGTATCTCTGACAATATCTTGAGACACTCATGCCATTAATATGGTACATGGGCTACCATCTCTTTAGAAGGATACAAACAAGTGTCCTCACTACCTAGTAGGATCAAACAACACAGAATTCATTCTAGAAGAGTACATATGAAAAGCTCATGGTAAACTTTTCTGGTTCATCACCAATCTTTGCAGTCTGATGCACCAAGTCATTCTGAGGTTCGCAATACTTCATGCTTTGTGTTGATGACTATTATTCAAGAAAAATGAAGCTTCAAGATTTTTTGTCTTTGCAAGAAAAGTGAAAATTTGAAACCTTCAAGAAGTTCAAAGTAGCAGTTGAGAATGAAATTGGTTCATCACATCAAAACTCTCCACTCAGATTGAGGGGGGAATTCACCAGTAATGAGTTCAAAGACTACCTACAAACTCATGGGATTCTTTGACAAATGCCTCCTCCACACACACTGCAACAAAATGGTGTTGTTGAGAGAAGAAATCGTACTATCATGGAAATGGTGTGATGCATGATCGATGACTCTAGACTTGCAAAGACATTCTAGGAAGAAGCAACAAAGACAATAGTGTATTTGTTGAACAGAGTGCCCACAGTTGCTCTTGAAGGAGTAACACCACAAGAAGCATGGTCAAAGTGGAAACCATCTATTGCACACCTTAAATTATTCAGGTGCAAAGCAAGTATGCACATACCCAAGAAAAATAGAAAGAAATTGGACATGAAGTCACAGAAACTCATCTTCATTGGGTACAGTGAAGAGACTCTTGGGTACAGATTGATGGATCCAAAGACCAGAAAAGTCTACACCAGTAGAGATGTTGAGTTTTTTGAGAAGAAGGAAGCAGAGTCTCCTCCTCCAGACTCACTTGATGTAGATTATTCACCAGTTGTAAAAACTGAAGCTGATGTTCCCTCAGATGATGAAGTGATGATGGGGATGATGGTGTTGATAAATAGAACCACGACCCATGGGAATAGTTCAGTGTATGCCCAAGTGGTGTACTAGCACATTACGAGATGCAAGAATGGATGCTCCACCAGATACATCCACCCCTGGACCATGGACTCACAGTAAAGCAAGAGAAGAAGTTAACTTTTCTTTGATGAGTAGAGTTATTGAGTCTGATGAGCCCTCTACAGTCCAAGAAACCCTACTAGTCAAAATCTTGGAAAGATGCCATGGACTCTAAATATCAGTCAGTGATGAAAAATAACACTTGGCAGCTTGTCGATCTTCCACCAGGGAAGAAACCCATTGGATGCAGATGGATATTCAAAATGAAGTACAAAGCAGATGGGACAGTGGACAAGTATATAGTGCAAAGGGGTATGCACAAAAGTAAGGCATTGACTATGAGGAGACATTTGCTCCCATAGCTAAGATCAAGACGATCAGGATGATCTTTTCTCTAGCTACACAGTTTATATGGAAAGCTCCATCAGATGGACGTAAAAAGTGCCTTTCTGAATGAAGATTTACAAGAAGAAGTCTATATGACTCAACCTGAGGGATATGTAGTACCTGGTCAAGAAGCAAAGGTATGCAGACTCAGGAAATCTCTGTATGGCCTCAAATAGGCACCCCGGGCATGGTACATCAAAATTGATGAGCATCTCATACAACATGGATTTTTTAGAAATCCATACGATCCCAATCTTTACCTCAAAAAGCAAGGGGGGAGATTGTGATTGTCGTTGTCTATGTCGATGATCTAGTCATCACTGGTAGTTCAGTGAGGATGATCGATGCAATGAAGAAAGATCTTAATCGATCGTTCGACATGACAGATCTTGGGATAATGCACTATTTTCTTGGATTGGAAGTATGGAAGAAAGAGAATCACATCTTTGTTTCTCAGATGAAATATACCAAGACAACACTCGAGAAATTTAGGATGATGGATTGCACACCGATTGCTACACCTATGGAGAATAGATTGTAGTTATCTCGTTCAAATCCATCTCCTGAGGTAAGTGCCACTCTTTATTGGTGATTGATTGGGAGTCTCATTTACCTAACCTACACTAGACTAGATATCAACTTTGTAGTGAGCTATTTATCCAGGTTCATGCAGGAACCCAAAGTTTTTCATTGGAAGGAAGCAAGGTGCATTTTGAGATATCTCAAAGGATCAGTGGATCTTGGTCTAGAATACAAGAAGAATGAAAACTTCTTCTTGTCAGGATATTCAGATTTAGATCATGTAGGAAACATTGATGACCAGAAAATCCACTTCAGGATTTGTATTCTTTATGGGATCTGGACCAATATCATGGGGAAGCAAGAAACAACACTTCGTTTCTCATTCTTCCACAGAAGCCGAGTATCATTCTATAGGAGAAGTTGTCTGTGAAGTGATTTGGCTACGTCACATACTAGAAGGACTTGGAATACCACAGGACAAACTGACCACCATGTATGTTGACAATGAAGGTGTTCTCAAACTTGTTCGCAATCTAGCTTTTCACAAGAGAACAAAACACATTGAGGTATAGGTTCATTTAATACATGAGCATGTTTTGAAGCACAACATACAACTTTAATTTTGTCCAATAGCTGAACAATGGGCAGATATCTTCACAAAGTCACTTTCACGTGACAAGTTCGAGTTGTTCAGAGAGTTCCTCTCCTCATCCCTTGAGACAATACACAATTAAGGGGGGGATGTTAGGTTGATTATTATTTACCTTTATTAATTATGCATTTCATATTAATTAGTTTATTTATTTATTGGTTATATGGTTATATTTCATCATAACCATCTAATTGTCTTTATTTTGCATACAGGAGTTGTTGTATTGTTTTAACAATACTATTGTTTGTTTGTATTTAATTTGGTTATGCTTCCTAGATGTCTTTTTGGAAGATTATGTGAATTATTTTGTTGTTGCACCTGTGCAACCTTTTTCCTTATATGTATTCAGTTGTACAATTCCTATAAGAATTGTAGCACTCCATTGTAAGAATGATTCTATTGATTAATATAATTCTACATGCTTTCGTCCCTGTTCTACAATTATGATTTAGGGATTAAGCTAATGCTGACATTATCAAGTGATGAATTAATAAATCTAGGTACATACAATGTAATTTTTAAGTGCATGAATCAACATTAGGAGGAGGTGATGGTTGATCATCTTATGGAGGAAGAATGCTCCAAGAAGGAGGTTCTTAAGAAGGAGGAACCAAGGAAACCCACCAGTCTTAAGTATTCTCTAGAGGGGCTAGAGGCACCATAATAACCCACGTGGGAGGAAGAGACATTATCACCGCCTGATCACCACCTTACACCAATGAAGACCAACAAATGACCTAATGGCAGTTTTTTTGTGAGGCAGGAACTCTAACCTCATGTTGAGGAGGAAGGGAAAAAATGGTTGTAGTCGGGAAGAGTGGAGAACTTACTGTGGGATTTTCCACCTTGTGATAAAAGGAGGAAAACCTTTCATCGAAGGATCTGAGGAAACTTTACTCAAGGTATAGGGAGTACTCCCTTAAAGGTTGAGAAGCTCTTGGAGATGTTGAAACTTAGGAGTAACTTTTTTTCCTGGTCATGTATTTATAAACAAACGTAGGAGATAATAATAACTTTATTATTAATTGAAAATTGCCACGAGAGAAACTCATTATTGAAAATAGTTTCATTTCATATTTTTTGAAGTTGAAAAAGAATAAAACTCTAAAATATTCTATATATTTGTTATATATGATGGCTAATGAGAATTATCTCCAAAAATAGTTATTGCGAAAAGAAAAATATTCTATATTGTTTTTTGATTGTAATTCTTAGTCTTAACTGTCAAGGACCGAGGGGTATCCATTTTTCCAAACTCACCCACGACATGATCCTTTGGTCTCATCCCTATTTTTTTTATTCCCTATAATTTATATCTTGTGGATGTCTAGACAATACCTTTTACACCATCATATGCATTAATGAACTACAACCCATTTAATTGGCCGATAGGCCTTACTAAAGTCATTTTTATTGGTAACTCATGTTTTCGTCGCCATTGTATCCTTTTAATAAAATATATGTCATTAACTTTTTAATATTCAGCTCCTCTTGAAAAAACATCCACTTACATGTAATGTAAGGGACAATTGTCGACAAACAACACAATGAAATACGTTTGTGTTTCGAAAAAAAACATGACACAACATGTAATAGGAGGGGCAGGGTGATGTGGAATTTAAGAATGTGGTGGAATATTCAGCAAAAAACACCTGCACCCAACAAATTAGATGTTATAACATCTTAATCATGAAATTTGTGATGGTTATGTGCAAGAAGAATTTTTTTAAAAATGTTGTGGTAGAAGAAATTTATATAGATGTAGCTCCTTTGATTAACTTCATTTCTTTGAATTAAGGTATACAAAAAGTTAAGAATTTATGCAACATTTGTAGTTGCAAGTTTTTTTAATTTCTTTCTGTACATAAATATAGAAATTTCTCTTCAATATATACACAATTCTTTTGACTGATTGATTAATTTTGATTTTAATTACATATTTTACTAATTAATTTACAATTTTTAAAATTTTGTTTTGTATTTTTTTTCTAATTTTTTCTTTTGTTATTGTTATAGATCGAAAAGGATTGTTTTTGGCATATTGTGGTGTTTGGCATATCATTAAATCACTTGTGGTTCTACAGGTACCTCTTGGTTTCATTTATCTCTTCTTGTTGCTGTAATATTTCACTTTGCCCTGTTAAAAATGGCTATGTAAGGAGTGTTGGACAAGATTTCCTTTTTCTTGCTTAGATTAGTGAACTAGTACTAAAGAAAATAAAGTAACTCAGAATATGAATGGTATATGGACCTTGAGATAGGATGATGATGTTGATGGGCGCAAATGATGAATCCTTCTCTACAACAAGCTAAGTGATTTGCAAATCAAGATAACTTGACAAAAAAAGATTGGATTAGTAGATAGGATGAGAGGGTTTTCTGACAAAGTCAGTCCCGAGAAGCAAGAACTTCCCAGGATGGATGTCAACCATCTTTTTGATAAAAGATAGATAAAATACAATATTGATAAATTTAATGTAGCTAAGATCTGGATAATATACTTTAAATATGAGACAAACATAATATTGAAATTTAGAAATGTAAGGAAAGTATATATCTAATCTAAATAGATGCTAGATAACTCAAACATGTATGGGTTGACAGTGACCTGAGGCTGCAGAGGTTCAGTCGACGACAACCGAGGCAAATGGATTGAACATCGATGTAAAAATGCAGATCTAAAAGCACTGATGGCAAATATGAAGCTTATGCATCACTGGAATGATGAACAAGAACCTAAAGAAGAGCCTAAAACAAGGAGAAATATAAAGGATGCAAGAAAATTAGAGATCTAAGGGTAAATACTAAAAGGATGGCCTGGGTCTATGACGACTAGGATGGGTCAGCGGCGACAAAGGGCTGACAAAATGGATATGGGATGTCAAAGAAACAGGATGGTTGGATCTGAGACTGGGTGAATACAACAACATAAAACATATGGATGAGGATTTGAATGATAGAGAAATTGATGTAAAGAATGTTGGGTCGTTGACAACCTGGGTAGATCTAGGCTTGAACGAAAAGAGATGGGCATAAATGAAGACCTGTAGGAAAAGACATATGACAAAGAAGGCCGAGACTATGTCTTTGACAAGAATTGGAATTGCACAAGATGTTAGAGATTGAGATGGATGATACCCTATAATAGTAATGGTGAAATGCATGCAAATATGAATTAAATCTCCCTAAAACTCCAAAATGGAAACACAAGATCTCCAAGAGGATTGTAAGATCACAAGAAAACGAGTCTCTAAAATTACATCCTTAAATAAGGAAAGGTAAATGAGGTTTTAGAGTGACTACGGAGAGACGTCCATTTGGGTGGTAGAATGATGTTTAACTCGAGGCAAAGAGGCCCAAATAAAGTGGGATTACGGTTTTGGGTGATAAGGATGGAATAAAGTTGGGTAGGGAAGATAAATAGGTAGGTGGATGATTGAGATGAGTAAATAAAATCCATAGAAGGGTAAAATCATTAAATGGAGGCCTAAGGATAACAAGTTAGGGATGCGAGACAAATTAAGTGAGGATTAGGATTAGGATTAAACAATGATGAGTAAGGACAATTAAAAAATGATTTAGAGATAATAAAATAATGAGATGAAGATTAGAGATAACTAAGGAAAATTAGCATAAATGGGATGGAATAAAATGATTAAAGGTGGGAAAGAGGTGATTAATAGGATAAATTAAATTTAGGAAGAAAATTTGAATGGATGGCCATGAAGAAAAAGGATCGAATGTGGGGTAGAGGGTGGTGATACCAAATTTTGGTGTCTACATTTTCCCCTTTTTGATGAGTGGTTTACGTTGGGCAAGCCACGAGACAAAAATACGAAGGATGAAAAAATATAATTAAATGGGTGTTCCCCCTCAAACTAGGGGTCGACGACACAAAGGAAGTCGATCATGAGTTTGAAAGAGAGATGAATAAGGGTAGAAAGGATGAGTTCCTGGAAAGAATATAAGGGGATAAGATATCCTAGACGAGGTTTGAACAAAAATTAAAAAGTAAAATAAAATTATGGCGGTGACTTTAGAGTAACACTGGTAGGGAAAAAAGGACAGTCTTCAAGGAGATGACAAATATATCATATGGGCTTTTTAGTTAGCTAAAACAACTACAAAATGGAGGGAAACCAAGGGGAATCTGCTCAAACTGGATGTGCAAGCCGTGAGACCAATGGGTCAAAGGAATACATTGAGTATGCGTAAAAAAATGTGAACAATGGTCGAGACAAGGGTCATGAGAAAAATATATGGGTGGAAGCGAAAAATATGCATCTAAGGTGGGATGAAAAGGTGATGTAAAATAATGGTTCCCTAAGGGGGGATACAAGGATGGCCACAAAGGTAAAAGGATGAAAGATAAATATGTGATGGATTGAAGCTTGGGTGGGACAAATAAAGATGAGATATGAGAAACACTTTAAGGCAAAAAGTGGAAGAAAATATAATTTTGAAACTTATGCCATGTATGGGAAGTTTGGCATGAACAGCGTGAAGAAAGGATCATTTCCTAGTGTAGAGGTCAGTCCGCATTCCATCACGTGCAACCAAATTCTACTCATCCACTTTCGATAGCACCTGTCATCCCATAAATTCTTTTCCCACACATATATAAAGTCTATGTTATTCTTGAGGAGCTTTTCAGACCATGAGAAGTACTTCTTATGGATAAGCTTGCACGTAGGTTGATAGTGAAGGGGTAATGTTGGCCCCCTTAGAATATTGGCTAACTACAAAAGGGCACATGGGTGCACAAGGCCTAGTTGAAGGAAAAAGCATGTAAGAGATAAGGTTTGCGTAAGGCAGGGCTTTAAGGAAACCTGTGGCGCGCATGCAAAAAGAAGCAAGGGTTTAGGACTTAGCCATATTTGGGTGCCCAGGGCAGAACAAGTGAAAAGCATGACCGGTAAATAAACATACAGAGTGGATAAGGTGCCAACCTAGTGCAACAAGGTGGCCTAGGATAGGAGCATGCCTATGGCTAGAATCTTCTAGAAGCTCATCATGAGTAAAAAGTGGAAAGCTCAAGCTTGGAGGAGCATGCTCGACATGGAGGACCACATTTAGACACTTGGCATTAGATTTGAGGGCAATAGAGAGTGAGTTGGCAGTGTTGGAAAGTGATAACCAGAAGTGCCTGCATGTAGTACAAGCACCTACAAGTTTGAGATATAGCGGGTTAGAGAGAGTGCGCATTTGAGGGATAGTAGGGATAGAGCTCTGCAAAATTACTACAAGGACTCTGTTAGTTTCGGATAACTGTGCATCAAGGAGAAGAATTTATCAAGGGTATGAAGTTATAAATTTTCTTTTGAGTAGCCTAGTTACATATGGGTCCAGTGATAATGCATGATTGCAGTCTACTTCTATGTAACATTTTTTAATAGCTCCGATGAATGTAATGAGGTTACCAGCTATATATATGGACATGAACATTGATGAGTTCTAATGCATACATCTTTCTCATAGTTCATGAGTTCTCATTTCCTGTTCATGATTAAGTATGAATGTCTTGTGCATATTTCTTTCTATTTTAATATATGTTATTGGATTCTATTAAAGCATTTTCTATCTAGAAGTGACTACAAGGACCTAGAAGCCGTTTTAAGCCCAATGGTGCTCGTATGTCTTAACTTCCTCTCCTGGAATTCTCTTAAACACTGGATCATAGATGATTTTTTCCCACTAAACTCACATAAAAGAGAGACTCGGCACCCACGCGTGTCTCAGGTGAGCGCTCAACGCTCACTAGGTGATAGGTTGGTGCATGTATAGGGTTTCTTCCTTTTGTGATAATGGGAGTAAAAATGAATACATCTTGGTTCTCATTTCTGGGAGCATCTTTTTGAATTTTTAGTGGGATATGAGCATAAATCATGATTTGGGTAATGAGTAATGAAATAGACGTGGTTAACATCAAAAAGTTTTGAAGCATGGTTCAAGAGCATAGAAGGATGAATTTACTCAGAGATTTAGCACTGGACTTGAGTTTAATGCACGAAGATGGGTAGAAGAGAACCTCTACCATGATCTATATGAGACCTTATTCTGCTACTTCCCAGTAGAACTGTATGAATGGCTCTCAGCCTATGTGTCTAGATCAAGTTGGTATTATGGATCATGTATGTGGACCCAAGAAGATTACTAAAGGCTGCAGGATGCAAATCTGATGTGGACCCGTGTTGTGGATCATTGGTGGAAATGAGTATTGGCTAGCTACACTCTAGAGTATGCCATTTCCACATATTCTTGTCTGGAGGTTGCTGAGTTTGAATTTCTGTAGGATCCTAAAGGATCATTTCTACATGTTATCCTCTAGACCTATGAAGATATTTGATGGTTACCATGAGTTTAGAGGCATTCCCAATGGCCAGCTAAACCATTCTGAGTGTTGGGTGAGGGAGCTAGGGTGGAGGAAGATGGACAGATATTACGACGGAGAAGGAAAGGGAGGAGAGATGATTCAAGTATAGTGAAGCGCATGAAAGGGAGATTGCTAGATGACACATGAGGTTACTAAGTGTGATGGATCTATGGAGACAGATGTTGTGGGAAGGATTTGAGGTTCACGTAGAGGACGTGGAACCTAAGCAGTCTGTGCTACCCCATCTTGGCAAGCGCGTAAGAGAGACCCCTTCAGATTCTATGATGAGAGTTCATCATGCGGAAAAAGGAGAGTTATTTGCATGCATATCTGAACCCACCCAGTGATCGAGACCCTGGCACTTGGTTTTCCTGAGACCAGGGGTAAGAAGTGTTATTGCTAGTCCAGTTGATATACAGTGGAAGAGATCAGATTTGTGCCTAAGAGATATAATTTCTTGAGTTGGGCCTTCTTTTATGGTTGCAAACGCCATATTCTAGTATTCAGCAGGAATCTTTGGGACAAGGTAGAAAGTGTACCCAAGTATTTCGATCTCACATCTGGGAGTGGCACTGAAAGCTATTCTATTGGAAATGTGGCATTGTCACAGACCATAGGAATGTAATTCAATGGAACTATGCGGGGTGCTATCAGCATGACCATCAATGCATAGTTCAATGTGGGCCGTGGGGGCGTCAAGAGGAACAGCCCCTACAGGATTTGGTGGTTCAGAACCAGTAGGAGTCTAGTGGATCTAGTGGCTCTGGAGGCACAGGACTTGGTGGATCAGGTAGAGGAGGAAACACTGGAGGGAACTAAGGCTCTGGCTCAGGAGGATAGGGTCCCCAGCCACCACCTCAAGTATTCTTTGAAATGTCTCTACATTTGTCAGATTACATGGGCATTGGGATGTTGCGATACATGTTCACAAGTGTGAACTGCTATGGCACGCAAAGGGTATCACAACCCCAGAATGGAAGGCTAGTTAGTTTGCAACCACGTTGCAAGGGTGCACACATAGCTGGTATAGGAAGTATGACCCTCATCAAATAGTAGTGGACTATACTACTTTAAATAATGCATTCTTGGCAGAATTCCACATTCCTAAGTTTGAGCAGAAGAGCATCAGTGCTTTGAAGGAGATTCAGCAAGGAATGGCAGAGAGTGTGTAGGAGTATGTTGCGCGCTTTAAAACTCTCTTATCTAAATTATCATATGATATTCACCCTTCACAACATGCTCAGTGGTTTTTTGGAGGATTGATCACCCATTTTATAAGGGCCTTATCTCATAAAAAATTTACAGACCCGCATGAGGCATTGAAAACTGCTCTGCACACCGAGGATTGTTGGTAGTGTTGATACTGGCGTTAGCCCATTCCTGGAGGCTTAGATTGCTGCTATGGCTAAGCAGCTAGAAAAGATGTCTACGAACTCAGCCCATGAGACTCACAGTGGTTTGTGGTGCACAGATTGTGAAGTAGAGGGGCACATTAAGGATAATTTCCCCTAGAGGATAGTATGCGCTATGATAGTAGATTGTGAGATTTGTCATGGGGACCATGATGCAAGTAGATGCCCCTTGCTACAGTGCGTAATCCAAAAGAATGTGTCTTATTACTACAATTTACACCTCTACAACCCATGATACTAAGGACTGTAGTCTCATTGATCAGATCCATGAGGCCATTGATCATGGGGTATGCCAAACTAGCATTTCCTGTAGTTCTAAAGGTGATGATCACCATTATGAGGAGCACGCAGATGGAGGCGCACATGGAAGAGGGTTTTCAAGGAGGATTCTGTGGTCGAGGTAACCACGAAGGAGGAACGAATGAGTTCCCGCATGGAACATGTTTCAATTGTGGATCTACAGAACATTACAAAATGAGAATGGTCAGACCTGTTGCAGTGCTCGTGGTGTGAAAAGAAGCATAAGTATGAGGAGTGCCCATATTTGTTTGAGCATATGAATCAACAACACTGGAAAGACAAGGGCACTGTAATGGTCGGCATCAAGAAGGTAGAAATACATAGTGGATGCCTCAGGTAACATGGGATGCAGATTTGGAGCCTATCTTGGTAACCACAACGGAATAATCCATGCGCGTAAAAGAGATACCAAGGTATAAGAAACTAGTTTCAAGGGAGGAAGTAGTTCATGGAAAGCACCCAGACCCTGAGCATCAAAATGAGGTGTATCAACACACTATGGATGTCATTCGGAGTTTACAAGGGGAAATCCAGTGTCTAAAGGAGCAATCCATGAGGGAGGAACAAGGAAGGAGAGTTGAGGCGCCAAAGGATGACCTGGATGAGGTCAAGGAGGTGTGTAAAATGCTAAGACAAGAGAATATCATTCCCTTACTAGGATCATGGTTGAGAGAAAAGGTACTATGCACTGGAGGAGAGAGTGAGAGGCATGTCTTGCACACAAATCTTCCCCCTCACAACATTTACTATGACAAGGAGATCAGATTGAATGTAGTTGTAGATGGATGGATCCTTCATAATATCATCATTGACATTGGCACAAAGGTTAATGTTCTAACTTTGGATGCATAGCATCAGATGGGAAGACCTGCATTACAACCATCTTTGAATGTGTTGTATATGGAAAAAAAGACTAAGGATGATTCCCATCGGTGTCTTAAAGGATGCAACTATTACTATCCAGGGAGCTAAGTTTATAGGGGACTTTGAAGTCTTGGTGCTCACTGAGGTAGACAATTTCCCAGTACTACTTGGGTGCCCATGGTGTTATAAGAACAATGTGGACCTTTGGTTCAACAAAGGGTACATAAGCTTTGAAAATAAGGAGGAGAGGGTCATTATACCCTTGGCTGATGGGAATTCGACACCCTATATTGAACCTTTGGGGGGAAGAAATTCTGGACAGGATATATGTGTGCTCAATCAGGGACCCAAAGATAATACATCCTATCGATGGAGTTATCCAGTTTGAGGATGCTCATTCAGTAAGTGATACCACCAGTCTAGCATGTGAAAATTGGGTGCATGGAACTTATGAATTGATGGGATGGAAGTTGAGAGGGTTGGTGACCAAGGTAACAAAGGTGTGCATAGTTCGGCACCTAGGAGGAAAGGAGCTACCTAAGTATTCAGGAGGAGCCTTTGCTGAGATCTTTCTACAGGAGATGGAAGCTCAGTGGAAGAATAAGAAGGAATGGAGAGGGATGCTAAGTTATGTCATGCTCGACACAGTGGCACGGTGGTGGGCTACACATCAAGAGAGCCTTTTGGAATGGCACGTGGTAAGAATTTCTCTCTCTGTCAGATTCTCTAGGAGCAACATGCCCACTGCCATCAAGGAATACCATGGGAAGGAGCCCGCCTCTTTCCATATCCAGGAGTGTGAGAGGATCTGGAGAGAAGGTGCGGAAGCTTTTCCACCATCCCTCTGGGTGCACAAGTTATATTCTACACTACAGGGTTACACGCACGCATGGTACATACATTCAGAGACATGCTGCCAGACAAGGAATTGGCAAGAGCTCGTGGCTGACCTTATTCAAACCTTTGAGTATTAGAGTACCAAGCCATCAGTTGATAAGGCCTTGTAGGGTATCAAGCACCTTACCATGGGGGATAGTGCCATGGTAGAAGATAGGTTGTTGGAGTTACTAGGTGGACCAGGTTTGGAAGCGTGCTTTGAAGAGGAGATAGAGGAAATAGAAGAGTTGAAGCTTAAGAGCACGTGTTTAGAAAAGGAGAAAGGAAAGTTGGTGTATGTGATTGATGGGGAGGAAGCATCAAATTTGGATATTGGCCATTTTGTAGGGACACGCGAGGTAGTGGAAAGTGCTGATACTCATGCACGCACCTACCATGAGCCCTTTAAGACAAAGAAGGTTAACATCAGTTCAGGAGAAGAACCTAAGGAAGCTATTATTGGAGATTACTGGTTGGAGAAGGAAGTCTCTAAGATCATTGATCTGTTATGTGAATTTGAGGATTTATTCCCACGTGGGTACCATGAGCTCAAAGGTGTTCACCATTCCTTGGGGGAGATGAAGATAAAGCTGAAGGATGGTGCATGCCCAGTTAGGAAGAGGCCCTACCGAATGAATCCCAATTTGTGCACGTGAAGGTTAAGGAGGAGATAGACAAAATGATAGCTTCTGGGATCATTGAAGCAGTGGAAGAATTAGAATGGATAAGTCTGATGGTGATCAACATCAAGAAGGATGGGCGGATTAGGATCTGCATGGATTATAGGGAGCTGAACGCAGTTTGTGTCATTGATCCTTTTCCAACCCCCTTCATGGAAGAAATTTTGGAAGGAGTCGTTGGGCACAAAATCTATTCCTTTACAGATGGATTTTTGGGGTACCACCAAGTCTGGATTGCAAAGGAGGACCAGGAGAAGACAACTTTTGCCACTGAGTGGGGAAGTTTTGCATATACGGTCATGCCCTTTGGGTTGAAGAATGCCTACTATTTTTTTCATCGTGCATAGTGGTGCAAGCATTCCAGGACTTCATCCATAAGTTTCTTCAGGTCTATTTGGATGATTGGACAAGTGTATGGTCTAGTCAAAGACCATTGTGACAATTTGAGGTTAATGTTTGAGAGGTGTAGGTAGTTGAGGATATCCCTCAACATTAAGAAGTGTGTGTTTGCTACACCCTTTGGGACTTTATTGGGGCATATCATATGTAAGGAGGGCTTGCTGGTAGATCCCGCTAAAGTTGTAGTTATTGTGGGGTTAAGGGAGCCTACTAGCCAGAGCGCAATGTGTGGATTCCTTGGGCATATGGGTTATTACAGGAAATTCATCAAAGGGTATGCCAAGATCGTCACGCCTTTAGAGGAGCTGCTCAGACATAAAAGTGCCTTCCATTGGGGAGAGGTGCAGCAGAGGGTGTTTGATACATTAAAGGATAGGCTTGTCACTATGCCTATATTTTATGTTTTCCCTCTTGGAACAAGCCCTTCCATGTCCATGTAGATGCCTCAGGAACTGCCATTAGAGCAGTGCTTGCACACCTAGGTGAAGGAATTGTTGATCATCCTCTGTGTTTTACAAGTAGGAAGTTAACACCAGAAGAGTACAATTACACCATGACTGAGCATGAGGCATTATCAATGATCTACGTGCTTTTCAAGTATATCAAATACTGGCAACACCCTTTGTATTTTACACTGACCACATGGTGTTAAAGTATTTGGTGAACAAGCACGTTATGCAAGGGCGCATATGTCGGTGGGTGTTGTTGTTTCAAGAGTTTGAGTTCACCGTTGTAGTGAAGCCTAGGAAAAGTAATTGTGGACCTGATCATCTGTCAAGAATTGATTCAGGGGAGGACACGCAGAGTATTGAGGAGACAATGCCAGACACGCAACTATTTAGGTTGTGGCGCGTGCCCTCAGATTTGGAGGAGATTGTAGTATTTTTAAAGGAAGGTGTGGCACCAGAAAGGAATGAAGGCATTAGAGAAGAAGCAGCTAGCCATACACGTCGTGCACCCTACATGTTGATCAGTGGAGACTTATACAAGTTGGGATGTGATGAAGTTTGTTGCACAGGTGTGTATTAGAGCATGAGCGCCTCACCATCATGGAGGAAGCACACATGGAGGAAGTGTGCGGGTGGACATTATGCAGGTGATGCCACTGGGTATAAGATATTAATGGTAGGTTTGTGGTGGGAAACCCTGTACAAGGATTGTAAAGACTATTGTAAAGTGTGTGACCATTGTCAATGCATTGGCAAGCCAAGAAAGAGAGATGAAATGCCTTTGCACCCTATACCTAGCACGGAACCTTTTGAGAAGTGGGAAATAGACTTTGTAGGCCCTATTGCACCAACAGCACGTAGGATTGGGTCATGCTATGTCATCACTTGCATGGATTATCTGACAAGGTGGGCAGAGGCAGCCCTAACTAAAGATTACACAGCAGCCACAAGTGGCAAGGTTCTTATGGGAGAACATTATCATGAGGTATGGATGTCCTTTGAGTTTAACCAGTGATAGGGGTACGCATTTCTTGAATGAGACCATGAGGATCCTGTTAGCAGAATTCATGGTGGCTCATCACAAGACTACACCCTATCACCCACAAGCAAATGGAACCATGGAAGCATTCAACAAAATACTGAGTCATACCCTGACCAAAATTTGTGATGTCGGAAGACAAGATTGGGATGACAAAGTATCAGCAGTATTATGGGCTTACAGGACAACATATAAAAGGATGAACAAAGCCACACCATTTCAGTTGGTGTTTGGCATGGAAGTTGTTCTACCATTGAATTCATGTTACCTTCTCTACGAATAGTGTGCGCAGGAGGGTTGGCTGATGAGCAAGCACTGGAAGAAAGAATTGATGAGTTAATGAAGCTGGATGAGAGATGATCACTCGCCAGGTGGAGCCAAACAATAGAGAAAGCAAAGTAAAAGGCATGGCATGATCGCCACATTAGAAACAAGAAGTTTGAGGTTGGGCAGATGGTCTTACTGTATGATTCTAATTTTATGCACCATCCTGGGAAGTTGAAATTCCATTGGTTGGGTCCTTACACAATCTCGTACATCCTTGATTTGGGTGCATGCCAGTTACAAGTGCTGGATGGGATGAAGTTTCCTAGACACTTCAATGGGAGTAGGCTGAAGCCCTACTATAAATAAGTCTTCTTGGTGTTTGTAAATAAGGTAGTTTTTCCAGTTAGTTTAGAATTTTCCTTTATGCATTTATTTTCTTGTGTTTCCCTTTCACGTTGTTGTTTTGTTTTGTGCCTTGGGTGCCGGTAACCTTATTGCTACTTTTTGAGAATTTGTGAGTGCGCAGAGGACCACGCATCATTTTAGTGTGGGGTGGAGTAATGTGAAGGAGCGCATGGTTAAAGTGCCAAGGAAGTTTGTGTTAAAAATCCCAGTTGAATGGCCCGGTTGAAAGAGGTGTATGGAGAGAAAAGATGGAAAAAGGATGGTTGGTGCCAAGATAAAGCTACTTATAGATCCCATGTACAAAGGAGGAGAAAGTGCATTAAGCAACACGAGGTAGGTGAGAGAAAAAATAGGACAGAAGAAGTGCCTTCGGCACTGGTTACGTTCTCCTGTCATGTTGGATTGGTTGCGTGCCAGAAGGTTGGAGGATTGTCCACGTAGGTTGGGTGCGTGAAAGAAAGTGCTTAAGTCAGGATTTGTTTGAAAAATCCACATTAAATGAAAAAAGTATGGTGGTAGGTGAAGTAGCACTTAATGTGTAAAAATGGAAAAACAATAAATAAAGGGGCTGGGACACTTCATTTTTCACTTTGCATATAAGGAGAACGAAGCACTTTTTACACCTTTACAAACTAGGGCTCCTAAGAAACTGGTCCGTGTGAAGAAAAATTTGGAGAGATTGAAGCATGGGTAACTAGTTCAGATTTACAAACTAGGAGGAAGGGATTTCATGGATGTAGGAGAAAGTGTGATGATACATCATCTTCTGAAGGGAGTATTCCAGTTAGGGTTTGAAGAACTAGGGCACATGGGTTTAAGTAATTTTCTTCACAAGTTTGAGATCTAAGGTTGGAGAGAGTGGAAGAACAGAGTAACATAAGTGATTGAAGTGGGAAGAAGACCTAGAAAATGGCACCCAAGAAACTAGTTAGTACACCCAAGAAGGGAAAGGGAAAGGGCAAGGGAAAGCAACAAGAAATTGAAGCAAGCACAAATGAGGAGTGGTATGCAGAAATGCAGTACCCAGATGGAGTGTTGTTGGGGAAGGAGTGGGAGTCCCATCTTAGGGACATGTCTGTAAATGATTATAATCATCAGACAAGCACAATTGAAAAGGAGTTGGTGCTGGAGTTAGTGCGCCCAACAAACAAGAGGACACCAGAGGGTTTGCCCATTTATAATGATGATGTGAAGGTCAAATTGGAGAAGGCGGGGTTACTACAACTCTTTGAGTTGCCCTACTTTGAGAAACCTGAGTGAATGTATCAGTGGCTAATGTCGCACGTGCATGAGGACTATTTCCACTTCACAGGGTGCAAGATGTGCATAACTCCTCAGCTAATTTCACATTTCACAGGCCTCATCTATGAAGGAGATGGTTTGGAGGATGATTTGACTGACAAAGAAGTGATTAAGGAAACTATCACCACTTTTGCATGCAAAAAGGGGTCAAGGTATTATGATGTCACAGACATCAAGGATCCAGTAATGAAGATGGCTGCACACCTGGTGTCAAAGCTAAATGGCCAGGAGAGATGGACCCAAGTCAATAAGCCATGGTTGAATGTTTACAGAAAGATTTCAGAGGGCACCATCTATAATTTTTCTGCATTCATCATGGATGAAATTATCAACTACGTGAAGGAAGGTGACAGGATCCTTTTTGGAAATGTGTTGTTAACCATTGTGTTTTTGGAGATTGGGGTACCAGATGCATCAGATAAGTTCATATGGGAGTACCCTGATGAAAAACCCTTACCTGTCAAAAGGTTTGAGAAGTACGCTTGTGACACTATGACAACAGTGCACAAGGCACATTTGGAAAAGTGGTACACGTGCCTAAGGAACGCGTTCGGGGTAGAATGGAGAATTCCCGAACAACTGCCAGTGGCCACTAGGGGAGAAGCAGAATTTGTTGTGTACCAGCATTACTGCCTGGGAAGATTCAAGTTGACAGATGACACATGGAGCCCATGGTGCAAGCTCCCCTTTGCCTTCACAGCTCAATACTTCCAAGTGGGAGTAAACAGGTTCAAGGAGTCCAAAAATTTTAAGTTGGACCTTGGTAGTCTGGACCAAGACCACAGGGAATTGTGCAAAGGGTTGGTCTACCCTAGCAAGCATGCGTACATAGAGCTGTACATGTCACATGAAGTGTAAATGACAAGGCCCATGACTCTGCCCATTGTAGGAGGATCCACGGTGCATGTTTACATTCACATAAGACCCAAGTCAGAGAAGGGAACATATCTAGAAAATGAGGTATCTATACCTCAGGATCCAACTGGGAGGAAAAGATCCATGCCAAAGGGAGGAAAAGAAACCAGAAAAGAAAAATCCAAGTGTGGTGGACACACAGGCAATAGGTTCCCCTAGGGTAGGTGCCAGACCCAGTACGTATGTGCACAAGAAGAATCCCATAATCAGAGAAAAGACTCCAGAGCCAGAAAATCCATCAGATAAGGAGTCATCAGAAGAAGAAGAAACAGAGTCACCTACACCGGAATCCCTAGTTAGGAAGAAGTAGAGGGTAGAAGAGGAGACCACCTCGGAAGAAGTTGGAAATTTGGAAAAATACATAGGAGAGAAGGATGATAGTGAAGAAGAAGTAAGTGGGGAAGAGGACCCCAAGAAAGATCAAGGGCCACCTATTTTCAATGTACATGATTCAGAGGAGGAAGGTGGAGAAGAAGAACAAGGGTTCCTTTTTGTGCGGTGCAAGGATAGCCAGGTAGGAGGAAGCACCCAGGACATGGAAAAAGATGAGGAGGCTAGTGCGCAGAAGCAAGAGGTTCCAAGCTCTATGCAGGAGCATAAAACCAAGGTGGTAGAAGAAAAGGAGACAAGGAACATTGAGACCCTAGTGGAGGACAAAGTGGAACGCGGTGTTGAGCCAGTATTGAACAAAGAGAGGAGGAGAGCGCAGAAGAGGAACATGGCAGCACTAGAGGCCCAGTTTTAACTGTAAGTATACCCAAGGGTATGCGCACGAGAGGAAGGTGCACAGAGGGGGGAGGCCAGAGATGGGTTATATTGATGACCCCAAGAAAGTGTTTCACACATGGTTCCAGAGTACACTTCTGGTGGAGGAGCTTATAGGCATGTCATCTTTTGACAAGGAGGTTACCTATCCATGGACAAGGAAGATGATCTCATGGGAAATTGAGTCCCACCTTGATGAGCCAGAGTTTGAGGTAAGCCATGGGGTAGTAATAACATTTCCAGGACTAGGAGAAGATAACCCAGTGGTGGATACCCAACAGCTCTCAGATGAACAACTGTGCAACGTGCTTAACAAGGTCTCCATTGAGATAGAGGCTAGGCTCTTCAGGTGCAATGATAGGATCAGGGATCTGGAAGGGGAGCTGAAGAAGAAAGAGGAAGAGCTAGCTACATTAACCAAGGAGCTGAGCCAGGAAAAGTTAATCAGCACCCAATGGCAGTAGTGGGAGTTGAAGGATGAAAAGGCCAAGGTGAGCGTTGTGTACAAGAAATTAGAATCCATCAACGAGGCCATACTATTAAAGCATCCAGACCTAGCATCACCTGTGCAGAAGTATGGATCTACCTTGGGATGCCTAGAGGATTTAACAAGGGTCCTCACCATGGAAAGACAATAGCTAGCCTTGGAGTCTATAGAGGAAGTGGCCGCATGCCTAGAGAAGGAAGACAAGTTGAAGATCGTAGTGCTCATCACTGGAATACAACAAAGTGCTTGCTAATGTAAGGGTTGTTTCCTGGACCGCTGAGGCCACATATGACAATTACATGGATAGGGACAAAGTGGCAGGTGCCTTGGTCACCACTCATGAAGTGGAACTCAAGGAGTTCCAGGAGAAAAACAAGGGGAATAGGGCGGAAAGAGACAAAATCCTTGCCGAGGTTGAAAAGAAATCAGAGGCCATTGAAACCTTAAGGGTTTCAATAAAAAATCGGTTGAAGGAGCTATATCTGCATATCACAAGAAGAATGGATGTGCTGGAGGATATATGCAAGGAATTGGAGAAGATCACGGATACCATGAGCGCAGAAGGAGATGGACTAAGTTTTGAGGAGGTGAGCACTCTGGTCGGTGACCTCTGTCAGAGGGCATAGGATGAAGTCGATGCCTGGAATAAATTGGAGGCTGACTTGCAAAAGGATTTTCCCAGTCTGTTGCAGTGATTCTTTCACTCTCCCATTCTTTCTTCTTTCCCCATTCTTTCATCCCCTTATTCTTTTTCCTAGGCGTAAGCCTATTGTATTTTTTCTCTCACTAAGGGAAGTGTTCCCACTGACAGAGAATAGGCGCAGTAGTGTGGGGTGATGTTGGGCCCCTAGAATATTGACTAAGTATAAAGGTGCGTGTAGGTGCGCAAGGTCCCAAGTTAAAGAAAGGCATGCAAGGAAAAAGTGCATTTAAGAAAAGGGTTTAAGAAAAGGGTTTAAGGAAGCTCATTACAAGTGTGGCTTGCGCGGATAGAACCAAGGGTTTGGGACTTAGTCAAATTAGGCATGTTGGGGTAGAACACGTGAAAAGCATGACCCGACTATGCATGTGGATAAGGTGCCAGCCTGGTGACAGGTTGGCCCAGGAAGGAGCATGCCTGTGGTAGAAGCTTCTAGAAGCACATCATGGTATAAAGTGGAAAGCTCAGGCCTGGAGGAGCATGCTCGCATGGAGGACCACATTCAGACACTTGGCATCAGATCTGAGGGCACTGGAGGATGAGTTGGCAGCCCAGAAAGGCTATAAATACAAGCACCTGTAGAGTAAATAGAGAGAGACTTAGAGAGTGGGTGGAGCTCTGTAGAAATACTGCAAGAACTCTGTTAGTGGGTAATTGCATTTGGGAAAGGATGTATTGGGCAAGGGGATTGTAATTTTTCTTTTTGGTAGCATAGTTACATTAGTCCAGTTGTAATGCATGACTACGGTCTGCTTCTCTGTGACACTCTGTAATGGCTCCATGGATGTAATGAGGTTACCTGTTATATATATATGAATATCAATGATTTTGATGCATACATATTTTCCATAAGTTCTCTTTCATTTTATGCTAAGTATGGATACTTGTATACTTCTTTTTGTTATGGTACAAGTTATATAATTTGTTAAGTACTCTGTCTGGAATGACTGCAAGGATCTAGAGGCCGTTCTGAGCTCTATGGTTCTTGTATGTCTTAAATCCTTTTGAAATCTCTTAAACACAAATCATAGATGATGTTTCCCACTAAACTCACATAAAAGAGAGACTCGGCACCCGCGCGTGCCTCGGGTGAGCGCCCAGCATCCGCTGGGTGATAGGCCGATGCACATGGGGTTCCTTTCTTTTGTGATAGGGGTAACCAATTTCATATCTAATTGATTATAAGACATTGTATTAATATAATGGATTTCTAAATATTCCAACAACACGATGGTTAGATGGCAGTCATTGAGAGATGAAAAAGTGTATGGGAGAAATAGAAATCATTGATTTGAGAGAGAAGGTAAGAAATGAAAATTTTATCACTTTTTCAATTGATGAGGTCAAAACAATAGATAATACATATTGGGTGTGTATACATGTTTACACTTTTAGTTTCAATAACCATTTCAATGAAAATCATCTACTAAATACACACAAAATGTCAGAGAACTGAAATGCTGAGAACATCTACAAACTTGTTATTAAAAATTTGAAGGAAATAGCTAGTATGGATGATTATTCCATCTCTACAAATCTTATTTGTGTAAGATTTGATGGTGCTTCTGTCATGCAAGGTCAAAAAACTAGACTTTGTATCCTTTTGGAAACAAGAGTATCCCCTTACATGATACATATTCATTGTATGGCTCATCGAGTGAATTTAGCTTATAACATTTTAAGTAAATTTAAAAATGTTGCTAACGTAGAGGAGCTGATATATGACTTGCATTCATATATGTCAAGCCGTCCTAAAAATTTTAGAGATTCATAGATTTTCTGTTGGAATAACAAATGGTAAAAAATTGCTAAAATATGTTGACACAAGATGGATATCATTGTATGAGCCAGCTTGCAGGAGTATTGAGGAATACAAGTCCTTAGTAGGGTATATGTTTAAACAACTAAGACAAGTGTAAAAGGCTAAATATCTACTGTATCGCTTGACTGATATAAATAAATTATTAACTTTATGTGGTATTTTGCCAATGTTGAAGGAAATAAATAGCTTGGTGAAACATGCTCAGGAAATATTTATATACATTATTCATTTTCTAAAATTAAAGAGACAAGTATGTATGATTTTAGATACCTTGTATATCACCCAAGATTGGATTTAAAATCTAGTTTTTAGCAGCTTCAAGGTTTTGATAGAAACCAAATATCCGAAAAACTATTTAAAGTTCAATATTAGTGGTCATCTTTGTATTTCTATTGATGGGGAAAATATTAAAATGCAAACTTTATACAAAGATCCTTATGTAGAAGGTTCTGAACTCGAGAAAGTACCTGTCACGAGCTATCTTTTTTATGCTACAGTTTTTGATGTACGTAAGAAATTGATGACAATATATGAAACATTATCTTATGAGATCAAATATTGTTTTAAAAATAGTGATCTGCTAGAGGCGATGGGAATTGTAAATCCCATTTTCTAGAACTCAATGATTGATGAAGAACAAAGAAATACAAACTTTGAGAAATCCATGGCTGCACTTATGGAACAGTTTTGAAAATCTTCACATGTTTATGGAGGAGAATTAAATGGTATATTGGAAAAAACATTACTCATATCCCAGTCACAAAATTTTGGATTTACAATGTCTTATCAATATAAGCTTATTGATGACCCAACAAAAATGGGAGTTGTCACACTATTGTGGAGAAGGATGTATCAAAGAAACATTTTGACAGAAACTATAAGTGAATACTTCAAACTATATGACTCATATAGACAATGATTCTTTGGTCTGTTGAAGATGAAAGAGTATTTAGTGCACTTTCCTTTGTCTAATCAAAACTTCGCAACAAATTGGACAAGAATTTGGAAACTTGTTTGAGAATATATGTTTCAAGATATAGGGTGGATACATTTCCGTATGAAAGATCACTAGTTACATGGACATCTCTTGCAGAGTGCGGAGTTGTTAATCAGTTAGCAAATAATGAAGTCTATAATAATTTTGAAATTGACTTGGAATCTACTAGACAAGAAACAACACCAGATATAAGAAGTGATGAAGGACCATCTAGGAAAGGGTTGTTTCAGTTACCAGACAATTGATTGTATTCATTTTCTGAAATATAAATTGTTAGTTGATATTTTTTCATTCACATATATTGGGCATATAATGATTGGAAATTGTTTAATCCCTTCTATATATTTACTAATGTTTGAAATTTGTAAATAAAAAATGGTAGACAGTTCATATTTTTGCAATATGTAAATTGGATGATGTAATAAAATTAAATTTCATTACTAATAAAGTATGTTCATTTGTATATTTCTCACTTTCAATTCCACAAGCACAATTGTTGTCAAATATCTTATAAATTATAATCCATAGATGATATACAAGTAACAACATCGTGATTATTAGGATTAATAAAAAATGCCAGTCTACAAATACATCACTTGATCCATCATTATTGGAGATAATATTTACATGAGGAATCAAGAATCAATTGACAATTATTAAGATTGAAAACAACATGCAAATGCAAATTTCAAGACACAAGTTTTATTATTGAGTTCATACATTTTTGAAACTAAATTAAACAATGTAAATCTAGATTCCATAATCAATCTGTACTATTCTAATATTGTAGAAGCTTGAAAAAATAAATGATTAGAGTTTTCATTCGAAAACACCCATGACAGAAATAAACAGGTCAACAAATAACAGTTTCACATAAAGATAATGTTTTCAAATTCCAATTATAATCCAATATCACTATCGAAATTCCACAAGCATATTTGTTCGCAAAAATATTATAATCCATATATTATATATAACATCGTGATTATTAGGAATAATCAAAAACATATTTCATACTAATTTCTAGAATTCATGTGTGTTATTTATCAACTATTTCACATAAAGATAATTTAACGTGATACCTTTTACATGAGTCTCATGATTAAAAGATCAACAATTTCTCATAAAGACAATGTTTTCAAATTGCTTTTGTCACAGTCAAATATTAAATACATAAATAGTAACAAAGATAAAAGTTTTAATTGAAGTTAATTGGACCCTTTTCCTTAGGGAAAATTTTAGTGGTGAATATTCGTAATATGGCGAATATTCCATTTTTGAAAATTTTGAAAAGGTGAATTTTTTGGCACGGGTCAGTGACCTGTTCGCCTAAAAATTACACTTTAATTTTTTTTAGGGGTCGGCTTCGCCTACCCTTGAAAAATATCCCCTATATAAACCTAGATTATTCACCAGGTAGAACACTTCTACTTCCCATTTTTCACCAATATGATATATCCCGTATTATAGACGCGCGACAAGGGGGCAAGTTATTGATGCATGACAAGGAGGGTTTGCAGACAAGGAGATACTGTAGATATTGATGCATAGTAGACGCATGACAAAGAGTTTGTTGACGAGTGACATGGATATTTTTTCGATGAGCAAGAAGAGGGCAGAGGCTGCAGACGTGCGACAGGATATTTGCTATTGCACGTCAAAAAAATGCATTGACGCGCGTCAACAGATCTTAGTGATGCACGTCAACAACCGTAATGACACGTGTCACTAAGGTTTGTTGACACACGTCACAGACCTTAGTGATGCGCGGTAACAGACCTCAGTGACGCGCGTCATTATAGTTGTTGACGCATGTCACTGAGGTTTTTTGACGCGCGTCACTGAGGTCTGTGACGCGCATCAACAGACCTCAGTGACACGCGTCATTACGGCTGTTGACGCGCGTCACTGAGGTCTGTTGACATGTGTCACAGACATCAGTGGCACGCGTCAACAGACCTCAGTGACGCGTGTCAACAACCGTAATGACATGTGTCACTGAGGTCTATTGACGCACGTCAACAACTGTAATGATGTGTGTCACTGAGGTCTGTTGACGTGCATCACTGAGGTCTGTTGACGTGCGTAAATGAGGGTTATTTGTTGACGCATGACCTTGACGGATAGTTGACACGTGACAAGGAGGTACAACAGATATTGACACATAGCAGAAGCATGACAAAGAGTTTGTTGATGTGTGACACGGAGATTTTTTGATGAGAAAGTAGAGGTCAGAGGTTGCAGACGCGCGACAGGAGATTTTGCTGTCGCGCGTCAAAAAAAAGCATTGACACGTTTCAAAAGACCTCAGTGACATGTGTCAACAACCGTAATTATGCACGTCACTGAGGTCTTTTGACACGCGTCAATGCTTTTTTTGACGCGCGACAGCAAAATCTCCCGTCTTGCGTCTGCAACCTTCTATTGCAGCACTTGACAATCATGCAAAAAAAATTCATACAACCCCCAAAAAATTTGCCTTCCCGTGAAACCGGTTCTGGGGATATTCGTCAGGTATTCTCCACCTCTAATTTCCAAGAGGTCTCTTAAAATGAACCCCGCTTGTCCTTGACCATATTCAACAACATCTACAACACTTTCACTATCTCAGATAACACCGGACTCTACTAATTCCTTTTCCGTAGCATTAATGTTTTCTAAGTTTTCTCTATCTTCCCTAGCTTCATCTCCTGCTGAAAGGATAGAAGCATACTCATCTATTTTTTTCTTCATAATAATTTACAGATCCATATGGTGCTCTTTGATAATCCTCCGCAAAGTATTTGTCTGCTTGTTTAACAAAACAAGTTTTTCTTTAAAACTAATAGCCCCTTTAACACTTTCTTTCTCTTTTAGCAGGTTCTCCTCCAATAGCTGCACCTCTGTCTTCAAAGTCTGGTATTTTTTAATGAAATTAAAAATCACATAATTAGTATTTACAATAAGATAAATAATAACTAACTAACTAACTAATACTATATATGTATGTATATATATATATATATATATATGTATGATAACAATCTAAAAAAAATAGAACTTACCACACCCAAGTCTTTCTCTACATTAGCAATAGTGACAATATTCTTGTCATGATTCCACTTGTTATAGTATGACTATACCTCAAAATTCAAATTAGCCAATCTATTCAACATTATTTTCAAAACTTCATCCATGTTGTAAACATTTTCGGTGATTGCATTTCCCTTTTGTGTTTGAGCAAGAATACCATCAATCACCACCGGTTGACATTTAACCAATGAAAGCAGTTGTTTTTTTTTTTTTCAAAATTATGATATTTATCATTAATTTATTTTATCAAATATTTCACTATGATCTCACAAATCTTCATCTCCTTAAGATCAGGGACAACATTTTCCATGACAAGGGTTGTAGCATTATCTGACACATGGATGTCAAGTGAAAAAAATTTCTTTGCATAATCGTCCATTTTTCCCTATGGATGCACAGTTGTGGAAGGATGATTTGAAGAGCCTGCCAACTGTGGCATTTGATTACGAACATATTGCATCAGATCCTCAACATATCTCCTTGAATCTTGCATCTCATAATAGCTGTCCAACCCAAGAAACTCTTCATCAATATCTATATTGTTTAGAACATAAGTGCCTTTAGTACTCTACACGCCCTCAACATTAAAACTAGGGAAGTTAGATGTTGTGATATTTTGAGTTCCCTTGCTCATAATCATTTTTGTTTCTTGTGTGTGTCACTTGTGTTATCATTAATGTTAAGATCATTAATGTCAAAGTGGTCTAGGTGATGTACGTGTTTTGGCTAGGTGATCTAGGCATGTTGGCTAGGTGATCTAAGAGTCTTAGAAGGTGCATATGTGTGCTTTGAGTATCTAAAAGGTGGTATGAAAGTCAAAAAAAGTTCCATGAGGTGAGTTAGATGTTTCAATGAGTCTGTAACATGTCCAAATGGTTTAGTCATGTAATGTATGGGTCAAGTCAAGTCATTCTAGGCCTAGGCCTAATGCAAGTACATGGTGTAAATAAAGAAAACATACAAATCCACTCAAAAAAAAGGATTAAAAAAATGGATATTAGAATAATGAGGGGGAATAGGAGATATAGAAGGTGATATAAAAATCAAACCAGGTGGTTGAAGGTGAAACATGTCAGTATAGTGTTTTCTTAAGATCTTCCACAAACACACAAGGTGTGATATGATGATCCAAGGCATGAAGATGTAAAAAAATCATGGTGTGAGAATGGAATAGTATTTTCTGAGGTTTACAAGGCTTCATGGGTGGTCAATCATGTGTTTTGAGAAATCATATAGGTCAAACTAGTAGAGCAACTGAGAATAAGAGACCAAAGGGTACCTAGATGAGATGGAATGGAAAGATTAAGGATGAACTAGAGAAAATAATCAATTACAAGTGTTATAGGTATGTTTACTTAAGGTGTGAGAAGAATTTCAAAAGTTGGGGATGAATATTTTGTAATTTATGTAAGTATTTCCAAAACTGGTTTTTTCAAAGTATGAAAATTTAGCAACAAACTTCTTAGCAGTCAAGAGAAATTTTGAAGCCTCCTTCAGATAATTCATAAGAAAAAAAAGGAGTAAATTTGATAAAATGATGGTGTAAAAATTATTTTGGTGATTTCTTTAGTATGTTAGAAGTTCTATCCACTTTTGTGAGCATGTTTGTAGTCCTTCAAAACCTAGTTTCGACCAGTTTTGGAAAATTGACTTCGTTAGGTGACCAAAATCAACTATTTTGATTGAAAACATATTAGAGCATGTATAGGACTCCTAATAGAATATTTGCATGGTGATTTGGCTTCTTGAAACTTGGTGGCCCCCATTCAAAAATAGGCTTTTTAAGAAGATTTTAGTGTACAAATAAAACTTGCAAAGGATCATATGCTCAAATCTGATCTGGATGATTTTGGGAATCTATAAATCATCTTCATGAAGTTACCTAAGTAACTCATTTGGATAAAAATTGAGTATTGGGTGCATTCTTGAGCTTACCAACAAAAGATACTTGTTTTGAGGAGCTAGTAGAGGAAAATGAAGGTAATCATTGTGAGGAATTATAGAATTTGCATTATTTCCAGATCATCCTTGTTTGTCTAATATAAAAATTGTGTAATATGATTATTCAGTTTGCTAAATTGCATGTTCTCGCTTAATATGATGTGTGTAAGTATATTATTCAGTTTGGAAATATCTTTATTGAATGTAATCTAATTTGTGTTCCAATAAAGATATTATCTTGTGTTCTTGATATATATATGCATCAGTTTATGATATTTATTTTATTATGATCATATATTGTATGTTCATTGTTTAAATTATAAAAGAAAAAATTATTATAGGACTGATTCACCCCCCTCTCAATCCCTTTTCAATTATAACAATTAGTATGAGAGCAGTCCCTTGAGAGGAAATTTAACAAGCTAGAGGGATATATTTGGTGACAAGTATGAGAGATATTTATTGGGTAAGACATGGAGTAGACTCCTGTGAATAACTATTGCAAAAATTTAGTGTATCTCATGAGTAAATTATCAAGTGTGTGTAGATTCAACTCAATGAAGCTCTAGTAGAGAAAGAAGAATTGAATAAAGAGAATGAAGAAATGAAGAAGGAACTAAGCATCATGATAAGTAAGGTATCATATTTTCAAGAAATTTTAGAAAAATTGGATAGGATGTTAGGAAAACAAAAGGAATATGGTGATAGAATAGGACTAGGCTTCACAGAAGATTCATATTGTTTTGAGAATAATGAAGGTGAATCAAGAAAAGGTTCAAATAAAAAAATGCAGTCAAGAAATGGAAATAGGATAAAGTATTCATCTCATGGAAAATCACCTTTTAGGCAGCCTAATGCATTTAGGCATGTTTCTTTTGATGACAATTGCTACAAGTGGGGTGATTATGGTAACATGGATAGTTTTCTTCAAACTGGCTCCTGAGCTTTGGCTTGTTGATGTAGAAGGAAAATTCTTACTAACAATGATTCTCCATGTTTGTAATCATCATCTCCAATAGCTGACTTATCCATACCTAAACACACTAATTCCATACATGTCATCATTGTCTCTTGGTTTCTGATTTCATGCTTCATATCCCTCTGACCATTCATAAAGTCATTTATCTTGTTCATCACTTCTCCTTTAACCAAATCCATGATACCCTGCAATTATGCTTTCTCTACCTCTGCCATACTGACACAAGAAAATTCACACACTCTTTAATCAATTATAAATGCCTCAAATTTATACAATAAATTTATTTTAATCAAAGCTCTACTCTAATACCAAAATGGTACAGGGGTTTCATTGGTTATGCACTATTCTTCTTGTACTTGAAGTCTTACCTTCTTTGGATACCTTATCTTTCTCTACAAGAGCTCCTAGTTTGCTTGAACTAATTCATACCTCCCTTGCCTAAGGATATCCTTTATAATCTCCATTATCCTCTTGTACTTGTTGATTATTGTTGGGGTTAGCACACCGGTTGTACAGAAAATATATTATATCTAAGCATACATATAAATAAAAGCGATTATTCTACCAGAAGAAATATACAAAACAAGAGACATAAATCAACACCAGATTTAACGTGGTTCACCTAGTGTGGGCTATGTCCACCAAGAAAAAATTCAATCTATTATCCAAAGCTTTGACAAGATATACAATGAATATTTACAATCTTCCACACCTCTTAGATGTATAGTACTTTCTTTCTATCAAGCTTTTGTTTCATCACCAGTAATTCTCTCTCGCTAACTTCTTGCAAGTTCTTTCTAATTCTTGTTAATCATCTTATTTCTTACTTCTAAACCCTAGCTTTTATGATTATATAGTCATTTATAGACTTAAGGAACTTATCCATGCAATTACAATCAATAGATATATTTTAATGCTAAAAATAGATCTAATTCCAGAGAGTTAATTAAAACATCCTCGTACAGGTAATTAACATTGGTTAGCCCTAACTGCTTCACGTTCCTTACTTACTTGACCGATGTTGGTTCCCCCTTAACTGATGATGGTTACTATATTTTCCAACAAGTTTCCATTACATGCTAAACTGAAGTAATTGAGCTCCACAACTCAACAATCTCCCACTTGGAGATTAATTACTACACCATACCTGTACAGTGTCATTCTTGGATCCTTCCTTAGCTTTGTTTCTTCCTCTTCAAGTCTCAAACTCGAAGACCAATAGAAGTGGAGTGTAGCTCCAACTTCTCCTTTGTTAATGGCTTCATTAGCATATCCATAGGGTTCTTGCTCATATGAATCTTTTCTAGATTCAACTGTCTATCATCCAATACCTGTCATATGAAGTGATACCTCAATTGGATGTGTTTCATTCTCAAATGAAACACTAAGTTCTTTGCAAAATGAATTACACTCTTACTGTCACTGAACATTTTACAATCACTTTTCTCCTTTCCCAAATCTTCCATTAACCTAATCATCCATATCATCTCCTTATTAGCCTCTATAGCTGCAACATACTCTACCTCTGTAGTAGACAAAGCCATAACCTTTTGTAATCTTGAAATCTAGCTAACTTTCATTCCACCTATTGTGAAAATATATCTAGTAGTGCTCCTCCTACCATCCAGATCTCCAGTGATATCCAAATAAACATAGCCACGTAATGAAATATCTGAACCTCTATAGCATAATTACATGTTAGATGTCCCTTTCAAATACCTAAGTATCCATTAGATTACTTTCTAATGCTATTTACCTACATTATCCATATATCTACTCATAACTCCCACTTCCTGTGCAATGTCGGGTCTTGTACAAACCATAACATACATAAGACTTCTGACTGCTGAATCATATGGCACTCGTGTCATGTATTTGACCTCCTCACATGATGAAGGACAATGATCTTTACTCAATTTGAACTGTCTAGCCATAGGTTTGCTAACAAGTTTTGCATTCTGCATGTTGAACCTTTCTAACACCTTGTAGATATAATCCTCCTGAGACAAATGCAATTTCTTGTTTTTCCTATCTCTATGTATTTGCATGCCAAGGATTCTTTTTGCAGATCCTAAATCCTTCATAGCAAATGTGTGAGCTAGCTTTCTCTTAAGCTCACCAATGTCCTACATACTAGATCTTCCAACAAGCATATCATCCACATACAGTAACAAAATAATATAGCTCCCATTTTCAATATTATTGAAATAAACACAATAGTTAGATTCACATCTCAAGTAACCATGCTCATGCATAAGACTATCAAACCTCATGTACCATTTCCTTCAAGCTTGTTTGAGCCCATATAGGCTCTTTTTTTACCTACACACTAATGTCTCCTTACCCTTCACTTCATACCCAAGCGACTACTGCATAGAAATATCTTCATCCAAATCACCATGAAGGAAAGTTGTCTTCATATGTAGTTGCTCTAAATGAAAATCTTATACTACAACTAAAATCAATATTGTATAAATAGAAGTCATCTTAACAATAGGAGAAAATATTTCACCAAATTCAATACCTACTTTCTATGTAAATCCCTTTACTACAAGCCTTACCTTGTACCTTTTTTGTCCACCCTCTTCTTCCTTGATCCTGTAAATCCACTTGATTTGTAATGTTCTCTTACCTACTGGCAACTTGACCAAATCCCAAGTCTAGTTCTGTTCCAAGGAGTCCATCTCCTCATCCATGACATGCTCCCACTGAATGCAAGTCTTATCCTGCATTTCTTCTTCAAAGATCTCTGGCTCACCATTATCAGTCAATAATAAATAAAATAGAGAAGGTGTAAATCTTTCTGAAAGCTTACTTACCCTTTGTGACCTTCTCACAGGATTTTGGGGTATTAGAGGCTCAATTTGGACCTCCTAGACATTTCTATCCAAATCAGATAGTGACTAACGCCGGTCACCTCTAACTAAAGTCAGTTCTACTAACCAATACTGGTTTGGATCCTCTATAACTGATACCAGTTCATCTGACTGGTGCCGGTCAGGGGTTAACTGACATCGGTTACTGTGTAACCATGTTAGTAACTTTTTTAAATCCAAGAGTTCATTTTCATTCAAAAAATTCTCAACCGGTTCATCCTTGGGTACCAAAATTTGATCCATGTACATTATCTTTTCATTCCATTTAACATCACGACTCCTAATAATTTTAAAATTCTCTAAATCCCAAAAAGGGAAACTGAAATCACTAGATCCATAACCAATGAAAGTGTACCTCTTGGATTTTACATCTAACTTTTTTCTATTTTCCTTATCAACATGCACAAAATCTTCGGAACCAAAAAAATTAGGAAAATAAAGATCTACCTCTTTTCCGGTCTAAGTTTCATCTAGTACTTCTCCATCTAGTGAAGTTGAAAGCCCACGGTTAATCAAATAAACCATTGTATCAACTGCTTCTACCCAAAACTGCAAGGGAAATCTAGAATGTATCCTCATACTTCTAGCACGTTCCATGATTGTCCTGTTCATTCTTTTTGCAACACCATTCTCCTGTGGTGTTCTTGGAATGGTTATTTATCTACGTATCCTAGTCACTGAACAATAATCATTGAAAGCCTTGCTACAATATTCACCACCATTATCAGATCTAAGGAACTTTAACTTAGAATTTGATTCATTCTCAACAAGGGCTCTCCATCTTTTAAAAGTCTCAAAAACATCAGATTTAAGTTAAATAAAATAAACCCATACCTTTCGTGTAGCATCATCAATGAAAGTAACATAATACTAAGATCCACCATGAGAAGCTACCTGAGTAGGTCCCCACACATCTGAGTGTAAAAGCTTCAATTTATGCTCCTTAGTTACCCCAACTTTGAGAAATCTCACTCTCTTTTTATTTCCAAAGATACAATGCTCACAGAAATCAAGATCTAAATATTTCAAATCTGATAACTTACCCTTATCCTTTAAGATTTGCATTCCCTTTTGACTCATATGACCTAATCGGTTATGACACATGCATGTATTTGAATCTGAAGTAGATAATGCAGAAAAGGAATTAGTAATACAAGTAGATAAATATAACATTCCTACCTTCTTACCTCTTGCCATGACAAAATCACTCTTGGTGACTTTCCAAGAGTCTCCTGTAAAAGTAATCATGTAACCAGATTCACCTACTCACCCTGCAGAAATAAGATTCCTCCTTAGGCTTGGAACATGCTTCACATCTTTCAATACCCATGTATTTACATTCTGTAATTTTAGACGAACTTCCCCTTTACAAGTAATGCTACAAGGTTCATCATCACCCAAATAAAAATGCCCAAAATTTCCCTGGACATAATTTCTGAAATAACCCTTATTAGGGGTTGCATGGAAAGAAGCTCCTGAATCTAAAACTCATGATTCAATTCTACTATCTAAAGAAAGAATAAGATCATATTGCATTACCTCTGATGTAGCAAGATTTGCTTCTTTACTTTTATCTGGTTGTTGGTTCTCTTTGTCCTTTGGCCAATAATTTTTCTTTGCATGTCCTTTATTTCCACATTTCCAACAAGTAATTCCCTTACTTCTAGATTTAGATCTTTTTTCCCTAGACTTTGATTTCTATTACTCTTACTCTTCGATCCCTCCTTCTACATGCCCCTTCTTTCTACATTCAAATCATTTCTAGATGATGATTCCTCTGTACTCTTCTTATGAATTTCTTCATTGAGGATTATACTAACCACATCATCAAACATCAAAATATTATTAGCAGATGTTGTATTACTAACAGCCATTACCAAGTTATCCCAACTATCAGGCAAAGAGCATAAGAATAATAGTATTTTTACTTCATCATCAAATGGTACAACAACCGATTTTAACTGATTTACAATAGATCATAAATCATTCAAATGACTAGATGTAGACTCACCTTCATGCATCATTGAACTAAATAGTTTCTTCATCAAATAAACTTTATTTGAAGCACTAGGTTTTTCATATAAATTAGCAAGATATTTCATTAACTCTACCATAGAAGTCACTTCTGTAATATTGGAAGCCACGGATGCTACTAGGCTCAATCTTATAGATCCCAAAGCCTTTCTGTCAAGAATCTTCCATTCTTCATCAGTCATCTTCATAGGTCTAGACTTCTCATCCAATGGTAAATACAAATCTCTTTGATACAGATAATCCTCAATCTGCATCTTCCATAATTGATAATTACGGTCGTCAAATTTCTCTACCTTGTATTTATTATCTTCTACCATTGCATTAGCTCCCACTCAATCAAAAAACCCTCTGTGAGTAAATCTATCAACACACAAAACCCTCAAACAAAGATCTGATACTAGTTGTTGGGGTTAGCACACTAGTTATACAGACAATATATCAAATCTAAACATACATGCAAATACAAGCAGATATTCTACTAGAAGAAATATACAAAGTAAGAGACATAAATCAACACCATATTTAATGTGGTTCACCCAGTGTGGGCTATGTCCACTAAGAAACAAGTCAATATATTATCTAAAGCTTTGACAAGATATACAATGAAAATTTACAATCTTCCACACCTCTCAGATGTACATTACTTTCTTTCTATCAAGCTTTTCCTTCATCACCAAGAATTCTCTCTCTCAAACTTTTTGCAAATTCTTTCTAATTCTTGTTAATCATCTTCTTTATTACTTCTAAACCCTAGCTTTTATGCTTATATAGTCATTTATAGACTTAAGGCACTTAGCTATGCAATTACAATCAATAGGTATATTTTAATGCTAAAAATAGATCTAATTCCTAAGAGTTAATTAAAACATCCTCACACAAGTAACCAATGCTGGTTATCCCTAACTGCTATTAGTTCCTTACTTGCTTGACTGATGCCAGTCATACCTGACTGATATCGGTTGGGTGACCGATGTTGGTTCCCCCTTAACCGATGATGGTTACTGTATTTTCTAGCAAGTTTCCATTGCATGCTAAACTAAAGTAATTAAGCTCCACAACTCAAAAATTATGGTTCCATTACTCATAATCATCCATCATCTCTCTCATGCACCTTCTCTGTACTCTTAATACCATTCCACACCCTAAATCATTCATTGAATACTATACAAGTATTGTTCTTAACAACTAATCAATGCTCCTAAGTAGACCTCCAAGGTCCAAATACACCAAATGAAATATAGGATTTGGGACCACTTTAAATAGATTTATACCACTTACTCTAACTCTTTACCAAGTGTCTATACCCTCCATGCAGTCTTATTATTTCTATGCATGCTAGTTCTCTTGTTAATGCCTAATAGCCTTCTAGTCCTCTCACCAAGAAAACCCTATTGTATCTAAATGTTTACTGAAGCAACTCCACAATGTAATAGGTGATCTTGAGACCCTTTATCAAGCTCTCACTCATGCCCAATTTTCAACTACTATTACTTTGTACCAAATTGTACTTACTATGTAAAGTAGGGTGCTAATTAGGTCTCTTTTAACCTATAGGTATGAAAGTGGAAATTTAGACAATGAAATCACCTAAGTAGTGATGGAATCACTTCATTAATGATGATAACATACTTCCTACCAAATTTGGTAGCTCAACTCCCTGATTTCCCCCTTCATGCACCTCATTTCCTTCATTACCTATGTAATGTTATAATCTGTACTAAAAAATCTATCACAACTCTTTAACATGTGCTAATTAGGAGATTAAATTTTGTGGACTTCTAGAAATAACCCAAATAGAGATGCTCATGAAAATTCACATAATTTTGATGGATAGAAAAATACTTATGCTTTTCCCTGGTTAGGGCCCGAGAGCAAGAAAACTAAGCTAGAAGTTATTGTACGATGTTTCAAGAGTTATAAAATTTGGAGACATTCCATTTACCTCCCTTCAAATATCCAAGCTATTACAGTGCCCCAAAATCCTTCCTAAATTCGCTGTCATATTTTCATCATTTGGCCAAAGCAAGGTTTCTAATATACAATGTATTCAAAAAGTTAACTAGACAAGAAAACTTACACCAAATTCACCTACAACACCAATGTGTCTCTTCATTATTCATTAATTAACTTGATTAAATATTAATCTTTCATACTTAATCTTGATAATGTAATATTCTAGAAACCCCTCATATTATTAAATGAAGAAGATGCAATGTTTATAGACATTGAACAACTATAACAACATCCATGGAAACTGGATCAAATATACTATGGAAAATATGCAGAAATATCATATTGCCCCTAACTAATCACATCTGAGAATATTCGGAAAAATTCCAAAGTAGTAAACTAACAATAGTATAGCCCCCACTAATCTAGGGATGTGACAACTAGATAATAGCTAACTAATAGCTAACTAAGTTAAAGTAATAAAATTTAATTACTTTAACATTACAAATTAGTAAATGATGAATTAACCTAAGTTTATTCCTAACATTCCTGCTCTTAATTCATCACGGTCTGAAGTGAATATGAGAGAAGAAAACTCTAAAATAAAATATGTTTACATGAGGTAAACATTTGTTAGCAAACGCATGTTAAAAGAAACCTATTCTAAGGTGAATCAAGTGACTTTATCATTCCCCCCCTTAATTCAGTATGGTATATCTAGATCACATCTAAACAGGAATATCTAGATGAGGGTACTTCCTCTAAACAATGTGCAAGAGATGGAATAGGCTCAAGAACTGTCTTTGGATGTCTAGAACCTCTTTTAAGTTGGCTCGTGTGCTCAAAAAACAAACGAATAGCTCTAAACATTTTGAAAAATTCTGCTGGGTTGGATCTTGGCTCAATAAAACCTCTATTGGGTTGGCTCGTAGCTTAAAATTGGCACTGACATGAAAAATTACCCTCCATTCACTTTGCTCTATTCCGCAAGGAATACCACTATTGAGTGATCAATGAATAATTTGCAAGCCTTTCATCTTTTCCCCTTAAATTCTAAGTGAAAAGTGAATATAACTAGCTCCATGAGAATGAAAAAGTTTTTGGCACTTTATAATGATAGTGTGATTACAATTTTGTCTCGTCTTTTGTGGGAAAATTCCCTTTTGGGATATATTGTGAGTAAAATATTGCAAATTTATACTTTTTTAGTTTATTCCAGCCTTTGAAAATTTAAAAAAAAAATTATAAGACAACACTTATTAAAAGTTGGATCAAGATGTAGAGATCGAAAAATCATACACTTTAAAAAAATGACACCTCAATCCAAGGTACCAGTTGAAAGTTATGACTTTTTAAAATTCTGATTTTAATATCTTCTCGAGTCCCTTTCTAAAACTGGAAAAATAATTTATGTCCTTGTGTTTTTTCCCCAAAATCCAAAAATGGAATTTTTTTTTAAAAACACATTTTTAAAAACGCAACCTAATTAGGGCTTACCTGGCTCATACGCATGCAACCTAGGTTTCTCCATCACTTTTAGATATCCACTTCTATCTTACCTCCTTATTTTAATTTTCCCCTCGATGTTTTGATTGTAGATACAATTTGTAGATGACTGTGTGGGTGCTTTGCTAATGAATTGATTGTATTTGCATGCACGTCATTAGAGGAGTTATCTTGTGCAGGCCAGCTTATTGTTTTGTACATCTAGCTTGCCACTAGTTTTTTAGGGTCAATGGTTTCATGCAGGTTATTTCCCGCCTCAAAAACAATGGCTCTCCCAATGTAATGATGGGATCACTAAGAAACTCACTTCAATGGCTTTGTGTAGATCTCATAACTTGATTGCAAACTTGGTCTATATGGCTCGTGGATGGTAGTTATCTCCCTTCTTAGAACTTGTGATGGATTTTTATAAACCCATTTCTTTGCACATATCTAAAACTCAGTGGCCTCCAAATATAACAGTATGCTAAATGTAGCAGTATAGTCTAATTTTTTTTTTAAAAATAATCTGTAGCAATTATTTTTGGATCTGGAACTATGTGCAGAAATCTAGGGGTGATGAAGCAGGGCAAGTGTTTCCAAGAGATAGGGGACATCTATGGTTCCTCTAAGCTCAAACTTGCAGCAATGAACCCTTAACCTTATGCAACATACTCTCCTTAGAGGATGAGGGATCCTCACAGAGACTAGGATCAACCAGCTCTGATACCAAATCTTGATAATGTAATATTCTGCAAACCCCTCATATTATTAAATGAAGAAGCTACAATGTTTATAGAAATTGAACAACTATAAAAACATCCATGGAAAGTGGATCAAATATACTAACTAGGGAAAATACATAGAAATAACATATTGCCCCTAACTAATCACATTTGGGAACATCTGGGGACACACCAAAGTAGTAAAATAACAATAGTATATCCCCCACTAATATAGGGATGTGAAAACTAGATAATAAGTAATTGAGTTAAAGTAATAAAATTTAATTACTTTAACATTACAAATTAGTAAATGATTAATTAACCTAATTTTATTTCTAACAATTCATGCTTAATCCTTGATGGCAAATTACTTATATCTCTAACTAGTCAACTAAGAATGGTTTTTCTACTCCTTATAAACCTCAACCAACTCTAAATTTAACATAGAATGATACTTAACCCCTAAAATATCTCTCTCCACTCATTCTCAACCATATCCAACTTGTGATATCTTATTACATATCTTTATAGGCTTAATTTGACCTAAAACAACTATTCATACACCTAAACTACATGTTTACAAACTTATTCATCTTTCATATTTACCTACTCAAGTAAAATCATTCACACACCTAGTCAATCACCTTGAAATGGTCTCATATGACCTTATAGCATTTAGTCCATGATGCTCCTGCATCAATTTATGTATATTTCAATTTTTGTTAATTTCTACATGTTATTTTGTGCATTTGTTTATTGTTTAATCCACATTCACTCCTCCTCTCATGTAAATTAATCTATAGTAATTTAATTCATATAGGAACTAGTGATTTTCAAATCCATTTCCTTTAGTAATTTTAATTATTTTAAGATGTGAGAAATTTCATTCCAGAAACTTTATATTCTTTGACTTTCAACCCTACAGTTTTATTTCACTAAGTGTGCTTCTATTTCGAGTACTATGAGTTTTGAATTTAAAGCATTTCAATATCTTATAAACATTATGTGTGTTTAATTCTAAAATTTAATTAGTTTAAATTTGTTTTCAATGGTTTGTTTTATTTTATTGAAGTTTAGCTTAAATTTCAATTTCAGCACTTAGAATTTGGAGAACCCCCCAAAAACAAAGGGGTACCACAAAAAAATTGTTAATTTCACAAGGAAACCTTATTATATATTACCTTTGGAAACTACCCTGGTTATAATGACATCAACAAAGTTGATTAAATGATGAGTTAGCAATGAGGATCAACATTTTTTATGTCGTTTTTGGGGAAAACAGTGTCAATAAGAATCATTAAATCAACAATTTCTCATGAGAATATACCTGATAAAAGAAATATATGAGTAGACCTAGATACTCAAAGGGTAGGTTCATTCCAAAAGTCCGTCAACCAAAAGTATTCCTTTCAAATAATAAGTCTTAGGATTAATTTCCACAATTGGAAGAATCATTAAAGTCACCAATTCAAGAGGACATAGCCCTTACTTTACCACACCCTTCATTATATTCTCCTAAAGTAGGGCCTTTATATCTAAGAAATTCTAGATTAGAATATCTAGTTAATATAAGTTATCAAACTAGTAGCCTTCCATACACACAATAGTTTTCACTTGAAATGAAAACTTTGTATAAAATCAATTGGAAAGAATAGCAGAATAAAAACCAAGAGTTGAGCACAACCCTCACAATGCATAAGTTATTGTACCTCAAAAGACATTTACTTATCCTATTTTCACTGATGAGGAATATGATACTCACATGAAAAACATATCCCCATCTATGTTACCTAGATTTCGGGGCATGACATCTGAAGATCCAGACCAATTCCTCTTTGAGTTAAAAGAAAATATTCAAACATATGTTTATAGAACTGATAACCAAAAATGAAAACTTTTTCATTCTAAACTTAAGGATTCTTTGATGAGATGGTTCACGAGTTTGTCACCAAACTCTATCCACTCTTAGACAGAAATGGAAGGAATTTTTTAGGATAAATATTAGGACTATTACAAGGGAAGAGAAAGGATGTAATTCCCTATGCCAATACACCTAATTAGCGAGGGTGTGGGTCGGTTTTGTGAAGTGACTTGTATCTCCAAATACCTCGATTTGATGTTTTTGGAATGGAATCACATTTATGATTTAAATGAATAGAGACCAAATTCCACAGGAACCTGAAAAATGGGATAAGTTTGAAATTTAGGAACCTGGAATTGGTCAAGCATGAAATTTGGGAGAGCCGTCCAAAATATCTATTTTGCATTTGATCTCTTTGATGTTTGAAACCACTCTCAAACATCTTATAAGTATATACATAAATATAAGTTAAAGTATAAGAAAAATAAAAAGATATATATTTAACTAATCTTACACTCAAATGTTTATTTTATATATATACTTCCTTATATGAAATAATAAATTAAAAAAAAGATAATAATAATAATAATATCTAATGATTAAAATATTAAACCGTGATTTAATAAAATAAAATAGAAATTTGTATGTGATAATAGAGTAAATAAAATCAAAAAATGGAGTGATCCCATTGAAAGGGATACGTCTAGGGTTTCCTTTTCCCTTATTATTTTTTGTTCCCTTCCTTTTGTTTTCCCTTTTGGGTTCAAGTTTGGCTCTGGTAGCCAAAATGGACGAAGGTAGGCGTGAGGAGTGGAAAGCATGCCAAAGGAATGGAGGTCTACAATAGTTTTTGACTTTAAAATGCATTCTGCAGGTCTACTACATGAAGTCATGCAAGTGACCAAGAGATCAACTAATTTGGAGGAAAATAAGCAATGATTCCTAATTTCCCTTTACCTATGACAGGTCCCTCTTTTTTTGGGCCTATGTGGTAGAGAGTTTCCCATTACACTCTCTCCACCTATGGAGTGTGCGTTAAGGGCCATCTTAGTGTGGCAACATCCATGAGGAAAATAGTAAATTTGTAGGAATATGAATAGTTAGAAGATTATCATGAAATAATGGCTAATGAGTGCCACTGTGCCATGGTTGTAGGGCAGAAACAAAATGGTGTTTTAGGAAATGCAAGTTTGATTGCATTTAAAAAAGGGGGTTCTTGAGAATTTAGATTATTAAAAATAATTTTTGTTCTTAGAATGTGTTTATTGGAGGAGCCTTGAGGCATTTAATCATAGACCATTGGAATACTTGTATCCACACTCTAAAACCTGGCCATAATCCTTTCACCCCTTGCCATATGTGAGAGCTTTCAAAATGGACATTGGACATCCATTAAAGCATAACGGAAATCAGATTTTCAGGTGACTGATTGCAAATGCTTAGGTAGACAAGTATGTAAATAAATAAGTATACACATATGCATGTGAATTTTTTGGGAAAGGGAGGATGCATTTGAGGGTTTATAACATATCAACGAAAGAACTAATAGAGTTAAAATACCTTGGAATTTTTTTGCAAAAAAAATCGTCACCACCACTTCAATTATCAATGTTAGTTCAATAGAGGCATGGTCTTCTCTTCCCTCTCTTGCAAAATTTTTGTATTTATAGTTTTCTCTTTTGCAATGATTTTAAAATCAAAGTAAATGAATATATCATTTTAAGGTGATTAAAATGAATCATATATATGATATGGAGAAAAAATCAGCTAAAAATGTTTCCATAAATCTCTCGGGATCATTACAGTATGGTAGAAGGATTTGAGACCTTTCCGAAACCTATTAGAATGTACAAAATGGAAACTGTACGCTCTAGGTGTAGTACGTGAAATAATAGGGTGTTCGTAGGACGAAGCACAACACAATGACATCGAGCATGGGTACATTGTGAAATAAAGACACATGTCATCATGAATTTAGAAGTGATATGGAGGAAAATAAAGATGTTTATAAAAAATACAAACCTGAAAAACCATTTAGTTTGTCAATATATGAAAAAGGTTTGCAACAATTTGATAGGTTCCACTCTTATTTTGGTGGGGGTACCAGTCATTGTATTACTCTAGGTAGCTCATTGAGCTAAGACTGAGACAAGAACTGAGATCTTGATCAAGCAAATTGATGAGTTAATCAAGTAAAGCTACCCGACTGATTTGAGATACTGGTGAGCTAACCGACTAGGTTAAGAAGAGTCAAGCATGACGAGCTAACCATCCATTTGACAAGAAACATAGTAAAAATATGTGGCCAAAGCCATGAACAACACGATGAGAAAGGCTATTTTAAGCCCTTACATACCTCATCCTATGAGGAATGTGGGATTAACCCCATTCCAAAATAAAATATACCAGTGCCTCAGTGGCTAGCTCAGGATAGATGACAAGGAGGGTGACTTGGAAAGCGAGTCAAGTAATGTGGATTTCTTAGTCGGTGAGGATGTGGTGCAATGTCATTGACTATGTTGTCAATGTTGCAACATAGTTATAAAGCCCAATGCAGATAAAATAGTGTAGGGAGGGGAGTTGAACTGTTATTCTCTCCCTCCCAAATCATGCTAGAAACCAAAATTTTGTACCTCCAAAGGGTGCTTATGAGCAAGACGATAATGACTCTTATATAAGAAATAAAAGGAACGATAACCAGATTGTACCAAGCCAAGAACACAGATGCTAATCAAACATCACGATCAATAAGATGAAAGAAATTCACCAGAATAACTTTACATAAACCTTTGCAAACAAATGAGCAGCAATATCATATATTATTATGGAACTCAATGAAATACAATGAGAATGGGCCTTGCTTATATAGGCAAGGAATAACAATCTAAGAACCAGTCAAGGTTGTAGATCAAGCCATAAATCATGGAAAGAACTAGTCATCAAAGAACTAGTCAAGTCCATAGATTTATGAGAGAACTAGACATCAAGGATCTAGTCAATACCATAGATCTAGGAAAGAACTAGTCAATACCATAGATCAAGGAAAGAACTATACCTAACAACTAGATAATATCTCCTAATATCTAAATAAATAAAAAGAAATATCCACACACATAAGTGGGTGAGGATAAATACAATAAAGGTAAATAATGTACCTAGGTAAGCATGAGCTAAGGTAAATACCTACTCTAACACCCCCCCTCAAGTGAAGCTAGGGGCCAAAATAGAAGTGGCATGTCCACAGTATGAGTCCCGGAAACTAGGCCTGATGAGGTACTCATGTACAATATATCCATGAAGAAATCTTGAACCAAAAGAAGGAAAGAATCCTACTATAAGGAAAGATAAAGAAGAAGAAGGAAGATGTGTTAGTGCAAAATCACAACACCCCCAATGAAAAACTTGTGAGATTTCTAAATTGATCACTTAGGTATCGAGTGTGATGCAAAACATGGAAACCTCTCTCCAAGTGTGACTGTGAAAGTTGGAAGGTACTCCAGAAAGAGGCTGGTTCCTCAATGTCCTGACGAATAGAAGTGGATGTGTATCTAGAAGATATGCCTAATCCACTCTAAATTCAAGGAGACAGGGATAGAAATGCAAAAATTGAAACTAACTAAAGATGGTTGATCACACCAAAGTAGGATTCGGTAAAAATCCTGTCATGCAAATCCAAACCAAAGATTTAACATAAAACTATAGAATGGAAAAGAATAATTCTAGGATCTGAAATGCTTGCAAAATAATACAAACAAAGGATGAAAGTTCACAAAGCTTGCATTATCTTTTCACATGTCAAAAAACTGCATTACAACCTCAGAAGCCAGAAGTAGAAAACCTGTTACAATCCTTGAAGAGGTCTGATTCTTGTAACAACTGCTCACTTGAGTGGAGGTGAAAGAAGAAGTTTGCTATGCCAAAAATCTGTGGGAATCCTACAAATGAGCCAAAATTGGCTTTTACATTCCATGGGTCGAGCTACCAGGAGAAGAAAATGTACAATTCCTATGATACAAGTCCTATTGCAAATGCATTAAAAATAGCATGGGGTACCTTACCCTTGCAAACCCAACCCTATCATTCTAAAATGACTGAATTTACAGGAGAATGTGACAAATGATCTGCATTAAATTTGGAACTAAATGTCATTTCTGCCCAGAACCAACCAGAGTAGATGAATTTTCTCATCAAATTGAACCAAAACTCAAAATTATGGATATGAAATCATGTAGAGTAATTTCATAAGCTTTCCAATGATATGAAGAACGTGAGCTCTGAAGATCATGTTGTACCAATGAAGGTCTGAAGTTTTAGGGCAAAACGGCCCAAAAAATGTCATGGCAAAAATGTTTAAAAGATCCATGTGTTTTTTGCATTCTGGAACCATTTTAGCATGAAAATTGCACTGCAAAGTGGATACCAGGTGTGTCAGGTATCAAATGGTTCGCTAATCACATGGACACATCCTCCTCACTAGAATCCATATGTATGCTTGTGTTGCTTGAAAAATGACCAAAACCTTTAGAAAATTTTCCATGATCCTTTCATTAATGTGCACATGTGGCGATTTGTTGGTCCGACAGGGGTAAGGATCTTAGAACCTTCCCTTAGTGCCTTTTTGGACTAGAAACTTTTTCCAAATCTCCAAGTGGGAATAGAAGAGCATAGGCACTCCCCTTCTCCTTAGGACACGGAAGACATCCCAATGATGCTCGTGGCCAATGAAGGCTGTCACCTTTGGATACTCGGCAAAACATTGTCCCATGTCACCCTTTGTCAGCTGATCCAAAGAAATTGGCACTTTTATCGGTGCTCCTTTCGGCTCCCTGCGTGTCTGCCACGTACTTCTGGCCCGGATGTCCCAAACTGATGGGACAAAAATTATTCTGGAATCGGTTCCCGATCGGGCTTCCTTGTCCCTCTTTCACCAATGACAATGGGAGATTTCCATTCACTCTCAGCTCTTTCGGATTTCGTCCACTCGGTGTACTTCTGTCCCTCTTGAATGGAACTGTCAATAAAATACTGAAAATTCTTCTGATTGGAATAAATTCGGCCAGTTCGATCCGCCGCGTACTCTTGGCCCAAAGGTCCCAGACTGTCTTGGAAATTTTTTTCAACTTTCAGCCATTAGTCCCTTTGCATGTGGATGCTAGACATGTCCCTTTGCTTTGTGGACCATAGATCAAGGAAGAACTATACCACAACTAGATAATATCCCAACTATTAAATGCATAATTAGAACTTATCCACAACATTCAGTGATTTTTTCTGCCCCAAAATACAATTTTTCACCCTTTTATAAATAACTTACTTTAGGTGAACATGAGCAGGAGGTAAATACCTACTCTAACACCCCCCTCAAGAAGCTAGACTCCTGGAAAATGCATTCCACAGTTGAGTCCTTTACAACTATCTTGATGAGGTACTCATGTACAATATATCCATGAAGAAATCTAGAACCAAAAGAAGGAAAGAATGCATGTTAGGAAAGATTACCTACTATAAGGAAAGTGAATTTTGATAAGAAGAAGGAAGATGTTCTCAAGAACACCCCCCAAGAACAACTTATGAAACCCCAAGCATTCCATGAAACTCAAGGTAATGAGGTGATGTAAGAGGCTTTGTAAAGATGTCTACAACTTGCTGAGTCAAAAGGTACTCCAAGAAAAGAACTCCATCTTGAATGTGTTGACGAATGAAGTGGATGTGTATCTCAATATGCTTGGTCTGTTGGTGCTCAACTGGGTTGCGAGAAATGTGAATTACACTTTGGTTGTCACACCAAAGTACAGTCAGTGAATCCTGTGGGAATCCAAACTCTATCAATAATTGTCGAAGCCAAAGAATCTATTGACTCGTTGTAACTATTGCCCTGTACTCTTCCTATGAAGCTCAAATTGTAATAGCCTGTTGCTTTTTTACACCCAAGTAACTGGAGAAGAACCAAGACAAAAAAGATAGCCAGAAGTGGAACACCTATCATCAATAGAACCTACCCAATCTGAATCTGTATACCCAACCAACTGAGTAGAACCCCTAGTGTAGTGTAGGCCAAAGTGGGAAGTGTCATGCAAATAGCACAAAATCCTTTTAGCATCCTGTCAGTGACTACTATGAGGAGAATGTGCAAACTGAGATACAAGCCCTACTACAAATGAAATATCAAGGGTGAGTATGGGTCAAGTACACGAGACTCCCAACCAATTGCCTATACAATGTAGGATCACAAAGTGGTGTGGTACATGTGGAAGTAAGAGTAACTCCAGACTGAAAAGGAGATGGACTTGGCTTGCAATCAGCCATATCAAAGCACCTAAGAAGATCATGGGTGTACTTTTCCTGACTCAAATGAATCCCTTAATCTGTCTAAGAAATGCAAACCAAGGAAATAATGCAATAACCCAAGATCTGTCATGTCAAACTATGTAGAAAGAGCCCTCTGAATACTCTGAATGTGGGAAGAAGAGCTTACCAGTAAGTAATAGATAATCAACATACAAGACAAGTATCACAATATCCTCACCAACATGCTAGAGATACACTGTATGATCAGAGTGGCAATGAACAAAACCAGTAGATAGAAGAAAAGAATCCATCTTCTCATACCAAGCCCGAGGGGCTTGTTTGAGACCGTAGAGAGACCTTCGGAGCCTACAAACAAGAGAAGAATCCTGAACAAATCCAGTCGGCTGCTCCATGTATATTTCCTCTTGTAGATCTCCATGTAAGAAGGCACTCTTCACATCCATCTGGTATACGGGCCACCCCTGTGATGCAACAATAGCAAGTACAAGGTGTACAGAATCCATCTTGGCAATGGGTGCAAAAGTCTCAGAGTAATCAATACCTTCAACTTGTGAAAAACCCTTTGCAACAAGACGAGCCTTATACTTGTCAATGGACCCATCAGCTGCGTATTTGGTTTGGTATACCCACTTACACCTAACCATCTTTCTTCCTTTAGGAAGAGATACCAAATCCCAAGTATGATTCTTCATCAAAGAAGAATACTCAGCTGCCATCGCATCATCCCACTCCTGTATCCCATGAGCCTTTGAAAAAGACTGTGGATCCTCAGAAACTACCTGACACAAAATTCCAGAACCTGTAGAATGTGTGTGATGATGCCTAGTGGGTGGAAGATCCTCTATGAAAGGTGTTGCCTCAGAAACTGTAGTACGAGCCCACTTAGGCATAGTGACAACATCAGTGGGAATAGGATCCTCAATGACATCTATAACCTCCTCATCAATCTCCTCAAAGAAAGGATCCTCAAGATGAGATGAAGAAGAAGAAGGAATGGAAGAAGATGAAGAATCATGAGGAGTGAAGTGCTCATCAAACTGAACATGTGTTCGAAAAATAACATCATGTGTATCAGGATCTAAAAGATGATAAGCTCTCATGTCCTCACAATACCCTACAAAGATCAAGGGTTTACTCTTCTTATCCAAAGCTTTCCTTTTCTTCTTTGGCACAAAGGCCCAAGCATGGCTCCCAAAGACTCAAAAAAATGAGACATCTGGCTTAGTGTTGGACCAAGCTTCCTCTGGAGTCAAATGCTCAAGTGCTCTGTGTGGTGTGTGATTCTGAATGTAGTTAGCACAATTAACTGCTTCTGCCCAATAGATAGGAGGTATATCTCTAGAATGCATCATACAGTTAGCCATTTCCTTCAAAGTTCTATTCTTCCTTTCTGCTAATCCATTCTATTGTGGAGTATGAGGAACAAAATGCTGGTGAATAATGCCTTGAGTTGCCAAAAATTCAGAAAACTCATTACTGAAGTACTCCCCCCATTATCAGTGTGAAGGTTCTTTATGCAACTAGAAGATTGTTTCTCGACCAAAGCCTTGAAGACTTTGAAGTGTGAAAAAACATCACTTTTGTACTTGAGAAAATAAACCCAAGTACGCCTCAAGAAATTATCAATAAATGTAAGTGCATACTTAGCTCCATTGAAAGAGGGGGTAGGAAAAACCATCAAGTCACTATGCACAAGCTCAAGTGGTGAAGAAACTCTCTTAGACAAATTCTTAGGAAATGGATCTTGGTGTTGTTTCCCTAATGCACAACCATGAAAAACTCCCTCAAGACAAGAAACTCTAGGAAGACCATCTACCATACCATGAGTGCTCAACTCCTTCAAATATCTGTAATTGAGATGTCCAAATATTTCATGCCAAAGCTTACTCTCTGAATCTGCATGAGAAACCAATCCTGTCCCTATAGAAGAAGTGTCATCAAAACCCTCAAAGTGATATAGTCTAGAACTATGATCAACAATACCCTGAGCAACAAGTGAATAAGGCTCCAACAAAGTTCTTACTTCTACCCCATGTGGTGTAAAAGTCACTATTTTCCCTTTACCAGAATGACAAATTTGATATACAGAAAGAAAATTTGTAGTGATGTTAGGAACATATAGTGCATCTTGGATACTGCCACCATCAAGTTGTATATCACCTTTTCCCTCAACAGAAAGAAAGGAAGAATCTCCAACCTCAATTTTGGAAGTAGAACTCAAACCTAGAGAAATAAAAGACTCCTTGGAAGAAGTCATGTGATGAGAAGCACCAGAATCTATAACCCAATTGTCTGCAAGTGGTGACTGAGATCTTCCAACAACATTAAGTGCTTTTCCATGTTGATTAGAAGGAGGTGGAGTGGAGATAGAAATTTTGTGTTTCTTGACTGCATCCTCTAAGGCTTGCATTCACTTATAACACCTATTTTCTTCATGATTACTACCCCCACAAAAAGAGCATGAACGGCTAGACTTATTCTTGGATTTAGAAGATTCCTTGGGTTTTGAGTTGTTTTCTTTGGTTTTAGGAGCATTTTGAGATGGAGAAGGTGTGGATTTGGTTTTACTTTTTGGTTTTCCCTTGCCCTTAGGATTAGATGCAACTAATGCCTTTTGAGAGGTGGAAGACTCAAGGTGAGACAATTTGGATTCTTCCCTAGTAAGTCTTTCACAAAATGTTTCTAAGTTAGGCATTTTGAATGTGTCACCTAAGGCATCCATGCTAGAGAAAAAGGTAGAAGAAATAAAAAGAAATATCCACACACATAAGTGGGTGAGGATAAATACAATCAAGGTAAATAATGTACCTAGGTGAACATGAGCTAAGGTAAATACCTGCTCTAACAAGAAAAATGGGCCATCCATGAGTATATAAAGGGTTTCAAGCCTTTATGCTAAACACAAAAAAGCTTAGTGTGAGGAAATATAAGAAAGCCTCAATAATATTTTTTAAGGCATGGGAGATATAAGACCTATTGATATAGGAATTTTTAATTATTGATTATTATTAACTCAAATAATATTATTGTAAAAGGATAATTAAATTTTTGTTCTTATGTAGGAGCCTGGAGGTGCAATTGTGAATAAAAGGGATGTGCAAGCATTGGAGAAGCATTTGGGGCTTGGATTTTGTTTGTTGGGCATGTTATAGAGGCTAGATATTGTAAGAATCTCTATTAGAGGAGTTGACGGTATTTGGAGGCCGCAGAGGAGGATTGTAGTATGAAGCTCATTGAAAACATTGGATGTTACTTAGCTCTATGTAGAGGTTGAAGGCCATCCAACAAAGGGAAATTCAATAGGAAAGTGATACTCATCAACACAAGGAATTACCTTACTTAGATCTATTTAGAGGCTAAAGGTCATGCAACATATGAGAATTTAACAAGAGGTGTCAAGAAAAGATGTTGTGCTAGAGAACTGAACTTCCAAGACCAATTTGTATCCTATTGGATCAATCAACACTAGGTTGAGGTTGTATTGTCATGTTTATTATAGTATTTTAAGTTCCTATCTTATAATTGCAATCAGATTATCATAATAAATCAGTTCATCGTTTACCGAAACTAAAGACATAGGTAATTGCCAAACTCTATTAACAACTCTATGTAGTGTGGTTATTTATCTTGCATTTCATTATTCTGTGAGTTGTTTTTTAATTTTTAGATAAAATCAGAATTAGAATAATTTTCCTATAAGGATCTGCTAGACAAGGAATTTTTTTTTACCATTTTATGGATCAAGTTTGGTATCAGAACTGGTTGATTAATAGTTGATTTCTCCATATTTTGCAGTTGGTTTAGTTTTGATTGGACATCTACAAGTGTAATATAGGAAAGATGTCAAAACAAGAGAAGCTTGAAGTGCTTGAGGTGTTCAATAGAAGGATCCAGGAAGAGAACATTTTCCTGAGATCTAAGTTTCACTCCTTAGAAGAGGAGATAGAAAATCTTAAAGTTTATTTACAAACCAAAGATGACCTCTTGAAAAATTTGTAGAAAAAGTTGTAAATTTTTGGACAAAATAAGGATTTACCTTCCACCGCAAATGTAGAAACCATGACAAATGAATGCACTATAAGTTCACCCTACAACACTTCTTCCTCCCAATCAATTTTAGAAATATTTTTTGGTGATTTTGAGAAACAAACCAGAGGTATTGGATTGAAACTATTATTTAAAATGGGTTTTGAGGGAATAGGAATTCAAAAGAATATCCAAGTTAATGCTAACCTAATATAGGTTGAGGATCATCCTCGTAATGCCGGCTTCTATTACACTAGTGATAAAATGGAAACTAGAGAGAGTTTCAGGCACACTGAAGGAATATAAGCTTCCAACAACAAAGCGAACACACCACTAGCACAACAGAATTCCTCCAGGAAGAGGAATAAGTCATCATAGCTGGATGACAAAAGGTGTACATGAAAAATAAGGAGAGGTAATGGAATTCCATCTCTTCATTCCTACAATCAACGTAGCACTAGAGGGAACAATGTAAGTTCCAAAACTTCCGATCCTCTTTTTCAGTAATAATAATATGGCTATGATATCAGAAAATGTGGTATACTTTTCCTTGCAATTTTAATGGGGAAAGTAACCATTCTATTGCCAGTTGCTATAAGAGAAGGACATTGATAAATAAGATGATGTTGTTCATCAAGAACAAGGCAGGTGTTGCAGACTGATCTCACCGTTCTAGAGTGAGAAATGGAAAAAGTAGTTCCTCGTCTAAGAAGGAGAATAAGAGGAACATCTAAACTCATTGTCACATGAGTGGACACAAGGTTGAGTGATGTTATAAAATTCATCCAAAAAGACATTCCAAGAAATGGTAAGGAAAAGTTGGTTTTCAATGAAGTTGATAATTTACCAGTTGTGTATGATTCAACCTTGGATCTACCCATAGATTGTCCACAAGTGAGTCTATTTTATTTTGATATGGAAAATGAAAAATATACTTGTTTTGGATAGATTAGATAGCATTGATGATGATTATTAATAGCGTTCTATAATACTCGTGGAATACTTGATGAGAAGTCTCAAGATAGGTTTATCATGCTTGGATTTTCTCACATGTTAAGTAACTCCATTATGTAATTACAACAATTTATGGAATTGAAGTAACTATTGTCACAAAATTGTATCTGATGATATGATGTTGTTAAGACCCATATATTGGCAACATTTGCAAATCATGCAGTTCACTGTTAAGGGAATGCAACACTGGTGTAGAAAAAATCACTCACAGATCACCAAATAAGTCAGTTTGGCCTCCTTGGCCTGAAGACGTCTTTTTAAACTGATCATTTTGTGTGATGTTGTGATTGCAATGAGTTAAAATTTTTCACATGAGAGGAATGATATAACTTGTGCATTTTTGTATAATTTTGGTAAAGATTTTCTATAAACTCGACACACGAGCAATGAAAACATAATAATAAAACACATATATTGTATTTATTTAGGATAGTTTCAATGATGGATTATTAAAAAATTTATAGCTCAATGAGCTCCTATGTATGAGGAGTCAATGATAGTATTTGACAACTGAAATCTTCCTGAAATATCTATACTTATCCCCTAGAATATCTCATTCTTATCTCTATGAGTTGTGCATGACAACTAATTGTGCACACTCATAAATGAACATGGGTGAGTTCTATTTAGTACCTTCTCATGATCTACAAAATGATGGTTTTCAAAGAGTGCCACCAACTTAAAATTAGTTTTCATGTGGAACCATCAACCACTCTATATGTGTTTTTCAAAGAGATTCACAAACTCGCAAATTGGTTTTCTAGTGGAACCACCAACTATTCCATAGTAGTGTACATGTTTCCCCACTCACATTTTACAAAAAAGAACAATATATAGGAAAATATGTTCCTAACTATGAACACGAATCATCTTTCTATTCTTTATTTACTACCACACATGTTGAAATTAAACACACCAAACACAAATAAAAAAAAACATGGCCACCAAAGAAGTATTGTGGCCTCGTCAATGGTTCCTACAAGAGGTCGCTAAAATGCCTCCTCACTCCATTTCCTCCTTCCTCCATTAGTCACTTCTTATCTCATTTGATTTTGTCTTTGAGGTTCCAGTTTAAAATGCCCCCCTCAAGTTCAACTTAGATGTTGGGTTACACCAAAAATACATCCAATTGACATGTATTTTTGTGTTTTTACAATATTTGACAATTTAACTTATTTACATTGACATAAGTGAATTGTTTTTAAATTTTATAACACGATGATGACACTATACACAATTATGGACCACAAATTAAAATACCACTAAATTTGACAATAATATGACTTGTAAGGCATGTATAGAGTTAGAAAAACTAATAAAACAACCTAATGAATTAACACATTAAAACCTACGGTGGACAAACAAGACCCAAAATAAAATGAAACTATGGATTATAATACAACATTAAGAATCAACTTTTAAATTAAAAAATGACCACTAAACTAAAATCTTAAAACATTTTTGATTAAAATGACACGATTATATAAATATAATGAATACCGCCTAAAAACGAGCCCTTCTTTAATATATATTATTCAGGCTACTAAAACAATTCTTGCTACCTTGTGACACGGTGGATGCAAATTTAGCTGATGTTCATGTGAGGAGGAAAGTTGATAGCTTTCTGTTGAACACAACTTTTCACGTGGAATACAATGTGGATATGAGTAGAGATGCAGACGACAGTCCCGTAATGTTTAAAATCACTATATTTCAATAATGCATTGCTTCCAATATATACTCTACGTTTCTACACAAAATAATTCCCTTGATTTTTATGGATTGACGTTTTCACTACGAATCCGCTCCTATCACATGCAAATCTATGCTTCACTACAACGTCTTAAACAATATTTAAATAACTATGAGCTGAAATAAAAACAAAACTAAATAACTCATAAATGGGGTGATCATGATAGTAATAGACCTACTCCACACAACCTCATAATTCCATTAACACTGCTATGATAAAGCTTTCTCTCATACATGATATTATTTTGGTAGAGCTTTGCTATAAACTCAACACATGAACATTGAAAACATAATAATAAAGAACTGATATCTATTTATTCGGGATAGTTTCAATGATGGAGTATTACAAATTTATAGCTCAATGAGCTCCTATGTATATGGAGTCAAGGATAATCTTTGACAACTAAAATATTCCTCAAATATCTATACTTATTCTTGAGAATCTCTCATTCCTATCTCTATGAGTTGTGCATGACAACTGATTATGTACACTCACATATCATTTAAATATTAAATAATACTATTATTCTAATACACTAATGTTCACACTATAAACATGATTTTTCAAACATTTTGGAGTAGCAGTCTTAGAGGCTGTAGATTCTAAAATAGAGATCTCCATGCGTATGTACAAAGTAATAATGCTAGTAACGGGAAAATGAGTGTTTCTACTTTTGGTGGAACAAAATCCTCCTAGTAAGGAGGTTTGATCCAAAGATAAAATGGGTAGAAAAAGTTTCCCTAAATATCCTAGGGTCATTATAGTATGGTAGAAGGATTCAAAAGATTTTTGGAGCCTACTGAAACACATAAAACGGAAAACGTGCACTCTGGATGCAATCTGTGCAAGAAGAAGGTGTTTGCAGGAAAGAGTATGGCATAGTGACACTGAGGTTGGGCATGTTGCGGAATACAAACACATGTTATCATGACGTCAAAATTGATGATAAAAAAATTAAATTGTTTGTGAACCTTCGGTCTTTGACAAGTGTAGCAAAAGGTTTGCAACAATGGGGTTCAATCTTGTTTATGGGGGGGACTCGACCACTACGGTACTCCAAGTAGCTCATCGAGATAAGACTGAGACAATAATGGAGCTCTTGATTAAGCAAACTCGGTGAGTCATTGATCGAATTGATCATTCTGATCGAGTCGAGCTACCAGACCGAGTTGATCTACTTAGAAAACTAACTGACCGAGTTGGGGTGATTTAAGCATGATGAGATAACCAACCATTCAACGAACAACATGGTGCAGAGATGTGGCCAAATACATGAATAACACGGTGAACTAGGCTATTTTAAGCGCCTACTTATGTTATCTCGTGAGGAATGTGGAATTAACTCCACACTAACAAAAATTAGCTTGATGACTCAATGACCATCTTAGGATAGATGACGAGACGGGTGACTCAGATAGTGAGTTGGGAAACATGGAAATCTTAGGTGATGAGGATGTAACGTGACGTGGATACCAGAGAGTCGGGGTCGAAGTGATCATGCAACGCTGGGAGTAGGGAAAAATAACAACGTGGAAAAATATGGGATAGGGGAGTCAAACCGCTGACCTCCCCCTCCTAACTCGCATGGCCCAACCAATCTACTTACCTCGTCAGAGTGGTTATAACCTAGCTGATATGGATCTTATATGAAAAAAATGGGCTGCCCATGGGTGTATAAAGGTGGCCGAGCCCTTATGCTAAAGACAAAAAATCTTAGCTTTGAAAGCTTAGTATGAGGCAATATAAGAAAGCCTTAAGAATATTTTCTAAGGCATGGGAGATATAAGACCTATTGATATAAGCATTTTTTAATTATTGAGTTAATTATTATTATATCAAATAATATTATTGTAAAAGGCTCACTGAAGCCTTATTCTCGTGTGGGAGCCCGGAGACGCAATTGTGAAGAAGAGGGACGTGCAAGCACTAGAGAAACATTTGGAGCGAGTAGATTCTTTCCATTGGGCATGTTATAGAGGCCAAATATTGTAAGAAGTTCTATTGGAGGAGTTGACATTATTTGGAGGGCACAGAGGAGGAGCACAGTACAAAGCTCGTTGACGACACTGGATCCAAATTAGTTATAATGGTATAGACAAATTTACAGAGATGAATATAATAAACTACAATAATTATAATCACACAATTAATTCTTCTCTATTAATTTATTTCATTCGGGTCCATTACAAATACTTAGGAAATGGTTCCCTATATTCATGGAGAACTTATGCCCACAATATCTCCTAAAAATACTATTTAGTTGTGATTGTTATTCACGTAACAATACACAACTCAAATCATACGAGTTGTCAAACAACTCTAACTAATATATTATTGTTTATATTATATAGATAACTAATTATTATTTACCTTTTGGTAAATATACCATTTATAATGTAAACATTATTATTAATTTCCTAACATTTCCCCCTTAATGTTTACATGGTAACAAAATAACTTTCACACTTCCTCTGCAGCCTGCTGCCTCTACGTGCTAATGATCTTGGCAAACACTCGAATTGAAGGTAGAAGAAGGAACACATTAACTTCTTATCGAACATGCGCTGTCGGGAACACATCTGACCGACGAGGATGGGAACACACTCATGAATCATCTGCTTATCAACGAGTCACTCTAGGGAACACATTTGACCTAACAGTGTGGGAACTCAAGCAGGAACACATCTAAGCAACCTTCAATGGTTTTCAAGAGGCTAACCACAAACCTAGGTATGAACTTGAACACATATGACTATTCTACCTCATCAAGACTCATGATGTTACATTTCACTCTGCTATCTATTCTTCACTATGTTTTTGCATTGGGGAATTTAAGTAGGAATAATCACTTACACAATTGAAAAACTAGAAATGGAACATTGGATCATGTTCCCCTCTCAATGTGAAATTTCCACTTATTGAAAACTGCAAACTATAAAAACTGAAGCACACAACTAAAAATAAACTCACACCACAAAATGCCACCACAACTTCGTGCAGCCCCATCATTGGTGACTAACGAGAGGTTGTTGTTTGTCCTCCAGCCTCTGGTGCCTCCATCCTCCAATAACATCCTGCTAACTCAACAAGATGTAAACATGAAGTACACCTATTTCCTCTTTGTTTATTATATATTCCCTTCTACAATGTGAAAGACTTTATTTTTTCGGACATCGGGTAACACCGAAAATGCGCTCGTGAGGCAATATTTTTTTTCAAAAATTTGATAAACCTAATAATCACCTAAATAACACTTTTGACAAACATCGACAAATACATAATTTTTACAGTGACTCATAAATTACAATGATGACTATAATGACAACTCTTTGACGATAACAATAACTATACAATGAAAATGCCAACAACAAAACAAGATAAACAATAACTATTAATGATCTAGGGAAATAACTTTATAGAGACACATATTGACTAAACAAATAGACAATAATAGAAAAACCAAAACTCAATATTAGTAATTACTTGTCACAAAAAAATAAGAAATATGAGGAGCACGAAGGTCATCATGGTTCATGGATGGAATATACATTTCTAGGGATGAACACGTGTCCCTAAAAGCAATAATGTGATATAATTTATGAGATGGGTAAATATGGAACTCAAAACTGCAACTATGGAAGGTGATTAACTAAAATAATACACACACATTTACAAAACTAAATATCAATCCTCACGTGAATTATTTGAACCACCGTGGAATATTTTGGTGGCGCCGTGAGACAAACCAATATTTGAATGGTTGCGTAGGCTGTTGCAGGCCTGAAACTTTTGATAAAACCAAATAAACATTAATCTGCTCTTACAAACATGCGCTTCCTTCTTGTTTAAAAAAAATTCCATAGAAAAGCTGAGATCTGCAGCGAGTTGTAGAAGACATGTTGGGTTTATACGCTGCAAAATTTGGAGTCGTGCACAAGTTACAAAGCCTGTTGCTACTGGAGAGTTGGAATCGCCAGAAAATTTAATGACCCGATATCAGGTTCACACGCATGGTCCAAGTTAACGCTAATTTTCTTCTCAACACCACACTAGGATATTAGGCACAAAAACTGATATGTGTCTCACGTGTCACATTGCATGCAGAGAGCAGAGATTTCATTATTACGTCATTTATATTTCCTCCAAAACTACACAGGGATTGAACATCACAATCTTAAATATGATCAACAATTTAGCAATAAAACTAACAATCCGATTAACCAATAAGTGTTAATGCAAATGCAGGTGCTCTCATGCCAATAGGTTCTCCACCAATCATGAACAAGACAATGTAAAATCAATACTTTGGCGGTGATAAAAAAATGGATCTGAGGAGTATGCAATTTTGGAAAAATTGTTGGAGATCTCCAAGGCGGCTAGACTGTCACAATACTGACAGTAGTCTAATCTGATTGTTGTCTCGAATACCACATATGCATGAATATCAATAATAGTGACGTCGGTGAGTTCTTGAAGTTGCTGCAATGCCACATGAACAAGCCTTAGCTATAAGCGACCCGTAGAAGAAAATAATATCCATATACATGACAACAAATTATCGCTGTCCTTTCTTGAAAATTATTTCTCCATTAAAAGATCAATCCCTGCTCTGATACCAAATATAATGGTATGGATAGATTTACACAGACGAATATAATAAACTACAATAATTATAATCACACAATTAATTCTTCTCTATTAATTTATTTTATTATAAATTTATAGGAAATGATTTCTTATATTCATGGAGAAATTCTACCCACAATATCTCCTAAAAATATTATTTAGTTGTGATTGTTATTCACGTAACAATACACAACTCAAATCATACGAGTTGTTAAAACAACAACTAATATATTATTATTTATATAACAATAATATAGATAACTAATTATTATTTACCTTTTGGTAAATATCCCATTTATAATGTAAACATTATTATTAATTTCCTAACATTAGTTATGTGTAGAGGCTAGAATCCATGCAGCAGAATGAAGTCAACAGGAGGGTGGCACTCATTGACACTAGGAACTATCTGACTTAGCTTTGGGTAGAGGCTAGAGGCCATGTAACAAAGGAGAAGTCAAAACAAGGCTTCAATCTAGGAATCTATGCTAGAGTAATGATCTTCTAAGACCATTTTGGATTCTATTGGAACGATTGGTACCATGCTCGAGTTATACAAGAATGTTCATTATAGTATCGTAATTGCATATCTTATTCTTGCAATCAGATTGTTATAATTAACTGGTTCAACATTTAGCAAACCCGAAGACGCAGGAAAGTGCCAAACTCAATTAACAAATTTGTGCAGTGTGGTTATTTCTCTTACATTACATTATTCTGTGATTTTTTTATTACACGGTAAAATCGGAATTAAAATAATTTTTCTATAAGGATCCGTTGGCCAAGGATTTTTTTTTACTAGTTTACGGATCAAGCTTACACAAACAATTTTTTCCTCCTTTCTATGCAAACAAAGAAATCTTAGTTGAGTGCAAATCTAGTATTTGAATAACCTTATTAGATTTTAAGCTAGCTTGGATAGCCATACTAGATCGTAAAAAAATCTAGAAATGATGAGACAAACTTCTTCCTAGTTTAAAACTATCTTGTTGTTAACCTTGCAAAAGTTAAACATAATTTTCAATGTCTAAACCATCTATCTGAACCCCGAAACGGGAAATTTAAGCTTTAACTGGGCACCCTGTCATGTGGAGTGATGTATTAATCCTTGGAATGACCTCGTGGTCTTGTTAATGCATTTTTTGTAACCCCTCTAGGAGCCTTGTTAACTCTTTTTACAGTTTTAGAGGCCACTAAAAATCAAAATATGAGTTTGGTTTTAGTTTTTCGTTTGGGCCTCGAGTGAAGAAATGGATATCGGCCTCCATATATCTCTATTATTTAACCATGTAAATTTCTTGCAACCCTTATTTATAAGAAAACCACCCCGCGGGTTATTTTTACAAGGGGGTTTTGTAGGCATCTGATCGTTGAGTGACCAAGTCAAACTAGTCCAACTACGATCAATGGCTTTAGAAAAGTAGTTTCCATTCATACCCATTTTTCTAGTTATGAGTTATTTCAACTCCATTGAATTCCTTGTATATAGGTAAACGTATAGGATTTGTATCATGGTGATTTGACTATCACAAATTGGTTTTTGAACGCAATTTCATAGCCACTTGGGCTAGATTGGAAGTTTTTTTCAAACTAGTATAAAAATCTAAAAAAATTGTTGTGGACCCATATTAAGTTAAATCAGTGGTGGAAAAACACTTAGGAACTAACATATGATGTTACAAATCTCCATTTTTTTTTTTTTGAGAAAATTTGATTGTGGGAAAAATGATGTATTCTCTCTCCTCTCTCTACCTTACTCTAGTTTGGAAAATGAAATGAAATTAAAAAGTATTTCTTACCCCTATTGTATGTGTAAAGTGTTATATTTTATTACAAATAGAAAATTAACAATCATGAATTGTGCTTGATAGTGGGAGAAATTTTATTTCAATGCCTTTTCATTGACCATGCTTATAATACTGTGACAGGTTGCAGATAGCACAACAATTAGAAATAATGAGGAGATTTGGACCCTAAAATTTCCTTTATCTTTTAATATCATTGAATAGTTGTATTTATTTTAGTTTGAAAAGATAAAATGAAATAAAATATAAGTTAGTTATTCCATGCATGTAATGAAATTTATTTGTAGTTACATGGAATGTTGTATTATGTTTTGAGTTAATATAAACAATCATTTATGATGTTGATTGTCATATATTTATTTCTTAACTCTTAGAATGTTAAATGGAGCTCGTCTTACCATGGTTATATAAAAAATGAGTATCTAACTCCTTTGTGCTACCTTCAATATTAGTCGAATCTTGTCAAGTCTGGAAACCCTTATCATGCTAAGAAAAGGCTTAAAACCTATTTCAAGTTATTCCCTTGTATGTAATTGGTAATATATTTGTGAAACCTTTTCCATAAATTAGGTATGTTTGTATGAGGAAAGGGTTACACTATGTGTACCTTGTCACTTTTAGTGTGAGTAAGAGTGTCATCCCTAGTTGTCATAGTTCTAATCTCCTATTAAAAAAAATATCCTTCATGTGTGTATATCCCTTGGTGCTCTAATAGAAAACCAAGGCCTTATGAATATTATTGGGATTTTTCTACCTTCAAATTATCCCATTAAAGAGATTCAAATAACTCGAATGTAACTTTTGTTGTAAGTTACCTATGTTTAAAATTATAGAGTTTGAAGCCCTTATTGACTTCAAAAATAGAGTATTACCTTAGCTAGAAGTACCCTAAGTTGTGCAAAAGTTTTGAGATAAATATTTTGGATTCATCTAAGTTTTTTTCTACTAGTATGCTGTAGACCCCCTTTTGGTGTTAATGAAATTAGTCAAACATGGACCTCTCATGAGAATGAGGGTGAAATACACTTTAATGTATGTTTCCCAATGAGAAGAGTAGTGTCTTAAAAGGTAATATGATGTATAAAATTGTAATTGAATGTCTCTTTTGTAACGTGTATCTACTACTTAAATTTTTAGGAATAATATAAATTATTGTTATGTGTGAGATGACACTCCTTAGAATATTGATTTCTAAGTGAACAACAAGTGTTATATGAACCTTAGTTGTTCTAAAATGATTTCAATATGAATTCAATTTAATGACGTAAAGGTTATAATATTATGAACAAATGAGAGAGATTTTGTAATGGTTGTTGAATATCATATACACATTGTAGGATACCAAGATGATTAGAATGACTACTATGATTTTATAACAAACAAAAAATGAAGTAGTGCCTCATTAGTGATCAATCAACCTATTGAATGGGAAACTTGCAATACTTAAGGGATGAACATATTCATCATACTCCTAATCGTGGTTTAAACAATAATGTTAAATGACTAAAATTATCAAAAAGAAAAATGTGAATTAATTTATCCTTGTACCTTATTGGCAAAGCCCTAACCTCTTAATTTTCCTCTTATGGTCTCTTTTTTTATGTTTTAAGCTTATTTGAGAAAATTTGGTGCTAGTTAGCATAATATTTTCCACCTTTGTGCGTTTGAAGGAATACTATTTCCCTTCAACCCATGTTAATTCAAGGATTTAAATGAATATAAATAAAGCCATGTGATATAATTAATGATGATCAAAGACCTCTCTCTCGATCTCTCTATCTATCTATCTATTTATCTCTCTCTCTCTCTCACACACTCTCGTTCTTATAAGTTTTGAAGAAGTTTGTGAAAGTTATGTAAGTGTTTCTAAAACTAGTTTCTTAAGGAACGAAAGTTTAGAACCCTGACTTATTAGCACCAAAAATAAATTACATATCCTTATCCAGATAAATAATAGAAGAAATTTTTGAAGAGAACTTTGGACTTGAAGTTTTGCAAAAAAAATTGAGGGAAATTTGTTAAGAGACACATAAGTTATGAGCATTTTTATAACAAGTTTTTTCCTCTTCCAGAACTTCTTCTTGAAGCGGTAGGAACATATTGAGTTTTTTAAACTCAAATTGACTTGTGTAAGATAGTAACACATCTTAGGACTATATAAGACTCTCTCTAGGTCCTCTTGGTGGTAGTTGTGATAGTCAAGTATATAGGTACTTACAGATTGTACCCTATTTTACAAATTACGTAAAAATACAATCTTGTTTTGATGGGGTGCAAGATGGTTACAGGGTTTCCTAGTACAATTGAGGAGGAAAATTACTATATTATCCCACTACAGGTCAATTTTTTCATGTTAGAGATTTTGGTATGATCTTAGGAGTGAAGATTAAAGCTCATTATGTCTATATTGTCTTGCCCTGTGCTTGACAAGAATACTGACCTATGTTGGAAATTGCATGTTTCTCTACATAGGATCTACTTGTAAACAATGAATATGATTTTTTTGAGGTGTTCCTTTATGAGGTGATCAGGTGAGATGCTCAAATCAAGTGTTCTTTCTAGTAGACATTTTGAGTACACAAATAATGCTTATCTTGAAAAAATGGGTCATGATAGAAGAAAGGGAACGTGTCTTCTGATTGTCACAAGAGGATGAGAATATATCACTCAATACCATCTCATTTATTGAAAATAAGTTCGTAGAATCCATTTTTAACTCTTCCACTTAGGTGACCATATAAGCATGGTGCTATGAAAATGAGATATTTACATTCAGATTCGAGCTAGGGTTTGTACCTAAGTATATAATCTTGCAGATGATTGTTAACACATCTACATTTATTGAAGTGATGTTTGGATCACTATAGAAATAATACGCAAAGAAAATGTATCCCACTTAGAACACTATTTTAAAAGCATGAGACAGATCTTGAACAAGTAAAATAACTTATTCTTGAAGACTAGGAGAATTCCTCTATGAAGGTGATGTCAAACTATGACTATAAGAAAAATCCATGAAGTTCCACCTTCAACAATGTAAGAGAAGGATTAAAGAATGGAGTAAGAACCCATAGTGAAGTGGATATCTCTAATAACATGTTTGAAACGTGATATTTGAGTCATGAAAGGAAAAACATTGGAGTAGGTTAGTGTCTTGATGGTGGTGCTTTCCCGAAAGCTAATCTCTAAGATGTGAAAACTATCAAATGCATGTATGCATGAACATGCATTTCTATACCTGGGATGTAGGTACTCAAAATTGTAGACTTCATAATGGTGACTTTTGACTGTGGACTGAGACTTTTATTTCTATGAATATAAGAATGATATCAGTTAAGAAGAAGTCTTCAAGCTGAGATTCTTCTCTGAACTCAAGACTATTTTGTGAGAAATCTATGTAGATCAACACTATCAAACATATTTGAAAATTCTAAAAGTGTATAAGAGTTCCTTCAAGGATTGATAGACTTTCTCAAGTGAGTTAAAGGTTGGTAGGAGCTTGTATAGAAGAATGTATAATGTTTTCTAACTCCGATCATACACAAAGAAGAGTCTCTTAAGCTATGAAGATGGTTTATTCAGGTGAGAATATGTAAGAGGCTATGTATATGTTACAATATAAAACATAGGTCCAAAAATGGAATACTAACTGTCAAGACAGAAGTATAGTGGAGTTAAAAGGTTCTCCTCACTAATGAGTTGACTTCAAAAAATCATGAGGATGCCCACAAATGTGAAGATAAAATTGAATCTTGTCAAGTGGAATTATGATTTTTTGTTTTAATGCAGTTACACAAAAAGAATCTTAATCTCCTTTGCTCAAATTATCAAAAAATGAAGAGTCTTGTGAAGTTGAAAGGTCAAGTGACGAGTTTGTCTTGTCTAAACAAGGATCTTTTCAGAAAATATGTTGCTTTTGCTGGAGTTGTTTGATACATTAACACAGTGAAGAATGAGTTTGGCTTGTGAAAACCAATCGAATAATTAAATTCATATAGAGTGAAATGGAAGCATGAGTTAAAATCAAAGAAAATCCTAGTAGATGTTGATGTAATTTTCAAACTTGAGAGTAATGAAAATGGACATGAATATGATGATATACTAGGTGATAATGCATGATATATGTGAGGGAAACATTGGTTGATTGCAATGAGTTGAAAAGTTAAGAGTATAGTGGTTGATGTAGATGAAAAGTGCGTGAAGTGAGTAGAAATGAAGACAACATAAAAGGACCAATAAGAGCATAAGAATATAGACTTCATGAAGTATAATGTATGAGCTAATGTGACTGAAAATATGATACCATATGTAATGAACAAGAAGGATGATAAAAGTGAAATTATTGGAGCTTGAAGAAGTTGCAAATACAAGTTGAAGACAAATCATACATAGAGATATCATTGATGAGAATCTACATGAATGAGGAGATGTGAAGAGAATTTGGGACCAATAGCTGTGATCTTACAGGTAAATGAAGACATGAAAAATAGAGAAACTTGAGTATGAAGACCTCCATAATTGATATGACAGGAACATGTGCACTTGAAAAAGGTAAAGTTTAAAGGACAGAAGGAATATATGATAAAGCTTGAGATATGATCAAAGAAATGAGAAGAACAGAGTGAGAAAATTTAGCAGTCACCATTAATTGTGTGAGACAACAATTTTTGAGTGACAATTTTTTTGAAAAATTCTAAATTGATGATTAGTATTTTGGGAGTTTTTTCTTCCTTGTGAGTTGAAGCTCACTAAAGGTCAGTTATAACTAGACCAAATTTGGGAGTTGAATATTCCAGATAAGTAGCAGCATGTCAAAGACTAAGTGGTTGCTTGGTCAAATTTTTGAAGTTGCAGCTCCAGATTGAGTTGAAGCTCAACCATGAAATCAATGTAACATTCGTAGGACATTCTTGTTCAAAGCTAGTTCTTGGTTTCAGTGGGTTTTTTCCCATTTTGGGTTTCCCACATTAAACTTCATGTATATATGTTTTTTCTCCTGTTATTTTCTTGTGTATGATTTCATGTGTTCATCATAGCAAGATTAAGAAAATGAATATTTTTGTGAACCTTTGATTAGACACTGATTCACCCTCTCTCAATGTCCTAGTTTCAAAAAATTGGTATCATATCCTGGTACTCTTAAAACAAGTATAACAGCTTAGAGTAGGTCCTTCTTGAATGACAAGCATGATTATATAAATAATTCCTAACAGTATATAGAGATATAGATATTTCAGTAAGGATGAAGTCTTAGATGAAGAGGAATATGATGTAAATAATTAAGTAGACCTGATAAGTTCTGTGGATGAATTGAAATATCAAAGCAAAAAAAATTGAAAATTGAAGATAAATATGAAATAGTATGAAGATAAGAACAATATTTTTTAGGAGAGGAAGAAGCAGAAAGATGAAGATGGAATCAAAGAACTTGAAGCACAATTGCAACTGATATCATCTCTCATTGAAAAAGAGAAAGAGCATCTCAAAATATACCTGTGAGTGAAGATGGAAGGTAGAGTGCGTGCATTCTGATTTCCTAATCCAATGTTGATTGCGAGAACTTCTTTTTTCTAGGAGGAACTACCTGCGAATACAAACAAGACCACAAGAGGAATATTAAACAATATATGTCAGTGGACTGCCTAGCGTATGCTAGATCTGGGAAGTGTGATACTTCCTAGATGGTTGTCAATCCACTGTTTAAAACAACTTAATGCAAGAAATGATGTAAACCAATAATGTCCTATTGTAGTTGATATGATTTAGGTGTCTCATTCAAGTACAATAAAAAAATCTAATCTAACGGGCTAGGTTATGATCAGATTTGGAAGTTAGACAGGTAAATAAGGTGGTTGGGACAGGTCAGGGTCAAGCTTTAGGTGATTTGGGTTATTTGGGTGAATGTTATGGGGTTGTTATTATTGGTAGGTTTATGAGACACAAAGACCGACATCGGTCTAGTATGACCGATGCTGGTTGAGGATAGAATGACGATAGTTTAGGTTAACCGACATCGGTAGGGTTGGGCTGATAGAAATTTAATGAAGTTTGGTTTTGGTGATTCTCTATGATTACACATAGAATGGAAAAAGAATGGTGAGGTTGATGAAAGTGCTAGGAATACTCAGAGATGTCTAGAGGTGGTATGGAAGGCTGAGAGGTTGTAGGTGGTTAGGTAAAGGGATTGGCAGGAGGGTGAGAGATAATGGGATGCAAGGGAAACTAGAACTCCCAAACAGAGATGAAGAAACTAATCTAAATAAATATGGGAAGGTGTAGATCTAAATGTACTTACTTGTACTTGAATGAGACCTGGTGGTTGGATGGAGGTGATGGTTGATCCATGGAACTGATGGTCAGTTCCAAAATCATGCTTCCTGGAATGTTACCATGAATGCTTTCCCTTCATATCAGTGCTTGGTGTTGGTTCAGGATGTCTGGATGTGTAGGAGTGCTCTGGTGTGTGCTTGCATAGATCTCTCTTCTCCAAAACTCAAATAATTCTTCCAACCTCTCAAACAAGGTTACCAAAGTGAATATATGGTAACTGACGATGGTTTAGGGTGACCAAATTGGTTTCAGGTTGACCGGCATTGGTTAAGGTGGGAAATCCTAGGTTTGCTAAAATGACAGATCTTGGCAATATTTTTGGCCAGCTCTATCCATTGTCGTGGATCAAAATGGAATGTTGTGCTTAGATAAGTGGGAATGTGGTTAGAGGAAGAATAGGCATGTGATTTTAGGGTTGAACTAAGTCTTAGTTAATTAAGGTAGGTAGGACTAAGTCTTAGTTAGCTATGGAAAGTGGATATTGAGTCCTAGTAAAAAGGAAACATGCTAAGAATAGGTTTATGATGAGGTGTCTAGGTGATGTGGTGGGGTGAGGTGTCTAGGTGAGGTGGAAATTAGTTTAATTAAGGTAATTAAATAATGAATATTGTGAGAATGGGCATTAATTTAATTGTAGGTAATTAAATTAATATACATGTGGGGTAAAGGGGGAGTGTGACCCAAATTTGGTGTCTACATTTTGCCCCTTTTTTTGTGTAGCTTGTATTGGTAAGCGACATTGACAAAAAAAGGAAGTGATTGCCCCATGTGTGGGTGAAGGTGATCCCCCTCAAACCAGGCACTGATGAGGTGTAATATGGAATCGGTGAGTGGTTTGATAAATGTGTAGTTGGTGGAAGTGGAGGTAGGTGGGGAAGGGTATGAGTACTATGGGAAAGGGTGATGGTCAAATTAGGTAATAGGTAATACATCGGGGTCAAAATTGGGTAATGGGTAATGAAAATCAAATGCACACACATGTATAGATTGCAACATGGTACCAGGTTGAAGAGCTTGCAAACTCTACATCGTCCAAGGTCGATAGGTTTATCCAAACAAGGGTGAAGTGATTCAGGTATCCAAGGTATAGGATATGGTCCAGAAACACAACGTAGGTCAGGTGCAGGAACGTTTAGGTATGTTCTGGTACACCAAAGGTTTGTTCAGGATAAACAACATGGCAATAGGCAAGGTATGGTTGTTAGGCTAAAACAACATAGGTAACAACATCACAAGGTATAGTGAGTACATAAGGTCAATGGTCACACCAAGTAGGTTAGGTTCAAGAAAATAGGTCATGGCATGGGTAAGGCCAAAGTATAGGTAAAATAACAAATCCCAAGATGCAACTAAGGAAATGAAGGGGTATTGTGGGCTTGTAGGTATGGTTCAATAGGTGTCTGTAATGATAAAAGGTGTTTGAGCACTAATGGTTGTAGGTAAAAAGAAGCTTAGCAAGGGAAAATAGCTATAAGGGTTGACCGATGTCTGGTTATATGGTGACCGACGTTGGTTGGCTAGGGCACAAATATGACCGATGTCAGTCATGTCCAATTGGGGTTAAAAAAGGAAAATTCCACTTTTTACGGAATCATTTTTCATTTTCCAATTGTAGAAAATGAAAGAGGAGAGGTGGAAAGTTTGGAAAGTGACAGAAGAATGAGATGGAGAGCTGAGTTGGTGAGCCTCAGTAGTGGGTGATTGGCATTTGGTTGGCAAGGTGGGTCGTGAGATCGGTTTGAGTGATTTCATTGGTTACGAGGTGGGAGTTGATTTGGTGATGGCAGAGGTGGGGAGAGGGTTTCAGGTGGACCACCGCTGCAGTGGCCAAATGTACCACCATGCCAATGGCACCGTGATGAGGTAGGATTCAATTCTAATCCTTCATTTGTTGTTGAAATAGGTTGGTAAAAATTGGTTTTGTTTAAAATGAGGGTGAAATTTTAATTTTTGAAATTAATGGGTAAAAATGAAGGAAATGAGGGGTGGGAAGGTCCAATGTAGGTTAAATAGGAGTGGGAATGAAGCTAGGATAGGTTTGGGTAGGTTAGAATGGGTATTTAGGTCAGATTTGAGAATTTTGTGAGAAATAGGGTAGGGGTTGTGGATTTTGACACTGCAATAGTGACCGACGGTCAAGGGTTGGCCAACATCGGTTGGCCTTGGCTGGCATCGGTCAAGTATTAGGTGACCGATGCCAGTTATGATGGACTGATGCCAGTCAAGAGTGACCGATGTCAGTCGAGTCTAAGGAAAGATAGGTCAAAAAATGAGATAAGGTGGGAGGGAATGATAGGCATGAGATATAAAGGCAGATATTTTGAGAATGGGTAGGGTAATAGGTACCAATAGGTATGAGTTGAGGGATGTGAAATTGGGATAGGGGGAAGAGGGGTAGTCTATAGGATTGGGGTGTGGTTATGGGGTAATAAGTAGTAAGGGTCTTGGGAATAGGTTGGTTGGTTATGAGTTACATTGGGTATGGTTAAGGTTTAAAAATGATGTGGTTTGTTTGATGTATGCTAGGGACTAGTTGCAGATGTGGGATAGAGTTACACCATTGTTACTAGCGGTATGATCAAGAATGACCACCGAGGAGTGGAGGTACATGATAGATGTCAGCTTGATTGGGGTTCGATGCTACAGGCACATAGTTTGGGAACCAAGCTTGATGGTCACACTCATCGACAGAATGGGATCAATGACCAACACATTTCATTTGCTGACGGGTGAGATCATAGTCACCTTGGAGGACGTATACAAGATCTTACGACTACCTATAGTGGGAGAGAAGGTGTATTTGATTTATTTAAAGGCATCAAAGGAGGTGATGTTGGTGGTGTTTGGAGAGGGGATGGTGAAGATGAGGTTCCTTAGCCCAAGCCTGAGTTATGGAGATATGTATATAGCCCATCCTCAGGAGATGAGGTTGGTTTTCATGATTATGGAGGCAGTGTGTTGTTTTCCACTGCTAGATGTAGAGGGTGGGAGATTCCCATGGGCACTGATGGGGATTCTCCATGACATGATGGAGGAGAGGACCTGTTTTTCTTGTGCACCAACATTCTTGGTGTAGTTATACAGGGAGCTATGGGCCTATGGGAGGCTATATAGGTTAAGTTTGTGTTTTACCTTTCTTCTTCACTACTGGGCATATGAGCACATTATATGTTTGCATCCTGTTGGTATGCCCCGACCTAATGCATTTGATGCAGGATTGGTTTGAGTTGGCTACAGGCATTGAGATCATGTTGTTTGAGAGTACAGGGCTGCCAGGGATACACATGAAGTAGCACACTACATGCACATACTAGAGGGGTTTTCTGGAGTGGATATTATTTGGAGGCCATATGTTTGTTTCCCTTCATACCGGTATATGATAGTAGAATTAGATGAGCTACAACTGATCAGATGGATAGAGGTGCGTCATGTCAGAGAGCACGAGATGATACCCATGGATAGGGTCAGATGGTAGTTTGGGCTGCCTCAAGATGTGCCTCCACCATTCCCTCAGTACAAGAGAGATGATGTGGAGAGGCCTATGCCTCTACCACAATCGATGGTGTCGATAGGGTAGGAGGAGTAGGTAGTGGACTGGTATATTGATGATGCTGGAGTTACAGATAGATACAGGTAGTGGTGGGTAGCGCAACTATGGGGAAGCACCACCAAGGCTAGGGTAGCCTGACCTAGCCACAGTTATGGTTCAGAGGGACACATTACAGGGGTAGGTGGCTACCCTTCTGACACAGCTGGGAGTAGTGCAGGGGAAGCTGATAGGATCTGAGGCACAGGTTACCACATTATAGGCATAGGTAGTAGCCTTTAGGCCCCTAGGTTACATAGGGACAGGCACCCGCAGGGTGGAGATGGAGATGGGGGACAGGTGGCCACCTTACAGGCATAGGTAGTAGGTTTATAGGGCCAGTTGGCCACTACACATGCACATATTGTGGCCTTACAGGCCTAGGTCATAGCATAAACACCCTCACAGGCCCAGGGATAGGGTCCCATTTTACAGGTAGCAGCGGGATAGGGTCCCATGGTACAGAGAGGAGGGCAGGGGTCACAGATACAGGGGTTGAGGCCACCAGTAGCAAAATAGAGCTCACAGGTTGCTGCGAGACCTATGACACCCCCATAGATATTACCAATGGCTAGATTCAAGGATGCCCTCAATGAGGCCAGATAATACCAAGATCATTTGACTGTTGTCGATATAGATGTCCCTTCCTATGCAAAGTATAGGGTATAACATGCCTTGATTGAGAGGATGAGATTTCACACACATAGTGTAGAGAGTACAGGGGGCCAGCGAGCCCAGAGACAGGGTCAGGGAGAGGCCACTAGCTCACGGAGGCCTGACCAGCTCACAGGTGGAGGTGAGACCTAGACCCATAGAGGGCAGAGAGATGATGGCAGGGCATCGAGATGGAGGAGAGGAGGAGATAGATGAGATCGGCCTGGACATCAGATGGGCTGACGATTGATGTCGTCATTTTGATTATTATTTTTGATATATATCGGCCTACGTGCCGATGATAGTGAGGTTGTACATGAGAGTTTTTGAGAGTTTTGATTATATACCAGCCTATGTGCTGAAGATGGTGAGGTTGTATATGAGAGTTTTTGAGATACTGGTATTTATTTGTATCTATGTATGTATGTATTGATACACAGACTCTCCCATTTATATAGTTGATGATGTTTATTGGATGGATGATGTACTTGTGTTGTAAAATTTTCATTGTTATATGTATATGGGTGGAAACTAGGTGGATTATGGGCATGATGGAGTGGAGGTCAGTTTAGGCATGATGGAGTTTCAGGTCAGTTTAGGCATGATGGAGTTAGGTTGAGGGCATTAGGCATTTAGGCATGCTGGAGTCAGGTCAGTTAGGCATGGTGGAGTCAGGTCAATTAGGCATGATGGAGTCTTGTTTTTAATTTTGATTTAATTTCCAAGTTATTGGTAACATGGGAAATAAATGATGAGTTATATGTATGTTATGGTGTAGATTTCCAAAATCTTTGATATTATGGAAATGTGAAATGATTGATTGGATGTTTTTATGATGTGGTAACATGGTAGATATGTATGTTTGTATTAATTTCCAAGTGTTGTAGAAAATGGAAACTAAGATAGAATATGAATAGGAAAATGGGGGAAAATAGGTTAGGGTAAAGAGTGGCGAGCTAACCTCCAAGGGCCCCATGCCCTAGGAGTGTTTACCTACATAGCCCCGTGAAAAGGGGCCTCAGGCCGATGTAGTTCTCCCATAAGCTAGGGAAGAATATGATGAATTAGAGGAATGGGTTGGTAGGTTTTAGGCATGATTGAGTCTAGGTCATAGGCATGGTTGAGTCTAGGTCATAGGCATGGTTGAGTCTTAGGTGATAGGCATGGAGTCTTAGATTTTAAAAGGTGATAGGTTTAAAATGTATGGTCGATGGTCTATGTCCTATATAGGGTAATCAATAAGTAATGAAGAAGGTGAATGGTAAGAGGTGGTAAAAGAGCCACTTAATTGATAAGAACCCTAATGAGTCCACCATACCAAAGATGGGATTATGAATGTCAGACCCTAAAGGCATTGTATAATGGACTATTCTAAGGGTGAAGAAAGTCACATGATCATGAAATGTCACAGTTATGGCCAGTCCCTTGAGTGGGCAAGAAATTAGGGTGAAAAGAAAATGAGGTGAAAATGGGTGGTTTAGCGTAACTTAGTGTATGACAACATGTTTACCTGGCAAGAAACCCATGATCAAAAATAGGCAAGTCCATGACAAAAAGTTATCATTTTCTTCATTTGTTTTTGTTTTTGATAGACTGATCGATGCGGGAAGTCTATATGGGATGAGTATATTATCTCCTTGAGGTCTTCATGAAGCTGATCAATGTGGGAAGCTTCTGAATTTTTTTGGTTTTTGCAAGGATTTCCCTTTTTTTATGATAGACTATGTGCATTATGGATAGCTTTGTATAGTTGTCCTTCGAGGGAGTAGTCTATTTATAGTGGTGAGATAGAGAGAAGAAATGTCCCTTTGAGGGAGTCATCTCATTGTTGGAAGTTTGACTCAAGGAGTTGAATCCCATTTTACTTTTGGGCACGTTTAAGTCATGGACAAGACTATAGAGGAAGAGTAGGTTCTTGTTTAGAAGACAAAACCATAGCACACAGAGGTTAACTATGAAAGAGATGGTTTCAAGTGATGAACGACCATGGGATTCCATCTTTGAAAAAGATGAAAAGTATCCATGAGAATCATGCCATGAGTAGAGCCGTGGTACTCATATTGAAGATAAGGCTGAAAGGTGATGGGTAACCACATGATTCTTGTTTAGTTGTTGATCCTCAAAACGGGTAACATGGAAGGTGAACGATGCTCAAGGGATGAGTGGTCAATAGACATAAGGTGATATAGGACTTGATTTCAACAATAAAATGGTCTAAGATGCAAGGCATTGAGGGGCTCAGGTTTGGGTTTACCTTCAAGTGAAGACAAATGATAAGCACCTGATCCATAGGCATGAGTAACGATATAGGGTCCAAGCTAATTAGGAGAAAATTTTCCCTACTTACTTTTCTCTTCTTTGGTTACATGTTGATTTTCCTTCAGGACGAGGTCACTGACCTGGAAGGTTCATTCGTGGACACATTTATCATAGGCACGCTTGATACATTTTTGGTAGATTTGGAGATGATCAAGAGCATTGAGACAACGTTCATCTAATAACTCAAGTTGTGCCAAATGGTCCTAGTGAAATTCATCGTCGTTGAGCATGTCTTGTAGTGAGATGTGGAGAGATGGAATCTAGACTTCGAGAGGCAAGACAGCCTTGGTACCATAGACCAGAGAGAAAGGTGTGGCAGTAGTCAAAGTGTGAATACTAGTGTGGTAAGCCCACAAGGTGAAAGGAATGTGTGTATGCCAATCCTTCCCAGTATCGTCAACTACTTTCATAAGAATTTTGTTCAAGGTTTTATTGGTTGATTCTGCTTGGCCATTTGTTTGTGGGTAATAAGGTGAAGAGAAACTGAGTTGAATGCCAAAAGCATCACAAATATTTCGTAGGGTTTTGTTTTTAAATTTCTTTCTGTTATCAGTGATGAGGCGGTGAGGAACACCAAAGTGACAAATGATGTGATGGTTGATGAATTCACATATTTTCTTAGCTTTTGTAGAAATGAGGGGAATGGATTCTACCCATTTAGTGTAGTATTCAGTAGTGGTTATAATCCATTGATGGTGTTGTGAAGAATGAGGATTGATCTCTCCAACAAGATCCAAACCCCATTGAGAGAAAGGCCAAAGGTCTTGTGTGACCTGTAAGGCATGACTAGGTGTGTGATGAAGATTAGCATGTTGCTGGCATTTCACACAACATTTGACATAGTCACAATTAGTCACGGTTTAGGGTTGGCCAATAATAGCCTAGGTGAAGAATGCGTTTAGCGACAACTAAGCCACTAAAGTGGCCTCCAAAAATTCCATCGTGAACTTCCTTGATTGTGTAAGGAATTTCAAAACTTGTAAGGCATTATAAAAGAATACTTTTGAAGTTGTGTTTATAAATAAGAACACCCATGATGACATAGTGAGAGACACTTTTAAGAAAGGTGTGTTGTCCATTATGAGTGAGATTGGGTGGTAGAATGGAAAGGGAAAGGTAGTCTGCAAACTGCTTATACCAAAGGTCATGTGGGTTAGGTGCAACGACTCCGACGGAGTTGACCTCACAGGATAAATAAGAAGGTGATTGCAATATTTATATTGCGACAAATATTTTGGGGTTGGCAGGTAAAGTGGGTATCTAAGAAGCCAGGAAGGCCATGTTATCTATAAATTTATTAGTAGAAAGTGGGGTGGTTTGAAGTTCATAACGGTCAAAGGTAGTCAAAAGTATGTCGATGTGACATTTGTACCTTTGCAGTATTTTTTTACGACACTAGTATACACCATTGGATTGGTTTATAACTCATTGGGAATCACTAAAGATATTAATTGATTTAACATCTATGGAGATGGTGGTTTGAAGGCCTAATACGAGTGCTTCATATTTAGCGATGTTGTTAGTGCAATAAAAATATAGTTTGAAAGATAAAGGCATAGGGTCACCATCAAGAGGAATGAGGATAACAACTGCACCACCTCCACGTTGATATTTTCAACCATCTAAAAATAAGTTCATATGGTAAGTGGTATCTTAAAAAGAGAGGATAGCAATGGATTCACCACATAAATCTAATTTAGAGGGTTGATCCCCAGAAAGAGGTGGGTCTGCTAGTTGGTCAGCGATGGCTTGGAATTTGACAAAATTTTGGTGGATGAATTCGAGGTCAAGGTCTACAAGAAGCATGAGCCAACGTGCATCACATTGATGCTGGTAGGGTTTGGCGTATATGTAATGTAGGGGATTTGTGTTAGTGATGACAATTTTTTTTTGGTTGAGTAGGTAATGACAAAGTTTCGTGGCGACAAAAAATAAGGCTAAGAAAAGCTTTTCAGCACGGGTGTACCTAGTTTCATAGTCCAAAAGGGTACAAATTATGTAATAAAATTCCTACTCCATGTGTTGCTCATCATGATGAGTGAGCATGACACCTAAGGAATGGTCAGTAGTAGAAATATATAGGTAAAAAGGTTAGTCATCTTTAGGGGGAATGAGTACCGGTGGTTAAAGAAGGTAGTGTTTTAAGGTGTCAAAGGCTTTGTGGCATTCATAATCCCATTTAAGTGAGACATCCTTTTTGAGGAGATGATGAAATGGATGAAAACAGTCAAAAAGTTATGAAATAAAATGACAAATAGATTACAACTTACCTTGTAAACATAGGGCTTGTAACAGAATTATTGAAGTCTCAAAGGGTAATGGGAACATTATTACGGATTCTGAAGACATCAAGGATGAAGCTCTCAAATTCTACAAGAATCTGCTCACAGAGAATAATTCCTACAACAAGCAAGTGACCTCCTTTATCTTAGACTCCATTACTAATAATTTACTGCCTGCTGAGAGGTTTAAAATTCTTTCCAAAATAGTCACCATCGAGGAATTGATAAGGCTCCGGGCCCTGATGGTTTTTTTGCAAACTTCTTCCAAAGATGCTGGGAAATCTACTCCGAAGATCTTTTGAAAGCTATTAATGAGTTCTATAGAACTGGAAATATCATAAAAGAGTTAAATAATACACATATTGTGATTGCTCCTAAGAATTTAGATGCAAAGGGTTTCAAAGATTTTAGGCCAATCATTTTGGTTAATGTAATCTATTGGATCTTCACGAAGATTTTAACCACTAGGATGCAACCTATACTAATGGAAATTATTTCTCAACAACAAAGTAGATTCATTCAAGGTAGAATTATTCAGGATGGAGTTATTATGGTCCATGAAACAATTCATTCAATGGATAAAAGTAAAAAAGCAGAGATGGCTATCAAGTTAGACATGCATAAGGCTTTTGACAGAGTCTCCTGGAAATTCATGGATGAGGTTTTATCCAAGTTTGGATTTCAAAATAAATTCAGGAAAATTATACATTCTTGCATATCTTCATCTAGATTCTTAGTGGTTGTTAATGGGGAACCGGTTGGTTTTTTTTCCAGCAATAGAGGAATTCGGCAAGGGGACCCCATCTCCCCTTTGTTGTTCATTATAATGGCTGATAGTTTAAGCAGATCTATCTCAAAAGCTATTCATATTGGTATGATAAAGGGATTATAACCTACTTCTAGTAATCAGGTTTCCTCTTACCAGCAGTTTGCTGATGACACTCTCCTACTTCTGATGGCCTCAATAATTGAAGCGAAGGCTATCAAAACTATCCTTATATTTTATGAGGAAGCCTCGGGATAAAAAGTTAATTTTGAAAAAAGCTCAATCTATTTTTTCAATACTCCTATTGAAAGGCAAAGAAAGATTTCTCTCATTCTTGGATGTACTATTAATTCCCTCCCTGCTACTTATTTAGGACTCCCTATGAGTACTAGTAAGGTTTCTAATGAGGTTTGGAATGATCTTCTTAAGATATTTCAAAAAAAATTGGCTGGTTGGAAAGGAGCTTTACTTTCAAGTGCAGGCAAGTGTTTATTGATAAAAAGCACTCTTCAGAACTTACCTATTTATATCATGTCAATGTTCAACATTCCAATAGCAGTGATGAATAGCATTGAAAAAATTCAAAAGCACTTTTTATGGCATGGTACTGAAGACAGGTTTAGGTACCATTTAGTTGCTTGGGAGTAGGTCTGTAAACCAAAGAGGATTGGGGGTTTAGGAATCAAAGATATCAAACATATGAATGCTTCTCTTATTTCAAAGTTGGGTTGGAGACTTATAAAAGAGCACAAGCCTTGGACTGAGTTGATCAAAATCAAATACCTTTCCAATCAAAGCATGAATTCCTTTATTTTTGATCAGTTGCTTCCGAATGGTTCTATTTTCTGGAACAATCTTCTCCACATTAGACATATTCTCTCTTAGGGATGTAGTTGGAAGCTTGGGGATGGTCAAGACATTAATTTCTAGACTGATAAATGGTCAGATATTAACTGGATTTCCTCTTATGGTCACATTAAAGACAACTTAATTAGAAATTATGGGCATAAAGTCCAGGGCTATATTGAGGTGGTTGAAAATAAAAGGAAATGGAAATAGTTCAAAGTAGATGAGGATAATGTGGAGTCTGATGTTTCATCTATACAGAGTCATCTCTCCCTAATTCATATCAGTCCTCAAAAGCATAAGGATGAAATCATTTGGAAAGATTCCTTTGATCGAGAGTACTCAGTTAAATCTAGCTACAACTCTTTCTTTGCCTCTATTGAAAGTGATACTAGGTGGCATAAGCTATGGATGCCCGAGCTAACCCCTAGAGTAAACTTTTTCTGGTGGCTCATCATTAAAGGCAAGATCCTAACTAATTAAAATCTCATTAGGAAAGGATTCATCATGCCAAACAGATGCTGCATGTGTCAGGAAGAAGCAGAAGACATCAAACACCTCTTTCTTCATTGTAAGTACACTTCCAAAATTTGGCATCTTATTTTTGAAAACTTTAATCAGGAATGGATCTTTCCCCATACTTTTCTTCAGGCCTGGGAACAATGGAACTCTCCTTACAAACATTGTGTGGTGAGGAGATTATGGCAACTGGTTCTACCTCACACCATGTGGCGAGTTTGGAAAGCTCGTAATGATGTCATTTTCAGGAATACTAGAAAGTTATGAAAAAAATTCTACAAAGAAATTATCATTGCTGTGAAAGAAAACATTGAAATATTTAAACCTCCCAAAAATAGAATTTACCCTGAGGAAGAAGAGCACATTCTAGCTGCTTGGAATATTGGCACTGTTTTGAACAAGAATAACAATAGTATTGATAGATCCACTGTTCGATGGATTAAGCCTCACATTGCTTGGCATAAGTTGAATTTTGATGGGGCCTCAATAGGAAATCATGTGGATTCTAGAGGTGGGGGAGTCATTAGAGATCACAGAGGTTGTTTTGTTGCTGCATTTTCTAGAAAAATGGGTAGGCAAACTAATCACTACTCTAAAGATCTTGCTGCTCTTTGGGGAATAAGGCTAGTTATAGATTGTAATATTTCCAATATTATAATTGAGGGTGATTCACTGAACATTATCAATCTTTTAAACCAAAAACAACCCCCAGTTGGTCAATCAGGGACTTTATTGCTGAAGCTACTGATATTTGCAAGAGTTTTGAAAATTTTGAAATCAAACATACCTACTGTGAAGGCAATAGTGTGGCTGATGGTTTGGAAAATTTTGGGGTTAATAATACTTTTCAAACTTGGTTAAGGGGTGACATTCTTCCCACTAAAGTAAATGAAGACATCATCAAAGATTTGCATGACTTGGAATGTAATCACTAATAGTTGTAGTGTTGATGCTAAGGAGTGGCTTTTTAAGTGCAGAATGATGACATCATCAAAGATTTACGCAACTTGGAGTGTCATCATTAATAGTTATATGGCGGATGCTAAGGAATGGTTAATTAATTGTAAAGTGAGGACTAATAATTACATCTCTTCACATGATTAGGAGGGCTTTAAAAGCAGAACTGAGGATGATTCGTATAGTTTTAAAATTTTTACCATTGCAGGAAGAGGTAATATCACAAGAAAAATGGGGGGACCGCCTTGCAAGATAGAGCCCACTCATAATCCAGCTTGAAAAGATGATACAATTCTTTGGAACTATCTACAAAAATGGGTTCTCACGAACTTTATTGAAAAAATACAAGGTTTTGATTAGGATCTCTCAATTAAATTTGCTCAGGGATGGAGGAATCACGTGGTTGAGTACAATAATATCAAGGTTGAGATATCCGAGGAGCTTATTGCCTAGGTCACTGGGCTCAGTCTAGACGGAACCAAATTCTTCAACAAGCAGGTGGACAAAGAGATGGAGGCTAAGAAGTTTCTTGATGAGGGGGAAAATCTGGAATTTTTGATGGCTGGCATCAAACTTGCTTATATTCCAAAGCCTTTTGCTGAGATTGCAAGGATGGTAGTAAGTTATGTTACTCTAGAGGGGAGATTTGTCACTATTCCCCAAAAGCACTTGATCTTCCTTAATCACTTCCGTAGAAACCTCACCATAAACTTTCCTCATTACTTGTTGAATTCTCTGGAGAAATCTATTCTGGAAGTACAAAACCACACTAGGGTTGTTCCCCTTCATCAAGGGTTAATACTTCTTATTCACCGCCACTGCTCAGCCTGTCCCTGCTCGGATTCTGCTCCTCCCCCTGCCTCCATCCCTCCCCTTCCTGATAGGAAACTTGACACTGCTTCAACTAGCAGGAAAAGGAAAGAGATGAAAACTAAGGTCCCTGCTTCTCAGAGGGTTCTTAGAAGTCATAAAGACCTGGAGCTTGCTATGAATTTACTGCACATTAGTAATCTAGTGGAGGAGCCTAAAGATGAGGACTTGTTGGTCAGAGTTGGAAAGATGGAAAAGGAAATTCAGGAACTAAAGAGTGCTATTAGGGATATGGATAAAGCTAAAGGCAAAGGAAACTACAAAATGATGAAGATGATGATATCAGTACTGAAGTTTTCAAGAAGCTCAAATCTTTGGATGCCAGGCTTGGTAATGCAAAATGGGTAATGAATGTATCCTCTATGCTTTTTAAAGTATCTACAATTTTATCGAGCAACATGTTCATAGTGTTTGCAGTCTCAGTGGTATTACCGAGGATATTTGGGGCTCCAAGGAGAACAGAGATCTTGCAATTTCCTAGGTGGATTTGAAAGACCCTTCTCAGGCCACCACCATTTCATTCTTTGTCTCACTCCAAATGATTAAAGCCAAGATTGACCAGGCTGTCAAGTGATGCGGAGCTCTGTTGCTATTTACTGGTGGTGAAGTTGATGTTGACTGGTATTTTTGGTGTTGTTTTTTGGCTAGGAAGACCAGTGGTGGTTCTCTCTTGTTCGTAATTTGTCTCTTCTATTTTTTTTTGATCACTGTCTATCTTGATCCTATTTTGTTACTATATTGTATTATCTAGCTGTTGAGCCCCCTAATGTTGGATGTTTTTCTCTTTTAGAGTCAGTTTTCCCTCTTTTGGTATCTAGATTTTGAGCCTTTTTGTACATAGGGTATAGTCCCTTCAAAACCATTTACCCATAATTAAAAAAAACTTACCTTGTGAACTTCAAAGTTGACAAATATTAGTAGGTGGAGGAATTTCGAGAAAAGCCTTTACTTTAGTAGGATTGAATTTTATGCCGTGTAGAGAAACAATAAAACCAAGTAGTTTTCCTAAAAGTACCATAAAGACACACTTCTTAGGTTGAAGGAAAACATGATACTTGATGAGGCGATAAAAAATGACCTTAAGGACTATGAAGTGTTCAGCGTGATGTTTAGATTTGGTAAGAAGGTCATCTACGTAATATTCCAATATGTGATGCATTATGTCATGAAAGATATAAGTCATGAATCGCTGATATGTAGCACCAATGTTTTTAAGGCCAAAAGGCATGACTTGATATCAGAAGTTCCCCCAATGAGTGATGAAGGAAGTTTTTTTTTTGATCTTATGGAGTGAGTAATATTTGATTATAACCCAAAAAAACATCCATGCCTGGTAGAGGAAAGTCCTCTTTGGGACAAGATAATTTGAGGTCGTGGAATTCCATACAAATGTGGAGTCCCCCTATTGCTTTTGTGATAGGAACGATATTAAAAAACCAATAGGGATAGTCAATGGCTAGGGATAGTCAATGGGTAGGATGAAGGAAACTAAGAGAAGGTGCTGAAGTTCTTCTTTAACCAAAATATCAATGCGAGGATGCATTTTTTGTATCTTTTGTTATATGGGTTTGGCATTAGGAATGGTTATGATATTGTAGACCACAATGTTTGGATCAATATCGTGCATATCAGCATATGACCAAGAAAAAGTGTTTCTATGGCCTTTGAGGAAAGAAGTAAAAGCTTCTTGTTCAGTAGCATCTAAATATTGGCCTATCTTTAGAATGTGCAAGTCTTCTTGAGTGTTACTGTTGATTTCGATAGTCAATTCATTCAACATGGTTTGCATCTCGGAAGATAACGACCAATGAATATAATAATCTTCCACACCATGGTAGGTGAGTATAAACCCATCATCATGACATTAAATGAAATTAATAGAAGGTGTATCATCATGGATCATGTCAAGATACAGGAAAGTAAGAGAATAGGGTGCCTCGCCATCACGTTGATAAGTCAGAGGTCCCAGGGAAATCATGTTCACAAATTTTTTTTTAGGAGGAATAGATTTGGGATCTATGGACTCTGTGGGTGAATGTGGTGACATTGGTGAATGGATTGGGGAAGGTTTATCTTCCTCAATGGGGTTAATGTGGGCCTTCTTGGAAGATGGTGCCAGGGTTCATTTTAAGAGACCTCCTGGAAATCGGAGGTGGGGAATACCTGGTGAATATCCCCGGAACCAGTTTCACGGGAAGGTGAATTTTTTGGGGGTTGTATGAAAAAGTTTCACCTGATTATCAAGCACTGCGACAGAAGGCTGCAGACGCACGACGGGAGATTTTGTTGTCGCACGTGAAAAAAATGCAAGTGACACGTGTCAATAGACCTTAGTGACGCATGTCAATAGATATATTGACGCGCGTCACTGAGGGTGTTGTCCGACCTCTGCTTTCTCATCAAAAAATTTCCATGTCGCACATCAACAAACTCTTTGTCATGCATCTGATATGCATCAATATCTGTTGTACCTCCTTGTCGTGCGTTAGGAGGACAGGCCTTAGATTCTTAGGATCTATGGACTCTAAGGCCTATTAATGGGTGAAGTGACGCGCGTCAATGGTGACATGCGTTGGTTGACGCGCGTCACTAATGGGGTGGCCTTAGGAATGCGTCAATAGGCCTTAGTGATTCACTAAATGACATGTGATAGCAAATATGTGCGTCTGCAACCTCTGCCCCTTCTTGCTCATCGAAAAAAACTCCATGGCTCGTCAACAAAATCTTTGTCAAATGCGTCAATATCTACACTATGCATTAATAACTTACCCCCTTATGTTTACGGGATATATCATATTGGGTGAAGTACACCTGGCGATAATCTGATAGGGGATATTTTTCAAGGGTATGGAATAGGTCACTTGCCAAAAAATTCACCTTTTCAAAATTTTCAAAAATGGAAATTCGCCATATTACAATATTCGCCCTAAAATTTCCATGTGCAATTCCACTATGATTTTTGTGTTTACGGGTGGTACATAAAAGTGTGAGGCCTTGAAGCATGAACAACAATGAAGGAAAGTTAGTAAGAGAGATTGGAGGTCAGATGAAAATGGTCATGTTTGGGATGGAGGTTCAGGTGAATACGTGGTAGTATCAAGTCCCTTATATGTCAGGTTAGTGTGAAGGTGGGGAGGACCATAAGGGAAAACCTCTCCTACATGATAGTAATAATGCAGATGATGGAACAAGTTTCCATACTCTTACGGAGTGAGAAATGTGTTGATATTGTAGAGGTGGTACTCCCCTAGAGTGAGGTGTTGCAAAAAACCTTCTAAGGGATTGGTGGTAGATATGTGGATAGTGGGGATAGAAATATCACTAGACGATTGGGAAGGAGGGGTATCAATTGGTTGGGAAGTAGATGGGATAGGTGCAGAGGCTATGAAAACAGTAGGAATAGAAGAGTTAGGTGTGGGAGAGGTGGCAGAAGCATTGGTGGATGGGGTCGTGGGTGAAGGAGAAGTGGGGGTAGTGGCAGATGCCTTGACTGGTACAAGTACATCATTAGGTTGGTAAAACATGTTACAAGTTTTGAATGGTGACGGGTCAATGGGGATGGTATAGTTATGCCCTTCATGTTTAAATTTTACATAGAGTGTAAAGTTGAAGGGACATATCCCATGATGTAAATCTAAGGTCTGCCGAGCAATAGGTTATACTAGAACTCTCCCTCTAAGACATAGAATAGTTCTGGGATAGTGCGAGGGCCTACATGAATGTGAAGGATAATGGTGCCAAGGGTGGAGTGATGGCATCATTGAAGGAGCACAACATAACTGGGTTATTATGCATACAATTGGAAGGGATGCACATTTGATTGTACATGTGGGAGGAGATAATGTTAATGCTAGCACCACCATCGATCATGATGTGTCGTATGGGTATGTTATTGATATAGATGGAAATGAAAAGGATGGGATCAAGATCATCTGACTAGAGAGGTATAATCTCCTCATCAGAGAAACTGAGGGTGGTGACTTGATTGATAGGAATGGGGGTAGAAGAAGGAGATGATTTGGTAAGTGAGGCCATGTGATGAGGGGTGATAATGGAGGCCACTAGTGTGGGGTCATTGGGTAAAACTTCAATGGATTGCAAAACCTCCATAAGGGCTTGTCTATGAGATTCAGAAGTTTGGACGAGATCGTACAAAGACATCTTTAGAGGGGACTGATGTAATTGTTTTATCATTGTGTGATGGGTGACCCTGTCAGATATAGGGTATGTGGGTCCCTGAATGGTGATTTTGGGCACGGGGTTGGTTGATGGGCTAGTTTATTTTTCTTTTCCTTTGTCTTTCTGGGCACGGGTGGCAACTTGAACCATGTTAATATGAGGGGAGGTGGTAAATGGAGAAGGTGTAGGATGAGTAGTGTAATGGCATGATGGGAAAAAACCCCCCGGGGGGGAAAATCCTTGTGAAGTGTGTATGGCACACTGGCATTTGGGTGGTGATTTGGCCAACTCTCTTGATATGGACCATGTTGATCTTGAATTTTGGAGGTGGAAAAAAGGTTGTGGGGGTGGAGATGTGGGTCATTGAAGAAGCAAGGGATGATGATGTGTGGTGACAGGTGAAGGTGGAACATGGTCCTCATCAAGAAGGTCATCATCGTCAAAATTTTGTTCAGGAGGAAAAAGTTGGAGAAGAATGGTTTTTAGAGCCTTACAATTTTCTACATCATGTCCTGGCACATGATGATAGGCAAAAATATTGGTTTCATCAAACCCTTTTGGTTTGGGTTTGAGAGGATCGTAAGGTCGAAAGTGGTGGTAATGTGATGATGGAAGTCTCTAAGAGATTGGTTAAAATGTTGGTGTAGGACCCTGCTAATGGATCACAATGGGAAGTGAGTGTGGGTTTGGGTAAAGGTGTGGATGATTGTGAGGGAAGAGGCTTTATAGGAGGGGGAATGGGTTGGCCCATTGGTTTGGTAAGTGGTATTGTCTTAGGTTTTGATGGCATCTTCTTGGGTAAAGGTGTGGTAGAAGAGCTAGCGATGGAAGGTTTTGTTGGTTTAACTACCTTATTGGTAGGTAGTGGGTTCTTATCTTTGGGTTGCACCTTCTTGGGTAAAGGTGACATGGGAGTACAGGATGTAGAAGGGAAAAAAGATGGTGGAAGAGGATGGGTTACCCATGGGGAAACTGAGTTGCGGTGGAAGTGGTTGGTAGACGGTGGGTGGACAGTATGGGTTGAAGTCATATAGGAAAAGTTGGGGTTATAGTAACTGGTGGAGGTATAGGTGGTAAGAAGTGCATGGGTGAGGGTGAGGGTGTTTGGTTTTTGGGTGAATGAGGTGTAATGAAGGCTCATGATGAAGCAATAGGTTGCTTAGCTTTTGACTGGCCTTGGGTAGGAGACTGTTTGGTCAGGGTTGATGGATGGGGCCCTAGGATGGATGGAAGGGGTGAAGGTGACAAAGGTGTGGTAGGTGAGACCGGTGTATGTGGCCTAGAAGGTTGGGTCTTCCTTTTAGGTGGAGGAATAATGTTGGTGTGGGTTTGGGAAGATGTGGCTAAGTCCAATTTGACAGGTGGGTGAGTAAGGCTTGATGTCGGCATGACACCCAAGGTAGTGATGGGCCTAGATACAAGTGAAGATATAGGTGTGGGTAGGTTTTTTAGGTATTGGAATGGTTTTAGTCATGGGTAAAGGTTTGGATGTAGGTAGAGATGATGAAGAAGAAGCCATTTTGATAGGCATGGTCAGTGTCGATCTAGTTGCTGGAAATACCTTTGGGTAGATCATGGAAGTATCTTCAGGAAACATTTGCATTTGAATTGAAAAGGGGAGCCGAAGATGTCCCCAGAGCATGGAATTATCAACGTAATCCAAGTGATCAGCCAGCCATGAAAATGGGACTGCTGTAGGAGAAGATGGAGTTGGTTTGGTGGTAATCCCTATAAAATATGTCTGTGAGACAGGGAATTGGCTAGCCTCAGACTCTGTGGGTAAAAGAGTCGAGATCATATCAATGGGGTCCTAGGATGCTGAGGGAGAATTTCCCCCAATAGGTAGTGGTATGTCTGAAGAATCTCCCATGGGTAGGAGAGATGGTAGGTGGGGTGAGGTAGACTTCTCCCTTGGTGGAGGAGAAGGTGATGATGATTCTCCTGTGGATGGGAGAATTAAAAGTGTTGACTGTTTGGTAGGTTGTGAGGTAGACAGTGAAATGGCATCGGTAGAAAGTGTGGGTTCCTCTGTGAGAGCAGGGGGAGATGAAGGGGACTCCTCTGTGGGTGAAGGAGTAGAAGAGGTATGCTCCTCTATGGGTAGAGGAGCTCATGCCAGAATTTCCTCAATAGAATGAAATAGGTGGAATTTGAGGAACGACCGGTATGATATCAAAAACTGTGTGGACTTCACAGACATTGTTGTCACTGGATGAAGGTTCACTATTTTGATTAGATGATGGTTTATGGTTAGGGAATGAATTTTTAAAGATGTGAAAATTTTGATTTTCCAGTGCATTTGGGTTGTCCACAACAAGGTCTCCATTATCTATCATCTCTTGAACAATGTTCTTAAAAGTGATGATTTTACCATCACTATGGCCTTTGACATGATGGTAATTATAGTAGTCATGTTCCTTATACCATGCAGGCATAGGATGAGCAGGATCGAAACCAGTATGAGGTTTTATGGGAGGAAGTGTAATGGCTCCAGCTTTAAGAAGCTTTTCCAAGACTGAAGAATAGGGCTCTCCAATTGAAGTGTACTTCCACTTCTCCCACCAGAACTGAAAGGCCTGGAAAAGGGAAAGATTGGAAGAAGGTTGGGCTTGATTAGAGGGATGAGATGGACCCACTTTGAGAACTACCATGTTGGCAGATCCTTTAGCTTTTGAATAATTATTTTGGGGTTTTGAAGATGAAGAAGAATCATTTGGTTTGAACAGGGCGTTCTTGTTTCGTAATTGGATTTTATTTTCTTCAATGGCATGAATTTCCAGCTTTCGTGCCATGGTGAATGCTTCATTGAAGGTTCGGAAGGTTTGTACCTGCAGAGTTGGTGAGATGTGTCTAGCACAAGCTCTAGTGAACAACTCAATAAGTTCAGTTTGAGGTAACTGGAATGTTAATTGGTTGATAAGACTCACCAGCGGGAAATGAAATCTGTGATAGATTCATTCTTCATACTGTCATGTCGAATATAGGTTGGTCATGGTGACCTTCTTGACTACATTGATCGAGAAGTGGTCCAGGAATGCTTAAGCCACTTGGTTGAAGGAGTAGATGGAATGTCTAGGTAAACTATTGTACCAATCTAATGTGGGTCCTATTAGGGACACGGGGAATGTTCATAAGAGCAAAGGATCATCATGGGAAATTAGGTAGCTTGAATGACCCAAGTGTTGTTGTGGGTCCCCTTGAATGACTGCAAGTGTTTTGTGGGTCCTCTTTACTATTGAAATGGTTGAACTTGGGCATTTCCCAATGCACAGGATATGTGAATAGGAATGGATGGATGAATAGGCTCATTACAGATTTCATCATAGGTCAAGGAGTTACGAGAGCCAGAAAACTGATGTTTCTAGTGTCTACATCTTTTCCATCATCATCCTAATGAGGTCATTGGTGGGTTGTGAGGAATGGGTGCCTCCTGCAGTAAAGGGAGGTTGATGATGGGTGTATGATGTGGATGGCATCCCAGTACATGGGGTGCCGAATATGAAAACTGTGAAGGGGGGATAGATACAGGTGGAATGTACCCTGAATAAGTGATAGATGAGATTGGGGGTTGCTGATGATGCATGTAAATAGGTGGGGTGGTCGCAATGAATCTCATGGTAATGGGTGGTAGAGACTGAGGGATAGAAAGAACCAGATTTTGGAAAGGGGTGTGGGTTGCCGACACTGGAGGTGGTTGTGATGTAACTGGTATATATGAGGAAAAGGGGGTAGATGGGGCTATGCTCAAGGTAGTCGGTGAAGGAATGGTTGACACCACGGGTGTAATAGATGTCATTGGGGTAGCAGTTATGGCAGAGGTGGAACCTAACTGAGAGACCACAGGGGGTAATGTTGATGAGGGAAGCGTTGAGCTAGTGGTAGCTGACGTGGAAGTGGGTGCTAGGGTAGGAGGGATAGATACAGGCATGTTGTATATTAACTATCCTGAGGAGTCCCAGGTAGATGAGTGGGTGAGATAGTATTGTAGGGCCATGGTATTCTGATCAAGGAGTCTTGCGAACTCCTCATCTCTCGGTAGCAATGGGGATAAGCTGAGTTGGATCCATAGGTGATAGGATGGATGACGGCGATGGACTAGGTGGGAGTGGTTGATGACTGGCATGAAATACAAGGGTGTTAGTTTGGTTGTGATTCAACACCATGTGAATTAGTGTTGACCTGGTAAGACTGTATTTTGTAAATGACACAGAAAATAGCAGAAGTAGAGAAGGATGAAGTCTGGGGGTAAATCTGGTCAGTGTTTTGATTAAAAATCAAACACAGAAACTGATGATGGTCAGTATGACCGATGATGGTTACAGGGGAACTGATGATGGTTATGATAACTGATACCTGGTCACTGTGGAAAGTACCAGTTTCAACAAATGAAATAGAATTGATGAATATGAACTGGGGAAACTGTACCTGACAGAGATATCAGAATGTTGGGGGATATGATGGTGTCCTGAGGACCAAAAATAGAAAAGAATAGGTGATGAAGGTTGTTTTAGGTAAAATAACCAAAAGAGCTAGAAGCCAACACCGGTTAGGTAAACTGACGATGGTCAGATGTAAACCGATGACGGTCATTGGACCGATGCCGGTTACTGTGAAATTAGAAGAAATGAAGAAAAAATGGATTTTGGTGAATTAAACTAGATGAAGGATCAACCCAGAAATCTGAGAATGATAAGATGAGGTCCTGACACACTCAGAAATAACCAGAATACTCCAACTATGATGGGGAGTGTGAAAGGAAGAAGAAAAATGAAGAATCGTAACTCACACCTCAAAATGCAAGTCAAGAACAAAGCTAAGAAAAACATGTAATCCTAAAAGTGAATTTATGTTTGTTTTAGCTTATGCTATTAAGACTGACTTGTGAATTTAGAACAAATTTTTTGGTTGGGAAGGCATCCTATGAAGAAGGAAATCTAAAGGTGAGGTTTCAGGTTATGTTATGGTGGGGGTGGTCCTTTCTCTGAGGTGATGACTGGACAGAGATAACTAGTTGGGTGCCCACTGTCAATCCTCTGATCGTGTGATCATTGACAACTTCTTCCAGGTGGGATGTTGTTTAAGAAGATGTGTAAATTCAAATTTGTGTAGTTTGGAAAAGAGAGAGAAGAGAGAAATGTGCTTTCTATGGTTCAATTGTGTCAACCATCAGCTGGGCATGACTTCCAGCATATAGGTTGCCCTCATTTTTAAATGTGAGCTAATAATGCAGCATACAAGGATGAAATGCAACAAATTTTATAACCCAAATCAACAATTATATTCGATGAAGCAAATGATGAATAGGTCAAGAACGTGCTCTTTCACTACTATGCAAATGCAAGAAGGAAGAATTGGTTCATTTTAAGCACCAAATGACAAATGTCATTTAGACAATTAGAAGAAAAGAATATTACCAGGGAGAAGATTAAATGTGTATTTTTCAAAAGGAAAGAAACACACAAAAAGTTTCCCTATATGAAGAAAATGCAATGAACCCAAGAGAGGGTCCCACCGGGCATGCCAAAATGTTTTGCCAAATAGTGATGCGTATGTAAGAGAAAAATAGATAAGGTAAGGGTGAGGAGGAATACCTGTGAATGAAGGTGGAAGGTAGAGTGTGTGCGTTCTCATTTCCTGATCCAATGTTGATTGTGAGAACTTCCTTTTTCTAGGAGGAACTACCTGTGAATACAAAACAAGACCACAAGAGGAATATTAAACAATATATGTCAGTGGACTGCCTAGCGTATGCTAGATCCAGGAAGTGTGATACTTCCTAGATGGCTATCAATCCACTGTTTAAAACAACTTAATGCAAGAAATGATGTAAACCAATAATTTCCTACTATAGTTGATATGATTTAGGTGTCTCATTCAAGTACAATAAGAAAATCTAATCTAACAGGCTAGGTTATGATCAGATCTGGAAGTCAGACAGGTAAATAAGGTGGTTGGGACAGGTCAGGGTCAAGCTTTAGGTGATTTGGTTTATTTAGGTAAATGTTATGGGGTTGTTGTTATTGGCAGGTTTACTAGACACAGAGACCAATGTTGGTCTGGTATGACTGATGCTGGTTGAGGATAGACTGATGACAGTTTAGGTTAACCGGCGTCGGTAGGGTCGGGCTGATAGAAACTTAATGAAGTTTGGTTTTGGTGATTCTCTGTGATTACACAGAGAATGGACAGAGAATGGTGAGGTTGATGACAGTGCTGGGAATACTCAGAGATGTCTGGAGGCAGGTATGGAAGGTTGGGAGGTTGTAGGTGATTAGGTAAAGGGATTGGTAGGAGGGTAAGAGGTGATGGGATGCAAAGGAGACTAGGACTCCCAAACAGAGATGAAGAAACTGATCTAAATAAATATGGAAAGGTACAAATCTAAATGTACTTACTTGTACTTGCATGAGACCTGGTGGTTGGATGGAGGTGGTGGTTGATCTATGGAACTAGTGGTCAGTACCACATCTGTGCTTCCTAGAACATTACCATGAATGCTTCCCTTTCAGATCAGTGCTTGGTGTTGGTTCAGGATGTCTGGATGTGCAGGAGTGCTCTGGTGTGTGCTTGCATGCATATCTCTCTTCTCCAAAACTTGAATAATTCTTCCAACCTCTCAAACAAGGTTACCAAAGTGAATATATGGTAACCGATGATGGTTTAGGGTGACCGGCGTCGGTTTTGGGTTTGACCTGGCATCGGTTAAGGTGGGAAATCCTAGGTTTACTAAAAATGACAGATCTTGGCAATCTTTTTGGCCATTTCTGTCCATTTTCTGGATCAAAATGGAATGTTGCACTTAGATAAGTGGGCATGTGGTTAGAGGAAGAATAGGCATGTGATTTTAGGGTTGAACTAAGTCTTAGGTTAGTTAATGGCAAGTGGATATTGAGTCCTAGTAAAAAGGAAACATGCTAAGAATAGGTTTATGATGAGGTGTCTAGGTGATGTGGTGGGGTGAGGTGTCTAGGTGAGGTGGAAATTAGTTTAATTAAGGTAATTAAATAATGAATATTGTGAGAGTGGGCATTAATTTAATTGTAGGTAATTAAATTAATATACATGTGGGGTAAAGGGGAGTGTGACCCAAATTTGGTGTCTCTGAATCCTTGGATGTAATGCTAGATAGACAAAAGGTAGCATGTCACAAAACTTGACTAGGCTTCACAAAAGCATCCATGAAGAAATGTGAAAATAAAAAAGCTGGTTCAAGTAGACACTCAAACATAAAGACAATTGAGGGAAAAAATTCTGGAATGCCTAAACCAATTGGGAAACCTAATGCTTTTAGGTATGAGAGAAATTTTATTGGATATTGTTATTCATATCATGGTTTTGGACATAAAGCTAGGGACTGCATAAAGAAATTTGACAGAGAATACCCATGGAGAGGCTGTAAAACTGAATATGATAAGAATATAGTGTGTTTAAGTTTCCAAGAAAAAGGAAATATTGCAAGAACATTCTTAGAGGAACCAATAAGTCAGTATTGGAAAGAAGAGGAATCAAGAGGAAGGAACTCAAGAAAGAAGGATATGAAATTAATATATAAGACCAAATAAGAAACTCAGGAGTTAAGGAAGCAAATAATGAAAACAAAATAGTGTGGGAAGATGATGTAAGTTCAAGAAAGGAATTAAAATTTTATGGTCAAGGAAAGAATAATGAGAGAAACCCAAGCACAAACCATGAAGGAAATTCACTTATAGATAATAGAAAAAAAGAAAATTAATCTCATCATGTATGTTTATCATGCATTCAATCAGTAAGTGAAGACTTAGGAGATGAGATTGTCACATCAAATAAGATTGACAAGGTCTTGAGGAAGCAAATAAATGATAACAAAAAGTGTGGGAAGATGATGTAAGTTCAAGAAAGGAATTAAAATTTTATGGTCAAGGAAAGAATAATGAGAGAAACCCAAGCACAAACCATGAAGGAAATTCACTTATAGATAATAGAAAAAAAGAAAATTAATCTCATCATGTATGTTTATCATGCATTCAATCAGTAAGTGAAGACAAACTACTTTGATGACTTTATTTTTTTAAAAAAATTTAACTCACAAGATGGTATGCCTTATCTAGGCTTCTAGATGATATACACTAGATGAAGGAAACATGGTTTGGGTGTCATTAGTATACTAATCTTCCAACCAAGTGTTATTCATAATAAAGTTGAGTGAATGATCTAAATAATGTTTCTGAGTCAAATTTTCCATTAGTGTTGGTGAATAGAGTCTCCATCAAAGTTTGTAAGATATGTCAGTTTATAGGCGTGTTTTGTCCTGCTTCATGTTAAAAGACTATATTTTGTTTTAGCATCTTGAGTGTATTCTTGAGAATTCATGAAGAGAGAGTTGTATCAATATATTTCATTAATTATATTTTTCTTTTTAGTGTTGTTAAAAATGTATTCAAGAAAGGAAATCCTCCTTATGGTTTGTTGAAAGAGTGTTCTTGTGTTAGGTAATGTGTCAATAGGTGACTATGCTTACAAGGTCATCTTGTTTGTCCTCAAAGAATTGTGTCTTCATGGAAAGTTTGTAGGGTGTTAATAATTGGTGTCGTAAATAAGTCATGTTAATACTATCATCTTAGTTTACATAGAGGAATTTCAAGTTATCAAGGGAATATAAGGTCTCCCATGGTATGTGGGAACAATTGTGGCTCTCTGTTAAGTCTTCACAAAACTAATTGATCCTTTCAAAATTCCAATACATTTATTTCAGTCCTTAAATGGTGTATCTTATCAAGTACATAAAGAGAATAAGAAGATGTAGCAGGTTCTTTGGTTATTACAGTTTGTGTTATTGTTTTTGAGTCTAGAATCTCACACAAAGATTTTAGTGGCTTAAAAAAATAAATTGAAGGAATACAGAAGGTTTCACCACAGGGAAATATTCTAGATGGTGTAAAGGAATTCATACCTATAGATTAAGGTTCAGGATATGCCTTCATGAATTGAACAAGGTCAAGAAGGTATATAAGAAAACATTAATGAAATTAAAGTCTTATAGATTTCAAAAAGTAGATTCCAAAGTAGAGAATCATGGTGCCTATTGAGTATAAAATTTTAGACTTGTAGATGAAGATCTAGAGTTAGTCCTAAAGCTCTTAATAGAGTTGGAAAACCAACAAACAATGGGACAGTTCTGAAGTCCATTTTGGAGCATCAAATGATGAAAAAATTCATGGAAATCATGCAACATGTCTTGAAGAATTGGATTAGCTTCTGAAGTTTTATTTTGAAGTTGGCCTAAGCTATAAGAAACTTAATAGTAGCTTGACTAGTTTCGGTATTTTTTTTGGAATAGGAGATAAATAATGGTTCATTATCAACTATTCTCCTAGTTATCTGGATAACTTATATTTTCATCTTGACTTTGGTGTTTCACATTTCAGGTTGTGCACACTCAAGATTTTTCTCTTGACACCTTGGCACAATTGTAGTTCCTCTGCATGCCCTTTTGTGCCTTCCTACTCCCTTTTGCATTCTTTTATCTCCTTCCATTTTCCCTTGTGTGCCTTCCTCCTATGCACCTGCTTTCTCTCCTATCCTGTCATGCACTCCTTGTGTGCACCTCTACAGACTTACCTTCCAATCAGCTAAGTCCCTGGCATTCCTCTTGTGTGCTTACCCAGACTCAGTTATTTTGTGTGCATCCTCTTTTCTTTCTTCCTCCATGCACCTTCCTTTAGTTGAATTCCCTTGTCTTGTTTTCATACTTTCCTTTTGCAAGTATGCCTTCCTCTTGCATGTGCTCCTCTTGCACCTCCCCTCTATTTCCCTTTTGTATGCTTACTCCTCATCTCCCCATATGCATAGCATGTGCCCCTCTTCACCTCTTTCTTCCACTTCTCCCTTGTACACCCATTCCATTCACCATGCATTCACCTTGAAAATTCCAAGAGTCAATTCCACTGATGCTCCTTCAAAGGAAAAATCCTTGAGTGGGTTTCTAAATGAGCGCGGAGCCTCCATGCGTCTGGTTTCATAAAAGGATAGGGTCGGGGTTGAATAGTCAAAGCATTGAGATAGGCTAGTGGAGGGTGCCAAGTGTCAGCATGGTGCTAATTCAAGAGAAAAATTGGGGGAGGGTTTCCAAACAAGCGCTAGGATGCCGTGTCCCTGGTCAGATATATGACCCTGCTGAGCAAAAGACTTAGCCAAAACATGAAGAAACTGAGTGAGCCACGGAAGAAGCCACGTGTCAGCTTGGCACAACTTCAAAAGTGAAATACAAAGGCTTCCCTCAAACATGCGCCAGCCCTCCATGTGTCTAGTTTCAAAAGGGGGCCCATTTTGGTGGCTGGTTCCCGCCATTTTGTATGGACCGATTCAAATTTCAAATGAGCATATCTTTTGACTCAGTGCTTGAAATCTGACAAATCTGGCACCGTTGGAAAGATCTCGGCCTCGTCTATGCCATGGAGATCTAAAACTTTAATTTTGGAGAGGTTAGGTGGGGAAAAAATGAAGAAACATCTTCATGCCATTAATACAGGATCTATTTTCCCCCAACAACCAGATCGGATTTGATCTGATCCATCGTTCCTCCTCCTTCGAGGTGCCAAACAAGTAATTGATGCAGACATGATAGATTTGGGGTAGATTTGTAGGAGGCATTGATGTTGGTGGTTGAAGATTTGAATCCAAGTTTCCCTCCCTTTCTCCTTCTCTTCTCTCCTTCTTCTTCTATAAATAGCAGAGTTCTACTTTGTAAAAAACATCCCTCCTTGTTGTAATGGCACCATGCCAAAATGGTGGCCAACTTCCCATGGGTCTCAGACCTTGGCATGGTCTCTGCAATGTATTCTCACCTCCTGTCATGAATGTAAATGACTGTGCATCCCTTAAGCAATAAAATCATGTTTTGTGGAACTCTTGTCTTCCCTCTCTCATTTTCATTGCATCTCACCTCTCTGTTTGCATTTTTTGGCATGTTGTGTGTACTCCTCTGCTTGCATTCCCCATGTTCATGTGTTGTGTGCACTGGAAGGCTGAGCCCATGTGTTGATCTGTGGCACACACCGTCCACCCTCTTCTCCCATGCCCTCTCTGTTTCCTTCGCCACTCATGGAGAGAGATCGACCCTTTCCTTCTGGTGCTATCACCTTCCTTAGCTTAGGATTTCCCCTTTCTACACATCCTTCTATCCCTGGTCCCTTGGCATGTTTAGTCTAGGATTTTCTTTCAGCATTAGGAGTAGCAGTAGCATTAGAGGTAGGTAGAGGAACCGGCCTTCTCTAGAGATCCGTCCCAAGTGTGCAAGGTCCCACAACTTGGGGATGGTTCCATTGTGGTCTCAGACACCTTGGCCCTTTTCAGAGATCTGAGATGTGGGTGCACGTTTGAGCAACCAACAGTTTTTGCATGCCTGGTGGGACCAGAGTGAAGAGCTTTACATCTTTATCTCAGCAAGTTTGATGTGTTATTGCTGAGATCCAGCCTTTGGAGGCATTTTTCAACACATCTGGTGACTCCACTGATTCAACGCACCCATTATCTCATGTGCAGACCAGTCTCCCCTCATTCCTCCATTCATTTCTCCTTTTTCACCATTCCACATTCCTCTTTTGAAGTTGTGCAATCATGACTTCTTTCCCTGCCATGGAATTCTCATTTACAACAGTAGAACTATTTCCCTCCATCCCCACAGTTTCAAAATCCTCCTCCAAATCATTTTTATAAGCCCCATTATCCCTGAAAATGCATACAACCCACCTTTTTCTAACCAAAATGTTTATGAAGAACAAGGTTTATGCAGATGATGGTGGAAACTCTTTGGCCGAAGCTGATTTTGAGAGGCAGGTGCAAGAGATGGAGATGGACATGATGCAACTCAGAGTCAAGTGCTCTATAAAGGTAGCTAAAGTTGGCTACAAGGTCCCTTGTCCATGGGTCGGCCCTGTACCAGGCTGGTTTAGCACCCAACAGAAGTTGTACTTCATCATTAAGATGCTACCCCAGATTACAGACTGGGTGGAAGAAATGGAGGCTCAAAAATCTAGCGCGCGGAAACCCTGTCAATGGGGAAACCCTGCACTACCATCCTACAACCCTCCCACTCCTCCACACCAACTTACATCATCTCAGCCCACTGTGCATGTTCCTAGCTTCTTGCGTGCTGCCCCCATTGAGAATTCCATCCCTTCTCCCTCACTTTCATCTCACCTTCATTTCTCTTCCATTCCCCTTCCTATGCATGCCTCTGCTCCTCTTGTGCGTGCGCACCTTCCATCCCTTCTATGTCCATCCTCCCATTTTCTTCTGAGTCCCCTCTATCTAGTTGTACCATAAATGAACAACCCCCAGCCAATGCACCTCTCCCAACCAACGTCATCATGTTCGATGACTGCAGGACAGTTGAAGAATGGCGTGAGTCATGTGACTCTGAATGGGAAGAGGAAATCATATGGGTGCCTATTCCAAAGGAGAATCAGCTAGCTCCAGAGGGTGCAGTCCTAGAGGAGGTCAAAGTTGAAGAACCAGTGGTGGCTGAGGCTGAGTTTGCAGCAGAGGAGGAGGACCATATAGTTTTAGAGGCCCTAAGTGTGGAGCAGGCCATAATAAGAACCTTCAGTTATTCCTCCCACTTCATCCCCTTCAAGCTCTGATGTTGAAGAAGAGTTTGAGCTTTCAAACTTCATGTTTGAGGATGAAGGGAGCCATGGTGATCAAGTTGTAGATCAGGAGGACACCATGGAGGAGGTAGACCACATGCAGCAGGACAACAAGGAGATAGATTATCTGTCTGACTTGGAAGATTGCTTTGATGGAGAGGAGCCCATGGAGATCACATCATTTTCTCCTCCATCATCCACCTTCCAAGCACATGAGCCTGCTGCCATGAAGGAGAGTGTTCAAGGACAACAACCTGCACTTCATGACAGCCCTCTAGAACCAAGGTTGGAAGATCATAGTCTTCCATGTTCTTCACAAGAGAAGGAAGGAAAAGGGCAAGAAGATGTCATCATCCCTCTCACACCATCCATCCAAGAAGGTCCACAAAAAGACTCCATTTTTGGAGTTAAATTTCATAACAATGGGCAAACCACAAGGATCAGACCATGCCCAATCAGATATCTGGCTAGCCTAGAGCCAAAAATAGAGTTGCCACTGGTCATGCTCATTTCAGAGCATGAGGTAGAGCTTCAGCATGCCAAAGGTCAGCAGCAGTGCCTCCCAGATCCAAGTACAGAACAACTCCAGGAGGTGTATGTTATGTTTGTTGATACTTTGAGGAGGGTGAAACACCATCAAGGAGGTTTTTCACTCTTATTCCTGACCATGTTCAACGCCAAATCAATTACATGGTCACAATTTGTAAGGAAGGGAAGCTACTTCTCCCTACCTGTTGTAGGTTTTACTTGAGTGCCCCTTGCCTCTGGTTAGTTTAGGTTAGTTTAGGTTTTATTTAAGTAACACAATTGCTTGCACACACTCTACATGTTCCATTTGGGATATGTATGATTTTCAAATTTTGTACATAGTGTTGTGCTTCTATTTCGGTGTGCTCCCTATGGCACCTTTCCTTTCCTGTCATGCCCACATGCCCCTTTTGTTGCTTCTTAGGATGACAGTTCAATTTTGGCAGAGGTAGTTCCAATGGTCAGTGCATAGCTTCCACTCTCATCAATCCAATTCAGAATATCTTCATATGAGAGCAACAATTCAGTTCAGAGTTCAGACAGAGCTTCAAGTGACTCTAGGGTGTTCTTCAAGTTACAGACCAGATCTTCAAGATTAGCACCTGACTCCATGCCCAATGGACTTCTAAGGCTACTGGTCTCTTCATCTAGCAGGCAGATGGCTCCCAAAAGTCACCAAAACTGTTATCCAAATAACTCTCCTAGTTATCTGGATAACTTATATTTTCATCCTGACTCTGGTGTTTCACATTTCAGGTTGCGTGCACTCAAGATTGTTCTTTTAACACCTTGGCATAGTTGCAGTTCCTCTGTGCACCCTTACACACCTTCCTACTCCCTTTTTTACATTCTTCTATCTCCTTCCATTTTCCCTCACGCCTTCCTCCTGTGCCCACTTTCTCTCCTATCCCGTCGTGCACTCCTTGTGCGCACCTCTGCAGACTTACCTTCCAATCAGCTAAGTCCCTGGCATTCCTCTTGCGTGCTTACCCAGACTCAGTTCTTTCATGTGTCCTCTTTTCTTTCTTCCTCCATGCACCTTCCTTTAGTTGAATGTCCACATCTTGTTTTCATACTTTCCTTCTGCAAGTATGCCTTCCTCTCATGCATGCTGCCTCCTCTATTTCCCTCCCACTTGCTTCTCCCCATTCATGCATGCATGCACCCCTCTTTTCTCCTTCCACTTCTCCCCTTGCACCCACATTTGCATGTGTTCACCTTCTTTCTAGTCATCTTGCATCTCTTAAATCCAAAAGCGGAGCCCAAATGAGCACCAATCTTCCACTGTGTTCCTTGCACCCAAAAAGTTAAGATAATGTTCACCTATGGAAGATTCCATGTGTCAACCCGATGCTCCTTCAAAGGAAAAATCTTGATTTCTAAATGAGTGTGGAGCCTCCATGCATCTGGTTTCATAAAAGGACAGGGTCAGGGTTGAATAGTCAAAGTATTGAGACATGCCAGTAGAGGATGCCAAGTGTCAGCATGACTCTAATTCAAGAGAAAAATTGGGGGAGGGTTTCCAAACAAGCATTAGGCTATCACATGTCCCCAATCAGATATATGACCTTGCCAAGCAAAAGACTTAGCCAAAACATGAAGAAACTGAGTGAGCCATAGAAGAAGCCATGTGTCATCCCGACGCAACTTCAAAAGTGAAATACAAAGGCTTCCCTCAGACATGTACTATCCCTCCACGTGTCCGGTTTCAAAAGGGGCCCATTTTGGTTGCTGGTTCCCGCCATTTTTTACGAACCTGATTCAAATTTCAAATGAGTATATATTTTGACTCAGTGCTTGAAATCTGAAAAATATAGCACCATTGGAAAGATCTCAGCCTTGTCTATGCCATGGAGATCTTAAACTTTAATTTTGGAGAGGTTAGGTGGGGAAAAATGAAGAAACATCTTCGTGCCATTAATACAGGATCTATTTTCCCCCAACAACCAGATCAGATTTGATCTGATCCATCGTTCCTCCTCCTTCGAGGTGCGAACAAGTAATTGATGTAGACATGATAGATTTGGGGTGGATTTGTAGGAGGCATTAATGATGGTGGTTGAAGATTTGAATGAGTTTCCCTCCCTTTCTCCTTCTCTTCTCTCCTTCTTCTTCTATAAATAGCAGAGTTCTGCTTTGTAAAAATCATCCCTCCTTGTTGTAATGGACACCATGCCAAAATGGTGGCCAACTTCCCATGGGTCTCAGACCTTGGCATGGTCTCTGCAATGTATTCTCACCTCCTTCGTGAATGTAAATGACTGTGCATCCCTTAAGCAATAAAATCATGTTTTGTGGAACTCTTGTCTTCCCTCTCTCATTTTCATTGCATCTCACCTCTCTGTTTGCATTTTCTGGCATGTTGTGCATACTCCTCTGCTTGCATTCCCCATGTTCATGTGTTGCACGCGTTGGAAGGTAGAGCCCATGTGTTGATCTATGTGGCACACCATCTTCCCTCTTCTCCGTTGTGCCCTCTCTATTTCCTTCACCTCTGGAGAGAGATCGACCCTTTCCTTCTGGCGTGCTATCACCTTCCTTAGCTTAGGATTTCCCCTTTCTGCACATCCTTCTATCCCTGGTCCCTTGGCATGTTTAGTCTAGGATAAATACATAATTTAGAACTCACAAATCAAATAACCATTCATATAATAGACAACCATATGCAGCTGTAATGACTCGGAGTACCTCCGATCTATTCATTCCATGACTCGGTAATCTACCGATCTATTCATGAGTAATAAGAGTTGGTGTTTTTATTTAACACTTCACTCTTGCGGTTCTCTTCCCTATTCTGGGATTCAGAATGCTCTGTCCAAGGAACCTAACTGAATAATTGTTACCATTATTCATTGGCATCTCATCCCTTAGACTAGGTGAATTAGGACAACGCAATCAGCAGCTTGCGATACTTTGGCCAAAGATTTGAAACATACTGTTTATGTCTCGTATTCCTTAACGGCATACTCGTCAATCTGGAATACGTCCTTCACCCCATTCTTATGTTATATAGAATGTCTTATACTGACTACTGTCAGTCCTTCCTTTCACAACTGAATCACTCGGAGGTAGATTAACAAGGTGATAATGTTATATGGATGCCCATGAGGATTAGGGATACAGTGACATACTGGTTCAACCATGCAGTTAAACCAGTGTGTCATGATACCCCGAATCTCCTAGGCAGCCTTATAACATGACCACATTCCTAATCGGTCCCAGAGTAACTCGTGCGAAATCAAGTGTAAATCTTAGCGATCAATGCAAAGGGTGTCGCCATAAGTCACCTGCATTGTTGTAAACTTCGAGAAGATCCTAATCTTCTCGGAGGTACAAATGTACAGTTGACTTATGCCGTCAACCTTTAAATCCGCCTCGAAAAGATCTACTCAGTAACAAGCGTTACGCACTTGAGTTTAAATTACTTTAAAGACTTTCCCCTAAGGTTAGCCTTTCCCGATCCCTGGATTCTTCGTCTTAAGACGACCCTCCTCTATAAAACCCATTACATGGTGGAGATATTAAGGTCAAGGTCTTCATCAAGGAGTCATTAGAATACACATGATTCTAAAACAACAGAATTGGACAATATCTCATAACCTTTGCTTGAGATTGCCATCTGAACTCCATTTGATTTATATCAGTTCTCTTAACTGAATTTATATCATACTTTTTAGTATAAAGATATAAATGATTAAGAATCCAATTTAATATTGTCCTGTTCATACTCAGGACTAGGGATTAGTAATTTAATCCAGCTTGTTTAGCGTTCTCTTTTAGGTTCATTTTTAACCTATCTTTTAGAAAGACAATTATTTAAATCCAATATTGCTTTTGCTAGAACAAATGAGAACTACTAAACACTCATAAGAATTCAATCACATTTTCTTGCAAGCTTTCATTGTCAATCACAAAAGCATCCATATTATACAATGATAACATTGCCCCTCTCGTTATATAAACCGAAGAAGGTCAACTATCAGAAATAGAATACAACACATAAGTATCAAACACTTATTTCCATTCCTTTCAAAACTATACAATTACATTTTATGCAACAACATACTTGATACAATGCTCAACGGAAAAGAAACATCTTTTCTCATTTAGTACATCTATAAAATCAAGCTGTAATTCATTATAAATCAATTAAACAATCTGATCAGCCTGTCAGATCTGCATTGCTTTTACCACTTACGGTAACCATCTGCAAAAATAGTCAACATGAGTCAGTTCAATGAACTGAGCATGATAAGCACTAACTTTTAAAACAATTGCAATCCATCAATTGTTTTCATTAAACACCCTGTTTAAATGAGATCAGATAACCAAACAAGTAAACATATTCAGACTATGCCTTGTAATACAAAATGATTACAAATGTGTAACTCTATCATTGTTACAAAATAGTCTTAATCACTTTCTAATATTTCATCAAATATTAAGAAATCAAGGAACGAATGTACACAAACAATCATTGAATCCAAAATCACAACATTGGTCAGATTGTTTCATTCTTCCAAAAGGGAAATAACATAACAATTCGGAATTCCACCAATATGTTACAAACAAATTCCCACTGTTAGACAAATATCATCTAATATTAAAGTAAAGAAGAGAAAGAACCAAATCAATCATACTTCCTTTCACATAAGTTTGTTACTGTACCGTCTACTCAAATGAAATACATTCATCCAGTAAGCATACGAACAAGTCAGACAAGCCACAAGCAAGAATCATTCTAAACAACAGGAAGAATCACTGTCAAATAGTAGCTAATACATCAACAATCCCATAGATCAACCTTAAATTCGAACACAACAAGGCTTTACGGCCCGAATTCTGAAATCAAGAAACCTCAGTAATGCGGTCAGCAATAGACCATATTGCCTTAGGTAATTGGATGTTTCCCAAAACTATGCCAAGACAATCACTCAGAAATTTCCGAACAATGCTCAGTCTACACATCAGCCTCATCCATGAGTAAATCAGAATAGGATACATCAACATCTGTACTATACCTCTGGCGCAGTTGCAAATAGCACTAAAGTTTGACTTATTCACGGTTCACTTGATCAGCAGACCATTACTAGGCAAAATTTCCCAATATCGAGACAACAGTATTCATGTCAAGGTTCTCAAACTGAAGTGCAACAGAAGATACAGTTGTCCACAATTCTCAAGTTCAGAACAGTGGAATGACAGAAGATTACCAATGTTACCTTTCCAGAATTCAAATGATTCAAACTCAGGAGAACTTTTTAACACTGATTTCAAATCAAAGTTGCTGAACCCTTGAAATTCATACTGATATTCATCGAACGAAGCATAGATCAAAATATCCAAGAATCTTAAGACAAACAAATTAATCTCTGATTTCAACCATGAACATTGACTTAAGCACGTAATCATTCAATCGACTCCACAGAGTCATTCAAATCGCATACAATTATAATATCATGTATAAATCATTGAACATCTGTGCAGAACTGTCATCGAAATTTTAATACCCATAACATCACGAGACTGCTTTACAGAAGCCCAAAAGAAGCAAGAACAACATCAGGATAAGATAAACTTGGTTGAATAAATCCTTTAATGCCATCCATGGTAATCATTCAGATTTAAACAAGTGTAAGCAGTAATCGAATACCCATTTCAAAGCAAGGAAATCAACTGAGCCTACTTTGAAGCTTTCGAAGAGCTTACACAAAAAAAAGGATGCAAATGCATACTCAGGAAATCTATAACCATTATTTATTACAAATAACTGCGGCCTCAAGACCTATTTTCTCTACAAGGCTTCCACGAAAATCAAATAATAATACTCTAAGATGAATCTACATTCTCAGCAGTAGATAGAAATATACGATTTAATCATGGACTCCACTGAGTCGTATAAAATAAAGTATAGATGTATCAATATTGCACACAGTCAACAAATAATCCCGTTACCATAATAACAAGGAAGAACAACTTCCACTGGGTCGTATAGACTACGGTAACACAACAGTTTCCTGTTCCCAAGCCAAAAATTAGAAAACAATGAAACCCAAAAGTATCATTAGTCACTGTCAACAAAACCACGACAGAGTTTCCAAAATTTCCTAAAACACTGAACAATCAAACAGGTACACCAGTATCCTTCCCTACTGTTTCACAACAGCATTGACGATCAAAAATCGACAACAAAATAGTGGTCTATACCCTACACAAGTATATTCGACGGGCTCACGCCAAATAGGCCAAGCATTCATACCTTTAAATATATAAATATCTCACATATATAAACCAGAAAGAATACACAAGGGAATAGAGCCGAAATTCAAATTTAACAAATACCCATCTAGAGGAAATTGAGAAATCGAACCAGAAGAGATACAGTACCAAGAAAAATCAAACAAGATCTCCATAGAAAATCATCTAATTTTCTCAAAACATTTGAACAGAGTTGTTCTAATGAAATCACTTGAAAGACAGCAAGCTATTTAAAGGTTAGGGCCTAACATGCCTGTATTTTTGATCAAATTTCCGAAGCAGACCACAGGAAGAGCTCAAACTTCCTTTTATTTTTCCACGATAAAGCGACCAACAAAATTTTGCTGTCTCCATCACATATATATCCTCCATGACAGAGAAAAGAGCTATGGCAGTTCATACTTGCCATGTAACTCAAAGAGAACTGGTGCGAAGAACCAGTAAACAAGGCAGAGAGAGAGAAGACTGAAAATCGCGACAAGCCAAACAAACCCACAAATTTCCCGTTTGCATGCCTTCTCGCGAGTTTTCGAGCTCGACTTCTGAGAATATTGAATGCCATTAAACCAACTTTCCCGCTTAAACTCAACTTCCACCGACCGCCAGAATTGGCGACAGTCCAACTAAAACTCAAGTTCATTTCCAAACTTAGCAAATTGCCACGTCTGCACAAGTTAGTCGTCGCTTAAGCCTCCGACATGACCTGTCCCTCATCCTTATCCCCAGCATTAATTGCCATAGAAAACGCCGCCCATGGTTCGCACCCCTCCATAGGCCCCTTTACATCCTCCTCAATAGTTAGGTTAGTATCTTAGGTTAGAATTTAGGTTAATACCCATACTAACCAATTTACACGTAGTTACTAACTTAGGATATTAACACATAGCCTAGGTCTAGGTTAGATTAACAATAATCTAACCCCTAGGTTAGGTTTTAGTTTTAGGTTACTAACCATTAATAATTCCAGTTAGGTCTTTGTCTTGTAAACTCAGAAAGACCTGTATCATACCTTCTCGAACAGAGTTAGCTCCAGTTCTGCTGCAGAATTGTATGTAACGAAATATTACCCGGTCCACAATCGAGACCTTCCAGATATACTTCCATATCGGGACCCAATTTTATTTCACAAGATCAACCCGAGTCATACTCCTGACCAGCTTAATCAATGCTTCTATACCTTGCAACCTGTTCAAGGTCTGTGATCTAATTCATCATAAACAAACTTAAAGCATTACTTGGATCAATTCCACTGATCCAAGACTAGATATTATAGATGAATAATCTCTATAATTCATTCCGAGATCATATTAATACTCAGATACAAAATGAAATAAATAAAAGAGTCTAATCATATTCTGACTCAGTCAAGATCTGCAATCTGCAAGGAAATTACAATACATATCAAGCATGATTTCTGAATTGAGGAACACATCCTTTTACAAGAAATCACATATCAACACTTGTATGCTTAGGAGAAAGTAACAACAGTTCAGGGTGTTACAAACTGACATTATCTGGAGATCCGTCCTAAGTGCACAAGGTTCCAAAACTTGGGGGTGGTTCCATTGTGGTCTTAGACACCTTGGTCCTTTTGAGATTTGAGACGTGGGTGCACGTCTGAGCAACCAACAGTTTGAAATAAATAATATGGTTGAGATTGTGTAGTAGGATAATTTTCAAATACAAATGAATATTAGTATCCCTCAAGTATTTGAATGAAGGAAGAGTGGAGTAGTATGGATAAGGTAAAATTGTACTGAAAAGATGAATGAGGTCTGAAATAAAGAAGATTTGGGGGAGAAGTATGAACTTATTTTTGAACATGGTGAAGTGAGACATCTGAATATGAAGAGCATAATTTCATGGGATCACTGAAGATAATTTGAATAAATCCATGTATTTATTCAAGTCATAGATGGAAAAATAGTGATACTAATTCAAGAGTGAAGGTAATCGAAGGGGGAGCTTCTTGAGGTAAGTATGTGATTTGTAATTGATTATGTTTGCTTCTTGTCCCATTGAATGTGCAACCCTTTGTCATAGATTTCAAAGGGGTGAAATTGCTGTCAGAAACTGGGAATGGTGATGTGGGATGTTGGTGTGTGTTTTACATCAAAGTTTTTTGAAAATGTTGCCATCAATGATAAAGGGGGAGATTATTAAACCCCGGTCATTGGTATTGTCATTGATGGAAAATGAGTGAGTGGTGAATTAAGGCTCTATAAGGGACATTAAGGGTGATTGGTAGTGCATTCTAATGATGGTTAAAATTCAAAAATAGGTTTCAAGTTGATTCAGGATGGTTTCAAGATGTGTCTGCAAGCTTGGTCAGTGAGGTAGGAGATCACTGGACCATGGAGTTTGTTAACATGCATGTCCCGTATGTTATACAAGTTATACATGATTATTCTAGTATAATCAAGAGCTTCTGGAGTAAGTAACAAGTCAAATGCTAGGATTCACAGTTGTAACTGGCTCATTTAGGCCTAGTTCTAGAGCCTAATGAGGTGTAAGATCTTGATGCAGGGCATGAAAATACTAGGTAAGCATGGGAGTAGCCTAGGAACATTTCCTAGGGCATGTATGAGCAACAAAAAGGTTTATTTTAGCTCCTGGAGGAAAAATTCAAAAGTTCACCAAAACTACCTTTGAGGACTGACAGTGAATGTTGAGGTAAATGAGATAGGTATGAGATGTACAGGAAAATTTATGGCTAAATAAACCTATTAAGTGTGTAGAGGGGTGTCTTTTAGTGCTTCATGCCAAATTTCATCAAGTTATGAAGAGGACATTGTGAAGTTATGCAAGTTTTTCTAAAACTGGTTTATTAAGGAATGTAAATTGAGCACCTTGTCTTCTTAGCACCCAAAAAAAATATTGAGCCTTCTTTGGATAAATCATAGAAGGAATTTTTTAAAATCACTTCAATCCTAAAGTTTTGCAAATTTTTTTAGGGAACTTGGTTAAGAGGTAAATAAGTTATGAGCATTTTTCTAACATGGTTTTTCTCTCTCAAGCACCTTCTTCTTGAATGGTAGGTAAAATGAATTGTTTTGACTCAAAAACTTTGTGAAATATTTAAACTACTTATTAGATTTATTAAGACTCTCTCTAAGTCAAAATAATGGTGGTAGTTGTCCTTTCAACATAAAGGTACTGTACAAGTATTTACTCATTTTGTAAATTTTTGTACATATAGTCATTGTTTTGAAGAGTGCAATGGTAGGGAAATTTCATGAGTTGAAGAATAGGTTGATCTATTATAGGAGTAATATCAAATCTTTAGCTCAAAATTTTAGGTATGCTTCACACTTTAATGGATTATTGGAAATTTCATCTTCCTTCTCTCTACTATGATATGCAATTGTAAGAAATGAAATGAGTTTAAGTCTTGATGTTTCAATGAGGTGATCAGGTGAGATGATCTCAAATAAATGTCTTTACATATCATCCATTATGAGTCCAAAACAATGATTATTTAGGAAAAATTAAAGTGAAATGGTTCAATAAGACAGAACTTGTGTCTCTGTATGATTGTCTCTTCAAGGAAGGATGTGACATCTCACTGCAAGTTACCATCTCATGATCTCATAATTGACTTTAATAAATTGTGAAATTGGTGAAAGTTCCACTTAGGTGACCATATAAGAATGGATTGGTGCTATGAAAATCAAGATATTTTTACTTCAAATTTGACATCTCACATGTTTATACATAGAAACCCTCACAATATACAATTTTGCAAATGATTATTAACCCATCTATTGACATTTGGTTTGAATGTTATGAAAGATTTAGGAAGGAATCAATGAAGATTTAATTATAAAAGGTATAACTTCTCATAGAAACTATTTTAAATTTTCATAAGACTCATTAAGAATTGAACAATAAACCATATTTTTCTTTAAGACTGCAAAGAATTGGAAAAACTTTGAACAATCATTTCAAACTAGACTGTAAGCTAAATCTATGAATTTTCGAAACCTTCATGAAATTTCCTCTGATAATTTTTAAAGGATTATGAGTGAGTTACCCATATTGAAGTGATAAAACTAATATCTAAATGTTCATGAAAACTGAAATATTTTTGAGTCATTAAATGAGAAGGAGTATGTCAATGTTTTCTTATGGTGGTAGTTTTCCAATAAAGATTAATCTCTAATATGTGAAGCAATAAAAGAGTATGTATGAATCAAGTCTTTCAAGAATGGGTTATGAAGGTGCTCAAACTTCTTGATCCATGATGGAGAATTTTGACTATCTTCTAAGAATGTTATTTATAGGAGAATTCAAGAACCATATGATTAATGAAGAAGTCTTCAAGCAATGATTCTTTGTGAACTAAAGCTAAAAATTTGAAATGTGAAAAATATATATAATCAATGACTCTCTAACATCTCTGAAAATAATCAAAGTGTATGAAAGTTCCTTCAAGGATTCATAATAGTCCTCAAATGAGTTAAAGTTTAGTAGGAGCTTGTTTAGAATAATGTATAATGGTTTACTTAGTTCTGAATGATTATAAAGAATGACAAATCTTTAAGCTAAAAAGATTGAAATTACTCAAGTATGAAGAATATGAATAAAGGTTTGTATATGTCATCAAGAACAACTGAAAGTCTAAAAATAGACTACTAATTGTCAAGATAGAAGTATAATGGACTTTTAGAGTTCTAAAAGTTGAACTTCAAAGAATGTCATAATCATGCCCACAAATGTGAAGATAAAATTGAATCATGTCAGGTGGACTTATTATTTTTTACTTTAATGAAGCACATAATTTTTTGTAGGTTAATCTCCTTCAAAGCTCAAATATTAAAAAATGAAGTAAAGTCTTCAAATTTTAAAGGAAGTATGAAGTTTGAAAAGTCTACCCTTCTTGTGTTTGAATAGAAAATATGAATTTGAATGGAAATAACTGATGATGTTGATACATTAACATAATGAAGAATGGGTTAGGATTGTGAAAAGGAACTGAATAATTAATTTCATATAGAGTGCACTAGAAGCATGAGTTCAAATGATAGAAAATACTATCATATGTTGATGTGATTTGAAACATTGAAATATAAAAATGATATTGAAGGCATGATGTTAAACTGTGAAAATGAATGAACAAATAGTATGAAGTGAAAGTAGGTTGATAGCATTGAGTTGAAAATTGAAAATTATAGTGGTTTATGTAGATGAAAAGTGTGTGAAGTGAGTAGAAATGAAGACAAATAAAATGAAATTAATGAGCATGAACAATACAAAATTAATGAAGTTAATGAAAAGCTAATGTGACTGAAAAGAATGAGCATAATGAAATTTAATGAACAAGAATGAGTTAAAGTGAAAAATGTTAAAAGTGAAATTATGATTTGAATAAGTTGTCATAAAGTTGAAGACAAATGAATCATAGAGATTTGACTTGATGAAATCATATGTGTTACATGAAAGTGGAGATGTAGAAGATAATATAAGAGAGATAGTTGTGATCTTAAGTGTAAATTGAAGACATGAAAAATGTACAAGAAAGGTTTGAGTATGAAAGAGTCCATAGATTGAATGAAGTAACATGTGACTTGAAAATGTAAAGAATTAAAGGACCTTGAATGAATAGAATGGTGTAGCAGTAGATGATTAAGAGTGAATGAAAAAAAATTGAGAAAGAGTGAGATAATTTAGAGGTCATTATCAGTTGTGTGAGACAACAAATTAAGTGTGACAAAATTTCTGAATAGTCTAAGTTGCAGCTTAGCATGTGGGGAGTTGTAGCTTCCCTGTGAGTTGAAGCTCACTAAAGGTTAGTTGTAGCTGAACCAAATTTGGGAGTTGAAGCTTCCAAGAAAGTTGAATCTTGTCAAAGACTGAGTTGGTTACTTGGTCAAATTTTTAAAGTTACAGCTCCAAGTTGAGTTGAAGCTCAACCATGAAATCAATGTAACATTTAGAGGAGATTTTTGTCTAAAGATAGTTCTTGGTTTCATTGGGTTTTTCCCAGTTTGGGTTTCCCACATTAAACTTTGTGTCTATATGTGTTTTCTCCTATTATTTTCTTGTGTATGATTTCATGTGTTCATCATAAAAAGATTAAGGAAATGGGTTTTCTCTTTCTCTTAATGCTAAACCTTTATGGAATTAATTGGTTTCTATTTAGAATTCATGTGCATTGATCGATGTGTTGTATTTTCTTGTATGCATGAGTATAACTTTTATGTGTGTATGTTGTTGACTTGCATTGCTAAAGGTGGAGGGATAAGTGTTATTAGGGTGTATGGGGTATCTTATTTATTTTGGGAGGAAAAAAAGGTTTGTAAGACTAGTCTTAGTGGAGAAATAAGTGTGTTTTCATGCATGGTTTTATGAATTCTTGGAGGAACCAAAGGCTAGTCTCCCTTCCTTAGTGGATGGATAAGTGGAATTATTGACACCATTTCCCCTTGACAAGCTATGTTATGGTTTGGCGGTATTATGCTTCTCATTTATAATGTTTTGTTAGTATCATCATGTCATTGTTTTGGAGATACATGAAAATCTTTGCATGTTGTATTTTGGTTAAAGAATTGTGTTATTGTTAAGTGGGTCGAAGTGATAATGCAAATTTTATAATATTTTAAGCTTATAAAAAAAATTATTTGTGTTTTGGTTGTGTTGCTAGTGTGGGTGTTACATAGGAAAGAACAATTTTTCCAAGTTAAGAAAAATGAGGATGAAAATATGCAAGATTACTTGGATAGATTAATCTTCCTTCATTAAAAAGTGGGCATATTTTGAGTGAGGATTTAACTAAAACAATTTTCCTAAAATCATTTTATGAAGATTTAAGGGAATTTTTGAATCTCATGGGAGGAGGAGATGTGAATAGTCTAACTTTCCATCAGAATAAAAAATTCTATAGAAGTTACTCTTGAACTAGGGAAGACCCTAGGAAGAGGAGAGAAACAAAATCCAATCCTCATGTGAAAAAATTAATGGATGAAATCTCCAACTTCAAGAATATATTCTAGTACACTTGAACACTACTCTAGATGGTATTTAGGAAAAATAAAATTCTGATACTAAACCAGTAACAATGTATTGTCCAAGATGTAGGAAATAACATGCTCTCATATATTCTCCCCTAGATAAAACTGAAATCATTGGGATATGTGATAAGGATCATTCTACTAAATACTTTCAGTTCTTACCATCCCTAAAAAATCAAATCAAACAATCATCCTCAGAAGATCTTAATTTTGGATAGAAATAAGGGAATCAACCTTCCCAAACACAATCACAATTCATGCTAAGAAAAAAATCTATCTATGGATGATTCCATGGGATGAAAATATGTATCCTCAAACTGGAGCACCAATGGACATCATATCCAAGGATGCCTAATCAATCTCAATATTGGACACCTCAACCATGGATGTCCCAACCCTATCATTAGCCATGGACTAATCCATAATGGGAACAATATGCTAACCATCCTACCGGTTATCCACGACAAATAATGTTTACACCCCAATAACATCAACATATATAACAAGAATTAATTCCACCTCATGTTGTTCAACATCAATCAACAGAACTAGTAGTCCAACCTTAGATGCTTGCAAAACCTATGACCAATATAAAGAATAGGAAACAACCAATGTATTTGGAGATGAACAAGAATCTATGGGTGAAAATTCCATTGATTATAAGGAAATTTAGGTTAAGGTCAGGAAAGATTTTAGAAAAACCATTTTTATCATAGAGATATCCAATGAAAAACTAACACTTGATAAGGGAAAGGAAAAGTAATACAAGGAGGAAAAAAACATGCATTAAGAGAAAATTATAGTTTCTCCACCATCTCCTTTTCCTGAAAGACTCAAATAAATTATTAACAAATAATTTGATTTGTTCAGGGAAATAAAGAAATTAAACATTGAGATACCATTGTTTGAAGCCATTAAATACATTCTAGAAGTAAATGGGTTGATTAAAAAAATTCTACCAAAACTCTAGGGAGAAAAAAAAAATCCCTAAAACCATATTGGTAGATGGAAAACTCATTGACCTCCTATCAAGGAAGTTATTGTTGCGTAAGTATGGTGAACATAGAAGTTTAGTTATCAATATAAAATTTGGGAAAATAGAGGTAAAAAATGTACTAATTGACATAGGATTAAATATTAATGTCATGACATCAAATAATTTGAAAGATATGCCATTGGTTGGACTTCAACCCACTGCTACCATTTTACAAATGGAAGATCAATCTATTGCTAGGCCTGAAGGAGTTATAGAAGATGTTATGGTAACATTGGAATTGTGAGAATTCCCTATATATTTTATGATCCTTCAACCTAAAAATAAAATATAGGGATATCCCGTCATTTTAGGAAGGTCGTGGTTAGCTATTATGCCTTTAACAGAATACAGATATGGAGAAATGACCATATCAAATGAAAGGCATGATAAACAAAATTTCCTTATTTCAATTAGCACAAGCATTTGCATATGTTAAAGATTACATTTGGATTGATGATTTTGAGTTATCCAATTGTAAATTATATTATTAGGCTATGATTGTAGTTAAAAATCACATTACAAAAATTGAGGAGGAATCAACACGAATACTAGATATGGATAGCATTACTTCATATTTTTTTAAGAATTCTTCAGATTCTTCCTAAGTTGCTTCAGAGTCTTCTCAACATGCTTAAGAGTCTTTTATCCTTGTTACAAAAACTTCTTTCTCAACTTATGGATCATTAAATGAAGTTTTTGGGATGGAACTATTTGATGAAAGGTATGGATTTGTCCCTTTTCAACCATATGTTTGGAAATGGAGAGATTTGGATCAAATATTTCTATAGCAAGTTTCATTTATCCCTTAATAGTTCTAATTCCCCAAGGAAATCCTACTTTAGGGGACATTACTATATTCCATAGGATTCCACCTAATGAATGTCCATTAAAATTATTTTTAAATGAATTTAAAACCATCAATTCAGTTTATCCAGGAACAAAATAAATTTCCCTCTATCCAGGAAGAAAAGTTAATATTAATAGTTGGCTAACTAACGATGAGGCAGCCAAATGTTTTGATGTAATGAGATACCATACTAAAGATTTCACTTGGGATCACAATGATATGAAAGGTATCCATCGTAGAATATGTACTCATCACATTTACATAAACAATGTTAAACTAGTCAGAAAACCACAAAGAAGAATAAGTCCAGCACCAAAAGACATGATCAAATATGAAATTGAAAAGTTATTGCAAGTTTTATTCATTTACCCCATATCATACAATCAATGGGTCTCACCACTTGTAATAGTAACTAAGAAAAATGGAAAGTGGAGGATTTGTGTTGACTATGGAGAGTTTAACAAAGCCACATTGAGATATTATTTAACCTTACCATTTATTGACCAAGTCCTAGATAATCTAGCAGGAAATAAATTATTCTCTTTTCTAGATGGATACAATGATTATAATTAGATAAGAGTTGCTGCAGAAGACTAATACAAAACAAAGTTCATTTTACCTTCAAGAAAATTTACATACAGAGTGTTACCCTTTGGCTTGTTTAATGCACCAACTACTTTTCAAAGAGATGTCTTGGAAATATTTTTCAATTTAACTAATAACTAGGTAGAAGTGCATATGTATGTTTTTACAGTGTATGCAAACTCTTTTAAAGAAGATTTGGATAACATATACAAATTATTAACAAGGTGTAAACAAAACCACATGTTTTTTATTCATGAAAAGTGTTTCATGATGATGGATGATGGCATAGTCCTTGGGAATCATATTTCATCCCAAGGTATTAAATTAGATTAGAAGAAAAGTGAAATAATTTCTAATATACCTACACCTGAAAATTAAATAGATATTAGAAGATTTCTTGGGCATGCAAGGTACTATAGATTCTTCAGAAAGGATTTTAGTAAACTTTTTGATCCTCTATTTTCCTTGTTGATAAAATATAGTGAGTTTATTTGGGATGGTAAGTGCCAAGAATCCTTTGAACTATTCGAAGATAAATTAACTTCAACCCCAATGTTAAGAGGAACTAATTGGAAGGAACTCTTCCACATTCACACTAATGCTTCAAACACTACTATAGGGGTAGTACTGGAATAAAAGGATGAACATGGTAAGATGTATGTTATTTATTACATTAGCAAAAACCTCACTCCCACAGAGAACTACACTACTACTGAAAAATAATTTTTAGTTGTTGTCTATGCCATTACTAAATTTTGTCATTATATTATAGGGTCTAAAAAATTTGTTTATATTGACCATGTAACTATCAGGTACTTAATGAAAAAACCAGTAGTAGGAGGTAATGTCAATATATAGTTACTCCTTTTACAATAATTTTATATTACCATTATTGATAATCCAAGAATATCTAACTTTGTTAATAATTTATTATCAAGGTTATAGAGGCACCTGCAGAGGAGGACAAGGTTCATTTTAAGAGACCTCTTAGAAATTGGAGGTGGAAAATACCTGGCGAATATCCTCAGAACTGGTTTCACAGGAAGGTGAATTTTTTGGGGGTCTGACATAATTTTTTTTGCCTAATTTTTAAGTGGTTGGACAAAAGGCTGCATACGCATGACAAATATTTTCTGACACACATCAAAAAGGTGATTGACGTGTGTCAACCACCTTTTTGACACGCGTCAGAAAATCTCTGTCGCGTGTCTGCAGCCTCCACCATCTGGTTGCGCAATAATAAAAATATTTGTGTCACGCATCAAAAAACTCTCTATCATGCATATACTTCCTCCGTACTCTTGTCGTGTGTCAAAAAACTCTCCCTATCACGCGTCAACAAACTCTCCCTATCACGCGTCATCAAACTCTTTTTCGCTCATCTGCAGCCTCTGCCCTCCTGTCACATGTTTACTGTACTTGATAATACATATGCCCCCAGGTGGTATGAGTGAGCTAATTTTGTTCTACCTGGAAAATAATATAAGAATATATAGGGGATAGTTTCAAGGGTAGGTGAAGCCAACCCCTAAAAAAAATTAAACTTTAATTTTTAGGCAAACAGGTCACTGACCTGAGCTAGAAAATTCACCTTTTCAAAATTTTTAAAAATGGAATATTTGCCATGTTACGAATACCCTCCACTAAAATTATCCCTGGAGGAGGACCCTGTTGATGAGAACTTCCTTGATGAACAACTATTTTTCATATTTACTAATTCACCATGGTTTACTGATATTGCACAATATTTGGTAATAAGGAAATTTCCAGAAAATTTCACTAGTAAATATAGGAAATGGTTAGTTAAAAAGAGTGTCAATTTTAAATGGGTAGATGGAATTTTATTTAAATGTGGATTTGACTTGGTTCTACGCAGGTGTGTCAAAGAAGATGAGGTGTATGACATTATCAGAGCCTAACATGATGAACTTGTAGGAGGCCATTATTCATCAAAAAAATAAATATTCGTAAGATCCTTGGGGCTAGATACTATTGGCCTTCTCTTCATAAAAGCGTGAAGAAATATGTTTGGAATTTTGATGCATGCTAAAGGATGGAAAAACCCACTATGTCTAGTAAAATTCCTCTCTAACCTCAATTGGTTTTTGAACCTTTTGAGCAATGGGGGTTAGATTTCATTGGACCCATAAACCCATCTTCATAAGGAAAATAATTTATTCTAGTTTACATAGATTATGCAACCAAATGGGATGAATTTTATGTTTTACCCCGAGATAGAGAAGAATCAATGGTATTACCAGATCATGCACAATTTTGGAGCACTAAGAAGTATTGTTTCAGATCAAAGACCCTAGTTTATGTCAAATATGATACTTTTTTTGTGGATATTTACCAAATCAACCATAAAAAGTCATCTCCATACCACCCTCAAGCTAATGGACAGGTGGAAGTAACCAATAGAGAGCTGGAAAATATCTTAACCAAAAAAATTGATACTAATAGGAAAGACTGGGAAAATAAATTACTAGAGGCAATTTGGGCATACAACATCACTTGGAAAAATACCATTGGGTTTTCCCCATATGAACTTGTATATGGAAAAAAAACCATATTTCCCATTGATTTTGAACTACAGACACTGAGGACAACCATTCAAATTGGAATAGAGTTAGATTAAGCTCAACAATAGAGAATACGTCAACTAAATGAACTTGATGAATTTAGGATGGAGGCACTACATAGGACTGAGCTACTGTAATTTCAAAGAAGACAATGGCATGATATTCACATCAAAATAAGGAAGATCTGAAGAGGGAGATTGGGCCTTATTGTTTGATTCTAGATACTAGGATTTCCTAGGTAAATTTAGAACTAGATGGCTAGGCCCATATGATATTCAAAAATTATTTGAAAATGGACCAATTCAACTGCTTCCCATAGATGGGAACACCAAATCACTATTGGTCAATGGAAAAAGATTGAAGGTATACCATAAACCATTAGACAAACAATATTTTCTACAGTAAATCCAAATAGGATGAGAATTCAACTATGACGAAGAACCTAGTTCTTCCCTCATAGAAAATATTTTAAAATAAATGAAGGACGATAAAAAGAGAAGAATTGAAAACCATAAAATGGTGGTTCTTCTCTTAAATAAAAAATAAAATACAAAAAGTAAAAAAATAATAATAAGGAAAGTTGAAAACCAAAAATGAAGGCTTTCCCACCAAGCATGAAATCAAAAACAATAAGTGTGACTTCTTGACTGATAAACACTAACTAAATTTTCTTTTTTTATAGGACACATGGAGGGAAAAATATAAGCTACACCACTATTGAATGTAAAGGGATATACTCTCTATGTATAAAATTATTAAAAGGTTGGAGATGTCAAGATTATTTTAAAAAGTGGGGAATATTTTCAAAATCGAGTGTCACAACTATTTTTAAATATTCATCACTTCAAATTATTATATTCAATGGGAAAAGAGTCTTCACATGTGTGGAAAGGTTGATAAAGTGACAAGTCTCATATGTGGTATCATGTCAGCTTTATTAAGAATTTATTGTTATGAATTAATCCTCATTTCTCTGACTCAACATATATTTCCAAAGAAGAAGGAAAGTAACTCAAAAACCCTCTCTTCGGACTGTTCTTGAAACCCCCTATTTTCAAACTATCCATAGAAACTCTTGCTTCGGACTGTTTTCAAGGAATTTTTGTTTTGAATTGTTTTCGCCAAACCTTTTGATACTTCAGACCATTGAGGATGGGACAAAATAAGTATTCATAGAGCCAGAGTCCCCTTCATATTTCTACTGGGAGGATTCAAAGTAGTGGTAGTATTTGAGAAATGGGATGGTTGGAGTTCATAAAGAAGTTACAAGGATACAAAGAGTCAATCATTGTCAAAGAATTCCTCAAAAAATCTTAAAGAATACTCCTAAAAGGTAAGGGGCAATAAAATTTTTATTAATATTCAAATTATCAGTCAAATATATTGATTCCCTTGTGAGGGAATGCAAATTACAGAGAGGTCCACTTTCAGGTACCTAATTCAAATTTTCCATGAGGAAGGAGAACCTGAACCTAAAATATCCCTAAACAAAGCAAAAGTTTCAAAAGGCATCAAAAGAGACACACTTTTAGAACCATACAAACTGCTGCATTCTGGACAGTTAAGTATTTCACTTATGATGGTGAATACAACATTTTAATTTGTGACACAATGCGTATTTTAATTCATTTAAGACAAGATCTTAAAAAACTAGGTAATCGAATTATTTTTCCTAAATTTTTGTATGACAGCATCCAAAATACATCTAGAAGATATAAAGATAAAAGAGGAACAATTAGGCATAAAGGCCTTATCCAATTAATATGTCAGCATTCCATTATAGATAAAAAGGGTAAAAAGGTATGGGACATTTTGATGAATAAAGTGGATAAAATACCATAGAAGAAAAGATATTTTATCTCTTAAGTCATTGCACCTAGATCAGCACTTGAAGCAACTCCATTCCTAACCCAAGATGTAGAAAACTATGAAGTACATAGCTCTGAGCATACTTTGAACCTTGCCACCAGACCATATGGTATAGTAGCCAATAGAACAAGAAGATTAAGAAGGATGGGAGAGGATTTTTTTGTTGTCCCTCCAAGGAGGAAGAGGAGACTAATCCCTTAGGAATATGAGGACCTTGAGGAGGCTACAGAGATTTTGGGTAGCATAAATATAGCAAACAAAAGTAGCTTCAGAGCAAGAGAAAACCATACTCGAAGGACTCTATGAGTCTACTATACAAGAAGTACCCAAATCAATGGCACAACCATCAGCTTCCAATAAATAAAAAGAGAAAGGTAAAGCTCAAATAATAGAAGAAGAGGAACCTCAATCCCCTGCTTCAGCAGGCCAGAATTTAGAGGAAGAAAAATCCAACAAGCACTCCTTCTTTCCAGAACAAGAATAAATTATTAGGCAACAACAAGAAGAATTGGATTTCCTAAAAGCAAAGGTACAAACAAAATAAAATCTTATTTCTTCATTACAAGTACAAATAGAGGAACTTAAACTGTAATGCAAAGAAAAGGAGGAAATAGCCCTTTCTAGCACTAAAGTACAAGTTAATCAGGAAGTCTAGACTTCATTAATTAATGATGAAGTCAAAAAAATTGGATGGCATATGTAATAATTTTTTAAAATTAAATATTCAAAATGAAAATTTGAAAAATGAATTAGAGGAAGAGAGGGAATAGAAAGAAAAATTCAAAAACAAAAGAAAAAATTGATAAATTTTTTACAAATTACTTTTGTTATGAGATATAAACTTCTTTCTTGCAGAAGACCTTCAACATACAGTATCTTTCTACAAGGAAAATTTTATAGATGGAAATTATCAAGAATTGTATATGACTTTCCTTATGAGTTAAATGATGAAACAAACTTCTTGGAGGATTTTACCAAAAATTCTCTTGACCATCATAACCTCATATGTGAATTCCTCCTATGAAATCTACTATTGAAACACATGTCTAATTTTCTAATTAATTCATATGTGGGAAAATACCAATTGAGATATTTCTCATCCATATACAAAATCAAATAGCATGGGATCAAAGGACCAATGAATACTTTGAAAAGGTGAAAAAATAAGTCCTGTGCATGAGACCTCAATACCCCAAACCTGCTTATCAACTCAAAATATTCAAGGCTTTGGCTTATCAGCCTAAAATTCAAGAACATCATATTAAGAAACTAAAGAAGAGCATTGCAAGTGTCCAATAATTTTATCCACATTAAGAATTTGTAAAAGCAATGACATCATGTGAAAATAGATGGGATACTTTTAACATTCCTTTGAAAATAAGAGAGATACTCTCTCTCAAAAAACTAAGACGGTCAATGAGGAGAGATATGGAAATAACAAACATGATTTTGGGCATTTTTAAGACTCGTTGACTCAAGTGTATTGGAATGAGTTTCATGTCACCACTTATTATTTGTCCTATTCCCTCATGGAATGAAACATATATATAATACACAAAATAGTTTTATAAATGGGAAAAAAGGTTAAAGAGAATGAAGGGTCTTGTGTCTCAAAGGAAAAAACTTGGGAACTTCCTAATAGTGTTTTTTATTTAATTAAATTCATGGAAGACAAGATCCTTGATCCAGACTTTAGGAAGTGATTTGCAAGAGGACTTACAAACAAATAAGTGTGGGGAGAATGATGAGCCCATTAATTGGATAAATGATGACATTACTTTTGTTCCCCCTTGTTTGAATTTGAATAAATTTCATAACTTTTTCCTAATATAAAGTATATAATATGTGTCTTTTGCTAGAGTAGTGTGTAAATATATTCCACCATAGTGTTCTAACCAAAAATCATGAAAAGAATCCAATTTTTCATGTACAGATAAAAGAAATAATGATTTTGTATAGGATGCAGAGTTTTGGGCTTGAAATTTTAAAATATAGCTCGCTTCGGAGTTCCCCAACTCACTTCAGAGTATCTTTGGAATGATTTGGAGTCTATTTGGAATACTTTAGAGTCTCTTCGGAATGCTTCAGATTCTCCTAAGAATGATTTGGAGTGTGACCTTTGGCTTTGGGGTACACTTGATAAATTATGAACCTTGTCAGCTAATGTCAATAAACCATTAAATGCATAATTTTTCCATCCTTTAAGATGCATCCAATGAAGAACAACACACGCCAAAATAAAGAAACACCAATTTTGGAATGGATCATGTAATTATTTTTTTTTTAAATAATTCTTTGAATCAATCAGTTCCCCCAATTCTCTACATTATTTCATCCTAAAATATGGAGATAATTTGGGAACTAAGTTCTAATAATCTAAATAAATATTATTCTAGTCATTTTTTAGGTGTCATTTGAGGGAGCCAGATGATATAATCCGCACTCATTGACTTTGTTAGGGATGTTAGAAAATCAGTATGTTGTAATTTTTCTCAATCTGTTACATGATCCAGAACTCCTAAAATCAATAAAATTACTCCTTTCGAGAATTGGAAGTACAACTATTGTTCTAATCAATGGGAGAGAAAGTTCCCACTCACCCTGAGACTCATAGTTTTTGGTATTTTCTATATCATCTAGTTTGTGTTAAGTTTACATGTTCACCTGTGCATTTGTTTTTTTATTAATTAATCCACATTCAATCCTCTCTCTCATGTTAGTTAATCTGTAGTAATTTAATTCATATCGTAACTAGTGATTTTTAAATTCCTTTCCTTTAGTAATTTTAATTGTTTTAAGCTATGTGAAATTTCATTCTAGAAGCTTCATATTCTTCCACTTTCAAATGTGCACAATTATTTCAGTAAGTGTGCATTTATTTCAAGTACCGTGAGTTTTGAATTTCAAGCATTTCAATTTCTATTAAGCATTACGTGTTTAATTTTGTAAGTTAATTGGTTTAAATATATTTTAAATGGTTTGTGCAATTTTCTTAAAATCTTAGCTTAAATTTCAATTTCAGCACTTAGGATTAGGATACCCCGCCAAAACAAGTAAGTACTACTAGGCAATTGTTAATTTCACTAAATAAATCTCATTGCATATTGCCTTTGGACACTACCCTGGTTATAATGACATCAACAAAGTTGATTCAATGATGAGTTAACAATGAGGCTCAACAATTAGCTTCTGAATGGAACATCATTTTGAAGGAGATTTAGGAGAAGGCCGGAGGAATGACCATGGAAATCATACCAAACATTTAGGAGTAATTTCCAGGAAGGTTAGATAGCACACTTGAGGAATGGAAAGGACTAGAACAACCATCAACGCATAATTATTGCAACTGCTACTGATACCCTGATCCTAATTTTTGGTTGCATAAGGGCATACATTATTTATTCAGTTATTATTTATTCATACACTCTTCTTTAAATATTATTTGGGGACATTTCTCACATTATTTCAGCTAGGAATTATATTATTTCATTAATTTATTCATGTATTGTCGAGGATGAACAATATACCTACTGTGGGGTAATGCTGGACCAAGAAAATGTCTAGGTATGAGAGATGCATGAAGGTTAGAGGATGTGTGAAAGCATGTGCATGGATATAGGAAAGAATTAATTACAAGAGTTAAAGCAACACATGAAGGTACACATGTAAGTATAAAGAGGCACACATGAAGTCTTGTGCATAGGAACAACAAAGTGAGGAGATAGTTAGATTTCTGAGGGAAGATAAAAATGGAAAAAGAAAGGGTTGATGTGATTGTCAAGGTAATTTAGAAATATACAAAATAGTAGATAAAACACATGCATGGATAATAATATACGTTAAAAATGTATAAAGGAGGAATATTTATTTATATTACATCTGGTACAAGATATTTATGGCACACTTGATGAAGATGGAGCTTCTAGAAATAAAGTAGTCTGCTTATGGAGAGTCCAGACTATGAATCTATTTATAAGAAGTGTGAGTTGTGAAAGCATGCAAGCTGTGGATAGGAGTGATATAATTTTATATTAAAGCATGTAAAGTGGTGAAGGAAAAATTCTCACCATATATATACTTGTATATATCCATGTAATCAGTCAGTCCAAATAGAGTTGGGGGTTCATGAGTAAGCTTTGTGTGTTCAAGCCTAGATTGATTGTTGATGTTGTTAGAGTCCATAACAAGTCCTTCCTTTCACATGATTCTGTAGATTATTATTTAATTATACATGATTTTGGTTTATGTAATTTGTGTAATTGATCATGATTATAATGAATATGAATCTCTTTTTGGTTGAAGATCAATTATCTCTATGCATGTTACAATAGTTCATGTTCTTTAAGTGGCATATTTGCACGTTATGTTAGCCATGAATGTAGGGAGTACATATTGGAAGTCAGACATAAGGAGGGACTTGATAGAGTTACACATAGTTTGGGTGAACACTTAGGATTTTCTTGGGTGAAGTGCCAGCACACATGAAAATGTTATGTTGGAACTATAATTTAGTGCAATAGAGTTACATGAAACTGAAAATATTTATGGATACCCTTTTTCATGAACATGCTCCAAACTAAATATTAGGACTTACCTCCCTATTTTATTCCTCCAAATTTCTACTTCAAATTGTGGAATTAGACCTTTCTAAGAACCTGCAAGCTTGTTAATGAACTATCAATAAATGGGATAGTTTGGGATAATTTCAATCAAAAAACCTTGAAAATATGTTTTTTTTATTAAAGGCAAATAGTTTTGAAGGGACTATACCCTGTTACAAAAAAGGCTCAAAATCTAGATCAACATGAAAAAGCATCAAAATAGGATATGAATGTTCCAACTGTAGTAAAAAAATAATCTACTAATAAAAAGCAAAACAGGGACATAATAATGACTAAACAACAAAAAACAACAAACTATCAGAAACAAAACAACTTGAACTCCTCCAGCCTGCCCAAAAGGTATTATTTCTTTGAATCCCTTTGAATCCTTGAATTGAAAATATGTTAATAAGATGCCATTAGGATATTTCTACCAAATTTCAAGTTATGAGACAAATTTTTAGGCCTTCAATAATTGATGTTAGATTAAACCTTAGGTAGGGTTTCTGGGTAACCCGAGTAGAATTAAAAGCTTCCAAAATGAAAATTTGCATTATTTAACCTTTTCAACCATTTCTAAGGTTTTTTTTGACCCACTCTACCATTTCTCACATATTATAGACAATAAAAGAATCAAATTCTTTTAAAATGATAAGTTTCTTACCTGTAGGTCTATTTCTTAAGCATGCACAGGAAAGTGATAGAAAGGAGAAATATTACATTTTCCCACTTCAATATCCACATGAAAATATTCTCAAAAAGATAAAAACCTTCACCATCAACTATATAAATAGAAAAACTATTCCATTTCCAACAAAACAAGTAATTTATTGTGATTCCAATGATGAAAATAGGGTTCAAAACAATTTTCTTGCAAAAAAAACAATTTCTTGATTTTTCCCTATTTCTCAGTCAAATATCCCTTTCACATAGTTACTCTCCCTTAGAAATACCTATAACTAAATCCTCTTCTCAATTCAACCTATTCTCATAATATCTCCAAATTCAATTGTTTTTTGGATATTCTTCATGATATGCAAAACATAAGAAAAAGTTATATTTTCACATTTTAAAGAGCATTTTATCTAATTTCACCCCTAAGTATCACTTAATACATGAAAATATTCCTAGTTCATTCAATCTAACCACCTGGACCCTTAAAATTTAACTTAATAATCAAAACTTACCTAAAACCAAGTTCAAAATTCAAATTCTTAAGAACCTAGACACTAAAAACACTTACTAAGTCCTAAAACCACATACCTAAGTTGATAAAAACAAAAAATTTACTATCATAACTTTCCTAATTTGATTATCTTACATCATATTCCCTCATTGAAAAGAGATGAGAAACCCATTTGCACGAGTTCTTAGATATCAGGAGAATTTTTATCAAGAGTGCTTATTTTGACTTCAAGAGACTCTCAAATATGTATAATCATATATATATATAATCACGAATCTTATCGTATATTCTTATGTCTAAATTAATGACTAGAAAAAATTGTATCAAAACATTGTCGATCCATGCCTTCGTTACATGACTCATATCGTTTATCTTGTTTAATAGTAAAAGTGTCTTTTGATCTAACATCATCACTATAGGAGGAATTTGAATAGTATAAGAGATTAAATTAATTAGTTTTTACATATAGTGCCCCCTAGTTTCTCTCCATTGCATGAAGATTGAATCTAGGATATATTCATGTTTGAGACATTATAATGGATAATATCATAATCATTTAAATTGAACTACTATGCTTTTGTTGTTATATTATCACTTGTTGTCAACTGGTCCTTGGTAGGGTGGTGTATGAGGCTCACGAAGCCAATTTACCACCCTTATCATTACATCTTGGTGTTTATATAATGTTATGAGTATTATTGATCCAAGGTTTACAAAAATTATATAGTGTTCATAATGGTTAAATGTTTCAATTATATGTGTATATGTATATATATATATAGACACACACACAAAAATAAACATACACACAGACACACACACACACACACACACACACACACACACACACACACTTACACACTTATCATCTCTTTATTTGGAATGTGTTAACCTAACTTAACAAGTTGTGTATGATGCACACGGTGCCAATTTAATATTGTTACAATTTTTATTTTTTGGGGGGATGTTGTTATGAATTCTATTGAGATGATATGTAAATGGGTTACATTTTTTATACTATGGATGTATATTATTTTTTCCATTATATTCATATGGATATTAATTGATTATAAATTTTTGACGTTTTAGCTTCAAATTGATTTTATCAATTGGATGTATGTAGAATCATTTCATTTGGTTTATTATATTGAGAAGATAAGATGACATGTGAATTAAGTGTGTAACATACATGTTCACCATAGAATAATGTGGGACTTAGAGATGCTCCTCCAAGATTTCACAATTGGCTTCCTGGGCCTACTCCTCACCATTTTTTTGTTTGGTTTCGCTTTGCTTATCGTTGGTTAGGATGGAAATGGAAATCCATATTTTTTCTTGGGTGTTATTCTTTTGACTTGTTCACATTGGATGATTATTTACTTTGCATTAATTTTGGTATTAATTATTTTAAGCTTTTGTTTAAACCAATTTTATGAGTTTAATGGTTTCTTCTTGCTTAGAGATGATTAAATTAGTGTAATCTCACTTTAAGAGGTACAAGACCACATAAGGGTGGGTTAGGTGGGCCCCATCACCTCTCTTTGTGGACCACTTTTTCCAAGCCCGAAATTGGGCTAAAATGGGAAATTATAAGAGGTGATTTTATCATTGGGGGTTCTATTTACATAAAAATGGACCCCTTGGACCCCACCTATGGGTAGAGGATTTTTTCAAGGTTCAAATGGGATTTTACCTCCGATTTGAGCCTCTATTTTCCACACCAATTTTAAATCTTGTTTGTTTAGCCACCTTGGAATTGGAGGAGATTTTGTCTAAGTTATTTTTTAATTTTGGTAGATATTGCTCCATTATGTCTTGTCTTTTTTCTTTTGTATAAGTACCTAGAGTTTCTAGGTTTTGAGAAGGGGATGGGTGAAACATATCACCATCTCATTTGTTTGAATATTTTTGTGTATCCTTACTTATTCCTCTATTTTTTAATGGTATGGAATTCTTTCCTAATTTTTGGGATTTCTTAGAGTTGGGGAGAGAGCTTAGAGGATCTAAAATCTTGGATGTATTTTTTCAGTGATCTTTATTGACTTAGAACTAATGGGAAGATTGTGAAGAAATAATGGAGCTTATGAAGATTGGTCATGAAATTTGGAATTTGGATTGTGAAGCTTGAGAGGTAAGCCTTACAACCTCTTGTTAATTTTTTGCATGGTTATATGTTTGGATTTTTTATTGTGTTTAAATGTCAAGGGAATGGGTAAAACAGTGTCGAGATGACATTTATTTTTCTTATTTTATTCATTCCCTTTTCCCCTCCTTTTGGGAGGTATGTGAAATATAATCCTTGGAGGGATTTAGGGGACATTGGTAACTTGGAGTAATTTGACATGGTGTTATAGCCATTTTATTTATATGGAAAATTTATATCTTGGAACTAATCTTCCCCCTCTTCTCCTCTTGGTAAGTATTATGCTTATATGTGTGTTGTAATGATTTAGTGTAAAATTGGTTTGTTTGTTTAAGATTGGTGTTTTAGTTTTCCCACACAAACCTTGCGCATCTTAGGGGAATGATTCCTCTCTCTCCCATTGGTTTGGAGGGTTGATAACATGCACTCTTTTATAGGAAATGGCAAGTAATGATGCCTATTGGCTGCGTGGAAAACCAAGCATGTACCTCATGTGGGTTTCTTAGTTTTGGCAAATGGACTTGGAGCTTGCCTTATTTCTTGAAGATATGGAGGGATTCATACAAAAATTTGACATGTTGTTCCCTATTTAGGGAGGATTTTCCAATTGCATTTTAATTTCAAATTTTATCGTAAATTGTGAGAAACAAAGGATTAAATAAATTGTATTAGGTGTAAAAACATCTTTGATAATCCTTATACAAAATTGGTTGGAAAGCAGTTGTGGGTATGATACTTGTGGATTTCTTGCCAATGCTCTAGGAATCTAAGTCCCTCTACTTAACCGGTGCAGTTGTCGTATGTGCATGCATGAGAAAGTGTGGATTTTCTGTGGTGGTATTTCGACTGGGAATCCAACAGGGGCACTCCACTTACCCTGTGGCAAAGCTAACAATCTCTTGCTAGGGAAGTCTTTGTCTGAAAGAGGGAAAGGGGAGTGAGAAAAGAGGTAGGGGAACTATTGTTGTAGGTAGGAAATCAGATTCCTACATAAACTAGTTAGAAAATTTAACACATGCATTTATGAGAAGAAACAACCCTGTAAATGACAACAAGACCAAATAGAATTTATTGATCACCAAGTATTAAGAAATCCCTTAGTCAAAGAAATTTAGAAACTCCTTATTCTTATATTGATTGCTCAAATTAAAGTTGTACATAATGTGAGAATGGAAGAAATTTGAGAGGGGGGAAATGGAAGAAAATGGCTATCTCCTTTGCTTTCTCTAGGTACAATGCACTCTTGAGTTTACAAGATCAATCACCAACCCTTTGAAATGGGAATGGCGTTACAATTTATAGAATGAGAGGTGACTTATCGTCTTCCTCATGACCCTCCATATGCCTTAATATGACTTAAGACTGTTCATATTCCACTTTAAATATTTAAGTCCCTTTTATAATAGCAAGGTGACTTAATTTACATTATGTTTCTAAAGTCACTTTTAAGTGACTTAAAGGCATATCAAAAAGTGCAACCCCAATGAAGAATTAGAACATTTTAAATTGAGAGAAATTTGGGGGAAGAGGAGAGAGAAAGAGAGAGAGAAGAAGAAGAGGAGATGTCATCCGATGAAGTCTGTTGATCCTCGTTGATGGAAAGCTCCAAATGCAGTGAAACTCTGAATCTTCAAACTCCTTGCAAACTGTGAAACTCCTCCAAATTAGCTTGAACGCTCGCCAAGTTGAATGAACTAAGGTGGATCTTGAATCCCTGTGAAAAATGACTAGGATGCTCCCGAACAATGATGTCCCCCTGAATGATTATCCTTGTACATCCCATTGTGCCAAAACTTCTCTTTGAGTGTAACTTACTATTTTTAGTAAGTGTGAAAAAAGCAACTCCCTCGATCCTTTGCTGAGTGTTGTGACCTTGATTCCCCTTTCTCCCTATGTTCCTCACTCCTTTTGGATCAAATTTCTATTTTTAGCAGGTGCTCGAGGGCCCACTTACTATTTTTAGTAAGTGCCAAAAATTTCCATTCTGGTGAATTCTCAGCTGTAGTGCACCTCCAATGTCTTCATCTCCTTCGCAGGTTCTTCTGTTGATGACTTTCCCAAAATAGCAGTTCCTATGTAGTAGACCTGCTATTTTTAGAAAGTTGGCCTCTGGGAGTTGGATTGACATGGAATGAATTTTTTTGATATGGGTTTTTTCCCAATATTATCTCCCTCTGAAATTTTGGGCCCACCCGCTTAATAATCCAGGAGATTTTAAAGTTTTAATTTTCAGACCTGGCAGTGCTTCTGGGTACGGCAGCCATTAATGGACCTCAAAATTGCAGGTCTGGTTTTCTCCTCCATTTGTGAAGAAAATTATATTTTTGATGTGGGTTTTTTCTTCTGGTGCTTCACGTGTGATCTTACTTCAATCCGGCAACCGGTTTGACGGGAAATCCCACTTCTTTCTTCGTTGAGCCAGAAAGGAGATTTCTTCATTGTGGATGCTCTGTCACACATGGAGGGAGTTTGAAGGTGTATTTTTGATGGTCTTGGGTAGAGGAATGAATAGAAACAAATCTTTTTGTTTCATGCATCCGTTTGCAAGATTTCTTCAACTTCTCATTTCATGGCTATGGAGTTTTCTCCTGTTTTCTCCTTTGTTCTTCGTTTCTCCTTCTGTGTTTGATGAGGATTCCTTCTGAGACCTACACATATTTCTATGTATTCATGGTTGGAGAATTTATTATCATGGTCAGGTCTGAGCATTTTCAATGGTGGAGTGATGGAAGAAAGTTGCAGAGGAAGTATGGAGGAATGAAGTGTGAACTGTTAGAAGTTAGAAGAAAAAAAAAGTGGCAGTTGGATTTAAAATTTTTCAAAAAGATATGCACAAGGAGGGCTTGGGTGAATTTTTCCATGCTTGATGTCCCTGACCTTAGGGATGTGAGGGACATCAATTTCCATGGTGGTCAAGAGGATGACATGTGGCACTGATCCGACGACAGGGAATGAAGGAGGAAAATGCTGATTTAAAGCACTGGGGCTGAAAGTTGGTCACTTGGGTGTCCAAATGATTCCCCATAGGGGATGGGAACATTTTTCAATGTCTGATGTCCCCCACCTCAGGTACATAAGGGACATCAGTTTCCACGGTGGTCAAGAGGTGACACGTGGTGCCCGATCCAACGGCAGGGAATGAATGCTCCAAAAATGCACCTGGGGGCTGAAACTCGGTCACGTGGGTGTCCAAATGACTCCCCATAGGGGTTGGGACATTTTTCAAGGTCTGATGTCCCCCAAATCAGGTACATAAGGGACATCAGTTTCCACGGTGGTCCTGGAGCTGACACGTGGCACCCGATCCAACGGCAGGGAATGGATGCTCCAAAAATGCACCTGGGGGCTGAACTGTCAAGTCTGGAGGTCACATGAGGGTCCAAGAGGTCATATGAGGGCTGAGAGGGATTCAAGGGGGCTGGGAAAACTTTTCCAACCTTGATGTCCCTAACCTTGGGGGACGTGAGGGACACAAAATCCCGCCAGGCTCCTGGTGCTGACACGTGTCCTCCCAAAAATTTGGCTAAGTCCTGAACTTGTAACAGTGATAACTTGAGCTCCCGATGGAATTTTTGGAAAAATTTTATATTATCCTGACTGGAAATGGCCTTTTGAATCCAATGGTGGGGGTATCATGTCTTTATTATTCCATTTGATCCCTAAAAAATTGGATTTTTGATTTTTACTCCACTTGTGCCTGAGAAAAACTGCCTGCAGACCTGATGCGCCAAAGTGTTGTGAAAAATATTATTTCACCATCATGTAGGTCTTGGAATCCTATTTTTGGAGATATTTTTTTTTCTTCTAACTCCATCTGGAGCTCCCAGAATCTTCTTCTGAAGCCCAACAACTGTTTTAGGCCTGTGTACCGCCTAGGCTTGTGAACCCTGTTTTTTACTCAGACTGCTCCAAGTCTTGCAAAACTTCCCCAAACCTTCCAAAATAATTTCCATGATGTTTCAAGGTCTTAATTCACCTCCATGTTGAATTTTACCCATTTGTTCTACTCCAAGGGGTTGATCCAGTCCTGGGAAGGCCAATGATAGCCCTTCCCAATACTGCCAGAAGATAGTATCTTTTCAGAACTCCCTAAAATCACCTAGGGGGAATGAATAGAATTACCTAAATCACCTAGGGGGATGAGATTACATTATTTAGGAGGTCATTTGGACTGATTGGATAGACCTGGGGTGTCTTGGAATGATAAAACTTGAAAAATTAGACACTGGGGTATAGTTGTCGTGCTTGGAAATTGTCAATTTCCCTGTTGCACATTTGCACGACAACAACTGGCTCTAGCTTGGGGACATGACATGGACTGAGCATAGTGAAGACATGACATGGGAATCCAGAATCTCAATTTTAGACCATATAGTTTGTTGACCAGTGCCTTATCCATTGGGCCCTGCGGAGTCATGTACAACTTACAAGAGAGAGAGAGAGAAGAAGGAAACACACACACACACACAAAGGAAAAAAAGGAAAGGAAACACATGACACACAACAGGAAGGGAAACACATGCGTAACAGAAAGGGAAACACACCTAGCAATCACCTATGGTACAAGGTGGGGGACAACCCACTTTCACTGAAGCACTTTTCTTTCCTCAAGAGTTACCCCTGAGTGGGCAACACTGAGTGATGATGTTCTGCGAAGCCATTGATGGGTTCCAGAAAGTAGCCTCCCCTCCTCAGCTGCTTATGAAAGCCATGTGCTTTCACAATTTTCTGTGTACTTGGTAGGAGTGAGTCCATGTGAGCTTCTTGATGCTTAGGTCCTTGCTTGGAAATTCCACTGCCTTCATGTTCTTTGAAATCGGTTTCATAGTGCCAGTTTCCTTCCATGTTTATCCATATAGCTGATTCTCCATCGAGCATCTCATCGCTGCCCCAAAGCTGATTTTTTCCATGTTCTAAAAAACTTTCTTCAATGCAAATCAGCTCAATGTTTTCCCTGTTATCTTCTTCCATGGTGGAGGTGTTGTCTTCAAAAATGGAGATGTCCAAAGGAGATACACAAACTTTTATTCTTTTGCACTCATGAACTTCTTCACACAATGTGGAAGAAAAAGGCATGTTTTCATGTTTATTCTCATCAACCAAAGTATTAGAGAAGTCATCAAGCTTATCCAACTGCTCCATTTCAACATCAAAAATTGGTGCACCAAAATAGGAAGCACAAATTGACTCATACTTTTCTTGTATCTCCATGGCCCGGGTCAAGAGTTCAAGACTGAGTTGAGGATCCTCAGTTTCTTCTACGGCCTTCAAGATATCTTGTATGGATAGTTCTTCTGAAATTTCCATAGGCTCTTTTTTATCTTTATTGGAGGAATCTTCTTGTTGTGCCTCTAGGAGATGGTTAAAAATCTGATCCATACGGGCCCATGATTCATCTGAAACATTCTCGTTCACCTCTTTCATGATTTGTGTTGCCAAAGATTCACTTTCTTGCATACATGGGCATACTTGATTCATGACACCTATTGACAAGGAGAAGATGTCCAAGCTTCGAGGGAATGGTGCTCCTTCAAGCTCAAAATCCATATCATCTTCTCCTTGGTAAGAAGTAGAGAACCATGTTGGGGCAGCAGTATGAGAAGAATTTTCAGCTACATCTTGATCATCCATTATTAAATCCTCTTGCTCAGGTGAAAGATGAAAGGCCATGTTTTCACCATGATGATGATTCTACTCTCTGAGTGAGTAGAGATTATGTTTAAATTCTCATTCTCCTGGATTTGAAAATAGAGTGGGCTTCTTCCATTTGATCATCCATGATTGCATCGGGGAGAGAGTTTGATTCTTTGACTTCCTTCATTTCTTCATGCAACATTTTTACGTCACTTGAGGAATCAAAATAGGAAGGAGGATTATCTATGACCATCTTGAATTCATCATTTTTGGGCCATGATGTCGGCTGAGTTTCTTGCACTTCTTCACATCTCTCCATTTCATCATCAATTGAAAGATAAAAACTTGAAAAGAGATCATCCATGCTTACTTTGAATTGACCATCTTCTTCATCATTGGTGGAGTCTTCGGAGAGCATTGGATCATCCATTATGCAGCAAGGATCTTCCTTTATTGAATATATTATTCCCCCTATGGGCTGTGACTTGAGCCAAATGGAATTGCTGAATGGTGATTCTATCTTTGTCTCTTCTACTTCTTTCTCCATGATGTTGCTTTGGCTTCATTGGGAGGTTCCATGACAAGATCTTCTTCAGAAGCATCTGAGAATATTTTGGGAATGAAAACCTCATAGTATGGGCAGAAATCTGAGTCTTCTTCCATAGGGTGCATCTCATCTTCTTCCTCCATTTGATGTGGAGTTTCAAAATGTTCATATCTTCTCTGTAGAGCTAAAGCATACCTCTAAATTTCATCAAAGACTTTGGGGTCAGAATTTCCTTTTATTATGCTCTCAAGTATTTCCACATATTCTCTTTTCAACATGTTCATTTCTTCATCACCATATGCAATGAATTCATCTAGAGAATGGTGGAAGAAGGAAAAAGTTCTCAATTTTGTAGTGAGTTGTGTGAGATTGCAAAAATCTTCTTCAGTGGATCTTGCACCATCCTGTCTTTCGTCATCTTCTTGAATGCTGATTTTATCTTCATCGGAAGGCTCAAGGATAGGATTTTCTTCAGCGGCATTCAAGAACCTTTCGGGTATGAAAACCCTATGGTACGAATGATCTTCAGGGTCTTCCTCTATAGGAAAATTATCCTCTTCTTCTTTCTCACTATGGGCTGATTCAAGTTTCTCATTCATCTCTTGCAAGAATTTGGCATATTCTCGAGCTTCACACCTTATCTTATGTCTCCTTTGAATCCATTCTTCTTCATCGATGACAGGTTCTTTCTTCTTTCCTTTGTCAACACTAGTCTGGAACCATGGCTGATCAACGATCTTCTTTTCTGGGAAGACATCTTCTTCTTCTTCTTCACTGTCACTCATTGGTACTTCACTCCAATCTGGAAATTTCTTCATGATGTGGGAAATGAATGTGACAGGGGTTTGTTCCTTGATGGAGTCACCTTCAAAAAATGATTTTCCTTTGAAATCTGATTTTTTTTTTTATTTTAAGACCTTGCGGTCGTATATTGGGTGCAGATGCTGCTAAATCTGCCCCACGGTGGGTGCTAAAAACTGTTGGTGAGAAAATTTGTTGGGTGGAAAAACTTGTGGATTTCTTGCCAATGCTCTAGGAATCTAAGTCCCTCTACTTAACTGGTGCAGCTACCGTATGTGCATGCATGAAAAAGTGTGGATTTCTGTGGTGGTCTTTCGACCGGGGATCCAACAGGGGCACTCCACTGACCCTGTGGCAAAGCTAGCAATCTCTTGCTAGGGAATTCTTTGTCTGAAGAGTGGGAAAGGGGAGTGAGAAATGAGGTAGGAGAACTAATGTTGCAGGTAGAAAATCAGATTCCTACACACACACTAGTTAGAAACTTCAACACATGCATTTATGGGAAGAAACAACTCTGCAAATAGCAACAAGACCAAATAGAATTTATTGATCACAAAGTATCAAGAAACCCCTTAGTCAAAGAAAGCTGGAAACTCCTTCTTGTATTGATTGCTCAAATCAAAGTTGTACATAATGGAGGAATGGAGGAAATTTGAGAAGGGGGAAAAGTAGAAGAAAATGGCTATCTCCTTTGCTTTCTCTAGGTACAATGCACTCTTGAGTTTACAAGATCAATCATCAACCCTTTGAAATGGGAATGGCGTTACAATTTATAGAGTGAGAGGTGACTTATCATATTCCTCATGACCTTCATATGCCTTAATATGACTTAAGACTGTTCATATTCCACTTTAAATATTTAAGTCCCTTTTATAATAGCAAGGTGACTTAATTTACATTATGTTTCTAAAGTCACTTTTAAGTGACATAACAAAGAGATTAAAGGCATATCAAAAAGTGCAAACCCCAACGAAGAATTAGAAAATTTGAAAGCGAGAGAAAGTTGGGGGAATAGGAGAGAGAGAGAGAAGAAGAAGAGGAGATGTCACCCGATGAAGTTTGTTGATCCTCGTTGATGGAAAGCTCCAAATGCAGTGAAACTATGAATCTTTGAACTCCTTGCACAATGTGAAACTCCTCCAAATTAGCTCACGAATGCTCACCAAGTTGAATGAACTAAGGTGGATCTTGAATGCCCTGTGAAAAATGACTAGGATGCTCCTGAACAATGATGTCCCCCTGAATGATTATCCTTATACATCCCATTGTGCCAAAAATTCTCTTTGAGTGTAACTTACTATTTTTAGTAAGTGTGAAAAAATTCAACTCCCTCGATCCTTTGTTGAGTGTTGTGACCTTGATTCCACTTTCTCCCTGCGTTCTTCACTCCTTTGGATCAAATTTCTATTTTTAGCAGGTGCTCGAGGGCCCACTTACTATTTTTAGTAAGTGCCAAAAATTTCCGTTCTGGTGAATTCTCAGCTGTAGTGCACCTCCAATGTCTTCATCTCCTTCGAAGGTTCTTCTGTTGATGACTTTCCCAAAATAGCAGTTCCTATGTAGTAGACCTACTATTTTTAGAAAGTTGGCCTCTGGGAGTTGGATTGATGTGGAACAAAGTTTTTTGATATGGGTTTTTTCCCAATATCATCCCTCTGAAATTTTGGGCCACCCGCTTAATAATCCAGGAGATTTTAAAGTTTTAACTTTTCAGACCTAGCAGTGCTTCTGGGTACGGTAGCCATTAATGGACCTCAAAATTGCAGGTCTGGTTTTCTCCTCTCCATTTGCATGAAGAAAATTATATTTTTGATGTGGGTTTTTTCTTCTGGTGCTTCACGTGTAATCTTACTTCCATCCGACAACCGGTTTGACGGGAAATCCCACTTCTTTCTTCGTTGAGCCGGAAAGGAGATTTCTTTGTTGTGGATGCTCTGTCACACATGGGGGGAGTTTGAAGGTGTCTTCTTGATGGCCTTGGGTAGAGGAATGAGTAGAAAAATATATCTTGTTGTTTCATGCATCCGTTTGGGAGATTTCTTCAACTTCTCATTTCATGGCTATGGAGTTTTCTCTATTTTCTCCTTCTTGTTCTTGTGTTTCTCCTTCTGTGTTTGATGAGGATTCCTTCTGAGACCTACATATTTCATGGAGTGGGAATGTGGAGTTCTTTTTTGGCCATGGTTTGAGTTTTTCAATGGTGGAGTGATGGAAGAAAGTTGCAGAGGAAGTATGAAGGAATGAAGTGCACATATAACTGTTAGAAGTTAGAAGCAAGAAAAAAAGTGGCACTTGGAATTTTTTCAAAAAAACATGCACAGGTAGGGCTTGGGAACATTTTTCCATGCTTGATGTCCCTGACCTTAGGGATGTGAGGGACATCAATTTCCATGGTGGTCAAGACGATGACATGTGGCACTAGATCCAACGACAGGGAATGAAGGAGGAAAAAGCTGATTTAAAGCACTGGGAGTTGAAAGGAGGTCACATGGGTGTCCAAATGACTCCCTATAGGGGCTGGGAAAATTTTTCAAGGTCTGATGTCCCCCACCTTAGGTACATAAGGGACATCAGTTTCCACGGTGGTCAAGAGCATGACACGTGGCGCCCGATCCGACGACAGGGAATGGATGCTCCAAAAATGCACCTGGGGGTTGAAATTCGGTCACGTGGGTGTCCAAAAGACTCCCCATAGGGATGGGAACATTTTTCAAGGTCTGATATCCCCCACCTCAGGTGCATAAGGGACATCAAATTCCATGGTGGTCCTGGAGCTGACACGTGGCCCGATCCAACGGTAGGGAATGAATGCTCCAAAAAAGCACCTGGGGGCTGAACTGTCAAGTCTGGAGGTCACATGAGGGTCCAAGAGGTCATATGAGGGCTGAGAGGGCTTCAAGGGGGCTGGGAAAAATTTTCCAACCTTGATGTCCCTGACCTTGGGGGACGTGAGGGACACAAAATCCCGCCAGGCTCCTGGTGCTGACACGTGTCCTCCCAAAAATTTGGCTAAGTCCTGAACTTGTAACAGTGATAACTTGAGCTCCTGATGGAATTTTTGGAAAAATTTTATATGATCCTGACTGGAAATGTCCTTTTGAATCCAATGGTGGGGGTATCATGTCTTTATTATTCCATTTGATCCCTAAAAAATCAGATTTTTGATTTTGTACTCCACTTGTGCCTGAGAAAAACTACCTGCAGACCTGATGCGCCAAAGTGTTGTGAAAAATATTATTTCACCATCATGTAGGCCTTGGAATCCTATTTCTGGATATATTTTTTTTCTTCTAACTCCATCTGGAGCTCCTGTAATCTTCTTCTGAAGCCCAACAACTGTTTTAGGCCTGTGTACCGCCTAGGCTTGTGAACCCTATTTTTTACTCAGACTGCTCCAAGTCTTGCAAAACTTCCCCAAACCTTCAAAAATAATTTCCATGATGTTTTAAGGTCTTCAATTCACCTCCATGTTGAATTTTTACCCTTTGTTCCACTCCAGGGGTTGAATCCAGTCCTGGGAAGGCTAGCGATAGCCCTTCCCAATACTGCCAGAAGATAGTATCTTTTCAGAACTCCCTAAAATCACCTAGGGGTAATGAATAGACTTACCTAAATCACCTAGGGGGATGAGATTACATTATTTAGGAGGTCATTTGGACTGATTGGATAGACCCGGGGTGTCTTGGAATGATGGGACTTGAAAAAATAAAAATAAATGGAGATATTTTTTCCACCTCTAATAAAGTGGTGTTGAAGATGTTATTTATATAAAGGAGAAAAGAGAAATATTCTTTATCATTTTTGTTATAATGAAAATACTTATTAAACTTACCATACTCATTACCTTCTTAAAACTTTTGGTCTAGGAGTATATATAGTTAGAAATTATTCAAATGTAGTGGGATACTAATTTTCATTTTAGAAACTTGATAGAGACCTTCTTGAAAGTTACCTAGTTCTAGTATAATTTCTCATTCATTGAAAAGTTTACAGGAATATCATGTATACACCTGATTTTTCATTTTTCATTTTTCACACATGTTGCTAAAAATTTATTTGTGTAGGTAAGGGCCACTGATGTATCTATTTATTGAGTGGGTTCATTAAAGGGCCTTCTGGGAATGGGTTATGGCTATTCACATAGTCATTATGGTTTAGAGATAGTACATAGAGAGAGTACCAATATGTCATCCTTACCTTAGTTTTTTATTTCCTCGTTAGTTATTTTATATCACATACACATTTCACTCCCATTACTTTGGTTGCATTTTACCATTTGACACTTTTTCACCCATTTTATTGATACATGACATTGTTTCACCATTTTCTATAAATTTTTAGACAAAACAGATAAGAGTGTGGGCCAAGGAGGAATACCTATTGTGACGATTAGTTTGAAGGTTGTTGCACACGTTTTGACTTCTTGATCTAGTACTGACTGTGAGAGCTTCCTTTTGGCTAGAAGGAACTACCTAAAATACACAACAAGACCACAAAAAGAGGATTAAATAATATATGTCAGTGGGATGCCTAGCATTTGCTAGATCCAAGAAGTGTGATACTTCCTTAGTGGTAGTCAACCCACTTTTTAATACAATTTAATGTAAGAAATAACGTAAGTAAATAGAATCCTACTATAGTTGATATGATTTAGGTATCTCATCCAAATATAATAAGAAAATCTAACATAACAGGCTAGGCTATGATCAGATCTGGAAATAAGGTAAATAACTAAGGTGTTGGAACAGGTCAGGGTTAGATTTTGGGTCACTTGGGTCACTTGAAAAGGGTTATTGAGATATGGTATTAGTAGGATTGCCAAATACAGAGACCAACATTAGTCTGGTATGACCGATGACGCTTTTTATAGGCTGGTAATAATTCAATAGTTCATGGTTTTGGGGATTTGTCTAAGACTAGATCAGAGATGGTGAGGAGTTGGTTTAGGTCTGGGGAGATCTTGGGAATATTCATAGGTACTCAAGAGTAGATAGAGGTGATTAAAAGGGTTATGAGTGATGGTAATGTTTGGTTTCACAGGAAGGAAATAGTGGTGGGGTGAAAATATAACTGATGGTTGATAAAAAAATGTGAAGAACTCTTATAAAATGAATAGAAAAGAAGTGGTGTAGGTTAGAGACACAATGTTGTGCAGGTTCAATGGCTGGGTGGTGGCAATGGTTGATCATTGAATTGATGATCAGTGTCATGGTAGTGCTTCCCAGAGTGCTCCTATGAATGTAAATACCTTTTGATCAATGGTTGTGCTCGTTATGGCTACCTAGATGTGCAAAAGAGCTCTGGTTCTTTTCTTACATGCAGATCTCCTTTTTCTCTAAAACTCGAGAATGTGTCTAACCTCTCAAACAAGGTTACCAAAATGGTTATATGGTAACCGACGATGGTTTAGGGTGATCGGCTTCAGTTTTAGGTTGACCAACATCGATTAGGTGGGATATTCTAGGTTACCTAAAATAGTATATCTTGGCTATCTTTTCTTAGCTTTGCTAGTTGGTTTCAGGCGTAAATGGAACGTTGCCTTTTAGATACACAGGAATATGGTTAGAGGAAGAATAACTATGTGGTTTTAGGGTTATACTAAGTCTTAGTTCATTAAGGTAAGTAGGGCTAAGTCTTGGTTAGTTATGGAGACATGCTATGAATAGGTCTATGGTGAGGTGTCTAGGTGAGGTGTGCATCCATTTAATTAAAGTAATTAAATTAATAAATGGAGTGAGGGTGAGTATTAATTTAATTGTAAATAATTAAATTAATATTAATGTGGGGCATAAGGGTCATGGTTAGGTGAATGTGTTTAAGTTGGTTTTTCAAAAAGGGAGCAAGGGGGGTGTGACCCAATTTTGGTGTCTACATTTTTCCACTTTTTGTTGCATAGCTTGTATTGGAAAGCAACGATGACAAAAATAGGAAGTGATTTTCCCATGTGTGGATGAAGGTGATCCTCCTCAAACTAAACAGTGATGAGGTGAAATACGCAATCGGTAAGTGGTTTTATAAATGTGTAGATGGGGAAGATAGGTGGGGAAAGGTTTGAGTATTGAGGGAAAGGGTGACGATAAACTCAGGTAATGGGTAGTAGTTCATGTTCAAAATTGGGTCATGGGTAATGGAAATCAAATGCACACACACATATATATTACAACATGGTACCAAGTTGAAGAGCTTGCAAACTCTACATTGTCCAAGGTTGATAGGTTTATCCAAACAAAGGTGAAGTGATTAAGGTATCCAAGGTATAGGATATGGTTGAGAAACACAACGTATTTCAGTTGCAGGAACATTTAGGTATGTTCTAGTACACCAAAGTTTTGGTTAAGATAAATGGCATGACAATAGGCAAGGTATGGTTGTTAGGCTAAAACAACATAGGTAACAACATCACAAGGTATAGCAAGTACATAAGGTCAATGGTCACACCAAGTAGGTCAAGTTTAGGAAAACAGGTCATGGCATGGGTAAGGCCAAGGTATAGGTAAAATAACAACTCCTAAGAAGCAATAAAGGAAATGTAGGGGTCAGTTTGGTTGTAGGTATGCTTTAATGAGTGGCTAGAATGATAACAGGTGCATTGGCACTAATGATTGTAGGAAAAGGAAGTGTAGTAAGGATAAATAGTTAGAAGGGTTGGCCGATGCTAGTTATAGGGTGACTGGCGTCGGTTGGATAGGGCACACAAATGACTAGAATCGGTCATATCGGGTTGGGTTTATAAAACAAAAATTCCAGATTTTAAGGAATCATTGTTGCTTTGTAACTTTGGAGAAAGTGATAGAGCCATTTGACTTTTATGCATGTTTGTATATGAGGGACATGTGTTTTCATTCTACCTTTGCCCATATATACATAGGTTTTGAGGATGTATATATTTATGGATGATGGGTTACGAGCTTGGTGGTTGAAATTTGATTGTTATTGTGTATGTAGAGGAAACTGAGTTGTGGACTAGGCATGTTGGGTCATGTCAGAGGTAGGAGAGGGTTCATAGGTGGAGTCCGGCGCATAGGCATAAGGTGGCCAGTCAGGTCATAAACATGATGGATTCAGGTTATAAGCATGATGGAATTAGGTCATAATGGAGTCAGCTCATAATTTTGATTTAATTTCCAAGTTATTGGTAACATGGGAAATAAATGATGATGTATATACATGTGATGGTTTAAGTTTCTAAATGTTTTCTATAGTGGAAATGTGAAAATGATAAATGAACGATCTGATGATGTGGTAAAAATGTTTATTAATTGATGATTGTGGTAAAAATGATAGATGAATGGGTTACATGTGATGGGTGCTAGTTATGGGAGAGCACCGAGCATCTAGAGTGGCACATGATGTAGCTTATTACAAGAGATTACTAGAGGGGTTTTCCAGTGTGGACATTATTTGGAGGCCATATGTAGGCTATCCTTCATATAGGTAGATGGTGGTGGAGCTGGATGGACTACAAATTTACTAGTGGATAGCAAGGTGGAGGGCCAAGGAGCATGAGATGATACCCATAGACCAGGTCAAATGGTAGTTTGGTTTTCCATAGGATATACCTCAACCCTTCCCTCAGTATAGGAGAGATGATGTGGAGAGGCCTATGTCTCCACCATGACCTATAGTGCTAGCTAGGTAGGAGGAGGAGCCAGTTGACTGATAGATAGATGATGTCGGAGTGATAGATAGGTACAATAAGTGGTGGGTTGCACAGCTACGAGCAGTACCACCAAGGCCGGGGCATCCGGATTTGGCCACCATCATAGTGTAGAGAGATGCCTTACAAGGGCATATGGCTACCTTGGTGACCCAGTTGGGCATAGTACAGGGGCATTTGACAAGGGTTGAGGCATAGGTTGCGACCCTATAGACACAGGTGGACGCTTTACAGGCACAGGGACCATAGGGACTAGCACCCACACTAGAGGGAGAGGGAGAGGGTGGGCATGGAGATGGGGTGCAGGTAGCTGCCCTACAAGTGTAGGTGATAGGTTTATAGGGTCAGTTGGCCATAGTGTAGGGACAGGTTACAGGATTTTAGGGCTAGTTGGTCGCTACACAGGCACAGGTAGTGACCCTTCAGGCCGAGGTATAGGAATAAGCTCTGGGGCTAATGGATCCACCATAGGGGCAGGGATAGGGTCCCATGATTTAGGTGGGAGTAGGGTAGAGTCAAAGGATGATGAAACCACCGTAGACATTACCTGCTACTATATTAGGAGATGCCATGGGTGAGGTGAGATATTACCATGATTATTTGATGGCAGTGGGTATATATGTCTTATCATATGCCAAGTATAGAGCACAATAGGCCTTGATTGAGAGTATCAGATCCTGCACACATAGTTTGGAGAGTACAGGGGGTTAATGAGCCCAGGGGCTTAGTTCATGGTGAGGCCACTAGTGCATGGAGGTCAACTCCAAAGTGCTCAAGGGACCAGCATTGTAAGACTAGGGCGAGGTGGAGGGAGGTCAGCTGGATGTCAGGCTAGAGGAGTGGGGGAGGAGACAGATGAGATAGGTTTGGACATTAGATGGGGAGATGATTGAGCTCCATGTATTTTTGATATTATATTTTTGACATATATACCGGCCTGCATGTTGAAGATAGTGAAAATGTATATGAGATTTTTTGAGATTTTTGTATATACACTAGCTTATGTGCCGAAGATATTTGAGAGTTATGTATAGGGATACACATGTTTGGATGTTTTTATTTATAGAGATGATGGTGATTATGGCATGATGTATACGTGGTTGTGGTTATCTTACTATTTTGATTTATATATGTGATGGAAACAAAGTAGTGTGTGCATGATAGAGATAGATCATAGGCATGGATCGAGTCAAACTTTTGGTTTAGGCATGGATGGAGTTAGGTTAGAGGTATGGATTGAGTCAGGTTGTGGTTTAGGCATGGATAGGTCATAGTGTAGGTATGGATTGAGTCAGGTTGTGGTTTAGACATGGATGGAGTTAGGATTGGTTGAGTTTGTAATTCATTAATTTGTGCAATTAACGATGATATGAGTCACGTTGAGATGTTTTATAGTAACATGCATGATAATGGTAAAGAAAAGGTAGACATAATGAATGTATGAATGATGATGGTAAAGATGTGAAGTAATTATTGTTTTGTTTGGTTTAATTTCCAATTATTGATATAAAAAAGGGAAATTAACTAGGGTGGAATGTCATTAGAAAAGGGAAAAGGAGAATTGGTTAGGGTAGAGAGTGGTCAAGCTAACCTCTAAGGGCCCCATGTACTTGGAGTGTTGCTTACATAGTCCTGGTGAAAAGGTACCTAAGGCCGATGTAGTTCTCCCATAAGATAGGGAAGGATACAAGGAGGTATGATAATGAGTTGGTAGGTTATAGGCATGGTTGAGTTGAGGTTATTTTAGGTATGGGTGAATTACGGGCACATTGGTATGGGTGACTTTGAGTTGATTGTGGTGAAAGAGGAAAATTACCCAAAGATAAGTGTCGAGGATCTAGTCCTGTATAGGATAATCAATACGTAATGAAGAAGGTTAAAAGATAAGAGGAGGAAAGAAAGCCACCTGATTGGTAAGGATCATAATGGGTGGGTCATACCTTAGATAGGCTGATGAACGTAAGACCCTAAAGACATTGCATGATTGATTATTCTAAAGGTGAAAAGTAGTCACATGATCACCAAATGTCATGGTTCCAGTAGGTCCCTTGAGGTGGTAGGAAATGAAAGTGTGAATGGTGAGAGGGTGAAAAGTGGTTAGTTTATATGGTATTTGGTAGCATGCCTTTTGGTGAAGAGATCCAAGATCACAATGAGCAAGTCCATGATGAAAAAGTTTTCTATTTTGACTTATATTTGAGATAGACTAATTGATGTGGGAAGTCTATATGGGATGAGAAAATTAACTCCTTGAGGTCTTCGCGAAGCTGATCAATGTAGGAAGCTTCAGATTCTCCCCCCTTTTTTTAACAAGCTTTACATAGTTATCCTTCGAGGGAGCAGTCTATTTACATCAGCGATGTAGAGAGAAAGATGTCCTTTTTTAGGGAGTCATCTTTTTATTAGAAGTTTGACTTAAGGATTTGGATCCCATGTGAGGGATTTTAAGTCATGGAAAGACTAAGGTGAAGAATCAGATTCTTGTTCAGAAAGCAAGGTGAAATGACCATGGGATCTCATCTAAAAGTAGATGAAAAGTATCCATGAGAATCATGCCATGTGCAGTGTCGTGGTACACATATTTAAGAGAAGATAAAAGAGTGACGGGTACACACATGATTCTTGTTTAATCATTGGGGATGGCATAGTGAAAGGAGGGAAGTGAAAAGTGCTCAAGGGATGAGCATGAAAAGAGGTAGAAGGTGAGGTAGGACTAAAATTCAACAGTAGAATGGTCAAAGATGCAAGGCATTAAGGGGCTCAGGTTTGGGTTTACCATCTAGTGAAGATAAATGATAAGCACCTGATCCATAAGTATGAGTCACGATGTATGGTCCAAGCTAATTAGGAGAAAATTTTCCTTGTTTACTTTTTTTTGCTTTGGTTACATGTTGATTTTCCTTTAGGACAAGGTCACTGACTTGGAAGGTTCGTTCATGGACACGTTTTTCATAGGCACGTTTGATACATTTTTGGTAAACTTGAAGATGGTCAAGAGCATTAAGATGATGTTCATCTAATAACTCAAGTTGTGCTAAATGGTCTTGGCAAAAGTCATCATCATTGAGCATGTCATGGAGAGAAATGTGAAGTGAGGGAATCTGGACTTTGAGAGGTAGAACAACCTCTGTACCATAGACCAGAGAAAAAGGTGTGGCAACAGTGGAAGTGTGAATACTAGTGTGGTACACCCATAGGGTGAAAGGAATGTGTGTATGCCAGTCCTTCCTAGTATCGTTAACCACTTTCATGAGAATTTTGTTCAGGGTTTTATTAGTGGATTCAGCTTGGCCATTGGTTTGTGGGTAATATGGTGATGAGAAACTTAGTTGAATACCGAAGGCGTCGCAAAGTTTCCACAAGGTTTTATTTTTGAATTGTTTTCCATTATCAGTGATGAGGCGATGTGGGACACCAAAGCGATAAATGATGTGATGATTGATGAACTCACATATTTTCTCAGCTTTTGTGGAGATGAGAGGTATGGCTTCAACCCATTTGGTGTAATATTTGGTAGTGGTGATTATCCATTGATGTCACTAGGAAGAATGGGGATTGATCTCTCTGACAAGATCCAAACCCCATTGAGAGAAGGGCCAAAGGTCACGGGTGACCTGTAAGGCATGACTGGGTGTATGATGAAGGTTGGCATGTTGTTGGCATTTTACACAATGCTTAACATAATCACAACAATCATGGTTAAGGGTTGGCTAGTAATAGCCTAGGTGAAGAATACGCTTAGCAACAACAAGGCCACTGAAGTGACCTCCACATATGCCATCATGAACTTCCTTAATGGTATAAGGAATTTCAGAACTTGTAAGGCACTGTAAGAGAATACCATCAAAGTCTGCGCTTATAGAGGAGGCCACCCATGATGATGTAATAAGAGACCCTTTTAAGAAAGGTGTTGTCCATTACGAGTGAGGTCAGGAGGTAAGATAGAGAGGGAAAGATAGTCTGAGTATTGTTTATACCAAAGGTCACTTGGGTCAGGAGCAGTGGTTCCGATAGAGTAAACTTTGTGAGGTAAATAAGAGGGTGATTGGAGTCTTTGTACGGTGACAAATATTTTAGAATCGGTGGGTGAAGTGGGTATTTGAGAAGCCAAGCAGGCCATGGTATCTACAAATTTGTTGGTAGAACAGGGGATGGTTTGAAGGGCGTAATGGTTGAAGGTGGTCAAAAGTATGTCCACATGATGTTTATACTTTTGAAGTATCTCATTACGACACTGGTATATACCATTGACTTGGTTTATGACCAATTGAGAATCACCAAAGATGTTGATTGACTTAACATCTAAGGCATAGGCAGCCTGGAGACCCAATACGAGTGCTTCGTATTCAGCAATATTGTTTGTACAATCAAAATCAAGTTTGAAAGACAAAGGCATGGGTTCACCATCAAGTGGAATGAGGATAACACCAGCCCCACCCCCACACTGACACTTGGAACCATCGAAGAAGAGTGTCATTTGGTAAGCGGGTTCATCCAAGGAAAGTCAAAGTTAGAGGGTTGATCCCCAGAAATAGGTGCGTCGGCCAATTGGTCAGTGATAGCTTGGCCCTTGATGGAATTTTGATGGATGAATTCGAGGTCGAGGTCAGCTAGAAGCATAAGCCAATGTGCAGCTCGTTGATTTTGGTAAGGTTTGGCATACATGAAGTGTAAGGGGTCGGTGTTGGTCACAACATAGGTTTTGTGGTTAAGTAGATAATGGCGGAGTTTGGTGGCAACAAAAACTAAGGCTAAGAAAAGTTTTTTGGCATGGGTGTATCAGGTTTCGTAGTCCAAAAGAGTATGGCTTATGTAATAAACCACCTGCTCCCTATGTTGTTCATCATGATGAGCGAGCATGGCCCCTAAGGAGTGATCGGTAGCAGAGATGTATAGGTAGAAGGGTTGATCATCTTTAGGTGGAATGAGTATGGGTGGTTGGAGAAGGTATTGTTTTAAGGCTTCAAAAGCTTTATGGCAGTCCTCATCCCATTTAAAGGAAACATCCTTTTTGAGAAGGTGATGAAATGGTTGACATCGATCAGAAAGTTGCGAAATGAAATGGTGAATAGACTACAACTTACCTTGCAGGCTACGGAGCTGCTGCAGATTAGTGGGTGGAGGCATTTTGAGAATGGCCTTGACTTTAGCAGGGTCAACCTCTATACCATGTAAGGAGACAATAAATCCTAGGAGCTTTCCCGAGAGAACCGTGAAGACACACTTCTTGGGCTGAAGGTGAACACAATACTTAATGAGGTGGTCAAAGATGGTTTTTAGGATGGTGAGGTGCTCAGAGCGGCATTTAGATTTGGCCAGGAGATCATCTACGTAATCTTCCAATATACGGTGCATGATGTCATGGAAGATGTAAGTCATAGCCCGCTGATATGTGGCACCAGCATTTTTAAGGCCAAAAGGCATGACTCGATAGCAGAAGGTCCCCCAAGGGGTGATGAATGTGGTTTTGTGTTGATCCTCTGGGGAAAGCAAGATTTGGTTATAACCTGAGAAACCATCCATGAGTGATAGCATCTCGTGACCAGTGGTAAGGTCAACCAGTTGGTCAATACCGGGTAGAGGAAAGTCATCTTTTGGGAAAGCTAGGTTGAGGTCACAGAAATCTGTGCAAATGCGGAGTCCCCCTATCACCTTAGTGACAGGGACAATGTTAGAAATCCATCGAGGATAATCAATGGGTAAGATGAAGGAAATGGAAAGAAGGCGCTGAAGTTCTTCTTTGACCAGAAGAGCAATGCGAGGGTGCATTTTCCTCAGCTTTTGTTTTATGGGTTTGGCATCGGGAATGGTTACGATATTGTGGACCACTATGGTGGGGTCAATACTAGGCATGTCTATGTAAGACCAAGCAAAAGCATGGTTATGATCTTTGAGAAAAGAAGTGATGGCTTCCTGTTCAGCAGTATCTAAAGATTGGCCAATCTTTAGAATGTGTGGGTCATCCTGAGTATGGATGTTGATTTCGATAGTCGATTCATTCAACATGGTTTACATCTCAGATGGTAATGACTGATGAATATATGAGTCTTCTGCACCAAGGTAGGTGAGTATAGATTCATCATCCTGACATTGAATGACATTAATAGAAGGTGTATCATCATCGATCATTTCAGGATACAGGAAGGGAAGAGAAGAGGGAGCCTCACCCTCGCATTGATAAGTCAGAGGCCCCAAGGAAATGGTGTTTATGAAAAAAAAAGTTAGGAGGGATGGATTTTGGATCCATCGACTCTGTATGGTGAAGGTGGTGAAGAAGGTGGAGTGGGTGAAGAAGGTGGAGAAGGGTCGATATCCTCAATGAGTTCAATGTGAGCCTTCTTGGTAGGTAGTTCAGCAAATCTGATACCACTATGGTCATTATGTTTGTGGGTAGTACATGGAATAATAGTGTGATGGCCTTGCTCATAAAATCCAAAACCAAAACCCTTCCATGCACATCGGTGTAGGAAGGTGTGGGTGAAACGGTGATTGGTGAGTGACTGGAGGTTGGCAGAAAATGGGTGGGTTTGTGATGGTGGTTCAGGTGTATAAGTGGTAGTATCAAGTCCCCCATAGGTGAGATTGGTGTGAAGGTGGGGAGGACCATAAAGGAGATGCTCTCCTATGTGGTGATCATAATGAGGGTGTTGGTGAAGGCTTCCATACTCTTGTGGAGTAAGGAATGTGTTGACATTATATAGGTGATACTCCCCCAGAGTGAGGCATTGAAAAACACCTTCCAAGGGATCGGTGGTTGATATGTGGGTGGCTGGGATAGATGATGTGTTAGAGATTGGATCAGAGGTGGAGCTAGCTGATTGGGAGGCTGATGGGTCGGCAGTGGAAGTTGTGGTGGTGGTAGGGATGGAGGAGTTAGGTGTGGTTGATGTAGCGGCACTATTGGTGGGAAGAGGTGTAGGTGAAGAGGAAGTGGTCATGGATGAAGATGCCTTTAATGGGAATAAGCATGTCATTGGGTCGGTAAAGCATGTTATAGGTTTTGAAAGGTGATGGGTCAGCCAGAATGGTATAGGTGTGCCCTTCATGCTCAAACTTCACACAATGATGCAAAGTGGAAGGAATGCAACCCATAACATGAATCCAGGGTCTACCAAGCAACAGGTTATATTGAAATTCCCCCTCCAAGATGTAAAATAACTCTGGAATAGTGTGGGGGCCCACGTGAACATGGAGGATGATGGTGCCAAGTGTAGAGGTGATAGCATCATTAAATGAACGCAACATGATGGGATGTTTATGCATGTAATTGTCAGGTATGCACATTTGGTCGAATGCATGGGAGGAGATGATGTTAATGCTAGCGCCCCCATCGATCATAACACGTCGTACACATATATTATCGATGTGGATGGAGATGAAAAGGGCTGGATCTGGGTCATTGGTTTGGTGTGGTGTGATCTCTTCATCTGAGAAGCTGAGGGTGGCTACTTGGTGAGTAGGTGGAGGTGTAGAAGAAGATGGTAATTTGGTAAGAGAGGCTACATGATGAGGTGTAATAATGGAGGCTACAGGTGTAGGGTCATTGGGTAAGACCTCAATAGACTGAAGAACCTCCATGAGAGCTTGGACGATGGGATTCAGAGGTTTGGATGAGGTCATATAGGGACATTTTGAGGGAGGATTGGTGTAATTGTTTGAGCATCGTGCGATGTGTAACCCCATTAGAAATAGGATATGTGGGGCCATGGATAGTGACTTTAGGTGTGGGTGCAGATGGTATGTTGGGTATAGGGTTGGTTGGTGTGTTCGGTTTCCTTTTCCTTTGCCTTTATCCTTCTGTGTGTGGGTAGCAACGTGGATCATGTTGATTTGAGGTGGGGAGGTAGGTGAAGTAGGTGAGCCATGAAAGGTATAGCGATAGGAAGGGAAAAAGCCAAGTGGTGGGAAGGAACCTTGTGAGATGAGTTGGGCACACTGACATTTGGGTGGAGGTTTGGCAAGTTCTCTGATGCGCACCATGTTAATTTCAAATCTTGGAGGTGGCTCTAAGAGTTGTGGGGGTGGAGGTCTTGGTCGCTGAGTAGGCAATGAGGGAAGAACTATGGAAACTGGTGCTGGTGAAATGGGGTCCTCATCGAGAAGGTCATCATCGTCAAAGTTTTCTTCAGGAGGACACAACTGGATAAGAATGGTTTTCAAAGCCTTACAGTTCTCTACATCGTGTCCTGGCACACGATGGTAGGCACAAATTTTGGTTTCGTCAAACCCCTTTTGGTTTGGGTTTGAGTGGGTCATAAGGTCTAAGAGGTGGTAATGTGATGACAAAAGTTTCAAGGAGGTTGGTTAAGATTTTGGCATAGGATCCCGCTAGTGGATCACAATGGGAAGTGAATGTGGGTTTGGGTGTAGGTGTGGCTGATTGTATAGGAAGGGTCTTTGCAAGAGGGGGAGTGGGTTGAGCTATGGTTTTAGGTGTTGGCATGGTCTTAGGTGTTGGTCGTGTCTACTTGGGTAGGGGCATGGTAGATGAACTGGCAATAGAGTGTGTGGTTGGCTTGACTACCTTATTGGAGGGTAGCAGATTTTTTCCTTTAGGTTGCACCTTCTTGGGTAAAGGTGATACGGGTGCACGAGATCTAGAGGGAAAAGTGGATGGTGGAAGAGGGTGAGTTACCCACGGGGATAACTGAGGTGCTGTGGAGGTAGATGGCGTGGGTCGTGCAGGAGGTGTGAGGGAAAGAGAATGAAGTGTCGTGGGTAGTGAAGAAGTTATCAATGGTATGGGAGGTATGGGTGGTAAAAATGTTGCAGGTGTGGGTGGAAGTTGTGTCAGGTGCTTGGGTATATTAGAGGTCTGTGAGGGAGGAATGGGCTGCTACATTTTTAGTTTACCAGTGGGTGGAGGTTTCTTAGCCAGGATCGAAGGGTGAGGTCCTAAGATGGATGGAAGGGGTGAAGGTGATGAAGGTGTGATTGGTGAGGTTGGGGTATGAGATCTAGGGGATTGGTTCTTCTGTTTGGGGGCCGGATTAAGTTTGGTGTTAGTTTTGGAGGATGTAGCTAAATCTAATTTGATGGGTGGATGAGTAAGGCTGGCCGTTGGGATGACCCCTAAGGTAGTAATAGGTTTAGGAAAGGAAGATGATGTAGGTGTAGGTTTGGATGTAGAAGCATGTTGAGTTATGGGTAGAGGTGTGAGTTGAGCCATGAGTGGTATCATGGGAGAATTTGTGATAGTTGTGGTTGTGTTTGGTTTGATCGGCTGAAATATTTTTGGATAGATAGTGGAAGTGTCAGCGAGTGACATCTGCATTTTTGTTGAGACATGAAGTAGAAGATGCCCCCAAAGTAAGGCTCTATCCACATAATCTAGGTGGTGAGAATGACACTGCAGTGGGTGAGGTTGATGTGGATCCAATGGTGATTCCCATAAAATGTGTCTTAGAAATGGGGAATTCGCTAGCTTCAGCCTCTGTGGGTAAGAGAGCCGAAAGTAAGTCAGCAGGATCTTGGGTGGCTGATGGAGAATGGTCACCTAGAGGTAACAACATTTCTACTGGATCTTTGATAGGTGGAGGAGATGATGGGTGCTCCTCTGTGGGTGGAGGAGATAAACAAGCATCTTCCATGGGTCAGAGAGGTACTGCTGGTGATGGCTCTCTAGGTGGAGAAGCCAAAGGTGAAATGGTCTTGATGTTAACAGAAGACTCCTTCACAGGTGAGGGAGGAGATGAAGGGTGTTCCTCTGTGGGTGGAGGAATAGGTGAAGTGGGTTCATGTGTAGGTGGAGGACTTCGGGCTAGGATTTCCTCTATGGAAGGAATATGAGGTAATTGGGAAGCAACTGGTGCATCACTGAAAATAGCATGGACCTCGCGGGTATGGCTATCATTAGTTGAGGTCTCTCCAGTTTGATCAGAAGAAGGGGCGTGATTAGGAAATGGTTTCTTGAAGATGTGTAGGTTTTGATTGGCAGGTGCATTAGGATTATCCAAGATTAACTCACCATTCTCGAGCATTTCCTGGACAATGTTCTTGAAAGTGATGCAATTTCTGTCACTATGACCTTTTACCTGATGATAGTTGTAGAAGTTGTGCTCTTTGTACCACGCGGGTGTGGGGTGAGCAGGATCAAAACCAGTGTGTGGTTTTATGGGAGGAAGGGTGATGGCCCCAACTTTAATGAGATTTTCTAAGACAGAAGAATAAGGCTCCCCAATTGGGGTGTATTTCTGTTGTTCTCGTCTGAATTGAAAGGTCTGGACAGGAGAAAGATTAGATGAGGGGTTAGCCTGATTTGATGGATGAGCTGGGCCGGCCTTGAGTACCACTGTGTTAGTGGTTCCCTTGGCTTTTGAATAATTATTCTGTGGTTTCGAAGAAGAAGAGGTATCATTTGACTTAAATGCTGAGTTCTTATTGCGTAGTTGAATTTTATTTTCTTCGATGGCCCGAATCTCTAGCTTTCGTGCCATGGTGAATGCCTCATCGAAGGTTTCAGAAAGTCTGGACCTGTAGGGTTGGTGAGATATGTCTAGCACAAGCCTGAGTGAAGAGCTCTATGAGCTTGGTTTGTGGTAATTGGAATGTGAGTTGATTGATCAGGCTACGCCAACGAGTGACAAAATCTGTGATAGACTCATCGTCATATTGACGCGTAGAGTAGAGGTCAGTCATGGTAACCTTCTTAACAACGTTGATGGAGAAGTGATCCAAGAAGGCTTGGGCTACCTGATTAAATGAGAAGATAGAATGTCTAGGTAACCCACTATACCAATCTAATGTGGGCCCGGTCAGAGACATGGGAAAGGTCCTCAAAAGTAAAGTGTCATCATGGGTGATCAGATAACAACCATGTTTGAAAGACCGCAAGTGCTGTTGCGGGTCCTCTTTGCTATTGAAGTGGTTAAATTTAGGCATTTCCCAATGTACGGGATATGGATGAATAGGAATGGATGGGTGTATGGGCTCATTACAAATCTCATCATAGGTGAGAGAGTTGCGTGAGCCAGAAACTGATGCCTCCAGTGTCTGCATCTTGTCCATCATTAACTTGATTAGGTCATTGGTAGGTGGTGATGGATGGGTACCTCCTGTAGCGTAAGAGGGTTGGTGTTGGACATATGATGGAGGTGGCATTCCAGTATATGGTGATGCCGCATAGGTAGGTTGGGAATGAGGGAGTGAGATAGGGGGTACGTACCCCAGAAGGAATGATGGATGAAATGGGAGGCTGCTGATAGTACGTATATGGAGGTGGAAGGGTCAAGGTGACTCTAGTAGCGATGGGGGCTAAGGACTGTGGAATAGAAAGGACAATGTTTTGAAAAGGGGTAGGGGTCATTGACACTGGGGGTGGTTGTGTTGCTATGGGTATATGTGAGACAATAGGCATGGATGAGGTTATGTTCTGGGTGGTGGATGAAGGTATAGTGGATGTTGCGGGTGCAATAGATGTGGCAGATGTGGCGGTCATAGCAGGTACAGGGCCTAGCTATGAAATGACTAGGGGCAAGGTAGATGTGGGTAATGTGGAGCTAGAAGGGGCTGGATCAGAAGTAGGAATGAGTGTCGGGAGGATAGATATGGGCATGGCGTATATCAACTGACTTGAGGCATCTGGAGTGGATGAGTGGGAAAGATAGAACTGTAAGGCGGACAGGGTTCTGGTCAAGGAGTCGTGTGAACTCCTCATCCCCTGTGGTGATAGTGATAGGTTGGGTAGGATCCATGGGTGATAAAATAGAAGGTGGTGAAGGACTAGGTGGGAGTGGTTGACAACTAGTGTGGAATATGAGGGTGTTTTCTTGGCTATGCGTCAGCACCATGTGAACAAGTATTGATGTGGTAGGACTGCTTTCTGTAAATGACACAGAAATACAACAAAGATAGGAAAAATAGGTGGTGGTAGGTGGATTAGGTACAAAATGTCAGCTGGAAATTTGAACAGGCTAACTGATGCCGGTTAGGGTAAACTGACGTTGGTCACAGGTAACCGTGGTCGGTCACTGTGAAAAATGGACAGTTTGTCAAAACAAGGCAAAAGGCTAATAATCTGCCAAGTAGATAAGATGCTGATGGATTTTATTAGGACAGAGAAGATGATGAGAGTTACAGAGAATTTGAACAAATAAGGTGAAGCAGGTGTCCTTTTGGGTAGGTTAACCAAAAGAACAGTAAACTGGCCCCGGTTGGGTAAAACTGATGACGGTCAGAGGGTAACTGACGATGGTCACTGGACCGACACCGGTTACTGTGAAATTGAAATAGAGATGAAGAAAAGGTGGTTGTGAGTTAAAATCAAATGTGGAATCAAACCCAAAATTCTGAGAATGATGAAAATAGGGTCCAGGCACACTCAGATGAAGCTGGAATACACCAACTATGATGAGGAGCATGCAAGGAGAAATAAAAAGATGAAGAACATGTCTTCTCACCTCAAAATGCAAGCCAAGCAGAAACACTAAGAAAAATATGATCCTAAGAGTGCTTTTTCTATTATGTTTGTTCAGCTTATGCTATTTAGAAGACTGACTCATGAACTTTAGAATAGATTTTTTGGTGAGGAAGGCTTCCTACGAAGAAGGAGATCTACAAGGAGAGGTTTCAAGTATGTTATGGTGGGGGTGGGCCATCCTCTGAGATAATGACTCGACAGAAGTAACGAGCTGGGTGCCCACTGTGCCGTGATCGTGTGATCACCTACAACTTCTTCTAGGTAAGATGTTGTTTAAGAATGTGTATATTTTTCAATTTTGTGATGTTTGGTAAGACTCAGAGAGAGAAGAAGAGAAAGGAAGTGCTTTTCTATGATTCGTTTGTCAACCATCAGCTGGGCATGACTTCCAGCGTATAGGTTGCCCTCATTTAATGTGAGCTAATGTAGTAAAGTAGAATGAAATGTAGTTAATTTTAAGCCCAAATTGAAATATTGAATTCGATGACACAAAGAAAATGAACAGGAGAAGGGATGCTCTTTCACTAATGCGATACTAATGAAAGGAAAGAAATGTTCATTTTAAAGCACCAAAACATGATTGCTTTTAGACAATAAAAGAATAGAAGATTCCAGGGAGAAATTTTAATGTGAGAACCTTTCAGAAAGGAAACAAACATACAAATTTTCACCTAGAAATGAAGAAATGCAAGGAACCCTGAATGGGTCCCACCGGGCGTGCCAAAATGTTTCACCTGATTCTTAGAGTGTTTCTTTGAATATTGACGAAACAGATAAGGGTAAATGGGCTAGGAGGAATACCTGTTAAAGCTGGTTGAAGGTTGTTGCGTGTGTATGACTTCTTGATCCACAACTGATCGTGAGAGCTTCCTTTTGGCTAGGAGGAACTACCTGAAATAGAAAACAAGACCACCAAATAGAAGTTAAACAGTATATGCAGTGGACTGCCTAGCGTATGCTAGATCTGGGAAGTGTGATACTCCCTAGAAGGCTGTCAATCCACTATTTAAAACAATTCAATGTTAACAATAAATGAAATCCTACTGTAGTTAAAATGATTTAGGTATCTCATTCGACTACAATAAGCAAATTCATTCACAACAGGCTAGGCTATGATTGAATCTGAAGGTCAAGGTCACTGTCAGAGTGCTGGTACTGGTCTGGGTCTGGTTTTGGGTTGTTTTGGGGTATTTGGTGGGGATTTTAGGCTCTGTTCTTGGTCTGAGGGTAAAACACAGAGACCGACGTCAGTCTGGTATGACCGATGTCAGTTTAAGTGAACCGGCGATGGTTGTGGGTAACCGGCGTCGGTATGGTCGGGGTAGAGGAAACTTATTAAAATCTTGGTGTGAGGACAGATCTGAGGCTAAATGGAAATGGAGAGGGAAATGACAAGGTCTATGGAGATCTTGGATATACTCAGAGATCTTTAAAAGTCAGGTATGGGAAATTTAATGGTGTGGGTGAAGGAATGATCAAGTTTGCATGAAGGTAAATGATGGGAGAATGGGAATGCAAGTAGAAACTGATAATAGAGGTAACAGAACCTACTAAAATGAAAGTAGATGAATGTTGGTTAATAAAACACTTACTGTTGTATGAGCTTGATGGCTGGATGGAAATGGAAGTTGATCAGATGGATGGAGTTTGATGTGGTGATGGTGCTTCCCTGGATGCTTCCATGAATGCAAATGGCTCTGTGATCACTTCTGATGTTGGCTGTGAATGCTCTGATGCGTGTACGAATGCTAGTTCTGCTTGCATGCAGCTCTGGTTTTGTCTCTTGCTCTCAGAAATGTGCCAACCTCGAAATAAGGTTGTTTTGGGGAATAAATGGTAACCGACGATGGTTCTGGGTTGACCGGTGGCAGTTTAGGGTGACCGGCGTCGGTTAGGGCAGGATTTCCTAGGTTTACTAAAATGGGCAGATCCCCTTGATTTCTTGGATCTTGTTCATTTTTCTCCGTGGATTAGAATGGAAGCTTCCTTTCTAATGGGGGAATGTGGTTAGAGGGAATGTAGGCTTTGATTTTTAGGGTTTAGGTAGGTCTTAGTTAGTTATGGCAGCATACTAAGAATAGGTCTTAGGGTGAGGTGGCTAGATGAGGTGTATAGGTGAGGTGGTGGTGTGGGCATTATCTCAATTAGGATATTTAAATAATAAATATTATGAGATCATGAATTAATTTAATTAAATTAATTAAATTAATATTAGAGTGGGGTGAAAGGGGCCATGGTTAGGTGAGTGTGTTCAAGGTGATTATTTGACAAGGGACCAAGGGGAGTGTGACCCAATTTTGGTGTCTATTCCTCTGTGAGAACAAGGGGATATGAGGGGAATCCTATGGGTGGAGGATTAGAAGAGGTATTATCCTCGGTGGGTGGAGGATCTCGTGCCAAGATTTCCTTAATAGATGAATTTGGTAGGTTTTGAGGAATAGTTGGCACAATATCAAAAACTGCGTGAACCTCACGGACATCATTTTCACTAGATGAATGTTCTCTATTTTGATTAGATAATGGTTTACGATTAGAGAATGAATTTTTGAAGATGTAAAAATTGTGATTTGCTGCTGCATTCGGGTTGTCTATGACAAGGTCTCCATTGTCTATCATCTCTTGAACAATTTTTTAAAAAGTTGTGCAGTTACCATCACTATGTCCTTTAACATAATGATTATTATAGTATTCGTGTTCTTTATACCATGCGGGCATAGGATGAGTGGGATTGAAACCCGTATGAGGTTTTATGGGAGGAAGTATAATTTCTCCAGCTTTAAGAAAATTTTCCAAGACTGAAGAATAGGGATTTCCAATCGAAGTGTACTTCCGCTACTCCCACTGGAGCTGAAAGGCCTAGATAGGAGAAAGATTGGAAGAAGGTTGGGCCTGATTATAAGAATGAGTTGGACCCGCCTTGAGGAATACCGCATTAGCAGATCCTTTAGGATTTGAATAGTTATTTTGGGGTTTTGAAGATGAAGAATAATTTGATTTGAATGGGTGTTCTTGTTCTATAATTGGATTTTCTTTTCTTCAATGGTGTGAATTTCTAGTTTTTGGGCCATGTTGAATGTTTCATCAAAGGTTTGGAAGGTTTATACTTGTAGAGTTGGTGAGATGTGTCTGGGATAAGCTATAGTGAACAACTCAATAAGTTCAGTCTGAGGTAGTTGGAATGTTAATTGGTCGATGAGACCCCGTTATTAGGCAAAGAAATCTGTGATAGATTCGTCTTCATATTGCCAGGTTAAATAGAGATTGGTCATGGTGACTTTCTTGGTAACATTGATTGAAAAATGATCTAGGAAATCTTAGGCTACTTGATTAAAGGAATAAATAGAATGTCGAGGTAGTCTGCTATACCAGTCCAATATTGGTCTTGTCAAGGACATTGGGAAAGTTTGTAGGAGTAAAGCATCATCATGGGTGATTAGGTAACACCCATGTTTGAACAACCACAAGTGTTTCTGCGGGTGTTCTTTACAATTGAAGTGATTAAATTTAGGCATTTCCAAATGCAATGGGTAAGGAAAAATGAGAATAGATGGATGGATAGGCTCGTTACATATTTCATCATATGTTAAATAATTATAGGAGCTAGAAACAGATGCTTCTAAGGTTTGCATCTTCTCCATCATCATTTTAATGAGGTTATTAGTAGGCTGGGATGAATGGGTGCCCCTGCAAAAAAAGGGGGTTGATGATGAATGTATGAAGTGGGTGGTATGTTGGTGTATGGTGGCACTGGGTATGAGAATTGTGTAGGAGGAATAGATGTAGGTGGCACATAACTAGCATAAGTAATAGATGAGGTCAGGGGTTTTTGGTAGTATGTGTAAGCGGGTGGGGTAGTCATAAAATCTCTAGTGGTGATTGGGGGTAAGGGTTGTGGGATAGAAAGGATGAGGTTTTGGAAAGGGGTGTAAGTTTTTGACATTGGAGGAGGTTGCAATGCAATGGTTATATGTAAAGTGGTGGATGCAGATGAAGTTATACTCATAGTGGCTATCAGAGGGACAATAGATGTTGCGGGTGCAATCGATGATGTAGATGATGTAGTTATAGCAGCTGTGGGATTTAGTTGAGACACCATAGGTGATAAAGTGGATGATGGTAGTGTTAAACTAGTGCTAGATAACATAGAAGTGGGGGCTAGAGCAAGAGGGATAGATATGTGCATGTCATATATTAATTGTCTTAAGGAATCTTGGGTGAAAGAATGAGTAAGTTAGTACTGGAGGGAAATGATATTCTAGTTGAGGACTCTCGCAAACGCATCGTCACCAGTAGAAATGGGGATAAGCTGAGTCGGATCTATAGGTGTAGAATATATGGCGGTGGACTAGGTGGGAGTGGCTAACAACTGGCATGAAACATGAGGGTGTTAATTTGGATGTGATTCAACACCAAGTGAATCAGATTATATCAAGTGAACTGTGCTCTGTAAATGACACAGGGAACAACACAGCTGGGAAAAAAATAAATTCTAGGAGGAAAAGTTGGTAAATGTATTGATTAAAATCAAAACAAAGTGATCGACGCCGGTCTAACTCACCAATGATGGTTAAGGTGTGACCGATGTTGGTTATAGCAACCGATACCTGTTACTGTGAGAAAATGATAGTTTCAGCAAATGAGGCAAAAATTGATATTTTCAGACAGGAAATTTTTATTTGATGACTGTTATCAGAGTATAGAGAGTAAAATGATACAAAGAGACTCTAAACAGAAGAGAAGATGAGATAAGTGTCTTTTGGGTAAATTAACCTAAAGAACAAGGAACTGATGCTAGTTTGGTAAACCGATGGCAATCAGATATAAACTGATGATAGTCACTGGACTGATGTCGGTTACTGTGAAATTTGAAGAATGAGGAAAAATGACTTTTTGTGAATTTATATTAGATGAATAATCAACCTAGAATTCTAGGGATGATAAGATGAGGTTTGACACACTCTGAGAAAGTTAGAATATTCTAGCTATGATGGTGGAGTGTGAAAGGAAAAAATAAAAATGAAGAATCATATCCTTACACCTCAAAAAAAAAGTCAAGCACAAAGCTAACAAAAATACATAACCCAAAAAGTGATTTTAATGTGTTTAGATTATGCTATTTAAAATATTGACTCATGAATTTAGAGTAGAGTTTTTGGTTGGGAAGGCTTCCTATAAAGAAGGAAATTCTAAAGGTGAGGTTTGAGGTTATGTTATGGTGGGGGTGGGCCATTATCTTAGGTGATGAATGGATAAAGATAACCTTCTGGGTGCCCACTATCAATCCTTTGATCATGTGATCAATGAAAACTTCTTTCGGGTGGGATGTTTTTTAAGAAGATGTATATAATTCAATTTTTGTAGTTTGGCAAAGAGAGAGAAGAAAAAATGTGCTAGGCATGACTTCCAGCATATAGGCTGCCCTAATTTTTAATGTGAGTTAAAATGCAACAAATCATAATGTTGTTTAAGTGTTTTAAGCCCAAATCGAAGTGTGATATTTTATGTAGCAAGTAGTGAATAGGAAGAGGGATGCTCTTTCGCTAATGCAATACGAATGAAAGAAAATAAGTATTCTTTTTATAACACCAAAAACACGATTCCTTTTAGATAATAGAAAGAGAGGAAGATTACAGAGAGGAAAATTAAGGTGTAGGATTTTCAAAAGGGAAAAAAAAACATAAATTTTACCTAGGAATGAATAAAATGCAAGGAACCCCGAATGGGTCCAACTGGGCATGCCAAAAAAATTTATCATTTCTTTAAATTTTTAGACAAAATAGATAAGGGTGTGGGCCAAGGAGGAATACCAATTGTGATGGTCAGTTTAAAGGTCATTGCACGCGTTCTAAATTCTTGATCCAATGCTAACTATGAGAGATTCCTATTAGCTAGGAGAAACTACCTAAAATACACAACAAGACCACAAAAAGAGGATTAAATAATATATGTCAGTGGGCTACTTAGCGTGTGCTAGATCCAAGAATTTTGATACTTCCTTAGTGACATTCAACCCACTATTTAATACAATTTAATGTAAGAAATAACATAAGTAAATATAATCCTACCACAGTTGATATGATTTAGGTATCTCATCTAAATACAATAAACAAATCTAACATAACAGGATTGGCTATGATCAGATCTGGAAATAAGGTAAATAAATAAGGTGTTAGAATAGGTCAGGGTAAGATTCTGGGTCACTTGAATCACTTGAAAAGGGTTATTGGGATCTGGTATTAGTAGGACTACCAAATACAGAGACTGATGTTGGTCTACTATGACTGATGAGGGTTTAGTAAGAACTGATGATGGTTAATACGGGCTGATAATAATTCAATAGTTCATGGTTTTGTGGATTTTTCTGAGTCTGGATCAGAGATGGTGAGGAGTTGGTTTAGGTCTCGGGATATCTTGGGAATATTCAGAGGTACTCAAAAGTAGATAGAGGTGATTAAAATGGTTATGAGTGATGGTAATAGTTAGGTTCACAGGAAGGTAATATTGGTGGGGTGAATATATAACTGATTGTTGATAAACAAAGGTGAAGAACTCTTATAAAATGAATAGAAATGAAGTGTTGTAGGTTAGATATTGTTGGTCCAAATTTTTTTCGGGTGGACAGATCTATGGATAGATGAGCCAACAGTGTGCAGGGCATAGCCCCTCTTTGAGTCAGCAAAGCAAAACAGGTTATTGCTATTCTACCAGCAGGAATCTGTGCAAGTCTCACAATATTCTACCTTCGGGGGTTGGGATCTCATCCTAGTAGAGGTACTTTCAATTGTAAGAAGAAGGGGAAGAAGCAAGGAGGGGAGATAGGAAAGATCAGAAGGGAGAAAATAAATGAATTCCAAAGTAGAAAGGTCAGAGGGTCTATGTTTTGGGATGGTAGTAAACAGAGCCGAACTTACTCACATAGACGACCAAAGCAATACTGATGAATAAATGACAATAAAGCAGAAGTAGATTCAAATGAACAAACGTACAGATCTAACATAAGAAATCTCTGATGTATAACACAAGTATTCAGTACAAAGTCTAAATATTGTATTAATATTTCCTTCTGTTACAAAAATCTCAAAGTCTTTTCTTCTTACTTCTATTTTTCATCTGAAAAGTATCCATATTTTGAATACAAAAAGTATTCAAGTATATATAGAAGAAGGAAAAGAGAGAAGGCAAAAAGCAATCAACAACCTAATTACAAAGTATCTACAAAATATCTAAAAGTCAACTGTTGACTTTCGGTAACTTGGTGGATGACATCATCCCATGGTGCAACATGGATGATGTCATCATTTGTGCCAACATACTCTTAGATATTTACAAAAAGAAGATCGAGAGGAAGGAGACTATTCATCATCATCTCGCGGCTGAAAGGGAGTGTCTTGCTTCTGCTGTTGCTCGGGAGAAGTGATGTTAAACTGGGCCCGATATTCCATGAACTTGCTGATCATGGGCTGAAGTTGATCTTGAGCAGGATCCTTGTGGCGATCACTGATAACTTCGCAAGTTTCACGTTCATCCACGAGCATTTCTGGGAGCTTGGAATATTCATTTCCCGCCTCTATCAGGTACCTTATAAATTCATAATAGGCCAGAAGGTTGTTGATGCATTCGGTGTCAAAAGTGGCTTCTGGCCCTAATCCTTGCGAGATGATCTCCTTAAAGATCCGAATAGTTTGGTTTTCCTTCCTCAGGGAAAAATAAGGAGTGAGCAGGCCTGGGGACATTCTCAGGATGATTTTCTCCATCTGGTACATAGCCTCTAAGGCTTCCTCTTTGAATTTATCTATCTTTTCGAGGACGAACTCCAACTGATCAACCTGGTAGTCCAAAGTAGAAAGGATTTTGTTGGGCACTCTAGGGTGATTGAAGACACCAAACTTGACCAGATCTTTGACTGAACAGTCGAGCATTTTCTGGAAGGTCTCATGCTGTAGCCTAGCATGGTACAACTCTTCGGAAATGGGTCCCGCAATCTCTTGGAGTGCCTTGTTCACCTGATTGATGTTCTGATACAACTCGGTGAACTTGACAATTACTCCCTCACTTTCCTTGAGGATTTGGTCTCTCCAGGTGGATACTGCCATACCTTGCTCACTGATTTTTGTGTATTCATTTATCTTATCCTGGCTCAGGGGCTCAAGAGTTTTGGTGGCAGTTGTAGGAGGTGCACTGCCCATTTTCTGCAAGGTGTGGAGAAGATGTTTATTTTTCTCCTTTAATAGCCTCTTTTCTTCCTTTGCTTCCTGAAGCTTCTGGAAAAGAGCATCGAATGTAGATAGTGCCTCTCTCTGAAGGCTTTCAGAAGACGTTCCCATTGTGACTTGGGTCACAGTATAATTTTTCAGAGACAGATCCTTTTTATCCTTCAAAGGATTGGGATATGCAATCTCCATTACTCTTTCTCTTGATGCACTCTGAGAGAAGCAGGTTATAGGCTTTTGCTTCTTAGCCCCCTTTGCTGGGATGATAGAGAAGTCCATCATTCTAATAGGAACTTTCCTCTTTTGCTAGCTCAGATGCTGGGAGATACACACTAAACTTATGGGAGTGGGACTAGAAGTGGAAGAGGGGGCAGCTGCAGTAGTGGAGGGAAAGTGCGTAGAGACACTTGGTGGCAGCATCAAGAGGGAGGCCGAGAAAGTGCTCACAGGGGGAAGGGACACTACAAGGGAGGAAGACATGGGAAAGGAAGGGAGTTGAGAGATGAGAGAAGAAATGGTGGGAGACAGCTCCATGAGAGAAGAGAAGATGGATGATGAGGAAGGGGGAACAGTAGAAGATGGGGGAGAGGATACGACCAAAGGAATGGTCACTTGGGTCACACGAGGAGGAGAAGGAGGAGAGGGAGAAGGGATAGAAGGGACCTCAGTAGTTGTAGCAGTGGCAACATCCTGAGTGGATGTGCCCATCGGAACATCTTCGGCTGCTTCTTTCTCTAGAGATAGCCAGAGTTACAACCTGTTCTTGTATAGCAGAAGGGGGACTCTCAGGAGCCTCCTTCTCGAGCGGAGTTCTCGGTTCACCCTCTTTTATCCTTGCCTCTAGCCCTTTGGCAGATGCTTTGGCTTAACAGGTGTGTTGCCTAATGGTGATGTGGTGAAATCTACCCCGAGGTAGATGAGGCCATTCATCCTGCACCAGTGTTCTGTCCACTACAAAGTTTCTTTGACCCTTTCTTCAATGGATGGGGGCACTTTTGTTTTGTCGATTGCAGTAAATGGCCAGTTTTCCCCATCCATGTCAAGATACACCTGATCAACTTCTTGATTGGTAGTTTGATAACCTTTTGGGACAATGGCCACGCCATACTGAATGATCTCTACCAGGGCCAGGTGGGAATGGTCCTTTCTTCTGAGCTCGACCTCATGATACAAGTTGATATAAATGTCTGTGATCTGTGGAATGTGAATAGGATCAAGTTTTTCTTTGGGAAGGAAATTCCTTGGATCAAAAGTGGGCCTCGCCGAGAAGTTTTGCTTCAGATTGAGTAGTTCTAGCTCGGAAACCATTTCTCGGGCTTTGTGGTGGGAAAGACAAGTGTACCTGCCCACTGGAAGGGGGAAAGGATTTCCACCCTTTTTTATCTTCAAACACCTCTCATGGTAGGTTATAATCTATCTGGATAGCTCCAATAGGATCAGCTTGGGGCCAGCATACCTCGGTAATTTAGTGGGCTTCCCTAAGAAGTTAGTTGCCCTAAGATAGGTGAAGGTGGGAAATTGTGTAAATAAAGCCCCCCACTTCTTTGTTGCTATGACAATGCTCTTGGTTGTTCAACTGTGAGTCATTTTTGGCCTCAAAAGGTAGATGATGTTATGGAAGAAAGTGTCGTTAATCTTGATAAACTGTGGGATGCTATTCTCCAGCTTCAGTTCTGGGTAGTACTCATATATTCTATCCTGGGGCCAAACTTCGCATCAGCTCAATGTCCGATAATCCCTCTCCGAGGATGCAACATAAACTACGTAGGAGTTCATGTAGAATCTCCCCGTTGTGGTGAGTTGTTGGAGCTGCTCGGATATGGTGCTATTTATTATCTCTGCCCATTTGTAGCGTTGATCAGGTACGTTCTTGTTCATAGTTTCAAAGTACCTGAGCATCCATTTGTGAAAGTAATGGGCATCAGAAAGCCCAAATACTCTACTCAGGAATGTGATAGTGTCACTCAGTTCCTTGGAGAAGTCACTACGGTGAATAACCTATGGCCATCTGGTTACCACCTTCTTGTTCTTTAAATACACTTCATTCATCAGCTGCATGCACTGGTCTTCATTATCCTCCCATGCCTTAATGTAGTCCTCTTGGCTCACGGCCACGAAATGCCAATGGTGAGGGATGCCAAGCATGATTTCGAAGTTGCAGGCAGTCAAGGTTGATCATGACTTCGCCCTTTTCATTTTGGACACATCTCGTGTCTTTGTTGTAGCAGCAGGCCACTACCATCATGAATTCATTGTTTACTGCACTGACGGGGATCCCACCAGCAAAATGTAGACCACTGCCTACTAGTTTGTCCATCCAAGGACTTCCTGTGACTCTTTTGGTTTTGGCCCAGAAATCTTCCATGTCAATGTGACTGAGCTTAGAGTCTCTTATATCTAGGTCACATTCTGCCTGAGATTCAGGCATTCTGACCCTCTAATACTTGTACTTCATCTCTTCCTCTGTAAGTTTTACTTTTCCCTTTGATTTGGTAGGCCTCATGCTTGATGTAGACATATGTGGATTAGAGTTCAGTTGCTAATCTGTAAGAAGGAGGAGCGAAGTCCAATGCAAAAGGGCCATGTTAGCCATCACATCTTCCTTTAAAGCATTGATAGAATGAATAGTTAGTAATTTTAAGGCCTCCGAGCACAGGGTGCAAGGGCACTCTAGGCTGTAGGGTTAATAGTATGGTGCACAGAAGAAGGGTGTTACAAGGAACAAATTAGCGCCAAAGGGCACAGGGCGCATGAACATTACACATGAAATTTTGTTATTATAAGCAGAAGTGTGCCTGCACCATTCATATGTGTTTTATGCTGGGTGCAGATAATTTTCATGTTGCACGGGAATAGGATGCGCCAATGGCGCATATATTTTTCATGTTACATGGAACTTTGGTGCACCGAAGGGTGTAGGGTTGATGTGTGTAACATCAGCTTTATGTGTGCAAAAGGGGAATTTGGCGCGGTGCAGGGAAGGTTTGCATGACATTGCGTTGCTGTAAGAGGGGATGCGCCTACGCCGTTTATGTAGTTTTTATACTTGGCATAAGTAATGTTGGAGTTGCATGAGGGCAGGGTATGCCAATGGCGCAAATATTTTCCATGCAACATAGAAGTTTGGTGTGCCAAGTGGCGCAGGGTTATTGGGTGTTACAAGAAAGAAAAGTGCACCTTTTGGGTGTGACTGTATTTTATGCAGCAGGAATGGTGAATGCGCCAAGAGGAAAATGTAGTCTAATACAAACTTCCAAGTTTTCTTTCTTTCCCTGATGGGTTTGCATGTGTTTTAAGCCTTTTTTTTTAGGGATTCAGAGGGTGAAGGGGGTGCAATGAAGATATCTAGGTTGGTTTTTGAGGCAGAGCCCTTTTTTTCAGAAGATCTGGAAAGAGGGTGGAGAAATCTTGAGAGGAAAAAACAATAGGAGGGGTTTATGGGTTTCTTATATTCATTCATCCTCCTACAACAACCAACAACAAAAACTAAAACACGAGAGTAATAAGGACCACTTACCCGGAATATCCTACATGACCTTGATTACCTAACTCACCTAAACTCCACCATGTCTATACCTGACTCCATCATGCCTAAATAACCTTGACTCCATCATGCCTACATGACCTCAACTACCTAACTCACCTAAACTCCATTATGCCTACATGACCTCAACTCAATCATGGCTAATTCAACTAGTTTAAGTTCTACACAATAAACAATGGAATTTAAAAATGAGTACATCATCCATCCAGTCAACATCATCAACTATATAAATGGGAGAGTCTATGTATATATATATATATATATAATAAATATCAGTATCTCAAGAACTCTCATGTGCAATCTCATGTCTTTGGCATGCAAGCTGGTATATATATATATATCAAAAATCAAATTATCACATCTAGATATCAATCATCACCCCACTTAATACCCTCCTTTCTAGTCTCACATGTCTCCTCCTCCTTGATCTCTATCAGGATTGGTCTCTGAGCACTCGTAACCTCACTATGGCCCTATCTCTAGGTTCGACAACCCCCCATGATACCAGAACTATGAATCTTGGATATCGTCCACTCACTAGCTATCAACTGGGCTCAGTACTTGGAATATGAGGGTGCAAAAATCCCCGCAGTGGCTAGATGATCTTGATAGTAGCGAGCCTCATTCAGGTCATCCCTAGACCTCACCATTCACACATTCTAAGGTAGGGTAATGGGTCTGACTATTCCCTATGAAATCTTCTCGACCACAAGTGTCCCATGTCCTAATACAAGTGCCTGTACTATGGGACCCTATCCCTGTGCCTACGTTAGTACCTGTGCAGCTACTTGGGCCTATAAGACCACAACCTATGTTTGTGACATGGCTAACTGGCCTTGTAATCCTATCACTTGTGCTTGTAGGGAAGTTACCTTCCCTCCATCCCCATCCTTTCCCCGTGCAGGAACCTATCCCTGTGCCTCCTAGGCCTATAGGAGCGTCACCTGTGCCTGTAAAGTGGCTACCTATGCCTTTGACGCTATCATCTTTCCCTACAAACATGTAATCTGTGCATATAGGGCAGCCACCTAGACCTCTAATGTATCCCTCTGCACTATGAAAGTAGCTAAATAAGGCTTTCATGGACTCAGCAGTGTCGCCCATAGATGTGCCACCCACCACTGCCTCTATCCATTAATGACACCCACGTCATCAATTTTTCTATCTACCACTTGTTCCTCCTTCCCTATCAAAACACTCAAACATGATGGAGACATAGGTCTCTCCATGTCATCTCTACAGTACTGTGGGAAAGGCAGGGGCACGTCCTACCATAATCTAAACTATTGTAAGGATATTACTTGTATAAATAAGAACATATACAGTAGAATAACATGAGAAAACACCAAAATATAGATAAATGATGACAATATGCTCATATAATAGCTTTGCCACTTCGAGGGGGCAACCTCCAATACCACTTCGAGGGGGTAACCTCCAAACCATACAATAACACTCCAATACTCAATATGATGATTAACTACAACCTTCTAACCCCTATATATACCATTCTAACCTATGGCCAATACTGAGGCCAACCTCCTAAGCATAATAAATCATAAATAAATTATATAACAAGATAAGGGGATGTGTGCCACATGTCGACATCTCCATCAATACATATACATCATAACATCCTTTCCCTAGGTGCATAACATTCCTTCCCTCCTTGACATGTTTCGTCCCTGAAACATAAGAAGAAACCATGTAATGAGTGTGTTGTAAATTTTTACACACATTTCTCCATGATCGATCATCCATCCATATGTGATCCTGGTAGATGATACATATCTGAACTAATATCCATATTTCGTTGGACTACTTTGATTCCATTCATGACCATATTTTATCATCCTTGGATTCCATGGATAACCAACATAAGGATTCAATGCATAACCATGATAAGGATTCCATGTATAACCATAATAAGGATAACCATAATAAGGATTCCATGCTTCATAATTGTTGCTCCATTTATCCCCCATATAAATAAAGTGATTATTCCTCCAATTACCTGTATATCTATATTGGTTGGAAATATGATGTGCCCTGGGATATCTCCATGATTTTTTTTCTCTCGTGTTGATGTGGATTTCCATATGCTGCAGTTGTAGTATCCTCAACCTTATCAACCTATTTCTGAACTTTCTTTTCTTCTTCCACCTTTGCATTTGATATTTTCTTTTTCTCTTGAGTAGATGAATCATCATTTCCTTCTTTTTCTTCATGTTCCTCTTTTGAATCATCCTTATTCCCTTCTTCTCCATATTCTAAATCATCCGCATGGTCTATATTGAATTTTCTTTTATTTCCATTCAGCCTGATATCCTGTAAAGTGACCTTCTTCTTTTTGTACCAAATCTTCATAAACTTATTTTTCATATTAATATTAATTATCCCCAATGTCTCTAACTAAGGATACCCAATAACAATATCCAAACCATCCATATATAAGGAAAACAAATATGAATGTAACGTATATTTTTCCATAGTAAGTTTTAAATCTTCAAAAACTTGAATTTTCTTACCATTCATTTGAGTTTCTTTGATATTAATTTCTTGAATATGTAGATGTTGAGCCATATCCTTATTGATGAAGTTATACTTGCTGTTAGGGTTTATGGAAACAATTATATTATTCCTTTGAATGCATCCATGAAACTGAAATATGGTATCTTCCTTCTTGGGAGCTATAATACCTTCTTCTGCATCAATATCTTGTTTTTCTTCCTCTTCTTCATAGTCTTCTTCAACTTCTTCTACGTTTATTTCTTCAATATATGCTGCACCATCATCTTCCCTTGAATATTCTTCACCGTCCTCTTCATCTTCTTTCTCTCTTGATTCTTCAATATATTCTTCCCCATCATCTTCCTTTGACTCTTCTTCCTCTTTATGGTCCCATCTATCCATAAAAACTTGTTCCATTTCCTCCCAAGACCAATCCTTCCTATCATTTTTGAACTCAGAAAACCAAATCCATGCAAAACCACCAAGATAATGTGAAAACCTCTTCCTTGTCATGAAATATGAGAAATATATATTCTTAAATTTTATCCACCATTTTTTAGCATCCATCTCACCATTTCCATAAACATTTGTTATTCCCGTGATCATGATTAGGGTTTAGGAATTCTAAAAATATTTCGGCAGATGGATAAAAACACAAATAACAAACCCTAACGGAAATTTCAAGAGCTTTCCGAAAATATAATTTTTGCTAAAAAATACCACAATTTGCTTCCTAAAAAGTGAATTTATGAAAAAACCTAAAACACCAATAACATCTGAAAAACAGATCCAATGGAGCTGAAATTTTCATATATTCTGAGTAAGAGTGTTTCCAAATTATGATGAAACAATTGGAAAAAAATTCAATACCCTCTTCAAGATATACGTGAAATGAAAAATTAGGGTTTTTGTCCTAATTTTAGACGAAATCGCTACTCTGATAGCACTTGTAAGGATATTACTTGTATAAATCAGAACATATATAGCATAATAACATGAGAGAACACCAAAATATAGATAAATGATGACAATATGCTCATATAATAGCTTTGCCACTTCGAGGGGGCAACCTCCAATACCACTTCGAGGGGGTAACCTCCAAACCATACAATAACACTCCAATACTCAATATGATGATTAAATACAACCTTCTAACCCCTATATATACCATTCTAACCTATGGCCAATACTGAGGCCGACCTCCTAAGCATAATAAATGATAAATTAATGATATAATAAGATAAGGGGATGTGTGCCACATGTCGGCATCTCCATCAATACATGTACATCATAACATCCTTTCCCTAGGTGCATAGCACAATCATGGTTCCTATGGGTCAACCTTAACATGTCATTTACAGCACTGTGGGAAAGGTAGGGGAACATCCTACCATAATCTAAAATATTGTCTAACCTTGTCCATAGGTATCATCTCATCACTTTCATAAGCCATCCCTATATACAAATATGAACACTAAAGGAATCAAAGCTCTCTCATCCATATTTGTATGATCAATTGTCAACATCATGGCTTCCACAGAATAGCCACTACATAAAGGTTCCTGATCAGCTACATGTAATATGACAAATCAGTATATGTCCCTCATTCCTTATTCCAAAGCACTGGTACCTATCATCTAAATTCAATGTCTTAGCGAGGTCAATTCACTCCAACCAATCCTATCAAAGGTGACCAACTGGGCACACACACACAATGTGGTTTATGTCTAGTACTGTAATAAATAAGTACAACACATCACACTACTACCATGTTAGGGTACATATCTCCTTATATAGCTAAATTTAGGAATGTCATAGGGAAATGTTAAGATACATGGGGGTATAGCATACCCATCATTGCTCTTAGATATCCCACATTCATAATCTGGGAGATAAGCATCCTACTGCCACCATCATAACATGATAGTCTTTCTCTTATTTGAAGGGATAGGCTACATACAATCACATAAGTGAGACTCATGCTATGATACATGGGTCGTTTTATCCTCACCCATAGCCACCATTATTGGCTCCTTTTATGCCTCATATGAAATGGCTATACTGATCCCCGAGTAATAGAAATTTATAGGGTCTTCTACACATCCTTATAGGTGATGGTAATTTTGTCTATTGATAGAGTGACAGGTATTGACATGGGTTTCTAACAATGAGAGAAACCATCAAAGTATGATCTTAGGCTACACACCTATAACATCGGATCGCACTATGTCCAACATTAGTCATGTGCCCCCAATCCTCTATTGCCATGCTAGGCCACAACTGTACTAGTAGGGATGGTACTTTTTCCCTCATCCTCATCTAATCTCTCGCATGCATCAGTCAACATGACCTTGTCAAGACTTGACCTAGTCATACAACATTTAGATATATTTTTTGACCCACTTTATATTGCTAAGTCATTCGTATCCTCATTTATGTAATTCACCTACGAACCTACTATTATATCCTGTTTACCCACTAATAAGTTGATGTCAGGATACATCAATTCCTACATTGCTAAAATAACATTTTAGGGTCCCTGGTCACATAAATATTTTGGCTTCCTCACCTATTTTATGTTGATACCTGCCCTTATTTATGATTTACTCTTAATCGTATGTGGTAATTTAAAGTATCATTGAGTCCTCTTTAACCAACGTTGGTCACCCAGACCTAGATTGATGTCGATCAAATCCAACCAACAATGGCCAAACCATGACCTTCGCTCAGGTAAATTTGTTTCATGCATTAATATGTTAATGAATCTATCCCCCATTAGAAAAAATTCAATAATAACTGGTTAATGTGAAGTCTTCTTGGCTCTAGAAGTCATACCTAGGTTCATTGATTGTGAATTATTATTTAGGTCCTATAGAATTTTAGCATTAACTAGTGACTTGTAATGTTGTAATAAGGGACAAATAGGTAATGTGAAACTGTTTCAAAAAACCCAATAATCAGTTAGAAAAAAGGGGATGTTATATTGATTTAAACAACTTGCAATTATTGTTATCCAAAATTCACCCCCCAGGGTAATTTTGATAACATGCATTAAATTCTTTGGTCCCGAGCAAGATAGATTGATTCAAGGCAAAAAATCATGTTTCTGGGGTCCCCTCGGTTTTTTTCTAACTCTCCTGTCCAAGAAGAAAAGAGCAAGTTCTAAAAAAGGGTGAAAAAGTTGCAAAAAACAAGCTTGGGGCAGAAAAAATCATGAAAATTGGCTAAGTCCTGGTCCAGGTGGCCCTTGGGACAGTTGGGACGTCGGGGTGCGAATCGGCCGAAAAGCCTCCAGGCGGTCCATGCAGCAATTGGGACATCCGGGCCATGGGGACACGTGGGACGTGAAAGGGTGAACCGGCCAAAGGTGAAAAAATTGACTAACTGTTGTGCAGATAAGGCTGGGACATCTGGGCCATGAGGACGCAAAGGACGCGAAGGAGGCGAACCGGCCGGAGCAAAGGCAGCCCATTTCAGGCGGTTCAGAAGAATTTTCCCAGGCAGTCTGAGACAGTTGGGACAAAGGGATGAGTGGGACGCAGAAATCCGAAAGAGCCGAGAGCCAATGAAATGTGCCACGTGTCTTCGCCTCAAAGAGGGACAGGGAAGCCCGAATCGTGCGGATCGGAGAAATTTGTCCCAGACAGTCCGGGACAGTTGGGCCAAAGGGACGCGAGGGACGCGGGGAGCTAAAAGAGCCATCGATGAATCAGAACGTGCCACATGTCTTCATGGGGAGCTGCGGAAGAAAGGGTGAGATTTTTACTTAATGTTTTGCCAAGTTCCCAAAGGTGAAGTTTGGAGCGTTGCCCGAGCCAATAAAAAGAGGACGCGTGTCCTAAGGAGAAGGGGAGTGCGGAGCTCGGGGGAGGACTTGGAGAATTTGGAAAAAGTTTTGGCCAAAAAAACTAAAAGGTAAAAGATGCCCCCGCACCCCTGTCAACCAACCAAAGCGTGCCATGTGTCCCAAGTGGCGGGGCACGGGGGAAAAAATGGAAAATTTTCCAAAAGTTAAAAAGGTCGAAATTTTCAAAGGAAAGCCCCTGCGGAAAGGTGGAGGAGAGAGAATTGCTCAGTGAACTAGCACCTAACACGTGGCATCCGACCGGCAGAGCGCGGAAATTTTTTGAAATTTTTTCCAAAATGCAAAAAGGTCAAAATTTAAAATTTTTTGCCCGACATCCGTTTTTTGGGCCGTTTTGCCCTAAAACTTCAGACCTTCATATCTTTTGATCCAGAGCTCAGATTTGCACGTTCTTCATATCATTGGAAAGCTTATGAAATTATCTATAGGATTTCATGGTCAATTTTGAATTTTGGTTCAGTTTCAAGAGAGAAAATTCAAAAAATGGCTCTGGTACGTGTCCATGGGCAGAAATGACCTTTCAACGACCAAATTTAATGCAGGATGGGTCGCATTCTCCTCCAATTTGGTCAAAAATGATAGGGTATGGGTTTGTAAGGTCCCCCATGCCATTTTAATGCATTTTCAGTCAATGAGGAATGGGTTCCCATGTTTTGTATGTTTTCTCTCTCCTGGGCTCGACCCATGCAATGTAAAAGCCAGATTTGGCTCATTTCTTCAAGGGGGAACACTTTTTGGCATAGCAAAAAACTTCTTCTTTCACCTCCAGCAAGTGATTGTTGCAAGAATCAGACCTCTTCAAAGATTGTAACAGGTTTTCTACCTCTCTGAGGTTGTAATGCAGTGGTTTTGACATTGGAGATGATAATGCAAGCTTTGTGAATGGGTTTCAGTCCTTTGTTTGTATTATTTGCTTCATTTCAGATCCTAAATTATATCTTATCAGCCTATGTATGTTTTATGTTGCAATCTTTGGTTTGTGTCTATTTGCATGACAAAAATATTCACCACTCCTTTTGGTGCATCACCATCTTTAGTTAGTTTCAATTTTTTGCATTTCTATCCCTGTCTCCTTGCAATTTAGAGTAGGATTAGGATCTGAACCTCTGTAGTTGTGCAAATATAGATCTAAATCAGAGGAGTTTGAGGAACCAGCCTCTAATCTAGAGATTCCTCTCTCAGTTTCACAAGTCCCACACTTGGAGAGAGGTTTCCATGTTGTGCAATCACACTGGATGCCTAAGACATCATTTAGAACCTTGATTTACATCCAGGGGTGCTGTGATTTTGCACTAACAGTTTTGGCATGCCGGGTGGGACACTAGAGGTCTCATTTTTATTTGCAGCAAAGTTGATGTGCATCTGCTGCAATTTTCTTGCTTGAAAAGAGCTATTATTTGCATATCTGGTGACTCCAAGGGGAAGAATCAACTGGTTTCAGCAGTGCAGGCCTGAAAACTCATGAGAAGAGTCACCACAAGGTCAAGAGTTGGAGAAGAAGAAGTGTTGTTTGAATACCTGCAATTATCTCCAAGAAGAAGGTAAAGAGGAAGAAGGATTCAAAGGTCTCCATCTCCACCAAACAGAACTCTCTCAACTCCTCCACCTGGTAGGCCTTTCATTCAGTCAACAAGGGTTTTAAGACCAATTAGAATGGCACAAAACAACCCCTATGTCAACTTCACAGGCAGCAGCCCACTTGCCCTCAATGCACAACATCCAATTCCTATTGCAGCCTTGAAGAACATTCCCTACTTCACTGGAGAAAATCAGACTACTCCAGGTGATCATGTTAAAGACATTGCTAACCTTTGTGCAATCCATGAAATCAATGAGATGCAAGTGGCTGTCAAGTTACTGGCATCTTCATTCAAGGGTAAAGCATTGCAATGGTTTAGGAGCCTTGGAGCTGGTTCTATCACAAATTGGAATCAGCTGTGTATAGCACTTCATGAGCAATTTGGAGAAAAGGGAGACAACTTGTCTCTTTTGGAGCAGCTGACAACCATCAAGAGAGCTCCCAATGAGTAGCTGACCGATTTCAACTTCAGATTTCAAAAGACTTGGGAGAGAATTCCAGTGGCAGTCAGGCCAACAGCAGAAGGTGCTTTTCTCTACTATCTCAAAGCTCTAAATTCTGATATTTCTATGTTAATTCAGTCCATGGGAGGCATAACTATCCCTATGGCTTATAGCATTGCCATTAGGGCTGAAAATTGTTTGATCCAAGCTGGCAAACTTGCCCCTAGACCTCCCATGCCATTGTTTCCAAGTTTAGAGAGTCCAAACACCAATCAAGCACCTAATTTGGCTCCTTCTCCCACTCCTAGAAATCAAAGTTCAAATGAAGCTTCCACTTCATCTCCAAGTGCCCCAAATGAGCTTCAAGAAGTCATGAAGCAATTGCAAAACCTAGGCAATGAGCTGGTTACTCTCAAAAGGCAGCAGGCCCAAGGTTTTAGACCTTCTTATCAACCCCAAGCTCAGCCTAATAGGCAGCCATACCAACCACAAAGGCCACCTAATCCAGCTGCAAATATGAATCAAACAAGGCCTCCTGCCAATAGACCATTTCAGCCCTATAATCCAAATGCCATATCTGCCTCTAAGGCATTGGTGCCAACACAAAACAACATTGCCCAGGAGTATGATTGGTGTTTTCCATGCAATGAGCCTCATAACCAATCCATGTGCTTCAATGGTGCTTTGAATCAAGCATTAATGGTGACAACTACTGGTGTGGAGGGTGAGGGCAGTCAAGGAAACAACCAACAACAAGAAACATTCCAACAGCAATCAGCCCCAAATGACACCACATTGGTAAATTGGCAAGCAGAGGATTTTTGTGGCATGAACCAGGTAGTTTCTCAAGGTGTTGCAGCCAACACAAGGTCAAAAAGGAGGAATTTGGGTGAAGAACAGCCATTAGCCCCAACCAATCCACGACCTTCTATGGTTCCACAAGTGGTTGGCAAACAAAATCCGGTTGTAAATGCACAAGGGCAGCCAAGAACAGCCCCTAGGCCAACTCAAATACCAGTTGTTGCTGCCCACATGCAAGGAGTGAATGTGCAAACCAAGGGACAACAAAGAGATCCTTCATCACCATTCAGTATCATTGATCAGATGAAGAAGACAAATGTCAATATATCAATGTGGGAATCCCTATCTATCCCAGGCCAAAGAGATCTGCTGCAAGCTGCCATGAAGGACTGGCCAACTTCAAATCAGCAAGTTCAAATGCAAGACAAAGTGCTTACAAATGCTGCCCAGCCTGAGGGAAATCATGGAGGACAACAAGGTAAAATGTTGAAGCCCCCTCCTTTCTATGTTTCATTGATCATTGGAAATCAGCTAGTGCACAATTGCATGATAGACTCCGGGGCAAGTAGCTCAGTAATGCCTAAACAAATAGCTGATCAGCTAGGGCTCCAGTATGAAACCATATCCAAAGGGGTAGTGCAGCTGGATGGGACAGCAGTAACAACAGTTGGGGTGATTAGAAACTTGAGTCTTACCTTGCATGCATGTCCAAATGTTGTTGTTTTACAAGATGTATCAGTCATAGACCTTCCACCACTCTTTTCCCTATGCTTGTCAAGGGACTTCACAGCCAAGATTGGGGGATATTTGTCTGCTGATTGGTCACACATGTTGTTCAGAACGAGGTATGGAACTAAGGCTACAATTAGGTCTAAACCTATTGCAAACTTCCACATTGAGCCTTACACTCCAAGTCAGATTAATGCCAATTGTTCAGCATTTGATCAAGAGGATCACCCAAGCACTGATGAAGCTGACACTGAGGTTGGAAGCATCCCAGATCTAACTCTTGATGAATGGGCAAACAAGATACATGCATTTGATCCTTATCAAGAAGTGGAAGAATCTGAGCTAGGGGTCTATTGCATACACGAAGAAAATCAGCCTATTCCTAGCATCACCAAGCCAAACCACAAAGATGACAATGAGGTATGGCAGCTGTTTTTTGATGGATCAAGGAGTAGACAAGGTGCAGGAGGTGGAGCTATGCTTGTTTCACCTCAAGGAATAAAGTACTATTCAGCTTTTAGATTTCAGTTTGCATGCTCCAATAACACTGCTGAATATGAAGCCTTGGTGCAAGGGATGCATTGGGCAATCAAGAAGAAAATAAAGAACTTGCAAGTCTTTGGTGACAGTGAATTGATTGTAAATCAGGTCAAGGGACAACATGCTACCAAGAATGATCTACTCAAGTGCTACAAGAACAGGGTGTGGGACCTCATGGAATATTTTGAGGGTTTTGGCATCAAATCCATTCCTAGGAAAGAGAATCAAGCTGTTGACAGGCTTGCAGCAGTAGGGGCAGCCTTTGACATTGTGGAAAGCATTCAACAAGACAAGGTACAGCCAAACATCCATGTGATTGTGAGGCCTTCAGTGCCAGATAACAATGTTAGTTGGCAAGTGTTTGAAAATGACCAGAAAATCATCCATTTCTTGCAAGAAGAAGCTGAGTTCTCAGCCAAGAATCAAGAAAAATTGGAACAGCAGTATGGTGACCAAGTGGTACAGCTGAGAACTAACAAGCTGCCCAAGGGACTTATCACTTTGGAGTCCATTTTTAACCCCAATGATCAGTTTAGAAAGGAGAAAGCAAACATTCAGGTCAAGAGAGAGGATTCAGTATCCATCTTGGTAGAAGAGAACAAACCATTGCAAATTGGAAGGATGACAACTGAACAAGAAAGGTATGAGTTCATACAACTGTGTCAAGAGTTCCCTGACATGTTTTCTTGGAGCTATGAAGACTTGAAAGGTTTCAATCCCAACTTAGCTCAGCATACCATCGAATTGGATCCAAATACTAAGCCTGTCAGGTAGAAACAAAGACCAGTCAATCCACACATGGAGCCTCTCATGAGGAAAGAATTGGACAAGTTGATTGAGTCAAGGATCATATTCCCAATCAATCATTCTAGTTGGGTTGCCAACTTAGTTCCAGTCAGAAAGAAGAGTGGAGAGATCAGATTGTGTGTTGACTTCAGAGACTTGAATAGAGCCTCTCTCAAGGACCATTACCCACTCCCTTCCATGGAGAAAATCTTGCAAGTTGTGGCTGGCTCCGAGAGGTTTTCACTACTTGATGGCTACTCAGGCTACAATCAGATTATGGTGAAGGAAGAGGACCAGTTCAAGACAGCCTTCACAACCAAATGGGGAACTTTTGCATACAGGAAAATGCCATTTGGGCTGTCCAACGCTGGTGCTACCTTCCAAAGGGCAATGGACATGGCATTCAAAGGTTTGATTAACAACGTGGTGCTGATTTACCTTGATGATATCACTATTTTTTCCAAAAATGCAGCAGACCACCTCTCTCATTTGAGACAAGTCTTCACGAGGTGCAGGAGATTTGGAGTGTCTTTGAATCCTAAGAAGTGTATCTTTCTTGCACATGAAGGAAAGCTCCTTGGCCATATTGTCTCCAAAGAAGGATTAGCAATTGATCCAGAGAGGGTTGAAGCCATAAGAGCACTACCATTGCCAAGCCACAAGAAAGCCCTTCAGAGTTTCTTGGGAAGGATAAACTTTGTTCGGAGGTTTGTCCCAGATTTTGCAGCCCTTGTCAAGCCCATCACCAAAATGTTAAAGAAGAGCATGGCTTTCAAGTGGACAGCAGAAGGCAAGGAGAGTTTTGAAGCAATCAAAGAAGCCATCTCTCAAGCACCAACTCTCATCAACCCAGACTTCTCCAAGGATTTCATCCTCTATGCATTTGGAGGTAATGACACTATTTCTGCCATTTTGGTACAGCAGAACAAGGATAATGATGAGCAGCCAATTGCCTTCTTCAGCCGGAGCCTAGATGACTATGAGGTGAGGTACTCTTTTATTGAGAAGCATGTGCTGGCAGTAATCAGAAGCTTGAAGAAATTCAAGCATTTAATCTCAAACAACAAGGTCCAGTTGCTGGTCTCACATGCTGGGGTTAAGGACTTCCTCCTCAACAAGGATTTGAATGAGAAAAGGGCAGGTTGGATCACCCGTGTCATGGAGTATGACATTGAGATCAAGATCACCAAGCTGGTAAGAGGGAAAGGATTGTGTGAGCAGCTGGTTTTGGGGAAGCAAAGAGAAGTATGCAATGAAGAAGAGGCTGTTTTGACAGTCCAGGACAGCCATGAGCCAAGTGGCAATCAAGAAGAAGACAATGCTGCCCCCACTCCTTGCTGGACCCAAGGTATTATACACTTCCTAGGCACAGGCCTATGCCCTCCGGAGATGAACAAGACCCAAAGGAGACACTTCAGATTGCAGGCTGTCCCATATGCCATTGTTGATGGAGTTTTGTTCAAGAAAGATGTGAATGGAGTGCTGCTGAGATGCATTAGCACAAATCAGATTCAAAGGGTGTTGGAAGAGTTCCATGGTGGACCAGCTGGTGGTCATTTTGCACCAAGAGTGACAGCTCTAAAAATCATGAAGGCTGGTTATTATTGGCCTAAAATCTTCAGTGATTGCTATGCATGGATCAAGAGGTGTAAGAATTGTGCATTCTTCACAGGAAAAGAGAGACTTGCTGCCCTTCCATTACATCCAATCTCAGTTGACCAGCCATTCATGCAATGGGGTTTGGACTTCATTGGAGTCATTAATCCCAATTCAAGCCAAGGGCACAAATGGATTTTGACAGCCACAGACTACTTCACCAAATGGACAGAAGCAGTAGCACTCAAAGAGGCAAATGAGTCTAGCATCTTAGACCTTTATGAGGGGATAACAACCAGATTTGGTGTACCTACTACAATAATCTCAGATAATGCATTGGCATTCATTGGATCTAAGGTGACTGAGTGGGCTGTCAAGAACGGTATCTACCTAAGCACTTCATCAAACTATTACCCTCAAGGTAATGGCCAGGCGAGTCTACAAACAAGAACTTGTTGAGGATCATTAGGAGGACTCTTGATGAGAATCAGAGGTCTTGGCATACCAAACTGAAATCAGCCTTATGGGCTGATAGGATAACTCCCAAAAGATCCACAGGTAACTCTCCATTCAAACTTGTCTATGGAAGAGAGGCAATCTTGCCCATGTCACTTGAGTTGCCAACATTGGAACTCATGAAGCAGCTGGAGTTGCTAGAGTTTGAGCCCATGGAGGTGAGGTATGCAGAGTTGATGGAGCTGCAAGAGATCAGAAATCAGGCATCCCAAGCAATGGAAAAGGATCAAGCTTCGATCAAAAAGACCTTTGATAGGAAGGCCAAGGATAGATCTTTTCAGGTTGGAGATCTAGTGTTGAAATGGGATGTGGATAGAGCAAAACCGGGAAGGCATTCAAAATTTGATGCCATTTGGAGTGGCCCATACATGGTCACGAAGTGCAAGGACAATAATGCTTTCCAATTGGCCCCATTGGATGGTGAAGAACTGTAGATTCCAGTAAATGGAATCTATCTCAAGCATTGCTTCTAGAGGGAAATTCACTACCTTGTAAATATTAGATTAGATTTTCATTCCTCCAAGTGCTTGTGCACATTGTTTTGCTGTAGGTTAGTTTTGTTTTCCCTAAGTGCTTTGGCACAGCTTGCTGTCCATGGAGATGTTTTGCAGTCCTTGCTTCCATCAGGTGATATTCCATCTTCCTCCTTACACATTCTAAGTTAGTTGGGGTTCTAAACAGAATATTTGATGACTCCATGCCCAATGGACTGCTTCAGGCAACTGGTAAATTCATCTAGCAGGCAGATGACCCCGTTGAGTCACCAAATTGTTATCCAAAATTCACCCCCAGGGTAATTTTGATAACATGCATTAAATTCTTTAGTCCCAAGAAAGATAGATTGATTCAAGGAAAAAAATCATGTTTCTAGGGTCCCCTCAGCTTTTTCCTAACTCTCCTATCCAAGAAGAAAAGAGCAAGTTCTAAAAAAGGGTGAAAAGTTACAGAAAAACAAGCTTGGGGCAGAAAAAATCATGAAAATTGGCTAAGTCCTGGTCCAGGCGGCCCTTGGGACAGTTGGGACGTCGGGGCGTGAATCGGCCGAAAGGCCGCCAGGTAGTCCACGCAGCAAAGGGACATCCGTGCCGTGGGGACATGTGGGACGTGAAACGGTGAACCGGCCGAAGGTGAAAAAATTGACTAACTGTTGTGCAAAACAGGCTGGGACATCTGGGCCGTGAGGACGCGAAGGATGCGAAAAGGCGAAGCGGCCGAGATCAGTCCCGGTGGTAGGAAGAACTTGTCAGTCTGGGACAGTTGAGACAAAGGGATGCATGGGACGTAGAAAGCTGGAAGAGCCGAGAGCCAATGGAAATGTGCCACATGTCTTCGCCTCAAAGAGGGACAAGGAAGCCCGAATCGGGTAGATCGGAGAAATTTATCCCAGACAATTTCGGACATCCAAGCTAGAAGTACACAGCGGACGCGGGGAGCCGAAAGAGCCATTGACGAATCAGAACATGCCACGTTCTTCGTGGATCAGAGCGGTGGAGGAAAGGGTGAGATTTTTACTTAATGTTTTGCCGAGTTTCCAAAGGTGAAGTTTGGAGCATTGGCCCGAGCCAATAAAAAGAGGACGCGTGTCCTAAGGAGAAGGGGAGTGCGGAGCTTGGGGAGGACTTGGAGAATTTGGCAAAAGTTTTGGCCAAAAAACTAAAAGGTAAAAGATGCCCCCGCACCCCTGTCAACCAACCAAAGCGTGCCACGTGTCCCAAGTGGCGGGGCACGGGGGAAAAAATGGAAAATTTTCCAAAGAGTTAAAAAGGTCAAAATTTCAAAGGAAAGCCTGCGGAAAGGTGGAGGAGAGAGAATTTCTCAGTGAACCAGCACCTGACACGTGCCATCTAACCGGCGGAGTGCGGAAATTTTTTTAAAAAATTTCCAAAATGTAAAAAAGGTCAAAATTTAATTTTTTTTTCCCAACATCCGTTTTTTGGGCCGTTTTGCCCTAAAACTTCAGACCTTCATATCTTTTGATCCAGAGCTCAGATTTGCATGTTCTTCATATCATTGGAAAGCTTATGAAATTCTCTACAGGATTCCATGGTCAATTTTGAATTTTGGTTTAGTTTCAAGAGAGAAAATTCAAAAAATGGCTCTGGTACATGTCCATGGGCAGAAATGACCTTTCAGCGACCAAATTTAATGCAGGATGGGTCGCATTCTCCTCCAATTCGGTAAAAAATGATAGGGTATGGGTTTGTAAGGTCCACCCATACTATTTTAATGTATTTGCAGTCAATGAGGAATGGGCTCCCATGTTTTGTACATTTTCTCTCTCCTAGGCTCGACCCATGCAATGTAAAAGCCAGATTTGGCTCATTTCTTCGGAGGAGAACACTTTTGGCATAAGAAAACTTCTTCTTTCACCTCCAGCAAGTGATTGTTGCAAGAATCAGACCTCTTCAAATATTGTAATAGTTTTTCTACCTCTCTGAGGTTGTAATGCAATGGTTTTGACATTGGAAATGATAATGCAAGCTTTGTGAATGAGTTTCAGTCCTTTGTTTGTATTATTTGCTTCATTTTAGATCCTAAATTATATCTTATCAGCCTGTGTATGTTTTATGTTGCAATCTTTGGTTTGTGTCTATTTGCATGACAAAAATATTCACCACTCCTTTTGGTGCATCACCATCTTTAGTTAGTTTCAATTTTTGCATTTCTATCCCTGTCTCCTTGCAATTTAGAGTAGGATTAGGATCTGAACCTCTGTAGTTGTGCAAATATAGATCTAAATCAGAGGAGTTTGAGGAACTAGCCTCTAATCTGGAGATTCCTCTCTCAGTTTCACAAGTCCCACACTTGGAGAGAGGTTTCCATGTTGTGCAATCACACTGGATGCCTAAGACATCATTTAGAACCTTGATTTGCATCCAGGGGTGCTGTGATTTTGCACTAACAGGGACATGTTATTTACCTATACCTTAGCCTTACCTATGCCCTAACCTACATACCCTGACTTAAATCACCTTTTGTGAAATTTGAATTTATGTGCTCGTTATACTTTGCAATGTTATTACCCATGTTGTTTAGCCTAATGATCTTACCATGCCTAATGACATGATATTTATCCTAACCATAAATTTTGTGTCATGGAACAAAACCTATTACCTATTCCTACACTTGACCTCGTTGTGCTTCAGGACCATATCTTATACCTTGGATACCTAGATCACTTAAACCTCATTTGGATAAACATATTCCCTTTTCATAACGTAGAGTTTGCAAGCTCTTCCACTTGGTATCATATCGTAATCTATACGTGTGCGTGCATTCGATTACCATTACCATTACCCATTACCCAAAATGACCATACCCATTACCTTCTACCTACCCTCACTTTCATCAATCACCTATTTATCAAACCACTCCTTGACTACTTTTCCAACCTCGTCGGTTTGTATTTTTAGGGGGATCACCTTCAGCCCTACTTGGGGAAACCTAACCTCCACTCATACCTGGGACCACCAACTCCTTAATTTTTTTGAGCATCACTTACCAATACAATCTACGTGAAAAAAAGGGGAAAATGTAGACACCAAATTTAGTTCATACTCCCCTTGGTCCCCTTTTATCAATTAATGTAACATGTTCACTTAACCATGACCCCTTTACCCCGCATTCGTATTAATTTAATTACTTACAATTGAATTAATGTTCATCCTCACATTATTAATTAATTTAATTACTTTAATTAGGTTAATTTTCACATCACCTAGACACCTTACCCTGGACCTATTCTAGTGGCATTTAACTCATAATGACCAAGTCATCACTCTCAACATTGAGTCATCACTCCCAGTGTTGAGTCACCACTTGACCTAACTAACTAAGACTTCTTCCTAAAACCTAATTAGACTTCTTCTATGAATTTATTTCCTTCTCTCACGTGAACTCCACTTCCCTAAGCAGACTCAATCAGAATCATGCCAAAAATAGTAAAGATCTACCTATTTTTGGTAAACCTATACTTTCCCACCCTAACCGACATCGGTTATCCCTTAACCGATGCCGGTCACCTTAACCGTCATCGGTTACCTTATATACACTTTCACAACTCTTTACCTAGGTTGGTCATTTTCAGTTTGGAGAGTTCTATCACATTCAAGCATGATTCAAAGACTTCTCATCATCCAGACGACAAACACACACAACCACATTGCCCAAGAAAAGCATCCAATTCATCTTTCCAAAGTGCATTGGAAATATTCACGGGAACAATCTGGGAGCATTTCCATGGAATTAAACACAAAACCTCTTCAAGATTAATTACTATCTCCTTAACCTCCCAAGATCTACAAGACATCAAGTAAATATACTGTGATTTTAATCATTTGTACTTATTCCTTTTGTAGATCGTTGTTTTCTTTTAGTAGTTTATTTCCTTTGTTGTATATATATCACCTTCCTCCCATCAACCCACTATTCAACCATCCCAAGAATTTTCACCATTCTAAACCTCCTTCTTAGTATCCCTGAGTCTTCTCAGCCATATTACGACCCAAACCATTACTACCCTCATTCTCTGTGTAATCACAGAGAGCCTAAAAACCTCTGTATAATAATTTACTACCAAATTTCCCCTACCCATTGGGACCTTAACCGTCTTCGGTCTCACCTCTGTACCGATACCAATTACCTTAACCATCGTTGGTCTCCCCTCTTTACCGGCATCGGTCACCAAACCAATGTCGGTCATTCTATGTTTTCTACTAACCTTCACCAAACTGCCTCTAACATCACCTAAATTCCACCCAGATTTTACCAGATACCTCTGTGACCTTACCTAACACTCATAGTGACCTATCACTAACCAGAAACATACATTGCCTTATGCTAGATTAGTTTAGATTTCAAAACCTTGCTTAATCTAGTGTTTTTGTAACATTTTGAGATACCTAAATCAAAGTTTAGCAATAGAACCTTTATTTATTGCATTTGGAACTTTCATTAATTTGATAAAAATAGAGTATTGACAGTCATTCGAGGAAGAATCACACTTCCAAGATCTAGCCTTGCTAGACATTCCTCTGAATCTACGGCGCTATTTAATATCATTTGGTGGTCTTGTTTTGCATCTACAGGTAATCCTTTCCAGAAAAGAAAGAGTTCTCTACAAGTAGCTTGGATAAAATCAGTAACGCACGCATTCAACCTACCAACTACATAATCACAGGTATTCCTCCTTACCTTTTATCTTATGTGTGTTTTATGAGGACACAACAATTCGGTGAAACATGCGACATGTAATGGTTGAAAAGCTGATTGATGTCAGGGAGAATTCACAAAATAGATCTAATAAGTTGTCAAAATAACTAAGAGGAAGGGGTGGAGGGCATGCGGGGAATGTGACCAAGGAGTTTAGGGGCGTTGAGGTGCCAACCTTCCTATGAATAGATAGACTTAGAATTTGGCCTAGAAGTTATCCATTAATATAGGGAATTATTCTAAAAACGTTTTGGAAAATTTTGGGGCCATCTACCTGCTATATGAAGGAGATCAGTATCCTAGAGAATCCATGAAGGCATGGATTCTATTATGTAATCATGAAACTACCCCTGCATTCACTTGAAGATGCACAAAACTGTATTATGATATCTTGCAACTACTTTGAAAACTAGACTAAGATATGCATTCTAGAAGAAACAAAAGAGCACGCAGTAAGAAGAGCAAGAAAGAAATAACTATGTACAAAAAAACTATGTACACGCAACGCACTTAGAGGAATTGAAAATACTCTAATATATACAACATGATGCAACACACTTAATGGAAGAGTTTGAGATAGATCCCATTTACTAGGATTTGTAGCATGCCTTCATCAAGATGAGTCAACTTGAAAGAGTTAGCATCCTTGTTGGAACTGAGGATGTATAGGCCACTCCAAAGTGCATCAAACTTTGAATGTTTCCATGTTTTCCTATGTCATGCATCCCATTTTAAGACCAAGTCCCCAATTTGAAACTTGAGGCCTAGCCTTTTTGTCAAACTATTTCTTTGTTGATGTTGATGTTGTTCTAATTTGATCATGGCATAGAGTTCCTTAGTTCTTCAAGATTAATCAAATCTACCATTCTGATTTCTCTTTGGTATGTTCACCTCAAATTCTAGCTATTGGGAAAGTCTAATGAATTTAAATCTAAAGATCAAAGGAAGGATAACCTCCTTGCCATGGACAAGCTTGTAAGGAGAAGTTCCTATTACCTTTTTTACTATGATTCTATCTTCCCAAAGCATGCGCAAGACCTTTGTATGCCACTATCTTTGGATGATGTCCATTACACGCTTCATAATTCTGATCAAGTTCTTGTTTGTTGATTCTGCCAAACTGTTTCCTTGAGTGTAATAGTTGGAAGAATTATTTAGGTAAATGCCCAGACTTAGAGCCCAATTGGTAATTTTAGTGCCAAGGAATGATTTCACATTATCAGAGATAATTGTTTGAGGAACCAAACCTTGTTACAATACCCTCGAGAAAGTTCAAGGATGACTGACTCGGTTGATTCCTTGAGTGTGACAGCTTATGTCTATCTAGTGATGTAATCTGTAGATGTCAGAACCCATTTATATCTAGTGCTTGAATGAGGATTGATCATGCCCATGAATTCGAGACCCCATTACATAAAAGGTTGATCTGCTTGGATTGGTCAGAGGGGAAGCGCTGCCAATTTTTTCTTTCCTGTAAATAAAGTGCATTCCTTGTATTTTGTGACCCACTTGTGTCCATTCAAAAATAGGGTAGGCCAGAAGATACCTGCCATTATGATTTTTAGCTTTGTAGTTTTGGTAGAGAAGTGTCCACCAGAGAATCCATCAAGAAATTTTTCTAACTCTTTTTCATTCTATGCATCATTGATACATCTTAATAGCACGCCATCAAGATTTATTTTGAAGAGAAGTCCATCAATCAACACATAAGGAATATATTTTTATCTCATATGTCTTATCTTTCCTTTTTCAAACCAGGAGGGTATGCCCTCGAAAGAGATAATGTGATCATATCCTTCATCCATGTTGTGCATGCTAGGATCTATATTCTGAGGATAGTTCAAGCCCTTCAGCACGGAAGACCTTCTTCATCCAAGAAAAAATAAGTCTCTTGATTTTCTGTGCATCCTCAGCAAAAATCCTGTAGAGTGCACTACCTCTTACCATCTTTATGGACTTGATAGTCACATCATACTCCATGATTTTGGTCACCCATCATGCTCTTTTCTCACTTATTTATGCTCCCGTGATGAAGTATCTGACAGAAGAGTGGGAAACTAATACCTTGATATGGTTGTTGGTGAGCATACTTTGGATTTGAGTGTGCGCAGAATACTTTCTTCTCTGTGTGACTATATTTTAGTTCATAATCCTTCAGTGTCTAGCTGAATAAAGTGACTGGTTGCTCCATCCCTTGTTCATTTTTTTGTGTTAGGACAGAAGCAACACTTACATTAGTGCCACAAGCATAAAGGATGAAATCCTTGGAATAATCTGGGTTGATAAGTGTTGGTGCGCAACCAATCTCTTGCTTGATTTTGTTGAATATTTCTCTTCCTTTTGTTGTCCATCTGAAGGCTATTTCCTTCTTGAGCATTAAGGTGATGGACCTGAACCAGTCCCACAAAGTTAGGATGAAACTCCTAACAAAATTGATTTTTCCTAGGAAGGACTGTAAGGCTTTTTTGTGCGACTAGTAGGGAAAGATCTAGGATGGTTAAAATGCCCTCAAGATCAGTTGCGATGTCATCCTTTGAAACCACATGGCCCAAGAGCTTGCCTTGTACCAATAGTAAAATTACACTTCTTGGGGTTAAGAGACACTCCAAAATCTCTACATCTCTCAAATAATTTCTCCAAATGTGCCATATGATCCACACCTTGCTTTGAGAAGACATTTATGTCATCTAGGTAGACCAATATTAACTCATTGTTGTATCCTTTGAAGGAAGTATTTATGGTGCGCTGAAATGTGGCACCCACATTTGACAGACCAAAGGGAATTTTCTAATATGCATATGTTCCCCATTTGGTTGTAAATGTTGTTTTGAATTGATCCTCTTCCTTAAGCAAGATCTGGTTGAAACCTGAATACCCATCTAGCATGGAGAATCTGTGTGCCAACCACAGTTTGGAGAATATGCTCCATTGAAGGAAAAGGATAATGATCCTTTAGACATTCCTTGTTCAAATCTATGAAATCAACACAGAGTCCAATTTCACCATTCTTCTTGTGCACTGGAACAAGATTTAGGACCCAGGTAGAGTATTTGATAGGAAAAATAATTTTTGCCTCAATGAGTTTGGATAACTCCTTCCTCATGAGGGGCTCTATCTTTAGATTGACTTGTCATTGCTTCTGTATGATGGGCTTGATACTAAGATCAAGGTCAATGGACTATTAAGAAACACTTGAATCAAAATATTTGAGGTATTCATAATCCTATGAGAATATATCACATATTTCGACATAAGAGATAGATGAAGGCTTGTTTATCTTCATGCACACAAGTCTTGTTTAGCAACAACTCTTTCCCACACGCAATAGTGACTAAGGATCAATCTTCTTGCATGGCGTGCATGTACCTTTCTTCACACTTGAACTCATCATTTGGGCTAAAATTTTTCTCTAAGGTGACCAACCCTTTAGGAAACTTGTTTCTCTTCAACTATATCTCTTAGTCACCATATTTGTCATGCAAGTCATCTTACATGTTTGATGATAACTCAACTTCATTCTAGATAAACTAGACGGTTTGTGCATCACTATCAAACACTTTCCATCTGGTGTTGTTTTCTAGAATGGATGGTCTAATCACCATCTTAATGTGCTGAGTGTTTCCTTTAACAAAGTCCTCAGTAGGAGAGAACTATGAACCCAGTGCGACCATCTAGTCAGCTTCCTTATTCATTCTGTATGGCACCACCTGCAGGTTTAGAGCATCAAATCTCTCAAGGAGGTCCCATAATCTATGATTATAATCTTTGAGAAGCTTATTATTTGTCTGGAACACTTTAGTGACTTGGTGGATAACCAATTTTGTATCCCCAAAGATCTGCAGTGCCTTAATTTTCTTCTTCTTAGCAATGAGCAAGCCATGTACCAATGCTTCATACTCTGCCACATTGTTAGAACATGTGAACTGTAGCCTGTGTGCAGATAAGAATACCTCATCCTTAGGGGAAATGAGAACCACTCCTGCTCCCATGTCATTTATGCTTCTAGATCCATCAAAGTACAACTTCCATAGACCATGCTCAACTCTATTTTCCTTGAGCGTGCATGGAAGCACAACTTCTTCTTCAAGAATCTAATAAGTACCAAGCCTAGTTTCATAAGCTTTAAGTTCTTTAGCATAGGGATAAAATTTATGGTGTCTTTCTGCCCATTCATCAAGCACTAGGTCAGGAATAAAGGGTGGAAGAGACTGCTCTTCAGGAACTAAAGCTTGTTCTTCTTGGATTAAACAGTTGGCTTAGAGAGGGTATGAGACATATGACTCTACATGATAGTAAAATAGAGGCTCATCTTTTATGGTGAATTGGGTACCATACCTTGTCTTGAGTAGCATATGACACCAACAAGAAGAGAAGTAACCACCCACTTTAGCAGTAAAGTCTCTTGATAGGCATAGGGAAAACAAAGGAGTTAGGTCAATTATTGACACATATTGAGTGATAGTTAGGTTTGGACATGCATGGGGGTTAAATCAACATCCTTGATGACTCCGAAGGTGGTAATAATTGAACCACAAAGTTACAGGATTGCTTTAGATAAAGGGATATATTTCATATCTAAGACACCAGCTATTTTCTTAGGCATAATAGAAGTACTAGCACCTGAGTCAATCACACAATTATGCACTAGGTGCTTGCCTATGATCAAGGAAATATATAAGGGTGGGGTTTTTTAAAATTTAATTACTTGTTTCTCTTCTTCTTGGAAGACATTAATAGAAGTTTGTGGATTTTTCATAGTTGGATCAATTTGCGGTAGTTGCACCAGAGCTTCATACAACAAATCCCACTTAGATGGAATGGTAAGGGCATCCCACATTGTGACATTTATGTTTGTTCTCTTCATCTAGTTAATAATTCTAAATGGAAGGCCCCTTGTCTTATGTATTTTAGGAACAACATCCCTTCTTGGCTGTTCAGGCATAGAAGCCTGGATTTTAGCTAGAGCAGAGGCTTGACCTCCCAAAGGAGGGGCACACTCTGCTTTAGAAGGAGCTTTGCACGGGGCCTCTTACATACTGACTTGAGTGCTTTTACTAGAGGATGAATTATCTACATATTTATTATTTTAAGGGTTAGATTTCATTATTGGTAGTGGTACCTACACACCTGATTCTAACATTCTCTTATTATATCTTTTGTTGTCCACAACTTGGGCATGCAGTTTGTTTGTATCTTCTGCAACTTGGTTGATTACACAGAAGTCCTCTGCGCCAGATAACATCAAGTTTGTCTCTGGAGGAGATTTTGGTCTTCCTTGGCCAAGATCAGGTTCAAGGGAACTTTTTGAGGGCTCACAAACTAATGTATTATAGATCATGAAGGCCTGGGCATGCACAAAATTGGCACAATGATATTGACTATGAGGCATGTTGCAAGGGAAGAACTATTCTGTCTCTTACACTAATTTTTTTTTCACTAGGATGAGTGCCTGACTTCCACTGGGTACTGGAAGAGAAGGCATGGGAGGAACAACTTGCAAGGGTAGATGTGCATTGGGATGTCATCCATCATTCTACTTTTTGGGCACATATCTTTAATTTCCATATTGATTCCACCAAGGTTGATTGCTTTGACCATGTGCCTAATTAGAATTGGCTCTATAAGCTTGCACATGTTACTTTTCTAATGATATGAATTTATTTGATCAATTTCTAATTAGGGCCTTCAACTCTGCATCTTCCCTTTGCTACACTGGAGAGATGAGGATGTTGAGGAAAACAGTTGCACACTTTTTTCAGAAATAGGAACAGGGGCCATAGAAGGCTAGGGTGCTTGTGACATTTTTGGGAACAAGGGCATAACCAATCTAGGAGCTATCTTTCCCACTTGAATAGTACTATTTTCCACCCTTACTACAATACTATAAGCATCTAGTAAGGTCCTACCTCTCATGGATTGGATCATAACTAAAATATCATTGTTGACCACCTTTATTTAATACAGGAAAGAATGCTAGGCTATAGGTCTTACCACAAGAGGGATTATGTCCCTAGTATTTTGAAATCTGATGTTGAAATCAATTATCTACTCATTAGGCATCCTCCTTGTTGTTATTTTCTCAACCAAAGATAGGTGATCTAACTTATCTTCAAAGTAATTACAAATATTTGTTCTAAGATCATCCTAGGTGGTGATGGATCCAAGTCTTAAGCCTTGGTACCATTGAAGTACTTTACCTTTGAAAGACGTTGCAAGCAAACTGACTGCTACATCTTCATATGTGACCAAATAGAGTGAGCACACATTTTCTATATCATGGATATGCTCATGAGGGGTGACTTGATTCTCACTAGTAAAGTATGGAATACTCTTGAGTGCACCATTTGGCATACCATGTTGCATAGCTAGAAGTAAGGGAATCCTTCTTGAAAAGTTTGCAAAGTTTCTCAATGGAGGAGGTTGTTGATGTGTCATTTTAGGGCACGTAGGTTTTCTATTTTGAGGATTTGAATGGGTGCAGAACGTAAGAAATGGAGATACACGCACATATTTTCTATAACTAACTCTCCTCCAAGATAGTTGGAGGTACTCAAAAGAATCCTCAACTACTGCACTTCTTCTTGTGTGCACTCTTATCATGAAATGAGCTCAGAACTACAGAAACAAAGATCTTAAATATTTAGAGTCACCATATGTGTCGAAATGAGCCTCCAAAGGCTAAAACACTAAGTCCACACTAGAATTTAGAGATATGAAATTTGATCTTTCAGTGCTAGTCCCACCGGGTGTGTCAGAAACTATTGGTTTCTCGAATGTGCACCTGCATCCCAAATCTTGGAAGGGCCAAGGTGTTTGAGACCACAATGGAACTTTCCCCAAGTTGTGAGATCTTGAATGCTTGGGATAGATCTCTAGAGAAGGACGACTCCTCTATCTATTTCTACTATTATACTACTCCTAGTGTTGAAAGGGGAAACTAAGCTAATAATGCGAAGGGACCAAGGATATAAGGATGACATAAAAGGAAACTACACTAAAAGGTGATAGCACTAGAAAAGAGGGATGAACACAATCTATTCTGAGTAAGAATGAAAGGAAATGTGTGAAAGGAGGCTAGGGATGAGTAGCACAGTTAAACACGTATTCACTAGATCATTCTCATGGAACAAACTAAAGAACTGCAAGGGATGTGAAATGGCACAACTAGCACACAATGTAAAATAAAATGCAAAAGAAGGAATGCAAACACGTTAGGATAGAGAATAGTCACAAAATGATGCTTCTATTACTTCCAGAAATGCACAGAACTGTTATAATGATGAAGGAGGCCGATATCCACATGCAAGAGCCAAATCTATAGGTCTGACACTCAAAATATAAAAAGTATGGAGTCCTTAGCAAAATGCGTAAGGATCCAGAGTGTCCAACATAATAAATGAGTCCATCTCTTACATTTATAGATGAATCCATGGAAGAAGAAGGGAAGAAGGAGGGAAAATTTTGAATTTTAAACACAACCACCAATGAAGAAGCATTCAATGCCTACAAATCCTTCTAGAGATCTATGAAATACACTTCCCCAAGCCTTCTTGGCATGTTTAAGGAGGGAAGATCATATCAAATTGGGTGGTTGAAGCAATCAAATCCATTCATCAATGCTCAGAGATACGCTTTCCCATTTCTCACCTGCCAGATCCACCAAAATTTATTGTTTTCATAATTTTAGTTCATGGGATGATTTGCACTAAAATTATGAAATGTGTGGGAATATGATTAGAATGAAGAGTAGAGTGATGCTTAGATACTCTAAAATATACTCTAGTTGGATCCATTTTGTGAATTGATATGAGAGAAAATCCCCATGCAAAGTTATATCGCAAAGGAAAAATAATTATGTGACTTTCCTGAAAAAGAGTTATCCATCATGCAAAGGGGAGAAATTGTAGAGATAGTCATAAGATTGGAATGATCACTAGGATAGTAGATAAATGTGTGGATTTATCAAGATTGTGTTGAAATGTTGAAATATCAACCTCAAGGGTTTTTCAATTGTATGATTTCTGGTATAAGTGAATGTTTGTTTGAATTTCAATAAGTTTTTTTGAATTATTTTATTTTGTTGAATATATGATTTTTTCATGGTTTTACAAAATCTTTTAGAAGAAAATGAATGCAAAGAAAAAGAGAAACATTTTTACTACATCTGATCTATTATGGATAAATGATTTCATTGAAAGCATAAAACAAGCATGTCTAACAAACCCAATATGAAAAAGAAGGAACTACAAAAAAGTTATAAATGAACTAAGATGCTAATAATTTTCATGCAATTGGTCTACAAAAACAAAGTACAACAAAATAAACAAACTAACATACTAACAAAAGTATCATTGCAATGTTGATAAACCGCAATAGTACAACACAATTTGCAAGAATGACATCTAAAGAAACTCTTAATGTGTTCCACATTGAAGAATTAAATAGATATGAATGCCCCCTAGAAATATCTTATAACATGAGAGGATTGGATTGGGCCAAAGAGCAGAGTCATGCTTGGATACTCCAAAATATACTCTTTTCATATCTCATTGAAGATTGATCTATATTAGATTAAAATGTGAAATCCAAATGTTCCCCAAGAAAATTTATATTACAAAAGGGTAAATGATTTTTTTGCCTCGAGCATAGATATACACCACAAGAAAGAAAATTGATTATTGGAATATGATCTAGAATAATCATGAGGAGCATTGTCAAATGACGATATTGCTTGACTATGTTATTCAGTTACTGAGATTTTTTCAAACATTTTCTCAATGTTTTGTGTTTTTCTAGTTTTATATTGTTTTTTTTAAATTTTGGAAACATATTTGAATATTTTTAAATTTTGAACATATTTGAATGTTTTTGTATGTTTTAAAAAATATTTGAATGTTTATGTATTTATGAACATATTTGAATGTTTTTTTGTATTTTGAAACATATTTGAATTTTTTTGTTATTTTTAAAACATATTTGAATGTTTTTAAGTTTTTTGAACATATTTGAATATTTTTGTATTTTTAACTCGGTATAAGGCGTGCACTTTCAGAAATCATTTTCAGACAATTATAAGCATTCCATTCCATTGTTATAAATTTAGATGATGTAATGATAGGATGGCTCACTCCACTCGTGGCTCCGCGTAACTAGGAAAATGATAGGGCTCATCATGGAGAGCTAAGAAGGATGTGAGAATGAGGTGAATAATAATATGAAAATGAATATGATGGATGTTAAAACACAAGGTGTAACAATGATCCGTGTGAGAAAAATGTAACACATCTCTAATTGAGATTATATGACTGATTCCAAGATGATTCCACTGTATAGGTTTTGGCTAGACTTAGATCCATTGTGATGTAGGATAATCAACTCTAGGATATGTATAAGGATGGAAATATCCATTTTTCACTTGAAAATTATCAGTAAAGTTCTAGAGGTCATTAGAAGCTATTTAATTGTGTTAGTTGGTTACTAGGCCTTTCAAATTTCAAATTACTTACTTTCCTCCAAAATTGTAAGTTGAGTTTTGTAGGCCATTTTTGGCTTGTAATAGGTGTTTTTAAGGAGTTGTTATAGCTTATAAAAATTTTAAAAGGATGAAATAGGGGTACAGTGGGTTGTATTAGGTTCTCTATGAGTTAGAAGTCAATATTCAAGTTAGAGGATTTATGTTTTGAAGTTTCAAATCAAAAAGTTTCATTGTATTAGAAACCTCAATGTGTAATTAAGAGGGATAAAGGCTTTCATTCGATGGGAAACTTAAAATATAATTTATATATAGGCCTTATGTAACTATTTTTCTCTCATTCTTTTTGGACATGAATCAAATGTAATCTTCAAGAAAGGTATTGAAGAAGAAACTTGGGGTTTTGATAAATGTGTTCAAGATTTTTAGTGATGTTTAATAAGTATACATGATCTCTTATCTCAAATCAGATTCTTGATCTAGAGGCAAGATGAATTTTGACTTGGTGATGTGTTTATAAGTACCAATAAATTAAGTTTGTTGATGATTTTGGTGTTTTCTTAAATTTGTGACAGTTTTAAGAATATGTGCATGGAATAGGGTGAATGATTTATAATTGTGGTTGGTTTGTAAAATTTATCCACGAGAAAAAAATTTCATCATGTTGTTCACAATAGATAAAATATCTTTCTTGTTGTTAAAATTCAATATATGAAGGAACCCTAAGTGGTAATGACAGTGGAGAACTTATTTGTTGAAACAGAACTTGTGATCTTAACTAGGCTAATTTCTCTTGTAATAGCTTATCTGATTTTCATGCATGAAAAGGTTGTATTGAAGAGATCTTGGTGTAGGGTATGAATCAAGTGAAGTCTAAGCACGAGGCCAAGGAGATATGAAGACCTTCTTGCACTTAGACATGAGTTTGTGAAGGTAGAAAGGGGTGTGCTCTGTTTTCTTGCTTGTAAAATAGTGAGTGCCAACTTACTATGTGTATGATTCTAACTGTGGGATTTTATAGTCTTTGGAGATGTAAGGATTCTTGAATGATTTTTGGAAAATTCATTGTATTATTCATTAGGACATGGTAACAAGCGAAGTAATCTTAAGGCTTGAATGTTTGTTGTTAAAAGAAGGAACTTTAAAACTGTGAAGGGTCTGACTGTGAGAAGCTTGATGGTGTGTGTATTGAATGCCTTAGCCAATTGTATTTTGTAATAGAATCCTGATAGTCACTAATGAAAGGTCATAAATGTAAATAATCCCTTAGATTAAAATAAGGGTCTTGGTATATTTCTGAGAAGTGAGGGTTAGAAATTAAACCCTACCTCAACGTAGGCAAAAAAAAAATCTTGATTGAAACCATTGCTTCATCATGAATATTCCTACTAGTAACCCATAATATTTGGGAAGGATAAAACATACCCTCTAGAGGTGATTTGAAACTTTGATTTGAGTTACAGTAGAAGATATAATGAAAAGAAGCTTCTCGGGCTCCATTTAGTGGCATAGTCAGGTCACTACTAGGGCATGGTAGTTGATGACCAAAATTAAAGAAACAAGACATGATATTTTGTATAAATCATCTTAAGGAGTACCTTGAAGAGTCTCAAGAAAAAATTTAGAGTTTCATTGGTGGAAGAATGATATTTCTTTACCAGTCCCTTATAGGACTGTAGACCAATCTATGAAAGCCTAGTTTGAGGGGCTAGTTTCCAAAGGAGGTAGGAGATATCCATTTCATGAAAAGGTAAAACTTATTACATATGATAATGGGTTTTTGAATCAATCTGAACTTCACCTTAAAATTGATTAGATTGAATTATATACATGATAGTCTCCTTCTTAAGACCTAGTCAAGGGTTTGGAACAAAATTGTAAAAGGTGAAGTATAGAGAGTTAGAAAAAGAGTAGGACCTTCAAATTTTGGTATGCACTACATATAATATTGATTTAGAAGAGGATCCTATGAGAATATTATTGATTGTAATGCTCATAATCACCTCTAGAAATTGATAATTTCCTTATTGTTAACTGATTGACATGTTTGTTTTAAGACAAAGAGGACAATTTAATAACTATATTGACTAAGTAAGGTAAATTGTATGAATTGGGGCTTACAGAATCCATATTGTGGATATTTTAATACTGCTTGAGGTTTAGGATAGGGTAAATAAGTGGTAGAATGTAGTTTAATACTTGAGAAGTAAAGTTACCCAATTGGAACTAGAGTCTAGATAAGAAGCAAGAAAGGGTAGTTTGGATTAAACAAGAAAGTGTGAGTTATAGGAGAACTGAAGTGGCCTCAAAATAAGGGTATGGAATAAGTAAGGATGAAAATTGAAGCTCTTCATGGAAGAAGTGATTATATAGACAAGAGTAAGATCTTCTCAGACTAGTAATGATCTTCAAAACAAAGCTAAGAAAAGCCTAAATTGCTATAATTTCTTCATTGATTGGTGTATTTACATGAATATATATTGTTGGTTATATCACATTGATGATCTACTTATTAACATTGGTTGAGAATCAAATTATTGTGGGTCCTTAACTAATAAGTAAATTCTTAAGGATGTTAAAAATTACTAAGCACTTTGATTCATATTTTCAAAAGGATGTATTTTGTTTGATTTTTTATTTAAAAGATACCCCCTACATATTTCCCCATGCCACCAGTAAGAGAAAATGGGTCAAAACCAAGGAAAAAATGTCGGTGAGTAAGGACATCTTCCTCTATTCCAAGTCTCACACTACTAGTAAGAATTATGGGTGTATCATTGAAAACTATGAAGGATGAAACACGTAATGATTGATTTATGTTTTTTGTATAAATATTATTGATTATTTCATATATGTCAATATTGTGCTTGCTTGGAAGGAACATTATACCTCCAAGTATCATCTTTATGTGACTAGTAGGACAGAAGGGTTCAACACCGTAGATTGAAATAGGTTGTCAAAAGGACCGAGTAAAGAAGTTTGATGATTTATGTTAAAGAGAGAGTCTGATGTTTTGAAAGTGGAATGGATTTTCCATATGATGACTTGGGTGGACGAGATAATGTCCATAGATCGACGGCAGTAACTGAAGGAGAAAGCGTGATAGTCGGATGATTGAATTAGTCCCGAATAGGAACAAGACTAACATGTAGTTGTAACATAGGTCCAAGTCAAAGGAAGGAATCTGCTTAATGTTATCATTAAGATATTTTCCAATCTGATGAAACGAAATTCAAAATTTTGAGTTTGAATTATAGACTTTAACTAGGTACAAATGGCCTCGTACTTGGGCAGAGAAAACCAATGGAAGAAGATTTTTTTCTTCTACATTTTTTATTTTCAAATAGTGCTTTAATGATAGGTTGAGATATGGATAATGTATTCTCAAATTTTAAGATTTTTAATATTGCAATGAATTTTTCAAGTACAATGTGAGGATTGCGCAGAAATGGACTCAAGTCAAGAGAGTTCAATGTTTATGAAGTTTTAATGGTCCTGATTTACAAGACTTGGGTAGAATTGTAGGTCCAAGTCAAGAGGATGTTAGCTAGAAGGATTTTCAATGTATCCATGATTGAAGTAGGCTTTTTTATGAGACTTGGATGGAATAAATCCAATTTAAATGGAGGGAATCCAAATATTTGATGAGTCCTGAAGTATGAGACTTGGGAAGATGAGGTTCAAGTCAAAGGAGGGAATCAAAAGATTCAATGAGTTTTCAAAAGTACAAGACTTGGGATGGACGAGGTCCAAGTCAAAGGATGTATGATTGGATAAATCTTCAATGAGATCGAAAGACCTATGTGATGTTAGAGGAGGATTTTTAAGATGAATAATATGTTGAAATTCATATTCATTCTTGAGTGGAAGAATGCGAGGAAAGAAGGATTTATCTCTAGATGTACATCTAAGGGTTCTTAGATATTGTAGAGAACATATATTCAATGTTTCTCCTTTGAGGTTGTGGATTAATTGATTTGATGAAATATTTTCAATTAAACTTGAAATGGTTGTGTAAGGATATTCTTGGGGTATATTTACCTTGTAGAGTGTATGCATGTAGAGGTCTTGACACATAGGGATCATCGGTGAAGATATTCCTTGGAAGATTGATCATTTAAGGTACTATGGACACAAAAGGATACATTTTTGCAAGAGTATAAACTTGTGTGGGTGTGTTTCTACAACAAGGCTAGAGATGTCAGGCATAGGAGCTAACATTGAAAGAATAGAATCAAGCTCAACAATGTTTGATGATGGACCCTCTTCCTTAGAGTCTTAATTTATGTCAAGGGTTGTAAAGGGAATCTTGAATTACTTTCAAGGATGTCATTTAATGTTGGAAGTTTGTTGGTCTAAAATAGGTCTCAATGTCCCTGTTTGAACTAACGCAAAGACATTAACTAGTTTAGAAGAGATTCATTTGTTTTGAGTTAGAGATATTTGACCTTTTTCGTCCATGATCTCGTTGAGTTTTAGTATGTACACGATTTGGGACAACATTCAACTCATTCTGAAAGAAGTCACAGTAGTTGATGTGTCATTGTTGTTTGTGATAGCTTCATCATCAATGGGTGATGATTCAATGACTCTGTCATAAACTAAGTCTTGGACATAATGGTAGATTTCAACACACATTTGATTTTTAGAATGGAAATCCAATGCAATGGAAGTCCCAGTATGTATTGGGTTTGTACCAATATGGCTTAGGTTCCCCTTTGACAAAGGGTCTTGTAATTGAAAATTTTATCATTCTAGATCATTGAGATTAATTGATGAAAGAAACTAGAGTTTGACTCTCTCCGAGGGGTGTAAAATGACATTTAACTTTGTTGGAGTAGTATCTTCGCTAGGTTGTAGCATTGAATTTTTGGTTGATTGTTCATTAAGGTGTGAAACCACTTGAGAGAGTTGTTTTGTCATCTCAGTAAGTGTTTTGAGTAACTTTTCATTTGATTACTTGCATGAATCCATCATTTTTGAAAGAGAGGGAGAACAAATAAATGTGTGATAGATAACTCAAACCTTTATCAACGTGAATACTAAGGTGGAAGAGAAGAAAGGAATATTTAAGAACTAAAACCTTAGCAAAGTGAATGCTAATATGGAAGAGGGGAAAAAGTTTGAAATCTCAATCCTTAACAAAGTGAATACTAAGATGGAAGAGGGGAAAATGTTTAAATTCCCGACTCTATAAAAATTAGTGCTAAGAGGGAGGAGGTTAAGAGGGTAATGTTATCCAAAATCACCCTCATGTTATTTTGGCTTATTAAAAATGGACTTAGCCTAAGGGGTCTAACGTTTAAACGGTTGTCAAATTCCATTAAAAATGGACTGTAGCCATTTTTAAGGGGTCACGAATATGATATTAAACGGATGAGTCATAATTCCACTTCCCAAAAGCATCAGTTTTTGGTTTTCTAAAACCATTACGAAACTAATTCAATTTACTGCAGAGAGCAGGAACTTAGTGTTCCGCAGGTTCTCCTAACCTGCAAAACAAAGAAGTGCATGGCTAGTTATTAGCATGTAGGCAAGTTTTAATGTAAACCTATAGGAAAAGGTCAAAGCCACGACACAAAGGAAATATGAGTAGGTTAGTAACAAATCAAAGGAGGCCATGTATTGATAAAAGATCAACAGTCAAGGCTGCAGGACATGTGGCACCATTCATGAAAAACTTCAAGCCATTTATATATTTACAGACCTCAAGTCCGCGAAATAAACCTAAATTCATAATGAATCATAGGGTCAGGGAAGGTCAATAAGGTCAATAGAGCAACATGGCCACATTTGTATAAAGCAAAAATTTGATCTAAGTCCGTCGAAGTAAAGTTATTGCGACGCGAAGGCTTAAAAATGGTTAAAGATCTATGTGAAGGTTGGTTTATGCTACCGTGGAGTATACTTGATTATCTCACAGTTATGAATGTGAAGGATTATGATGCAGTCTAATCATGCCAACATTGTGATGGGGCATAATCTTCTCTAAATTGGAACCAATACCTTTGCAGCAGCTCAGAGGTGAGTAAGTTCAAAAGGACTGATATGCGAAGAGCATGGAGATTGTGGGTTCATCTAGGCTCACACTTTGTAGTAGTTAGTCATGGGACCTCTTTTTTCAAAGGTGAATTAGTGAAGGTGCATGGAATGATTTTAGTTGGCTCATGCTTCATGGAATCGACAAAGTGACAGTTATAGGATAAGAAGAAAAAGTATGAACAATAATTCTTCTTCTTGATCTAATTCATATGTAAATGCATACACATATATATAGGAATATAACCTGTCCTCATGATTTTAGGAAGTAACTTTAACTACTCCTCCATGAACCTCTCTCATGCACTATAATCGTTAGTGGTTGGATTGTTTATGTTTCTAAAAGAAAATAAAGAGGTTTTAACTTACGATAACTTGTTTATTATGTAGGAACTAATAACAATATGATTTAACATTCCCCCCTTATGATAACAAGATATAATTTGGACTCGTATGTATTATTTAGTTACACTCATGTGGAGTTTTGAATAGCTACATTCCCCCCTTAGGACATACACAATTTCATGCTTATTGCGCTTGATTTCATGAGGTCATGTGATTTTCCTTTGGATTATCACAAACCAAAAGTTGGTATTTCCATGGAGTTAAGCAAAAATTAAGAGTGAGGTGGTTTCCCTAGATTATTTTGGTTGACCACAAACCAAAAATGGGTGAAGGTTTTCAAATGATTTACTTAAAACCATATCGTGATGTCAAACAGCCAGTGCATTTTTTGGCTCTCAAATCATAGGTTCTCTTCTGGAGATAACATTTCAGAGATCCATGATAGTGCAAAACATATCAGGTCTAACTCATAAAAATCTAAAACATTGTGTTATTTACCCCCCCACAATGTGAGTGTCTCCATAAAACATTATTATGGAAAACACTACTGAAATCTGAAATAAAAAAACATGACACATCACCAAATCAGTATGTGTACTAACTAATGAGAGGTTGTTATTGACCTCCAACCAAATCCTCCAGTGTCATGTTCTAGCTCAGCTTAATTTGATCAGCTAACTAATTTATCTCAGACGTCGGACTAATGACACGAAGTCTACTTCTAACGTAGGAAGACCTTTATTATCCTCCATCCTTTCGTGAATCTAACATTTTCAAGGGCTCAGCTTAATCAGATCATACATGAAACTAAATACTACAGTAATAGGATTTTGACACTAGAAAATGTGTCTATAAGGCATTTATCTTTTGTTTGAACAATCTTTTGAGTTCGACTCTCAAAATGACAATACTTAACGACTCTTGAAAAAATGACTTTACGAATTTTAACTCTTTTGACTATGGCAATGTCAACACACTTTATTGACATTAGAAAAATGACTCTTAATTAAAATACATTACACCTAAAAGTTTAAGAGCTTAGATGAATTTTATAAATTGAACTAGACTCACAATAACTAAATGAATTGATACAGAGCCTATGAAACATAAAACATATTGAATTGGAAACTTACAACCATATGTTTTCACAAATGATCGGTATGTGATTTATATAGTTATATAGTTGTTATATAAAACAACATATAACATATAACAACTATATAACAATATATACTAGGGAGTTACAATAACAAAGGATAATAATGTACTCACGTAATTATTATTTGCATACACTAAACCATTTTTTATGGAGCATAAAAGTGATTCCTAACATCTCCTAAGGATAACCTGACATTGTGAAGGAACATGGCATTGAATTAGTGGATCGTATTCCTTAATACGATAAACCTTCATAAAGGCTACATAATCCAAAGAAGAATCAAAGGAAGTAAAGCCCAACTCCTGCGACCTAATGAAAGGATAACACATGGAAAAAGGAAAAGTAGTGCACATGTTGGAAGAGCTCGATCCCCAAGATAATCAGAGGCTACCACATGTCAAGTTCTTGAGCTTCCCGACAGGAAAATATTCAAATGGCAATATATTTCGACTTCGAGCTCCAAATCAAACAAAATTTATATCATTGGAAATATATCCCCAATCCATTTAACTTGACATCATCAAAATCTGATTTTAGTGGCATTTGGTGGTTTAAAATGGAAAACATAGCTTTAGAGGTAGAAAAGAGTAGTCATGGGTATGAAAACAATCAAATCAGGTAGCTCAACCATCAGACTTGATGAAGTATGACTTCAGTTCCTTTTGCAAGATGAAATAGACATACTATAATGGCCTTGCAAAGTGCCCATGAGCTTTACAGGTGAATTCAATGTAGACCATTGGTTGTTGAAATTTCAAAAGTCGTGCCCCTTCTCTTTTCCCTCTTTCTCTCCACCTTTCTGAGTTATATATTGTAAAATATTTCATCTTTGAAAGATGGAATGTTCTAAAACTTCTGAAAATATCAAATTATGTCAAAACAGTTTCTGAGTAGTTGTAAGCTGTCAAACCTTATTTTTGGGCTTGGAAATGTGTTCTTGTGCCTTCCTTTAAAACTGTAATGGATTTTGCATACTTACATTGCAATAAAGCTTGTTTTATGTACACATCTATCTGTCCTAGCTCGTTTTAGCTGCAACCTTGCCTCTCTTTTACTTTAACATGCATGTTGTGCCATGTATTTCTACCTTGGTCCGCAATCTCATTTGTTCTATGTTTCATGTGATAACAAATATGTAAATGAAGCTTTGGGTCTATGTCACTTATGTCCCTGTGCCTACTCTGTTCTTCATGAAATTCTTGCTCTTTATCCCTGCACTAGAGTGTCTGGAACCAACTCCATTCCTAATGTTCATCACCACATTCGAGTAAAATGGGATTTTGGCAAACTTTCGTGAATCTCGATGGAACCATTGGATCTCACTTTTTGGGGCCGTCGGCCACCCGATATTTTACCCGCAATAACTAGCTATATTTTTCTTTCTAGCAGTATTCAAACCCATTAGATTAGGAGGAGGAAGTTGAACTTCTCTAGAGAGTTATCATCAAGTTCGCAAGTCCACACCACCTGTGAGGGATAACCCCGTGTTAAACCCACAATACATTAGAGAACATACCTTTTCCAAATCCCATGGTTTTTCAAATTGTGATAGCAAAAATCTTGATCGCTAACCCTAGATTTGGAAGAGAAACCTATGGCTAGCTAAACCCCACCACGTGCAGTGGGGGTAGGAGCAGGTGTGGTGAAAGATGGCAGATCTAGCAATAAAATACAAAGAGAAGAAAGGTGGCTTAATTTTAATGAGGCATATGGTGTTATAGAGAGAGATGGTTTGTGAAGGATTTGGATCTCATGCAGAGGACGTGGAGCCAGAGCATCTGGAACTCCCCCATTTGGGAAAGCATGGCAGAGAACCCTCTTCAACCTCATATGAGAGTGCACCAGTGGAAGCTACATGGACTGCAGGCACACATTTGATCCCTCCTGGTGACCTAGCCCTTGCACTTGGTTTTCTAGTTTCTACGACAGTTATCAGTAAGCAAGCTAGTGTGGGTAGTAGAGTAGCGATAGATAGAGTTGATTTACATTCAATTTCAGGAGTTAATCAGGTAGCTTATTCATCTATGGTGCAATCATCGTCTATGTTATTTGGAGGTCCAGTTGGAGGTATGTTTTCTGGCGCATCATCAACATAGAACTTGGGCATGTAGAACATTGGCATAACGTCTGGAAGTAGCACAACTTCACAGACTGTGGGAGTTCAGTTTAGCACAACTGTTGGAGCACAAGGTAGTGCATCCTCTGGTCCATTACCTACTTCAGGAGGAGGATCAGGTGGCTCAGGATCTAGTGGATCTGGTGGTTCTAGGGGCAGAGGAAACACAAGAGGAAATACAGGTTCTGGATCTGGTGGGCACGGTCTGCACCAGCCCCAAAATATTTATATGGAGATGTCTCTTCGTCTTCCAGAATACAGAGGGATAGAAGATGCAGCTGAACACATGCATATGTGTGAGATACTATGGCATGTGAAGGGGATTACAACTCTCAGAGTGCAAGGAAAGTCAGTTTGCAACTACATTGCAAGGGTGCACACATAGTTGGTATAGGAAATTTGATCTAGACTAGACTTGTGTAGATTATACCACACTGCTGGGATGCTTTCTTGAAAGAGTTTTTTATATCCTTGAATTTGAGCAAAAGAGCATCAACGTGCTGAAGGACATCAAACATGGAACAACTAAGATTATTTGGGAGTATGATGCACATTTCAAAACCCTTTTGTTGAAGTTATCTTAATACATTCACTCGAGCCAGCATGCTCAATGGTTTGTTGGAGGACTGATCACATGCCTTTTAGAAGGTGCTCTCACACAAGACTTATACAGATCCACATGAGGCACTTGAAGCAGCCTCTGCATGCTGAGGTAGTTGGGAGTGTAAACACAAAAGTGAGCCCATTTTTGGAGGCTCAGATTGCAGTGATGGTGAAAGTAGTTAGAGAAATTGTCAGCTAACTCAAGCTCATGAGACGCACAGTAGAATTTGGTGCACAGATTGTGAAGTAGAAGGGCATACTAAGGATAGTTGTCCTTGTAAATCGGTGTGTGCCATGTTGCTGGACTGTGAGATTTGTCACTTGGATCATGATTCAAGTAGGTGCCCATTGTTGCAATGCGTGATAAGGAAGAATGTGTCTTGTTATTGCAAGATTTGTAGGTCTACCACTCATGATACTGAAAATTACAGGTTGATTGATCAAATTCATGATGCCATTGATACTGGTGTATGTAGACCAGTGTTGCAAATAATTCAAAGGAGAAAGGTGAGCATCATGATCATGATCACAATGAAGGGCACTCTGATGGAGGCCGTGGTAGAGGTCAAGGATACCTATGGAGGATTTAGAGGCTGAGGTCACGGTGGTGGAAGAAGTGAGTTTCCTTATGGAACATGTTATACACGCGGATCCCCTAATCATTACAGGTGGGAATGCCCTCAAACATTATTTGTTCTTTTTGTGGAAAGAACCATAACTATGAAGAATGCCCAATGGACTTGTATGAACACTTGAGTAAGAAGCACAAGAAAGACAAGGGCATGAGGATGGTTAGAGTAAAGTGTGCTATGGAAGATCAGTGGATGTCGAAGTTAGCGTCCTGATCCTGAGTTGGTACCTGTGAAGATCACTACACACGCTGAGGCTGCGCGTGCCAGGGAAGTTCCAAAGAAGAAGCCTATGCCATTACAAAGGAGGAGGTACTACATGCAAAGTATCCAGACCCTATGCATCAGAAGGAGGTTTATCAAGAAACCATGGAGGTGATTAGGAATTTACAGGGTGAGATACAATGTTTGAAAGAACAGTCGTGGAAGTTAGAAAAAAGAAAGCAACTGAGCTCCATCAGATGGATGTTGTTGATTTAAAGGAAGTTTGCAAGATGTTGCGACAAGAGAACATTATTCTTTTATTGGGGGAATGGTTAAGGGAAAACATCCATTGTGCTGGAATTGAGCGTGAAAGATAGATTTTGCATGCTAACCTGCCTCCTCATAGTCTAGATTATGATAAAGAAATCAATCTGAATGTTGTTGTTAATGGCTAGATTTTAAGTAACATTTTGACTGACATAGGTGCAGAAGTGATTGTACTCACTTTGGAAATCTGGATTCAGATGGGCAGACCACCATTACAATCATCTTCAAATGTGTTGTTTATGGCAAACAAAACTAAATCCATGCCTATTGGGGTTTTGAAAGATGATTCCATTACTATACAAGGGGCCAAGTTTACTGGGGACTTTGAGGTCTTGGTGCTTGCAGAAGCCAGACAATTTTCCAACATTACTTGGGCACCCTTGGTGTTATGCAAACAACATTGATTGTGCTTCAACAAAGGATATATAAGTTTTGAGAACAAGGAAGAGTGCATCATTATTCCTTTGACAGATGGAAAACTTGCACCTTATGTAGAGCCTTTAAGTGAAGAGGATTTAAACATAATTTATGTGTGCACCATTAGAGATCCGGAAGTGCTTGAGCCATCAAAGGAAGGAGTTCTCCAGTGGGATGATGCACAGTCCATGAGTGATACTACAAGTGTTGCATGTGACAACTGGGCACATGACACTTATGAAATGGTTGGGCGTGAAGTGAGAAGTGTAGTTATGTGCGTAAGCAGACCATGTTGTGTTAGGTGTTTGGGTAGTAACCAGGTACCAAGGTACACTGGTGAAGGAAATCCTGAGGTATTCCTGCGTGCTATGGAAGTTCAATGGATAGATCAGGTGGAAAGAAGGAATATGCTAGTTTATACTCTATGCGGGACAACAGTGCACTGGTGGATGGTTCATAGGGATAATATTTTGGAGTGGTGAGAAGTGAGAATCACCTTCTCTTCTAGATTTCTCAGGAGAAATGCACCTACTCAGATCTATGAATTTCACGATAAGAATCTTGTTCATCACCACATTCAGTAGTGTGAGAGACTCTGAATAGAGGGCTAGGAATCTTTACCACCTTTCCTATGGGTACATAAGCTCTACAACACTTTACGAGGCTACACGTATGCATGGTATGTCTATGCAAAGTTGAATAGAGAACTGGAAATTGGCAAGAACTGACTACAGGTATGATTCAGACCTTTGACTATTTTTCCACTAAACCTCCAGTGAATGAGGCATTACAGGTTATGAAGCACTTGACTATGGGAGATAGTGCAAAGGTTGAGGAACTTATTCAGGAGTTACTAGGTGAGTCAGACCTGGAGGCACACTTTGAAGAGGAAGAAATAGATGTAGAACAACTTGGGTGTGCCTGCCTAGAAAAAGAAAAGGGTAAGATGGTCTATGTCATTGATGATGAAGAAGTGGAGAATCTGGATGTTGAGCATACAGAGGGTACACGTGAGGTCTTAGATAGTGCAGATGAGAAGGCACATGCCTACCATGAGCCTATGAAAACTAAGAAGGTCAACATTGGGATAGATGTTGAACCTAAGGAGGCCATCATTGGAGATTATTGGTCTGACTCTGAGGTTGCTAAGATAATTGAGTTATTGCAGTGACTTCCAGGACTTGTTCCCTAGGGGCTATCATGAATTGAAAGGGGTACATGAATCTTTGGGTGAGATGAGAATCAAGCTAAAGGAAGGTGCATGCCTAGTTAGGAAGAGGCCTTACAGGATGAATCCTAACCTGTGTCAAGGTGAAAGAAGAAATTGACAAGATGCTGAATTCTGGAATCATTGAGCCCATTGAGGAGTCAGAATGGGTTAGCCCTATGGTGATCAGTATAAAGAAAGATGATAGAATCAAAATTTGTGTGGATTATAGGGAGTTAAATGCTGCATGTGTAATTGATCCCTTTCCCACACCATTTACTAAAGAAATCTTGAAAGGCGTTGCAGGGCGTAAGATCTACTCCTTCACTGATGGATTTTCTGGATATCATCAGGTAAGGATAGCTAAAGAGGATCAAGAGAAGACAACTTTCACCACTGAATGGGGAATTTTTGCATACATGGTTATGCCTTTTGGATTAAAGAATGTGCCTGCAGTATTTTTGCGCATTGTTGTTTAGGCATTCTAGGACTTTATTCATAAGTTCTTGCAGGTTTATCTGGATGATTGGACAGTGTATGGGCTTGTGAAAGATCACTGTGATAATTTGAGGCTTATGGTTTGAGAGATGCCAATAGTTGAGCATCTCTGTAAACATTAAGAAGTGTGTTTTTGCTACACCTTTGGGACTTTTCTTGTACACATCATCTGTAAGGAAGGCTTGTTAGTGGATCCTACTAAGGTTATTGTTAGTTTGGTCTTAGAGGAACCTACTAACCAGAGTGAGGTGCGTAGATTCTTGGGGCACATAGGATATTATAGAAGTTCATCAAAGGTTATGCTAAGATTGTCACACCCTTAGAGAATTATTGAAGAGTAAAGGCAAGTTCCATTGGGGTGAGGGCAATAACGCGCATTTGAGACATTGAAGGAAAGGCTTACTACAACACCTATTTTTCACTTTCCTTCATGGACCAAACCTTTTCATGTGCATGTGGACACCTCTGGCATGGCCATTGGCATGGTATTAGCCCATCCTAGAGAAGGTATTGTTGATCATCCTATTTTCTTTGCAAGCAGGAAGTTGACTCCAGCTGAACAAACTATACAACTACAGAGTGTGAGGCCTTGTCCATGATCTACGCGCTGCATAAGTTTTGACAATACTTGCTGGAAACACCTTTTATTTTCTATACAGATCACATGACATTGAAGTACTTGGTGAACAAGCCCATTTTTCAGGGGCACATATGCCATTGGATTCTAGTTATTTCAGGAATTTGAGTTTACTTTGGTGGTTAAGCCAGGAAAGAGTAATTCTGGACCAGATCATTTATCAAGGATTAATTCAGGATAGGACACAAAGAGCATTGAGGACACAATGTTGGATGCACAACTATTTAGATTGAACCATGCACCCTCTGACTTAGAGGATATTGTTGTCTTTTTACAAACAGGTGTGGCACCTGAAGGATGAAGGCTTTGGAAAAGAAACAACTTGTTATACATGTCGTGCCTTATATGTTGATCAGTGGAGACTTATACAAACTAGGTCGGGATGAAGTTTTGTGTTGGTGTGTACTTGAGCATGAGCATGAAGCTATTATGGAGGAGGCTCATGGTGGTATTACAGGTGGACATTATGTAGGAGATGCCACCACGCACAAGATTTTATTGGTTGGTTTGTGGTGGGAAACATTGTATAAGGATTGTAAAGAATATTGTAAGGCATGTGACCATTGTTAGCACCTTGGAAAGCCTGGGCATAGAGATGAAATGCCTTTGAGGCCTATTGCTAGTGCAGAACCTTTTGAAAAGTGGGAAATTGACTTTGTGGGTCCTATTTCCCCACCCACACGCAGGACTGGATCGTGCTATATTATAACTTGTACATATTATCTTACAAGGTGGGAAGAAGTGGCGCCTACAAAGGATTGCACGAACAGCTACAACAACAAGGTTTCTGTGGGAAAACATTATCAGTAGGTATGGATGCCCTTTGAGTTTGACAAGTGATAGGGGTACTCATTTCTTAATGAGACCATCAGGATATTATTGGCAGAATTTATGGTGGCACACCATAAAACAACACCCTATCACCCTCAGGCTAATGGAACTGTTGAGGCTTTCAACAAGATATTGAGCCACACATTGACTAAAATTTGTGATGTTGGAAGGAAAGACTGGGATGATAAAGTCTCTGTTGTACTTTGGGCATACAGGAAAACCTACAAGAGGTTGAATAAGGCCACACCCTTTCAATTGGTGTTTGGTGCAGAGGTTGTTCTACCAGTGGAATTCATGTTACCTTCTTTGCGTATTTTGTGTGTAGGAGGTTTGGCTGATGAGAAAGCACTTGAAGAGTGCATTGAAAAACTGATGCAGTTGGATGAGGCGTGCTATAGCACGATGGAGTCAGAAGTAAGAAAAGGCTAGGCAGAAGGCATGACATGATAGACATATTAAGGATAAGAAGCTTGAAGTTGGACAAATGGTTCTTCTTTATGACTCAAAGTTCTTGTGCCACCTTGGAAAGATTAAAGTGCATTGGTTGGGACCATATGTTATAACTTATATACTTGATTCAGGTGCTTTCCAATTAGAGGCACTGGATGGAACATGGTTTCCAGTTACTTCAACGGGAGTAGGTTGAAGCCCTACTATAAATAAGTCTTCTTGGTGTTTTTAATAAGGTAGTATTTCCACTTAGATTAGGTTTACTTAATGCATTTTCCTTTATATGTGTTTCCTTCTTCGTTGTTATGCTTTGTCAATTTAGTTCAGTGTTTTTTGTAATAAGCGTGCTTGTGCCAAGAAGTTGATTATTATCTAAGTGTTTTCATGTGCAGAGGACCATGCATACCCTTAGTGCGGGGTAGAGTATATACAAGGTACATGAACCAAGTTTGAATGTTATCTAAAGATGGGTATGCATAAAGATATTTGTGTGCAGGTGCTTGAAGTAAAGGTGTAGATAGAGAAAATTTTCATGAATGAAGACCACGTATGGATAAATGGATGCACAGTGTAATGTGAGGTAGGCTGCAAGCAGTGGAAACTACTTAGTGAAAGGTGCAGTGGATAAGTACTTTGTGCATAAGGTGTGTGAAAGGAGGTTTGTGGCCAAGGAGTAGTAGGTGTGCCAGAAGGTTATGACTGTGGTGCACAGAAAAATCAACATGGAAAAAGGAAATAAATGTCGAGTTAATGCTAATTACGGTGTTAGGTGGAGATTAATAAATGTGGAATTTTTTTGAAAATCTATATAAGGTGGTGTTGTGAAATCATTTTCACTTTTTTGATCAAGAGCATTCGAGTGAGTTGTTGATGAGTGAGCTAGCAAATGAGTTGTGAAGTGCGGAGAGCTACGAACCAGTTGAATTTGTCAGATTTATGCACCAGGGTGATTGTCGCTCCATTTAGAGAAGTGTTTGAGTGAAGCAGAGGTGTGTGAGGAAGAAAATTGACACTTAGGGTTTGGATTTGAGCTAGGGCATGTAGTTTTGAGCTAGGGCACATGCAGAGTTGAGTTGCAGAGCTTGAATTAGTTAAAAGAACACACCTTTATTAGTTGATATGGCACCAAAAAGAGAACCTGGAGCGGTGACAAGGGGGAAGAAGTAGAAGGAAGTCGAGATCGAATTAGAGGATACCCCCTCAAATCCATTTCCTAGAGATGCAATACCTGAGGGGGTTTTATGGGTCATGATTGGGACTCACATTCATCGGTGCAAAGTAAGTGATTACAATCAAATAACTAAAGGTAATAAGCATGAAATGGACAAATTACTGGTTATAAAGAAAAACAAGAGAACATCGGACGACATGGCCATGTATGATGACATAGGCGAGAAATTGTTGACAAAGGTGGGAGCTTTACAGTTGTATGAACTCCCTTACTTTGGTAAACCAAAAACATTGTACCAGTGGTTAATAAGTAAAGTCCACGAGGACTTTTTCTATTTTTGGAGTGACGGATGAGGATCACCACACCCCTAATTGGGAGTTTGATAGGATTAGGAGTTCAGGTACTGAATTAGCAATGACCTCTGATAAAGAAGGCATAATTACAACAAGGAAAGCATTGGGTTACACAAAGGGAGGGTAAAAAATGGACATCAACAAGCTTCAAAAGTATCCAGTGGTTCAAGAAGTAGCGCACCTCCTCACAAAGCTTAAAGACCAAGAGTGATGGTCGCAGGTAAATACATTGTGGTTGCACATAGTGAAGAAAATGACTGAAGGTGTAGTTTACAACTTGGCTGGTTTCATTGTTGAAACCATCATTGAGGAAGCACACCAAGGTGAGAAGATAAGTTTCGGTGTGATCCTGTTATCTCTTGTGTTTGTAGAAATTGGAGTGCTTGATGGGCCAAAGGATAAAATTGGCAATATCCTGAGGAGAATAAATCTCTTGCACATAGATATTTTCTAAGTATACTTGTGATGCGACCATGAGTGGACCCTTCAAATAGAGAGAAGATTTATTATATGAGTGCATGTATGTTGTGTTTGAAGAAGAATGGAGAATACCAAAGGAGCTTCCTATGGTATTAGGAAAATAGGTACAGTTTGCAGTATATCAACACTTTGTATTGCATGTTTTGGTATGAAGGATGATAAGTGGAGCCCTTGGTGTAAGCTCCCTTATGCCTTCACCATGCGTTATTTCCAGGCATCTCTACATAGGTTTTTAGATGCGTGCATGCCACTGCTCTTCAATGCAGACAAGGTAGACTGTGACTACCACACCCTCAGGAAGACTTACGTGTATCCAAGTAAGTCTGCATATATTGAAAGGTTAATTTCAGATGACATTAACATGAAGGCTATGAGTTTGGCCATTAGGAAATTGGGGGCATCCCTTGTATATATTCACCTCAAGCCAAGATTGCAAAATGGGAGATATGTGGAGAATGAATTCAAGCTCCCTGGACCACCCAAGGGGAAGCATACAGTTGGTACACTACAAGATGAAGAAAACACCTCTCCCCTTATGGAAGAAGAAGAAGGAAGAAGAACTACAGGAAGAAAGTGGTGGCTTGGAGCATAGGGCAGAAAACAACCTACTGGTTGGAGAGAAAAGAGAGCGCGAGGTAACTCCTCCACTGCAGTAAGAAGATGAATTGTTGGAGACTAGCGCGATGGATGTGGAAATAGAACAGACTACTGAGGAACATTAGTTTAAAAGAGTGCTAAGAAGAACAAGGAATCAGAGCATGGGGACCTCACAACCCCTTAAGAGGTCACCTAGAACTTCACCTGTGAAGGTAGAGCCAAAGAAGAAGAAAAGGTGCAAGTATATCCCTTGGAAGGATGATGAGGAAGATAAATGTGAGGAAAGTGTGCCAAATACTCTAGGACAGACTGAGGATGTGGAAGAGCCTCGGGAAGAGGAGATGAACAAAAATGAAGAGGAGTTGAGGGAAACATAGGATAGAAATTAGATAAGGGTGAAGATAAGGTGTGAGCCTCATACCACACAGGAAGGTGAAGAACCAGTATTGGATTCAGGCACCTGGATTCCAAAAGGTAAGCGATCCAGGAAAGGAAAGGAGGAAGAGCCATATGAGACTCCATATTTTGGGTATGTTGATAACCCAAGAAAAATCATACATGTGTGGTTCCAAAGCACTTTGGAAACTAAGGACATTTATGGGTGGGAGCTGATGGATGGAGACATGGAAACTATGTGCACATGGAAATAACTATCCTGGAGCATGCAGACTCATATGGATGAGCCTGATTTTGATGTATGTGAGGAATCATGTGTGTCACATAGATTGAAGAAGGCACCCCATTTGCGCCATGTAATTGTTAAGCCCGCCGTCATGTCAGATGAGTAGGTAAGCAATGCTTTGGTGAAGGTATCTACAGAAGTTGCGTGTACAGAAACATATAAAGAGGAAACTATTAGATCACTTCTTGGATGATAAGAAGGATAAGGAAATGAAATAAAATTCCTGACAGAAGAGAAGGAAAAAGTCTGAGGTGAAGGTGGAAGCACTGACGAGTATGGCCAAAGAAATTGGGGATGATATTTTAAAGGTAAGACCGCATTTGGAGAAGGAAGTACCAAAAAAGTTTCCTTCAGTAATGCATTACATACGTATGCTTGTGAAGTTGGTGATGGATGAAGGCCCGATACATATGCCAATTCCTAAAGATGCTGCAAAATAGGAAGCGAAGGCCAAGGCCACAATTACGTAGCAAATTTTAAGTTATGAATCCATATTGCAGACTTTGAAGGATGAACTAAAGAAAGAAGATTTGGCATTGAATATGTGTGCAATACCAAATGTGATAATAAAGATAACGACTATGGCATAATAATATGAATTCCTTCAGGAAAGGAATAATGAAGCAATTGGGCACATGGAGAGGCTTACACTGGTAGAAGCAAAGTGTGATGTGCATGAAGCTGCCAAGGTCCCACACAAGGAAAGAATAAAATAAATTGGGAAAATCATCATGTGGAAGATGGATGCAATGGAAGGGATGGTCTCCATCATGGCCAATATTCTCAAAGTATTGCAGAATGAAGGGAGAACATGACACTTGATGAAATGGAAGCAATACTGGTAGACATTCCAGATAAAACAAATAAAGTGCTGAGTGACTGGAATGATTTGAGGCAGAGGTAAAGGAAGAATATCCAGAGTTAATTTTCCTGCAGAAGAGTAGGGAGTATTCTTTATTCTTTTGTACATTCCTTTATTCTTTCATTTATTATTCTTTACTCATGGAGGGATAAGTCAGATTACCCATTTCTATGGGTGGAAATGAAATTAGTGTGGGGTAATGTTGGGCTGATGGAATACAACCTAAGTATGAAAGCGTTGAAGGATTGGGTGCATGCATAGGGTGCGTGAATACGCGTGGAAGTATAGCAAAATAGGGCATGCCCAGGAAGGTTTGAAATCAGGACTTAGCCATTTTGCAGATTGAGGCTAATTATAGACATGGAGTGTAGTGAGCACATTTTGTAGAAGACTTGGAAAGAGCATGCAAAGGCTATTTTGGATGAGTAGAAGATCAAACACCATGCACAGTTTTGGGCTATTAATAGGATTATATTGTTGTTGTATTGTCAAATAATATATTAATAGTGAGCTTGCATGCTCTTATAATTATCATGTAAGATCGCATGGCTATTATTAGCATGTACCCTATTTTTGAAAGGTGCATGGGTGGTGAAGGGAAAAGTCCCCACCCCTATAAATATGTATTGATTTGCACGGTTTAGTAGATCCATGTTTTGTAGAGTTATGTTGTTGGTTTGTATGTGTGCATGACTCATGGTGACTTTATTATGTATGTAAAGCTTCTGTGTTTTACAACAATTAATATAATGGATCTTTGTGGCTGGATATTGATTGTAGACACATTTGTTACTGGTTCATGTATGGTAAAGTTAATCTTGGTTCTTGTTTGAGTATTCATGCTTAATGGTTAAGATCTAGATCTGGTTTATGTTATGCAATATACTTAATTATCTGTTATGGATTTGGATTATATGTAAAATCATGCTAACTTCTGGAACAAGCTGACATAAAAGAGGAACCAGATATGTTTCCATTATCAATGAGGTCTTAGATGTAATCGTGAAATTGTTGGCATTTTTCTATTTGATGACCATCAATGTGATGAAAATAACAATATGAATTAGGTTAATACCAAGCTAGCTTAGGTTCCCCTTCAGGAAAGGGTTACATGATAGGGTAAGTGACCATATTGAAAAATTTTAGTTGTTACAAGATGATTGATAGAGATTCTCCCAAAGATGTATATTACTATCATTTGTAACCATGAGGAGGAGGAGTTTCTCTTCTAGGGATAGTGATGGCTTGTTTAAACTTAGGTTGTTTGGATTGATTATTTTGTATGTTGTGCACATTTTGATTATCCATGACACCATCATTGACAATATTATGGTTGTAATTGACGTACCTATATTTATCATGAGAAGTGTTATTGTTTTTATTATTGTGATTGTGCCCATTATATTTAGAATGAGGATTGATCAAGCCTGTAACAGTGCCACAAGGTATAGTGAACATATGGGGTCAAAGGTCACTAGCGATGTTCCAGGTCCAAGTATTTAGGTCATGACATTGGTAGGTCTGAGGTATAGGAAAAATAAGGAGTACCTGAATGAGGACAAGGTGGGGGGGTAAATGATAAGGTCAAGAGGATATAGTAAAGTGTCCAAGTGAGGTGTGGGTGAGGTAAAAAAGGATTCAGGTCAAAAATTGGGGGTAGGGAGTAGTAAAAAGACTAAGTAGTATAGCCAATGATGGTTTGAAGGGACCGATGTAGGTCAAGATGAACTTACCATGGTAAGCTAGGGCACAGGACCGGTGTCAGTTAAGGTGAAACCGTCGTCGGTCAGGTCGGTTAGGTTATAAAAAGAAAATTTACCATATTTTGCAAATCATTTATCTTTTAGTGAATTGGGAAAACAACAAGAAAGAGAGAGAGAGAGAAGGTGGGAAGTGATAGAGTGAGACTGAGGATTGAGTTGGTGAGCCATGTGGCAGGTACTAGTTGGTTGATAGGTGGATACACGAGCTAGGTTGGGTCAATTTGATTGGATGGAGTGATTGGAGAGTGAGTAGTAATTTGGTGATGGCAGAGGTAGGAGAGGGATCGGGGGGACCACTAGTGTAGTGACTAGAGGTTCCACCATGAAGATGACAGTGATATGAGGTAAAATTCAAATATGTTTCATGTTTTGTGAGGTAGTTTAGGGTAGAAGTTAGGTTTGGAGAAAAATGGGGTTGAGGGGGGCAAATGAAATTGGAGTGCTAGGATGGTAAATTGGGTAAAAGAAGGACAGAGAAGGCTAGATATAGGGATTAGAAGAGGTGGGAGGGGTGGTGAGGTGAGGAATGAGAAAAAAATGGGAAAGCTAGGGCACGTTGTTGTGGGGTATCGCCAAGACAATGACCGACGTCAGTCGAATGTTAACTGGTGTCGGTAAAGTCTAACTAGAATTAGTCATGGATTAGGTGACCAATATCGGTTATGGGTAAACCGTGGTTTATCTAGGAGGATTAGCATAGGTTAGGGGGATAAAAGACTTGCCTAAAAATGTGAAATAGGAAAGGGCTGGGTAGTTGGGGCCAAGTGTGGAGACTTGTGGGAAAGTAGGTAAGGTCGGTGAGTGGGTCAAAATGGAAGTAGGTAAGGGGTGCATGTAAATAGGTAAAGTGATTTTGGGTTAGGTAGGGTTAGGGTAGGTAGGTTAGGGGTAGGTAAGTAGAAGGTGATATTGGATTGGGTAAGGTTAGGGTGAGTAGGTGCAAGTTGGGTTGGGTAGGTAGTTAGGTCGTGGGATAAATGGGTAAGTAGCGAAGTAAAATAGGTAGGGTAATGGGTGTAGGTGATTATGGGTATGGTTTGAGCTTGAATAATGTAATTGTTTTGTTGGATGTAGGTGAGAGATCAGCTGAGGATACGAGACAGGGTGCCACCCCTACTCATGATAGTGCGAGGTGCAGCAACAATCGAGGAGTTGCGGTATGTTGAGGAGGTGGGCCTGAGTGAGGTCTGATGCTACCAGCATGTAGTCTGGTAGTCGAGTTTGATGGTCTCCCTCATTGAGAGATGGGACTCGGCAACTAACACATTCCACCTACCAATAGGTGAGATGAAAATCACCTTGGAGGACATGTTTAGGATCCTACGGTTACCCATATTGGGTATATAGGTATATTCGATCTCCTTAGAGGTGTCTAAGGAGTTGATGCTGATGGTGTTTGGGGAGGGGATGGCAGAGCTAACATTCCATAGCCCCAGCCTGAGCTATGGAGAGATGTACCTAGCCCATCCAGAGGAGATGAGGCTAGTAGTATTACTGATGGAGGCAATCTGTTGTTTTTCACTACCGGATGCAGAGGGTGGGAGATTCCCTTGATCACTGATGGGAGTGTTATATGACATGATGACGGAGAGGACTCGATTCACCTAGGCACCAACATTCCTGGTGTAGTTATATAAAGATTTATGGGTGTATGGATGGCTTCACAGGTTTAGCCTATGTTGTACATTCATTCTTCATTATTGGGCCTATGAGCACATTGTCTATGTGTATCCAGTGGGTATGCCCCAAGAAGATTCCTTTCAGCCAAGTTTTGTATGAGTGGGGTACAGATGATGGGTTCTTGTTATTGGAGAGCGGTGATCAGACAAAGCTACACATGATGTAGCATATTACCAGAGGCTACTGGAGGGATTGTCTGGGGTAGATATTATATGGAGACCGTATGTGGGTTATCCCTCATACAGATAGATGGTTGAGGATTTTTCTAGCCTTTAGCTACTCAGATGGATATAGGGGCACCATGCAGAAGAGCACAAGATGATCCTTGTAGATAGGGTCCGATGACATTTTAGACTATTATAGGATATACCACCACCCTTCCCACAGTATTGGAGGGATGATGTGGAGAGACCACTGCCACTTCCACAGCTGACAGTACCTATTGGGTAGGATGAGCAGGTTATAGACTGGAAGATTGATGATGTCAGTGTGACGGATGGGTATAGACAGTGGTGGGTGGTCCAGCTATGAGCAGTACCTCCCAGGCCTAGGTAGCCATATTTTACCACCATTAATATACAGAGAGACACTCTAAAGGGGTAGGTGGCTACCCTGATTACACAGTTGAGGATGGTACAAGGGTAGCTAGTAGTATCAGAGGCAGAGGTGGCCACATTACATGCGCATGTGGCTAATCTACAGGGATAGATGGCCCAGGGTGGAGATAGAGAGGGTGATGATGAGTAGGTAGCTACCTTACAGGCATAGGTTATAGGTTTGTAGGACCAGTTGGCCAGTGTATAGTCATAGATTCAAGCATTACAAGCTCAGGCACAGGCACATGGTGTGAGGCCAATGACACCTCCACAGGTACCAGGACAGGGTCCCAGTTCATAGGTAGGGGTGGGATAGGGTCCCACAGGACAAGTACAGGGACTGAGGCCGATGGGGCCACCACAGATAGTACCCATATCTAGGTTACGGGATGCCCTAAGGTGAGGCCAGATACTATCAAGATCAGTTGATAGCTATTGGGTTAGATTTTCTATCCTATGGAGAGTACAAGGCATAACAAGCCTCTAGTGAGAGGAATAGATCCTGTACTCACAATGTGGAGAGCATAGGGGGAAATCAATCCCCAAGACATGATCAGGGTGAGGCCACCATCTCACAGAGGCCAACTCCAGGTGATGTACCAGCAGGGGGCCGACCATGACCTATGGCGGGCGGTGAGATGATATCAGGCCGTCGGTCAGGAACTGAGGAGGAGACCAGAGAGACAAACATGGAGGATGTCTAGTAGGATGACGACTGATGCCCATCAATTTATTTTGATGTATTTTGTTTATTTTTTGATATATACCAGCCTGCGTGCTGAAGACGGTGAGGATTTATGAGAGTTTTGTATATTTTTGAGCATATACCAGCCTGTGCGCCAAAGATGGTTAGGCTGTATATGAGAGTTTTCAGAGATTGGATTATATACACTGGTCTGCATGCCGAAGACATTTGATAGTTATGTATATGGATACACATGTTTGGATATTGTATTTATAGAGATGATGATGATGATGGTCATTATGTGCTTGTGTTGATACAATTTTATTATTATGCATAGATGGATTTAGGATAGGTGTGTTAGGCATGGATGGAGTCAGGTTATAGGCATGGATCAAGTTAGGTTGTGGTCTAGGCATGGATTGAGTCATGTTATAAGCATGGATCAAGTTAGGTTGTAGGCATGGTTGAGTCAGGTTGTGGTCTAGGCATGGTTGAGTCAGGTTTTCTTTTAGGCATGGATGAAGTTAGGTTTTAGGCATGGTGGAGTTATGTCATAGGCATGGTGGAGTTAGGTCATAGGCATGGTGGAGTTTAAATTGGTTGAGGTTGTAATTCATTAATTTGTGTAATGAATGATGATATGGGTCATGTTTAAGATGTTTTATAATACATGCATGATGATGGTAAAGAAATGGTAGTCATAATAAATGTATGTTTTGATGATGAAAAAAATGTAAAGCAACTTGTTGTTTGTTTGGTTTAATTTCCAATTTTTGATATAAAAAGGAAACTAAGTAGGGTAGAATGTGATTGCGGAAAATGAAAGATGAATTGGTTAGGGTAGAGAGTGGCCGAGCTAACCTCTAAGGGCCCCATGCCCTTGGAGTGCTTGCCTACATAGTCCCAGCTAAAAGGGACCTCAGGCCGATGTAGTTCTCCCATAAGCTAGGGAAGAATGTGAGGAGGTAAGAGTATGGGTGGGTATGTTATAGGCATGATTGAGTCTAGGTCTTGTTAGGTATGGGTGAATTGTGGGCTCATTGGTAGAGGTGATGTTGAGTGTGGTGGAAGAAGAAGATGACCCAAAGGTAAGCGTCGAGGACCAAGTCCTGTATAAGGTAATCAATACGTAATAAGGAAGGTTAAAAGATAAGAGGAGGAAAGAAATCCACCTGATTGGTTAGGATCATAACGAGTAAGTCATACCTGAGATAGGCTGATGAACATAAGACCCTAAAGACATTACATGATTGATTATTCTAAAGGTGTAAAGTAGTCACATGACCACAAATGTCACAGTTCCACGAGGTCCCTTGAGGTGGTAGGAAATGAAAGTGTGAATGGTGAGAGGGTGAAAAGTGGTTAGTTTTTATATGGTACTAGGTAGCATTCCTTTGTGGCAAGAGATCCAAGGTCACAATGGGAAAGTCCATGACTAAAAGGCTCTTTGGTTTAACTAATTTTTGAGATAGATTGATCGATGTTGGAAGTCTATATGGGATGAGGAAATTAACTCCTTGAGGTCTTCGTGAAGCTGATCAATGCAGGAAGCTTTAGATTCTCTCTCTTTTTTATTTTTATTTTCCATTTTTATTTTTTAAAGAAGCTTTACATAGTTTTCCTTCGAGGGAGTAGTCTATTTATAGCAGGGATTATAGAGAGTAAGATGTCCTTTTGAGGGAGTCATCTCTTTATTGGAAGTTTGACTCAAGGAGTTGGATCCCATGTGAGGGATTTTAAGTCATGGACAAGACTAAGGTGAAGAATAGGATTCTTGTTCAGAAAGTAGGGTGAAACGACCATGGGATCTCATCTAAAGGTAGATGAAAAGTATCCATGAGAATCATGCTATGTGCAGTGCCGTGGTACACATATTAAGAGAAGGTAAAAAGTGACAGGTATGCACATGATTCTTATTTAATCATTGGTGATGGTGTAGGAAGTGGATAGCGCTCAAGGGATGAGCATGGAAAGAGGAAAAAGGTGAGGTAGGACTAAAAGTCAACAATAGAATGGTCGAAGATGTAAGGCATTAAGGGGATCAGGTTCGGGTTTACCCTCGAGTGAAGATAAATGATAAGCACCTGATCCATAAGTATGAGTCACGATGTATGGTCCAAGCCAATTAGGAGAAAATTTACCCCATTTACTTTTTTCTTCTTTGGTTACATGTTGATTTTCTTTCAGGACAAGGTCACCGACTTGGAAGGTTCACTCATGGACATGTTTGTCATAGGCTTTTGGTAAACTTGAAGGTGTTCAAGACAATTAATATGTCATTCATCTAATAACTCGAGTTGTGTTAAATGGTCCTGACAAAAGTCATCATCATTGAGCATGTCATGGAGAGAAATGACAGAGTGAGGGAATCTAGACTTTGAGAGGCAAAACAACCTCTGTACCATAGACCAGAGAAAAGGGTGTGGCAGTAGTGGAAGTACAAATACTAGTGTGGTATGCCCATAGGGAAAAAGGAATGTGTGTATGCCAATCCTTCCCAGTATCGTTAACCACTTTCATGAGAATTTTGTTTAGGGTTTTGTTAGTGGATTCAGCTTGGCCATTGGTCTGTGGGTAATAAGGTGATGAGAAACTTAGCTGAATGCCAAAGGCATCACAAAGTTTTTGCAAGGTTTTATTTTTGAATTGTTTTCCATTATCAGTGATGAGGCAATGTGGAACACCAAAGTGATAGATGATGTGATGATTGATGAACTCACATATTTTTTCAGCTTTCATGGAAATGAGAGGTATGGCTTCAACCCATTTTGTGTAGTATTCAGTAGCAGTGATGATCCATTGATGTCGTTGGGAAGAATGGGGATTGATCTCTCCAACAAGATCCAAACCCCATTGAGAGAAGGGCCAAAGGTCACGTGTGACCTGTAAGGCATGACTGGGTGTATGATGAAATTGGCATGTTGTTGGAATTTTACACAATGCTTGACATAGTCACAACAATCATGGTTGAGGGTCGGCCAGTAATAGCCTAGGAAAAGAATACGCTTAGCAATAGCAAGGCCACTGAAGTGACCTCCACATATGCCATCATGAACTTCCTTAATGGTATAAGGAATTTCAGAACTTGTAAGGCATCGTAAGAGAATACCATCAAAGCCACGTTTATAGAGGAGGCCACCCATGATGATGTAATGAGAGAACTTTTAAAGAAAGGCTCGTTGTCCATTATGAGTGAGGTCAGGAGGTAAGATGGAGAGGGAAAGGTAGTTTGAGTATTGTTTATACCAAAGGTCACTCGGGTCAGGGGTAGTGGTTCTAATGGAGTAAACCTCATGAGGTAAATAAGAGGGTGATTGGAGTCTTTGTATGGTGACAAAGATTTTAGAATCGGCAGGTGAAGTGGGGATTTGAGAAGCCAAGCAGGCCATGGTATCTACAAATTTGTTGGTTGAACGTGGGATGGTTGGGTGTAATGGTCAAAGGTGGTCAAAAGTATGTCTACATGATGTTTATACTTTTGAAGTGTCTCATTATGACATTGGTATATACCATTGACTTGGTTTACGACCAATTGAGAATCACCAAAGATGTTGATGGATTTGACATCTAAGGCATAGGCAGCTTGGAGACCTAATACGAGCGCTTCGTATTCGGAAATATTGTTTGTACAATCAAAATCTAGTTTGAAAGACAAAGGCATGGGTTCACCATCAAGAAGAATGAGGATAACACTGCCCCACCCCCATGCTGACACTTGGAACCATCGAAGAAGAGTGTCATTTGGTAAGGGGGTTCATCCAAGGAAAGGGTAGTAATTGACTCATCTGGAAAGTCAAAATTAGAAGGTTGATCCCAGAAATAGGTGCGTCGGCCAATTGGTTGGTGATGGCTTGGCCCTTGATGGAATTTTGATGAATGAATTCGAGGTCAAGGTCAGCCAAAAGCATGAGCCAAGTGTGTGGCACATTGATTTTGGTAAGGCTTGGCATACAGGAAGTGTAAGGGGTCGGTGTTGGTCACAACATAGGTTTTGTTGTTGAGTAGGTAATGGCAGAGTTTCGTGGCAACGAAAACTAAGGCTACGTAGATTTTTTCAGCATGGGTGTATCGGGTTTCATAGTCCAAAAGAGTATGGACTTATGTAATAAACCGCCTGCTCCCTGTGTTGTTCATCGCGATGAGCAAGCATGGCTCCCAAGGAGTGATTGGTAGATGAGATGTATAGGTAGAAAGGTTGATCGTCTTTAGGTGGAATGAGTATGGGTGGTTGGAGAAGGTATTGTTTTAAGGCCTCAAAAGCTTTATGGCAGTCATCATCCCATTTAAAGGAGACATCCTTCTTGAGCAGATGATGAAATGGTTGACACCAATCAGATAATTGTGAAATGAAATGGTGAATAGACTGCAACTTACCTTGTAGGCTATGGAGTTGTCTAAGGTTAGTAGGTGGAGGCATTTCAAGAGAATGGCCTTGACTTTAGCAGGGTCAACTTCTATACCACATAAGGAAACAATAAATCCTAGGAGCTTTCTTGAGAGAACCACAAAGACACACTTCTTAGGCTGAAGGTGAACACCAATATTTAATGAGACGGTCAAAGATGGTTTCAAGGATATGAGGTGCTCGGAGAACATTTAGATTTGGCCAAGAGATCATCCACGTAATCTTCCAATATGTCGATGCATGATGTCATGGAAGATATAAGTCATAGCCGTGCTGATATGTGGCACCAGCATTTTTAAGGCCAAAAGGCATGATCAATAGCAGAAGGTCCCCCAAGGGGTGATGAATGTGGTTTTGTGTTGATCCTTCTATGGGCAAAAAGATTTGGTTATAACCCGAGAAATCCATCCATGAGTGATAGCATCTCGTGACCAAGTGGTAAGGTCAACCAGTTGGTCAATACTAGGTAGGTGGAAAGTCATCTTTTGGACAGGCTAGGTTGAGGTCATGGAATTCCATGTAAATGTGGAGTCCCCCTATTGCTTTAGTGATAGGGACAATGTTAGAAATCCAACAAGGATAATCAATGGGTAAGATGAAGGAAACAGAAAGAAGGTGCTGAAGTTCTTCTTTGACGAGAAGGGTAATGTGAGGGTGCATTTTCCTCAGCTTTTATTTGATGGGTTTGGCATCGGGAATGGTTATGATATTGTGGACCACTATGGCTTGGGGTCAATACTAGGCATGTCTATGTAAGACCAAGAAAAAGTGTGGTTATGATCTCTGAGAAAAGAAGTGATGGCTTCCTGTTCAGCAGCATCTAAAGATTGACCAATCTTTAGGATGTTCCCGACTCCAAGACCCATCCTGAGTATGAATGTTGATCTCAATAGTCAGATTCATTCAACATGGTTTGCATCTCAGAAGGTAATGACTGATGAATATATGAGTCTTTTGCACCAAGGTAGGTGAGTATAGATTCATCATCCTGACATTGAATGACATTAATTAGAAGGTTGTTCTGATCATCGATCATTTTAGGATACAGGAAGTGGAAGAGTGGAAGGGGCCTTGCCATCACGTTGATAAGTCAGAGGCCCTAAGGAAATGGTGTTTATGAAAAAATTTTTTAGGAGGTAAATATAGATTCAGGATCCATTGACTCAAAATCAGTGAGGGTGGTGATGAAGGTGGAGCAGGTGAAGAAGGTGGATGAAGGGCTAGTGTCCTTAATGAGTTCGAATGCAGGCCTGTTTAAATTAGCTGAAGGTTCATGATGAAAGAATACAATACCACTATGGTCATTATGATTTTATAGGTGGTACATGGAATTAGTGGTATGGAGCCTTGCTTGTAAAATCCAAAACCAAAACCCTTCCAAACACATCATACCAGGAAGGTGTGGAGTGAATCCTGTTGAATGGTGAGATTGTGAAGTACCATAGAGAAATGGATTCTTAGGCTGATGGTGGTTCAGGTGCAATAAGTCTTGGTAGTATCAGGTGTCATAAGTGGACAAGACCAGGTTTCAAGATTTTGATTAATGGCAACTTCAGATAAATGAGGAGGAGACTGCTCTTAGGCCCAGGTGATCATAAAACTTCCTTGGTGAAGAATGGTCAGTACCCTTGCTAATAAGGAATGTTTTTAACACTATAAGGCATCGGTACTCCCCCAGAGTGAGGTATTGAAAAATCACCTTGTTAAAGGGGATGATGAGTGGTTGGTATGTAGGTTAGCTGGAATAGATATATGTGTTGTTAGGTAGAAAAGAGGTACTGAGTTAACGGATTGGGAACAATGGGTCACCGGTGCTGAGGTTGTATGGAAGCATGTTGGTAGGAATGGATCGGAGGGTCAGTGTGGTCCTTTATGGATGGTAAAGAAGATTTGGTGAGGTGGAGGTGTAGAATGATCCAGCAGTATGCAGGTCCAAGGTCAGTCTCGTATGGGACAATAGTTGGATTCAGATATCGGGTATGATCAATGTCATTGAAGATCATAAGAAATGTTGAGGACATGAAATGGGTTACTGGTACACATAATTTGACCAAAAGATGCAAATGATCACCTTGGTTGAATCCTTCATGGTTCAAACTTTACTCAATGGTGCTCCGGTAAGAGTCAAGGAACAGATCGTTGACATGAATGGTCTACCAATGAGTTATTGAAATTCCCCTTTGACGATGATCTAAAATGAAATTATGGATCCACAGTGGTTTGGGGGTCACGCGAGGTGTAGGATGTCAGTAAGACCAAGTGACGAGGTGATATGGTCATTGAAGGAACGCAAAGTGATGGGATGTTTATGCATGTAAAATAGCCCACCAATCTGCATTAGGATGTGCGAATCATGTGATGAGTATGATCAAATGGCTAGCAAGGTCGATTCGTTCAAGGTGGAGTCTCAGGAGTAATAGTTCATAGATGTGAGTCTTAGACCAAGTTAGGTGGGTATCTTCATCATCCTATTTAATTAGTTTCAAAGGTGTTGTCGATCATTTCAGGATACATGAGGGAAGTAGAGGAAGGAGCCTCACCTTGGTGATAAGGTAGAGGTCCCAAGGATGAAGTGTTTATAAAAAATTTGGGAGAATGGATTAGGATCCATACTCCATCGGTGAAGGTGGTGATGGTGTGAAGTCCTCAATGGAGATGGGGTAATGTCCAAGGGGTCGTAAGACATTTTAGGTAAAACATCAATAGACTGAAGAACCTTCTTGGTAGGTGGTTTGTAAAGGATTACCACTACGGTCATTATGTTTGTGGGTAGTACATGGAATAATAATATGTGGCCTTGCTCATAAAATCCAAAACCAAAACCTTTCCACGCACATCGGTGCAGGAAGGTGTGGGAGAAAGGTGATTGGTAAGTGACTGGAGGTGTAGCATAGAAAATGGGTATAGGTTTGTGATGGTGGTTCAGGTGTATAAGTGGTAGTATCAAGTCCCCCATAGGTGAGATTGGTATGAAGGTGGGGAGGACCATAAAGGATCATGTTGATCCTATGACAGTGAGTCATAGTGAGGGTGTTAGGTGAAGGTTCCATACTCTTGTGACAGTAAGGAATGTGTTGACCTATATAGGTGATACTCCCCCCAGAGTGAGGTTGTTGAAAAAATGACCTTCCAAGGGATCGGTGGTTGGTATGTGGGTAGCTAGGAATAGATGATTGGATTGGGGAGATCAGAGGTCGAGCAGTACTGATGTTTCAGCATGGAGGTTGTGGTAGTGGTAGGAATGGAGGTGTAGGTGTGGTTGAGGTAGTGGAAGCACTGGTGAGTGGAGGTGTGGGTGAAGAGGAATTGGTGATAAGGTACATGCCGTAATGGGTACAAGCACGTCATTGGGTCGGTTTTAAAGCATGTTACAAGTCTTGAAAGGTGATGGATCAGCAGAATGGTATAGGTGTGTCCTTGTTGGGGTCAAACTTTACACAACGATGCAAAGTGGAAGGAACACAACCCATGACAGAATCTAAGGGTCTACCAAGCAGTAATGTTATATTGAAATTCCCCTCCAAGATGTATGGTTAAAATTTCTGGAATAGTGTGGGGGCCCATGTAAACATGGAGGATGATGGTGCCAAGTGTAGAGGTGATGGGTCATTGAAGGAATGTAACATGACCAGATTGTTTATGAATGTAATTGTCAGGTATGTGTATTGGGGGGAATGCATGGGAGGAAATTATGTTAATGCTAGCACCCCCATCGATCATAGCATGTCGTACATGTATATTATCGATATGAATGGAGATGAAAAGAGATGGGTTGGGTCATCAGACTTTTGGTGTGGTGTGATCTCTTCATCTGAGAAGCCTAAGGGCAGGAAACTTGGTGAGTAGGTGGAGGATGTATAGAAGGAAAAGTAATTTGGTGAGAGAGGCTACATGATGAGGGGTAATAATGGAGGCTATGGGTTTGAGGGTAGATGGTGTAAGACCTCAATAGATTGTCAGGACCTCTAAGGGCTTGACAATGGGAGTTCTGAAGGTTTGGATGAGGTCATATAAGACATGTTGAGGGGGGTATTGGTGTAGTTGTTAGCATTGTGTGATGTCTAACCCCTTGTGAAATTAGGATATGTGGGTTGAAATGATGAATTTGGTATAGGTGCAGATGGTATGTTGGGTCAGGGTTGGTTTTAAGTTGAGAACCTTTTCCTTGCCCTTGTCTTTTTGATCACTGGGGTGTCATGTTGATCTTGATTTGGGGTATGAGGTGGATTAAGATTGTGTCATCTTTGGGTATAGTGGCATGAGGGACAAATACCATAGTTGGTGAGTATGAACCTTGTGATGATGAGTATGGTTTAGGGTGACCCAAATTTGTGTCTTACGACCCCTTGTGACCCGCATCGCATTTCGCAACCTAACCTCACCACCTAAACCTTACACAATTATTTATTAATTACCTTATAATTAATAAATCCACATCACCATACCTGCCACCTCATGTCGCCACCTCATCATGACCTAGTCTTAACCCTAAACTAACCTAATTAAGACCTATAACTTGGTCCAATTCCACACCTATGACTAATTACTCCTCATCCGCACCTAAAACCAACTTCATAATGACTTGACCAAGCCCGCTACCAATCCCTCGGAAGAAAAGGAGGGAAAGCTGGCTATTTTACCAAAAATAGCCCGCTTTGACCGGACCGATACCGGTTCCTACTCGACCGCCGTCGGTTGCGTAACCGCCATCGGTTCCCCGTAAATGACCACTTCCAACCAAAAACAAGGATCGGATTTTCATTTGATCGGGAGAAGGAGAAATCATCGAGAGAATCCAGATTTTGCTTGGCCGAAGCAGAGACAAGTGAAGAAACAAGAAGAGATTGCAGAGAAGGACATCAAGCCCAAGACTGCAACTGAATAACCAGAGCCCAGTAACACTCATCTGAGCATCAGTGAGGAAACTCTCATCTTCTGAACTTGGGTCCTATCTGAGTTCTCTTCATCATCACAGTTCTTGAAACTTGCATCTCATCAGGGGCAAGTAAGTAGTATGTTATATGTTTCTAAGTTAACATTTCTTGAGCTTGTTGATTAATAGTAATCATAAGTTTATTCCTAGATCTACTACCAGCCACATACTGCACTTAACCTTCACCCACACACCCTGATATTGCCCAGAAGGCCATTTTACCACACTCTGAGTCTTCCCTATCCTCCCATCATTCCCCTCAGCCATCCCCCAATCCTAATAACCCCACAATCACCTTGCAACCAACTCTATCCAGAAGCACTTAGATTGCTGACCCTACCGGTATCGTTTATCCTCTACCGGCAGCGGTTCTCTAACCGTGGTCGGTTACTAGTGACCGCCGTCGGTCACTGTGACTTATACCCCAAAACCTTTTGCTTGCCTATTTGCCACCTAACAACCCCAAATCCAGCCTGGTTTATCCCTATAACTCAACCTGAACGTATCAACAACCAGCAACCGAACAAACAACGTGACGCTTTATTATTGATAGTTTAGTTTCTATTGCTTTGTAACGAGATACCTAAATCGTGATTTTGCAATAGCTTTCTATATTATCATTTGTGTTAAATCGTATTAAAAGGGGAACTGACCACCTTCGAAAGGAAGTTTTTATATTTCCTGGGCCTAAGGCAGATCCCTCATTTGTTGTCTAATTAAAATCTTGTGGTCTTGTATTCTTACTTGCAGGTAGTCCTTCCAAGACAAAAAGGAGTTCTTCGCAGTCGATCTGATCTTTCTCTACGGTACGCGCACACCATCTCAACATTCAACAGGTATTCCTCCTAGCCCTAACCCTTATCTGTTTCTCAAAGGAATGATAGGATAGAAGCAAGTCTATTCTGCAGAGCCGAAACATTCCGTGCGAAACATTTTGGCACGCCCGGTGGGACCCATTTCGGGTTTCTGTTTCTCTTGCTTATTTTCATTTTAGGAAGCATACTTGCTGTTGCTGTTTTTGTTATATATTTAGTAAAGAATTTGTCTTGCTTTCCTAGTTTCGCATTAGTGAAAGTCATCTCATTTGCTTCATCGAATATCATTTTCGATTTGGGTTTAAAACACGTGCATTACATTCTTGCTTGCTGTTTTCAATTCTAGTGAACATAGACTAAGTAACAGGTCGTACACGTGGGGGTGATTTCCACGGTATTGACAGGAAATTAATCTTACTTTCACTGCACAACACATACCGAATCACTTCACAATTAACACAACAGCTCAAAACATCCCCCCTTTTCCGCGGTATTCCTCCGCCCGATTGAGGTAACCTTATAAGCCAAAACAAACTTGACATTTCCCCTAAGTCTTTTGTTTAGGATTGACATCATTCCGCGTCTAAAGGCATAAGCCCACAATAATTAAAATTAACCCTAGGGTTAGTCTCTGGATTTGCGTGTGCATCTTGTTTGTTTTCAGTTCTGTTTTCTCTGTTATACACTGTCTTCTGTGATTACCTTAGAACAATTTGATAAATATACTGAGCGTTGTTAACAATCAAATCAGCAGCTTCTTATATTTTCTTATACCAGTCTTATTACACCGAATTGGTTAACTGACCGACGTCGGCTATAGTCTAACCGACATCGGTTATCAGACCGATATCGGTTACTGTCTTTTCTAGTTATTGACAAACCAGCAACCTACCAATTTCACCAGTCTAGTCTGTTTCTGTTCCTGACAGATTGAAACCCTACTGTGAACTCCTGTCCATGGTTGTTATCACTCGAAAGCAAGCCGCCGCCATGGTTTCACATGCTTGCTCTGTTCCTTTGCCTGAATCACCCCCTTCACATTCTGTGGGGAATCCTACGGACACCAGCGAGGTTCCTAAAATTCCTGTGGGAGATAAAGAATTTGCCAAATTTCTGGATGCTAATCCTAGCGCTGTACAATACTATTTGTCTCATGCCCTTGACCGTACACCCGACGGTCAACTCCTTGTTGGCATGCCTATCAGTATAGCTGCTCATTTAGCCCCTTCTCCGCCTGATAACTCTGCTTTGCCTTCCGCATCCTTAGTCCCGTCGTCTACCTCAGCAGCTTCAGGGGTCCATACGGCACAGATTGGCTTTCCTTTGGTTAATCTTGGGCCCAACATGTCATTACCGCCGACTGCTCCTACCTCGTCTCTCTTGCAGACTGTTCCGTTCATGACTTGCTCTCTGCCACCTATCCACACGAGCTTTCCTTCTCAAGCTCCGCCCACCTTTTCATTTCCACACACATATCCGGTAACCTCAACAGCTTATATAGGACATCCCTATTCGGTTGCCTCAACACAGTCGTCCTCCATACCTTATCAACATTTAACCCCACCATTGTCTAGCGGTGGCCCTTGGCCCAATTTGCCTCCGTTTACCACAACCACACCATCATCTCATCCAACTACTGATTTAATTAAACAAATGATGGACAAAATGCAAAACCTGGAGGCTTCTGTTTCAGGAAGTCGTAGCGCCTTGACATACGAGCAAGTTTGTCGGGAGCCTATCCACCCTTCAGTCCCCCTTCATTCATATCCTCCTCAATGGGAATTACCAAAATTTACCCGTTTTAACAGTAAGGAGGACCCTCAACAACACTTGCGATCATTTAGACATGCCTGCTATCTGATTGCTCACGACGACGCTTTACTACTCCGCACCTTTCCCATGTCCTTATCAGGACCCGCCTTGGAGTGGTACAGTGCTTTAACCCAGCACTCAATCTTCTCTTTTAACCAGCTAGCCCAATCTTTCTTGGATCATTTCTCCATTAACATTGCCAAGAAAGTATCTATCACCGACCTCTATGCCATCCGACAATTTGAAGACGAATCTATCGCAGATTTCGTTGGACGATGGCGGGGCCTTATCAACCAACTTACGTATGCCTTGCCTCAAACCGAACTTATCGAACTGTTTACGCGGGCCTGCGCTAAGCACATCTCTCCTACCCTCCAAATTCAAACTTTCCGTACATTTGACGAGGCCTTTACTATGGCTCGAAAACTAGAGATTCGAGCCTTAGAGGAAGAGAAATTGCGGTTGCGTAACAAAAACCCCACTTTCCGAACCCAAGATTCCACCAACAAACCTAACACCACCAATCCTCACCCATCGACTGCTTCGAAATCAAAAGGGGCCGTGCACGCGGTGATGGTCAAATCCCAACCACCGTCTAATACCCCGCCAAAAACCACCTATAAGTATAAAGCAGAACCCATCAACTACACTCCCTTGGGAGAAACATATGGTGTGATATTGGAAAAATTGCTCAAAGCAGGAGCCATTACCTTACCTCCTGTTAAACCTCATTCCGGGTTTGATTCCACTCGCGCCATACCTTCTTGGTACAAAGAAAATGACTTCTGTAACTTCCACCGCGTGAAGGGACACAGTCATGAGAACTGCAAGATGTTGAAAAACATAGTGCAGGAAATGGTTGATGCAGGGGATATAGCCCTCGATAATCCTAACGCCCCTGCTAACCGAAATTTGAAAATATTCAACAAACCATTCCCGAATCATTCTTCTAACAGTAATCTAAACCAAGATATCTTAGCCGAGGAGAGTGTTCATGAGATCCATGCAGTCTTCGATTCCCAGCCAAAGACCTCTATCGAACAAATTCTCAATCAAGCCTCTTCACTAACGCAGGAAACCGAACCCCCTTCCTCGCCATCAAGACAAACTGAAATCCTTGCCGTTCCTTTACCCATCAAGGAATTAGCTGCCCAGAGTTCCCTTCTCACAAATGAGCCTTCTTATACCACATCCTTGCAAGACTGTGAGCGGATGTTATCTAATTTATCTATTTCCCAAACGTCTCCTTCTACCATTCTTGCTGTACAAGAGGAAGGCTCGCCACTTCTTTTGTCATCCTTAGACGAGAAACCTCTTGAACCGACATCACCACATTCTTTAAACATGACAGATCCTCTCAAACACACCCTCCTACCTATTAGTCCTTCATCACCTAAATCTTTTCAGCAACCGGTTGACCTCTTAACGCCCATTGATACAGTGCCTCATATACCCCTTGTATCACACCCACAGTGGACCGGAATCACAACCCACCTTTCTTCCATACAAAAGTTCCTATTCACACGTGAGGACTGTCATTCCACAGAAGATAGACAGGTCCTATGGGAACGTTTGAGTACGCCATATTCTACTCAAATGCAAATGACCGATCCTGATGCCTCCACCATATACCCGAAGTGTTTACAGAAGCTTAAAATGCCCATGTCCTCATCTTCACCCCCCTCATCTCTACCAAATACCTCGTCCACTTCTATTAACTTAGCCAAATCTTCCCCTACGCTTGGGACCTCACCCATACCTAGTCTAACACACCCACCTAAGCGGCTTGATTTATCTAAAAATAAAGCCGTCCATCCCATTAGGAGACTCAATCTCCTCAATCTAGACACAATCTAAACATCATCGTCACACCTACCTTCCATATTGGGTCACACCTACCTTCCATATTGGGACCCCATCCCTCTACCTTACATCAATATATCATACCTCCTGCGTTTTCTTTAAAGCGACCTACGCCTTCTGCACCCATACAGAAATCCAAGGGTATAGCAACACCGTCACCCCGCGTATCCTGTCCACCTATCAACCCTAAACAAATTCCATCATCAAAAGATTTGTTTTCTGTCACTCCTATTTCTCCGTGGTTGTTTTCTGATACCACATCATCTGTGGCCTCATCATCCAACCAGCTAAACATAGCCTCTACGTCAAAGAAACCACGGTTAGTTAAAACCCATTACCAAAACTCCTTGGCTAAACCACCCCCCATACAAACCAACCACACCACGTCATCACCAGAATCGACCCAGTCAATAGCCTCATTTTCCTCTGACTTTGACCCACTCAAAGGGTCTTACGCCAAAATCCTTGCTATGTTGGTGGAGAATGCGACCATTTCCCTACCCCCACTTAGACCTTATGATCCATCTAAACCTCGACCTATAGGTTACGATGAGTCTAAAATCTGCGCTTACCACCGCACACCAGGACATGACGTAGAGGGATGCAAAGCGTTGAAAACCATACTTCGTCCGTCACCTCTCTCAGATAGAAAAGTTAAGAAAGACAACTTACGAAGAGAGAGACCTTTAGCTTCAATTCCCTCTCCTATACCACCTGTCCCCGCCTCACCAAGATCTATCATTATTACAGCCCCACCTCTCGAAAACCATGACCTATCCCTACCATCTTCCTCCTCTCGTATTCACGAGATCAATATGATTAGTGTTGCTACTCGAGGGCAGAAAAACAATGGGAAAGCGAAAGAAAACACGCCTGCGGCATCTCTTTCTCCGTCCACCATCCCGATTGCACCACCACCTAAAGTGGTTATTCGCGGACCCGCCTATCCCGTCTCTAATGGCATTGCCCATCGAACTATGATCAAACAGCTTCACCAATCGCCTGTAAAAATGACATTGTATGATCTCATTCAGACTTCTGAATCTCATCGACAAGCTCTCGTTGAGATCCTTCAAGGGATAGAGGTTTTACCTAATGAAACCTTGCCTGTTACCTCTATTCTAACACCCAATCATGTTGCTTCGCTCACCAAACAATCTATCTCCCCAACCACTTCTGTCTCTGTACAGCAAGCCGCTGCTGTCAGTTTCTCCGAAGATGAAATTATCGACTTTGGTGCCGAAGATCCTGACCCTGCTCTTTTCATCTCAGCGTACGTTCGGGATATTCGGGTACGTCGTGTTATGATTGACGGGGGCGCTAGCCTAAACATCATCTCTTCAAAAGCCTTCCAACAAATGAATATCCCTTCTAGTTGCATGTGTGCCAACCCCATCATGTTGCGATCATTCAATGATGCTATTACTTCTACTTTAGGCACCGTGATCCTTAACATTCGTGTAGGACCACGTACTTTACCCGAACTCTTCTATGTCCTTGAGGGAGAGTTCCAATACAACATGTTGTTAGGCCGCCCTTGGATCCGGGCTATGGGATGCGTTCCCTCCACCTTACATAGATGCATAAAATTTGAGTACGAGGGGAAGTCCTACACCGTAAAAGCTGATCCTCCCCCCTTCAAAACTTGCAATATGTTGTATCGCCCTAATGATGTGCTTGTACCAGTCAAGACACCCATTCATCCAACCCAGCCATCCACTTCCGATGCACCTACACCTTCAACTAATGAAACCGCCGTTACAAATATTACTTCCTTTCCCGCAGATAACATCCCAACCTCCGACCCCTTAGTAGATGTTTTTCAACGCCTTACGCTGGGGGAGTACCGCCTATATAACGTTAGTTCTTTCCATACCCCGCAGGAGTACGGACAGTTACATGCACATCCCACCTACGACCGTCGCGTGGGGGAGGTAATCTCTTACGGACCACCCCATTGCCGCACCAACCTAACGTATGGGGGTGTTGACGCATCCTCCATTACCCCTGAACCTCCTCTTGGTGTGGTTCCCTTCCAATCCGATTTTCAATACTTGACAAATCGTCGTTTCGCCCTCACCTTCTTGACTCGCTGTGCTTGGAAAGGCTTTGGTTTTGGTCTTTACGAACAAGGCCGACATACACTCATTCCCGTGACTACACGCAAACACAATGATCGCAGTGGTCTCGGTTTTCCTGAAACACCTACACAGGAGACACCTCGTGTCAGCTGTATCCTGGAAGAAGACGACGTCACCCCTACCAAACCATCATCACCCACTTTGCCATCATCACCCACAGAGTCGATAGACCCTGAATCTATCCCTCCTAACTTTTTTTTTTCATAAATGCTATCTTCATAGGTCCTCTCACTTATCAACGCGATAATGAGGATCCATCTTCTCTTCCCCTTCTGTATCCAGACATGATCGAAGAGGATTCACCTTCGATTAATGTTGTTGAGTGCCAGGATGACGACTCCATCCTCACTTACCTTGGGGCGGACGACTCCTATATTCAACGCGCCTTACCGTCTGAAACTCAAACCATGTTGAATGAGTCGACTATAGAAATCAACATCCACACAGAGGAGGATCCTCACATTGTGAAGATCGGACAATCCCTTAACACATCAGAACAAGCCGCCTTTACTACCTTTCTCCGTACCCGCAACCAAGCTTTCGCTTGGTCCTACGCTGACATGCCAGGAATTGATCCTACCATTGCTGTCCATAACATCACCCTAAACCCCGATTCCAAACCAGTCAAACAAAAACTGAGAAAGATGCATCCACGCATCGCCCTCTTGGTCAAAGAAGAGCTTCAACGACTTCTTTCTGTTTCCTTCATCTTGCCTATTGACTATCCTCAATGGATTTCTAACATCGTACCTGTCACTAAAGCGACGGGGGGACTTCGGATATGCACGGATTTCCGAGACCTTAACCTCGCTTGCCCCAAGGATGACTTCCCCCTCCCAAGTATTGATCAACTTGTTGATCTCACTGCGGGCCATGAAATGCTTTCTCTCATGGATGGTTTTTCGGGATACAATCAAATTTTGGTAGCCCCGGCCGATCAACATAAAACTGCTTTCATAACTCCTTGGGGAACCTTCTGTTATCGTGTCATGCCATTTGGCCTTAAGAATGCTGGTGCTACCTATCAGCGGGCTATGACTTACATTTTTCATGACATTATGCACACTATCCTTGAGGATTATGTCGATGATCTTCTTGGCAAATCTAAACATCGCAGTGAACATCTCGATGTTTTAACCATTATTTTCGATCGCCTGTTGCAATATTCAGTCCGGCTTCAACCAAAGAAATGTGTCTTTGGTGTTCTTTCGGGAAAACTTCTTGGCTTTATCGTCTCTTTGCGTGGCATTGAGGTCGATCCATCTAAAGTCAAAGCTATCCTAGAAATGCCCCCACCCAAAAACCTCAAACAATTGCGTAGTTTGCAGGGTAAACTTCAATCCATCCGGCGTTTCATCTCCCAACTCTCGGATCGATGTCACCCTTTTCATCACCTTCTTAAAAAGGACATTGCCTTTCAATGGAGTGAAGAGTGTCACCAAGCCTTTGAAGCTCTCAAATCCTATCTCTTGCAGCCACCCGTGCTTATTCCACCTCAGGATGATCGTCCTTTCTACCTTTACCTTTCTGCCACTGACCATGCTATAGGAGCTATGCTCGCACATCGGGACTCGGCACGTCGAGAACAAGCCGTTTATTATATAAGTCGTACTCTCGTGGATTACGAGACTAGGTATACACATGTAGAAAAATTGTGCCTAGCCCTATCATTCGTAGCCACCAAACTCCGACATTACCTCCTGAATCACAAAACTTTTGTCATCACCAACACGGACCCCATTCATTATATGTATGCCAAACCACATCTAAACCAACGCATCGCCCGATGGCTTATGCTCCTCGCCGACCTCGACCTTGAGTTTGTACAACAGAAGTCAATCAAAGGACAAACTATTGCAGACCAACTTGCGGAGGCCCCTTTACCTGGGGAACAATTCACCAATTTTAATTTCCCTGACGAACTCATCGCCACTCTTTCACTCAGGGAAGAGTCGTATCAAATGACCCTCTTCTTCGATGGATCTAAATGCCAGCGCGGCGGAGGAGCCGGCGTTGTTCTCATCCCTCTTGACGCTGAACCTATGCCTCTTTCATTCCGGCTTGATTTCCCCTGCACTAATAATACAGCGGAATACGAGGCCCTTGTTTTGGGTCTCCAGGTTGCGTTACACTTAGGTGTCAAATCTATTAATATTTTTGGCGACTCTCAATTGGTAGTCAATCAAGTTATGGGCATCTACCAATGTAAGAATGAGGAACTTCAAAAGTACAAACATTACGTGGATTCACTTTTGACCTCATTTACTCGTTATTCTATCCAGACCATTCCCCGCTCCACTAACAAATTTGCGGATACTATGGCTTGCTTAGCCTCGCAAATTCCTGCCGCACCAACTGACTCTGACATATTCGTCTTGGTCCAACAACTTTTTGCCCCATCCTACTCAGCCCCGGTAGTTTGTATGATAAATACTGTGTCTACTAATTCGCAGGATACCTGGTACCACCAATTTCACGACTACCTTACAACCTCTGTTCTCCCACCTGACCTTACTAGTAACGGCAAACGTGCTTTTCTTAAAAGTGTTTCTCGTTATGTTGTCATGGGGGGACTCCTCTATAAACGTGGCTTTGATGGCATCCTCCTTCGCTGTCTAACCGGCGCGGAGGTCACCTATACCATCCAACAAGTCCATGACGGCATTTGTGGTGGACATTTTAGTGGCCTTGCCGTGGCTAAACGAATCCTTCGCCTAGGTTATTATTGGCCTACTCTTAACAACGACTGCTACGAATATGTTAAGCGTTGTGTTATGTGTCAACAACATGCCAACCTTCAACATACTCCTAGCCATCCGCTACAGGTCGCACGAGATCTTTGGCCTTTCTCACAATGGGGTTTAGACCTTATTGGTGAGATTCACCCGACCTCTTCACAACGTCACCGTTGGATAATCACAGCAACCGAATATTACACAAAATGGGTGGAGGCCATTCCACTCATTTCAATCAAAAAAGAAAAAATTGTCGAATTCGTTAACCATCACATTATCTGTCGTTTTGGTATTCCTCATCGCCTAATAACAGATAATGGTAAATCTTTTAAAAATAAGTTGTTACAAGACCTTTGTGACAACTTTGGTATCAAACTTAGTTTCTCATCGCCTTACTATCCGCAGGCCAATGGTCAGGCTGAATCTTCTAATAAAACCCTAACCAAAATCCTCATGAAAGTTGTCAATGAGTCCGGAAGAAACTGGCATGATCACATTCCCTTTGCCCTTTGGGCTTATCGTACTAGCATTCGTACCTCCACTAATGCCACACCATTTTCTTTGGTATATGGTACCGAGGCTGTCTTGCCTCTCGAAGTACAAATACCCTCCCTCAGAATATCTCTTCAGGATATTCTCACCAACGATGATTTCCGCCAAGAGCGGTTAGCCCAATTAGAGCTTCTTGACGAGCGTCGTCTTACGGCTCTTGATCACCTTCAAATCTACCAAAAACGCATCAAGCGTGCTTATGATAAACGGCTTCATGAGCGTACTTTTAAGGTTGGCGATCTTGTCCTCAAAGAGAATCAACATGTAACCAAACTAGAAAAGAGTAAACGTGGAAAATTTGCTCCTAATTGGATTGGGCCTTACATTATCACTCACACTTATGGATCAGGCACTTATCGTTTAGCTTCGCTTAATGGTAAACCTGAGCCTGAGCCCCTTAATGCCTTGCATCTTCGACCATTCTACTGTTGAAATTAGTGTTATATCACTGCTTATCTACCTTACGCTCGTCCCTTGAGCTCATTTACCACCGCATACACTTTGTTTCTTACATCTCAAAATCCAATCAAGCTCACATGGTTTGATTATCACCTCCCCTTAAAAGATGCCTTCCCCTTTTTAGTCTAGTCCATGACTTCAAAGTATCAAAATGACACATTCTTAATTACACACTTATGGGATTTTCTTGAGTCAAACTTCTTACAAAAAACTAGATGCTTCATGCCCAACGGACATCTAGACCTCTAACTTATACAATAGACTGCTCCCTTGAAGGACAGCTATATGCCAAACTATTGCTCTTATTATAAATAGACTGCTCCCCCGAAGGACAGCTATACATAAACACTGCATCTGCTACTATAAATAGACTGCTCCCTTGAAGGACAGCTATACACAGTCAGCCTTTATCAGAAGCTTCTCGCATTGATCAGCTTCGTGAAGACCTCAAGAACAACAAAATACATATCCCATGTAGACTTCCCGCATCGATCAGTCTATATCCAGAAAAATAAAAATAAAAGCAGTACTTCAAAGCACTTTTGAGTCATGGACTTGTCTATTTAGGTTTGGTTTTCTTTTGTCAGAATCATCATCTTATAATAAGTTCTCTGCACCCTCGCCCACATCAACCACCTCACCTCACCATTTGTCAAAACAACAAAACTCAAGGGACGTGACGTATATCCGATATATTGTGATTATACCACTCTTTTCACCTATCGACTTCTCGCCTATGCAAGGTACCTAGGGATTCAAGCTCATCCTACATTAATATGTGGTTTGTTTAGCTCTTCTCAATTACGGGACACTCTTGCCTCTTTTGCTCGGCTCTAGGATTGTGTGTTGACCTTAATCAGGACACGATTCCCTACTACTTGGGTATGCTAACTTTCGCTTCACCCATACCTACACCAACAACATTACCCTACCAACACCAACAACATTACCCTACCAACATCAAATTTTTACTAACCAACAAAATTGCCTAACCACAACCAAATTTCCTGAATTCACCTCTCCCTGCTCCTAAGGGAGAACTACATCGGTCTGAGGCCCCTCCTTGCTTTGTGCAATGGGCTATGTAGGCAGCACTTAGGAGACATGGGGTCTCCCAAGGTTAGCTCGACCATCCCCTACCATACCCTCTCATGTGTTGTCAATATAAATATTTTTGTGTATTTCTATTTGCCAACATTCATCTTTATCCTTAAGTTGATTATGAATTATTGCCTCTTTTAGAGAATTTCAGGTTTTCGGGTTTTACCAACAGCTCGACATAAGTTTTGAACATGCTTTATGTCTCATGTCTTCCGAAACCCGAAACCCGCCTCATATTGTGAAAATCAGGTTTTCGGACCTCCGGTGCATCGGAACATGCCTTACCTAAAACATGTTTTACGCCTCATGCTTTCCGATACCCGAGTTCCGCTTAGTCCTTTGTGTCGGGTTTTCGGAGCCATGTAACATCTAAACACCTCATGTTTTTTGCCTCATGCTTTCCGATACCCGAAACCCGAATTGCACTAAGTCCCCTCGTGTCGGGTTTTCGGACCTTTCAAACATGATGACATGGCATTCATGCCGAGTTGTCGGTAAATTGGCACGTGCCGAGCCCAAGTGTATTAATTGCTAATTTTCTTATAAATACGCGGATTTCCACGTCATTGTTACCGGAGTTATTTTTAATTCGTGGATTTTTCGCATGCTCTTCCGATTTCGAAACCCGAAAGCTCGCTTTGCCCGATTGAATCGCCTGTTTTCGGTTTTCCATTTCTCCAATTGAAGGTATTTCTCTTTTCCTTCTTTGTTCTTGGTTTTTATGGATTGATTGCGCGTGGTGTCTTCCTAATTTCTTGCTGGGTTGCGAATGATTTTTATTCTTCGTCTTTCTGCGTTGTTTTGGGAAGGGTTTTAGGTTCTAGGGTTTATCTCTTTTGAGACTATCCCTTGGTGTTGTTTCTTCCAAGTTCTATTATATGCATGGAACATGAATAATAAAAAAGAAGGAGATTACATGTTTTGGAATTCAACGAAAAACCCTGTTTTTCTTCTTGGGTTTTGAAGATTGTTTTGCAGAGCCGGAGACCCGAAGTGTATTGACGGATTGGCGCGCCGGGCTTTCTCAAAGTTCCGAAGTATATTGAAGTGTCGGGTTTTCTTCCAGTTCCGACATCCACAACAGGTGTCGGGGTTTCTTCCGAAGTGTATCCGACATCAACGTTCTGAGTGTCGGACTTTCCCAAAGTTCCGACAGTATCAAGTGTGTCGGGTTTTTCAGAAGTTCCGGCATATTCGGCAGATCGGGATTTTCAGTGTGGCCAACACCTCCTGAGTTTCGAACCTTTCCTCCTGCAACGTTCTTCATGTCAGACCCTGGTCCATCTCAGGAAAAGGCCGAAAAGTCTAGCAGAATGAAATACAAATTCAAGAAGCTGGAATCTCCATCATACATTGATTGTAACTATGATATCCGAGACACAGAACTTGGAAATATAGACATGGAAGACTTCTGGAGTAGGGTGAGGAGTTCCTCCCCAACTCCATGGACGAAAGCTATAGCTGACAGTGGCTTGCCTCTCGCAGCGGGTTTTCCCATGTCTGCCCAATGTCTGGAATTCATTTTGGCTTGCGCATCCAGTTATCACTCGGCTTCTCGTTCTGTGAGGAGTCAGGATGGTGAGGTAGTCATCAAATTGGATGGAGGTTATTTTGATGATCTCTTAAAATTGCCTAATTTTGAACAATATGGGGAGTTGGACATCAAGTCGGCTCAGAAGGCCTGGGACAGCAATCAGGAAGACTGCGTCAAGGATGTAAACAAAAAGTTCCTGATCAAGGCCAAACCAGCAGTCTCTAGATTTCCAAGGACTATCCCCAGGAGTGATTTCATCCAAGAAATCAATGATATTATCACCCTGCTGAGTCGGGTTTTCGGGTTACCCGAATCGAATGTATTTCATGGATGGATGTATCAATTTATGGTCACCATCAAGAAAAATCAGCAAGGAATTGACTGGGGTACTCTCATCAGCAATGAGATTGATTCCCAAATGACAACGGTCTTGTCAACTGGGAAGTTTTATATGCTTTCATATGTCGCATACGCCGCAGCCGGGATGAGGAACTATCCCGGGCTGGATACTAAGGGAAGCAGAACGGCGAACCCGGTTTATAAATATTTCCCTCAATTGACCAAAAAGGGGTCTAAAGAGCATTTCAGAAGGGTAAATGATGCCTTCTTTTATGAGAATATCTGCAGGATCAACCCAGAGCTGAGGAAGACAAGAGTCTCAGATGAGGCTTGGGCTGAAGTGTCCAAATGGGGGTGTATCTTCTTGCAATTCAAGAATTTTACATATCTTCGAACAGTCATGTACTCGGGGGAACCTTTTCGCTTGCCCCGATATCCAGGTGACAGATTGATATTGATAGAATTGGTTAGACAGTTGTTGGATTTCCATAAATTCCAACAGAGCAAACATAAGGCTGCTGTGTCCTTCCCAATTTCTATTGGGAGATATACTTGCTCAACGGTAATAAAGGCCAAAAATGTTGAATGCGAACTTCAAGACAAACTAAAGAAGCATATGAAGCCTCGAGACGGTTTCGACATCCGAGGAGTGCTCAGGGCATATGGAACCCAACATATGCACATACCAAACATAGAGGATATTTGGGTGGATCTACGTAATGAGGTTGCCATTCGCAGAAAGGATCATAGCAGATTAACTATTGCTGAGATTCAAACACTGGAGCTTGCTGATTTACCAGAGGGTACAGGTGACAATGAAAGTGTTTTGGATCTTTCCTATGATGGACTAAAGGAGGATCAATATGTTTTCCCACCTATTGATTGGTCAGCTAGCGAAAAAGCCTCTATTACAGATAGGTCGGCTCTAATTCTTGCTCGCACCAAAGCATGGCTCTCCTCTTGGGGAATGAATTTTAAAGATGATAAGTTTTCAAAGTTGGCTGTTTTAGAGGTGGGGCCCTCCAAAAAGGAAAAGGACAGAAAGTCTTCTAAGGCGCCTATAAAGGTCAAGATTGTCAAAAAGAGGAAAGAAAGAGAAATCTCTTCAATTGTCTCTCCTGTAGAAACGGTGAATGTGCCAGAATCACCAACACCACCAGAAATAGGAGAAATTAATTTGGAAGAAGGAGGAAGCCAGCTTCTGTCTTCACCATTTGCTGATTGCTCAACTGGAGAGGCCTTATCTCTTGCAGTCAAGGCTTTGGAATCTGAATCTGCACCTCCTCCCTCACAGCCACTTCTACCTCCTCATTCTCCATCCACTTCTGCAACCATGGCCAGTATTTTCTCTGGGCTCTCACCCCTCTCTGCTGGAACCCAAGTGATCACCAACACTCCCCCACAACCTGTGCCTCTATTCATTGAATCTACTACCATATTAACAATTGTTCCTCCTCCAATGGTAGAATCTTCCCCTCTTGAGAGTAGAATACCAGTTACTACGACGGGGGCAGTTTCCTCTGATACGCCACAATGGTTACTTGAGAAAACTCCGAGGAAGAGGAAAGTGATGGTACCCCTACCAGCCTTTGATTTCAGCTCACTCAAGGCTTCTTCTGCGAAATCAGCCAAGAAACCCAAAACAGTTTCGAGGGTTTTGGTGGATGCTTCAGGAGATAAGTTTGCAGAGATTGCCACTCCTTCGGCTGACAAAACTAGAGAGGATATAACAGCTTCTGATTATCAGGTAACCAGGGTGGCTCTAGGGAAAGTAACAGCAGAAGGGGCGCAACAAGATGCAAAGGATTCCATAAACGTCCTGTGCCAAAAGTTGAAAGAAACAAAGGACAACAGAGATGAACTTAAGAGAAAAGTGGAGCAGTTGACAGAGGTTTTGCTTAAATTCTCAAAACCCCTTGAATCCATACCACCTTCTTCTGTTCCTGTCGGATTCGATTTCTCATCAGTACCTACAATTGAGAAGATTGCTAAACAAGGAAGGGTGGTTGATGAATGGGTCCAAAGGTTGCTCCAACAGGGGAAGGAAGTAATACAAGGCGTTGTGAAAGTTCATCAATCTGTGGGAGGACATTCAGAAAGATGGAGAAAAGATGGATGAGGAGATTTCTCAAGAAATTGGACAGCTTGATTTGACTTATGAAGCTCTCCAAGTGTTAAAGCAAATACCAACACATCTCTTGGTTGAAGAAGGTATTCTCCCTCATACGGATAAGCATTTCCAGCTGACCAAGGCCATCAGATTCAGGGTGAAGATTCTCAACGAAGCCTACGCTAAGTTGAGAGAATCAAGGGATAAACTGATTGATGGGAAAAGTGATTTGGAAGAAGAGTTGCTGAAGATTTGTTCAAAGGTGTCAGTAGGAAATTCAGGTATACTATCAGCGGATGATCTCTTCAAACAATTCCAAGAGTCTGTTCAGCATGAATCAATGCTCGGATTTGATCTTGAAAAGATGGACCGGTTGGTAAAGATTGAGCATTCTTTGGAGGCCTTAAGAAAGCTCAGCAAAGGATTGAAAAAGCTTCCCGGCACTGCCAGCAATGTTCATGAAACCTGCGAAATTTGGAATGATCATTCCACTGCACCTAATGAGAACGAAATGCAAGGCATAATTCGAAAGTTCCAGGAATTTCAGAGCAAACAGTCTCAGCAGGAGGAAGAAAAAGAGGAAGGAGCAAAAGATGATGATTTAGATTAAGTCCCAGCGTTTCATGTCATTTCAATCTTGAAATCGACATGTCTTTTTCATTTCTGTTTCGTCACATTTTTGAATCATGTTTTGACTTGATCTCCTGCGTGAGAATCATGCAAAACAGAACTCTTGTTGAAGCGCTATTTTTTAGGATCTGCCCTATTTTATCTCTACTTCTTTTGTTATAAATAAGGGATGCTGTGCATTCCAAAAGGGTCGAGATTTTTTGGAATATTTAGGGGCTATTGGAAAGAAGAAAAACTTTGTGTTTTCATTCAATCATTTTGAAGAATAGGAATTGATATCGTTTTACAGACTTTGTGTTGTGGAATATATCTTACTTAAGACAGTGTTCTTATGTTCATGATCTTAAGCTATTCTTTGCATAGCATCTTAGTGTTTCTGATTATTTCGGACATTATATTTGTGATCTAAAACTCGTATGATTATTTCGTGCTCTGTGTTTACTCGAAAGAAAATACGTTTCTCCCATTTCCTTTCTATTGCCACTTCTTTCATTGTAACAGTTTCTGACCCAGTTTATTTACGAAAGAAATACCCTTGAATTTATGAATGTGGATTTCGGGATTTCATTCCAACCCCCAATGGTTAGATTAGTGTGAATACTGTATATATTGTTTACCGTGTTTTAGATTAGAAATAAATAGGCAGCCTCACCTATCTTTGAGGAGGGATTTAATCCCATGTACTGTGGTTGAACCTCATATTTTGGTTTGACAAAATATCCAACCAACAGTTTTTGGCGACTCCGCTGGGGAACTACGGATCTATAGTATAAAGCTTATCCTCTCGGTGTTTGGTGACTCCGTATTTGCCTTATTTTTCAACAAGATCTCCTTTCAGTTCAAGCTGGCCAGGAAGATCTTTACTCGGTCCCACCGAGCTCAAGGTGAAATTGATCCACTCTTCGAGTTACTGCAACAGCACAATTTCAGTCTTTCTCCCAACAGCATTGTCTCTAACCGAACCAGAAGTTCTTCACCTGTTCGGAGAAACCGGATCCCTGTAGAAGGGGAAGCATCTGCAACTTGTCATGCACTACTCTTATCTGATACTCGGATCCCTGTACGCACTCTTTTTAGAAGGATGGCGGTTCAACCTATGCCTTGGGGTGCAGTTATTGGTCCTCTTTCCTTGACTCCTCCATTGAATGAGTTACCACGTGGATCTCGTAAAAATATTCCCAAGTTCAATGGAGATGGGAAGCAGCATCCTGACGAGCACATAGCATCTTTCTTTGTTGCATGCGGTGTTCTCGGAGTAGCCCACGAAGATGTCTCCGTCTGACTCTTCGTTGAAACGTTGCAGGGTGTAGCAGCCGAATGGTTTTATCACCTCCCGAATGCATGCATCCCAAACTGGGCTACCATGCGGACTAAGTTCGAAGCACGTTTCAAACCAGCCGAAGATTCCCATGCATTGTTAGCTCAGCTCACGCATATGAAGAAGGAATCGCATGAACCTATGCGGGAATTCATGGCAAAGTTCAACAAGCTGATCCGGAAGATTCCAGAAATAGCTGTACCTACTCTGGAAAACCAAAAATGCTTCTTCATCAATGCTCAACCTCCTGATATAAGCTTTTTATTAAGAAGGTCGGTTATCCCAGATTTGGCTACTGCTCAGTCAACAGCTACTGAAATAGAGGATGATCTCATCTTGGCCGGAAGGATCAAGAAAGACATACCCAAACTCAAAAATCAAGGTTCTTCTCAAGGTAACACAGATCCTATGTTTCAAAAAATGGCTAATGATTTGATTGCTTTAAAGAAGCAAATGTCCCAGCAGGTGAGCAATGTTCCGTATCGGGATATACCTAGGCGGAATTTCAATAATAACAATGGTGCACCTATCAGAGATAGGCCATGGTTAACTCCTGCTCAACTGAGACTAGCAATTGAAGCTCCTCCCATCAATGCAACAGTGGAAATACTTGATGAAGAAGATGAACCAGAAGAACAAGAATCCCATGAGGCTTTCGAAGCTTCAGGATATGCTGATGAGTCTTATGATGAATCAGCTGGCGACTCCAGCATTGGGTATTTGGAATACGATGAAGATGAATGTGCACCAGATGGTCAATCATTCGCTGTCTTCACTCGGTCCCAATCTCAGAATCCCAGAAAACCTCTCGAAAACACTAAGGAGAAGAATAAGGATCCTCCCATATCCATAGTTAAGAGGGGTACCCCTATTTCAGCACAAACTGAAAGAGAGGTTACCAAAAAGGTAGCTGCTCCTTATTCTCCTTCTCCTAAGATCAGTGCCTCAGCACAAGCTCATGTAATTAGATCTGAGCCTACCATCATTCCTTCTTATACTGCTTTTGACATTATTGATCATGCAAAGAGAACCAAAATTCAAATGTCAGAGGTGGAATACCTTCAGTCGAATCCTGAACAGTTTGAAAAGCTGGCCAAGTTCATTAGGAGTAAAGCGGCCGTTCCATCACCTTCCAAAGGTCTCCTTCCAAATCCTGTTCAACTTCCACCACAGAATAATCTGACCTCTGCTTCTTCCTCAGGAAAGATTGAACCATTTTATTTGTCTCTACTTATAAATGGGTTTAAACTCAGCAATTGCATCATTGACTCAGGGGCCTCTGATAATGTTATGCCCGCAAAAGTGGCCCATGCCCTCGGACTTACTTTGACTAAGTCGTATGGATGGTGCTATTCTATGGAAACTAAACAAGTCCCTTTGATAGGTCAAATCAAAGATGCACAGTTTGCATTTGTTGCCTTCCCTGAGAAGAGAGTGAAAATGACTATTCTGGTTGTTGACATTCCTGCAGCTTACGGTATCCTCTTGGGTAGAGGATTTTGTAAAGACATCGGAGGAGAGATTGACATGGATTGGACCAAAGCTAAGATCCCGGTCAATGGGGTTCATCAGGTTCTTCATCCTGAACCACAGGCAAGGTATTTGGTGACCAAATCAGATGATCCAAAAGCTCAGATTCTTTTCGAAGATGCTAGCTTTGGAAATTACTTCATGACTTCAGAGATACCCATTGTAGATGTTGAAGAAGAAGATCCCAATGCTATTTGGACACTCGAATTTGATGGTAGCTGCTCAGCCTCTGGATCAGGGGCTGGTGTTGTCCTTATATCTCCTAGCTCCGAGATTTTCCCATCAGCTTACAAGTTGCAATTTGATAATACTAATAACACGGCCGAATATGAAGCCTTGTTATTAGGATTAGAATTGGCCAGACAGAAGGGAATCTGAAATCTCAAGGTTCAGGGAGATGCAGAACTGATTGTCAATCAGGTCAGGGGTATATATCAGGTGAAAAATGATCGGTTGAAACATTACCGGAATAAAGTTTGGGATAGTATAGAATGCTTTGATGCATTTTCTATTAAGGCAGTTTTAAGAGATTATAATGACAAGGCTGATTCTTTGGCTGTGTCTGCATCTCTTCTTCTTCCTCATCCTCAGTTTAAGCAAGATACATACTCTATTGAGATTGTATATCGCCCCAGTATCCCAGATAATGCAACTCATTGGCAAGTGTTCAATGATGATCGACAGGTGTTGGCTTTTCTAGAAAAGGCTGACAATTTCAGTGAGTTATATTTTGAAGGTTCAGAATCAGCCTTCCGTGAAACTATTTCAGATCCATATCAGGAGGTTGATGGAGAATATATCCAGCTGAAAGGCAACAAGATACCCAAAGGTTTGGTTTCTTTGGAGGGCTTGTTTGATAAGCATGATCGTTTTATCCAAAATAAAAGGCAAGTCGAAGGAGCTTCTTCCTCTGAAGTAGATCAAATCAATCTAGGTTCGTTTGATCAACCTCGGATGGTGAATGTTGGGAAATGTTGTTCTCCCGAAGAGAAGGTGAGATTCACTTTGCTTTTGAAGAAATACATCGATGTGATGGCCTGGTCTTATGCAGATTTGAAATCCTTCAAGCCCAAAGATGTACAGCACAGTATCCCTTTGAAACCTGATGTGAAGCCGTACAGACAAAAGCAAAGGCATTACAATCCCAAGATCTCAGGAACTATCCTGGCAGAAATTCAGAAGATGTTAGATGCCAGAATTATTTTCCCAATCCATCACTCCACTTGGATTGCAAACATTGTTCCTGTCAGGAAGAAGAATGGCGAGATCCGGATTTGTGTTGACTTCCGGAACTTGAATCAGTCCTCGCTGAAGGATAACTATCCCTTGCCTATCATGGACCAGGTATTACAAACTGTTACTGGATCAGAAATGCTATCCATGCTCGACGGATTCTCAGGGTATAATCAAGTCGAGGTAACCACAGAGGATCAACACAAGACGGCCTTCACGACCCCATGGGGTACCTTTGCTTACAGGAGGATGCCTTTCGGCTTGATCAACGCCGGAGCCACTTTTCAGAGAGCTATGGACTTGGCATTCAGAGATCTAATGGGCAAGGTCATAGTTGTGTATTTGGATGACTTGACCGTTTTCTCTAAAAAACGGAGTGATCATTATGGTCATTTAGAACAAGTACTTTTGAGATGCAGGACGTCATGGGATTTCACTGAATCCCAAGAAGTCCATGTTCGGGGTGACCGAAGGAAAGCTGCTGGGTCATATTGTGACTAAAGAAGGAACTAAAATTGACCCAGAGAGGGTAAAGGCCATTCAGAGTCTTACCTTACCCACAAGTAAAACCGGAGTTCATTCTTTCTTCGGAAAAGTTAATTTCTTGAGAAGATTTGTACCTGATTTCGCTGACAAAACCAAGGATATCCTTGGAATGATGAAAGGCAAAGTCCCATTCAGATGGAGTGCAGAAGGGAAGCTTTCATTTGAAGAAATCAAAAGGGCAGTTGCTTCCGCTCCTATCTTAGTATGTCCAGACTTCAAGAAAGATTTCATCATGTATAGCTATGCTTCTGCTCACACAGTGTCAGCCATCCTGATGCAGGAAAATGGGGAAGGCATTGAAGCTCCCATCGCATTCATGAGCTGTCTGTTGAAGGAGCATGAATTGAAGATGTCGCAGATTGAAAAACATGCTTATGCGGTGGTGCGAGCGGTGAAGCATTTCAGGTACTATGTGCTGAATTCCCATACTCGCGTTCTCGTTCCTGATACTGCTGTTAAATCCATTCTGACTCAACAAGAGCTGGGAAGTCAACGAGGTACCTGGATAGCTAAAGTTCAGGAGTACGATTTAGACATCAGGCCTACCAAGTTGGTACGAGGAAGGGGCCTGTGCCAATTAATTGCAGAAAATCATGCCGAAGCAGAGTATGAAAAGACTCAAGACACCTCTTCAGAGCTGCCCATGGTGCTTTTTGTAAGTACGACCGATGAATGGTACACGGACATTGCTTTCTTCCTAACTTATGGTGAATGCCCTCCGCATTTAAATCAAAAGGAGAAGAGGACCGTCAAGCTGAGATCTGCGAAATACCTTTTGTGGAATAATGCAATATACAAGAGAGGTATAGATGGTGTTTTCCTGCGTTGTGTTGATAAATCACAACAGGAAAAGTTATTGGAGTCCTTTCATAGTCTAGCTTGTGGAGGACATTTTTCATCCTCTGTGACAGCTTATAAGATCCTACGGGCCAGGTACTATTGGCCTACTCTCTTCCGGGATTCAGTAGAATGGGTGTCCAAGTGTGAGGCTTGTCAACATTTCGTTGGTCGCCCCAAGCTAGCAGCTCTTCCTCTGAAGCCTGTGGTGATTGAAGAACCTTTTCGCCAATGGGGGATTGATTTCATCGGAACATTGAATCCTGCTTCCAGTGCTGGACATAGTTATGTGTTGACTGCTACAGACTACTTTACCAAGTGGGTAGAAGCCGCACCAATCAAGCAAGCAACTTCTGAAGCTGTTTGCAAATTCCTTAAAGAGAATATAATCGTCAGATTCGGTGTGCCTCATAAGATCGTAGCTGATAATGCCTCTAATTTTTCATCGCATGAGTTAACTGAGTTTTGCTATGGATTCGGCATCACTCTGGCTCACTCATCTGATTATTATCCCCAGGGTAATGGGCAAGCCGAATCCAGCAACAAGAACCTGGTTACCATAATCAGGAAACTAGTGGATGAAAATCAGAGGACATGGCACAAAGCATTGTATGATGCGTTGTGGGCTGATCGGATCACTCCAAAGCGAGCCATAGGGATGTCTCCTTTTCAATTACTATACGGGATTGATGCTGAAATCCCTATCTCAGTAGAATTGCCGGCCTTGCAGTTGGCGAAAGCGGTTGAAGATGCGGCTTTTCAGAATTCTATCGAAAAGAGGGTTATGTACCTAACCAGGCTAGAAGAAGAATGAATCAAGGTGGTTGATCGCATTGCGGATCATCAGAGCATAGTGAAGAAGATTTTCGATAAGAAATCAAAGCAACGTAACTTCCAGATTGGAGACCTAGTGTTGCTTTGGGATAAGAGGAAAGAACAAAAAGGAATGCACGGGAAGTTTGATTCTCTATGGAAAGGACCTTTCAAGATCCACGAGCTGAATGGTGAAAATAGTTTCCTTCTATCATATCTGGATGGAGGGTTACTCCCTTTACCTTTCAGTGGGCAACATCTAAAGCTGTTCCACCATTAATGCAAGATGCTCTCTTGCATTGTACATATTTTGCTTTTGTTGTGTGTTTGCTTTTGGTTTTCTTTCTTTCTTTTCCCGTTTTGTTTCGTTTTGGTTTCTTCTTGACTCCGTAGCCCAATGAATAAGACCAGAGATTCTGAGTTCTCTTCCTCTGATATTACAAAGAAAGTCCCCAGCTAGAGCCAGCTGTTATCTCCGTTTTGAGTTTACGACAAAACGATTAGATAACCTATACGAAATTTTTGAAGTTGATTTTGCATTATGGCCTCTTTTAGAGAATTTCAGGTTTTCGGGTTTTACCAACAGCTCGACATAAGTTTTGAACATGCTTTATGTCTCATGTCTTCCGAAACCCGAAACCCGCCTCATATTGTGAAAATCGGGTTTTCGGACCTCCGGTGCATCGGAACATGCCTTACCTAAAACATGTTTTACGCCTCATGCTTTCCGATACCCGAGTTCCGCTTAGTCCTTTGTGTCGGGTTTTCGGAGCCATGTAACATCTAAACACCTCATGTTTTTTGCCTCATGCTTTCCGATACCCGAAACCCGAATTGCACTAAGTTCCCTCGTGTCGGGTTTTCGGACCTTTCAAACATGCTGACATGGCATTCATGCCGAGTTGTCGGTGAATTGGCACGTGCCGAGCCCAAGTGTATTAATTGCTAATTTTCTTATAAATACGTGGATTTCCACGTCATTGTTACCGGAGTTATTTTTAATTCGTGGATTTTTCGCATGCTCTTCCGATTTCGAAACTCGAAAGCTCGCTTTGCCCGATTGAATCGCCTGTTTTCGGTTTTCCATTTCTCCAATTGAAGGTATTTCTCTTTTCCTTCTTTGTTCTTGGTTTTTATGGATCGATTGCGCGTGGTGTCTTCCTAATTTCTTGCTGGGTTGCGAATGATTTTTATTCTTCGTCTTTCTGCGTTGTTTTGGGAAGGGTTTTAGGTTCTAGGGTTTATCTCTTTTGAGACTATCCCTTGGTGCTGTTTCTTCCAAGTTCTATTATATGCATGGAACATGAATAATAAAAAAGAAGGAGATTACATGTTTTGGAATTCAACGAAAAACCCTGTTTTTCTTCTTGGGTTTTGAAGATTGTTTTGCAGAGCCGGAGACCCGAAGTGTATTGACGGATTGGCGCGCCGGGCTTTCTCAAAGTTCCGAAGTATATTGAAGTGTCGGGTTTTCTTCCAGTTCCGACATCCACAACAGGTGTCGGGGTTTCTTCCGTATCCGACATCAACGTGAGTGTCGGACTTTCCCAAAGTTCCGACAGTATCAAGTGTGTCGGGTTTTTCAGAAGTTCCGGCATATTCGGCAGATCGGGATTTTCAGTGTGGCCAACACCTCCTGAGTTTCGAACCTTTCCTCCTGCAACGTTCTTCATGTCAGACCCTGGTCCATCTCAGGAAAAGGCCGAAAAGTCTGGCAGAATGAAATACAAATTCAAGAAGCCGGAATCTCCATCATACATTGATTGTAACTATGATATCCGAGACACAGAACTTGGAAATATAGACATGGAAGACTTCTGGAGTAGGGTGAGGAGTTCCTCCCCAACTCCATGGACGAAAGCTATAGCTGACAGTGGCTTGCCTCTCGCAGCGGGTTTTCCCATGTCCGCCCAATGTCTGGAATTCATTTTGGCTTGCGCATCCAGTTATCACTCGGCTTCTCGTTCTGTGAGGAGTCAGGATGGTGAGGTAGTCATCAAATTGGATGGAGGTTATTTTGATGATCTCTTAAAATTGCCTAATTTTGAACAATATGGGGAGTTGGACATCAAGTCAGCTCAGAAGGCCTGGGACAGCAATCAGGAAGACTGCATCAAGGATGTAAACAAAAAGTTCCTGATCAAGGCCAAACCAGCAGTCTCTAGATTTCCAAGGACTATCCCCAGGAGTGATTTCATCCAAGAAATCAATGATATTATCACCCTGCTGAGTCGGGTTTTCGGGTTGCCCGAATCGAATGTATTTCATGGATGGATGTATCAATTTATGGTCACCATCAAGAAAAATCAGCAAGGGATTGACTGGGGTACTCTCATCAGCAATGAGATTGATTCCCAAATGACAACGGTCTTGTCAACTGGGAAGTTTTATATGCTTTCATATGTCGCATACGCCGCAGCCGGGATGAGGAACTATCCCGGGCTGGATACTAAGGGAAGCAGAACGGCGAACCCGGTTTATAAATATTTCCCTCAATTGACCAAAAAGGGGTCTAAAGAGCATTTCAGAAGGGTAAATGATGCCTTCTTCTATGAGAATATCTGCAGGATAAATCCTGAGCTGAAGAAGACAAGAGTCTCAGATGAGGCTTGGGCAGAAGTTTCTAAATGGGGGTGTATCTTCTTGCAATTCAAGAAGTTTACATATCTTTGAACAGTCATGTACTCGGGGGAACCTTTTCGCTTGCCCCAATATCCAGGTGATAGATTGATATTGATAGAATTGGTTAGACAGTTGTTGGATTTCCATAAATTTGAACAAAGCAAACATAAGGCTGCTGTATCCTTCCCGATTTCTATTGGGAGATACACTTGCTCGATGGTAGTAAAGGCCAAAAATGTTGTCCATGAACTTCAGGACAAATTAAAGAAGCATATGAAGCCTCGAGATGGTTTTGACATCCGAGGAGTGCTCAGGGCATATGGAACCCAGCATTTGCACAGGCCAAATATAGAGGATATTTGGGTGGATCTGCGTAATGAGGTTGCTATTCGCAGAAAGGATCATAGCAGATTAACTATTGCTGAGATTCAAACACTGGAGCTTGCTGATTTACCAGAGGGTACAGGTGACAATGAAAGTGTTTTGGATCTTTCCTATGATGGACTAAAGGAGGATCAATATGTTTTCCCACCTATTGATTGGTCAGCCAGCGAAAAAGCCTCTATTACAGATAGGTCGGCTCTAATTCTTGCTCGCACCAAAGCATGGCTCTCCTCTTGGGGAATGAATTTTAAAGATGATAAGTTTTCAAAGTTGGCTGTTTTAGAGGCGGGGCCCTCCAAAAAGGAAAAGGACAGAAAGTCTTCTAAGGCGCCTATAAAGGTCAAGATTGTCAAAAAGAGGAAAGAAAGAGAAATCTCTTCAATTGTCTCTCCTGTAGAAACGGTGAATGTGCCAGAATCACCAACACCACCAGAAATAGGAGAAATTAATTTGGAAGAAGGAGGAAGCCAGCTTCTGTCTTCACCATTTGCTGATTGCTCAACTGGAGAGACCTTATCTCTTGCATTCAAGGCTTTGGAGTCTGAATCTGCACCTCCTCCCTCACAGCCACTTCTACCTCCTCATTCTCCATCCACTTCTGCAACCATGGCCAGTATTTTCTCTGGGCTCTCACCCCTCTCTGCTGGAACCCAAGTGATCACCAACACTCCCCCACAACCTGTGCCCTCTATTCATTGAATCTACTACCATATTAACAACTGTTCCTCCTCCAATGGTAGAATCTTCCCCTCTTGAGAGTAGAATACCAGTTACTACGACGGGGGCAGTTTCCTCTGATACGCCACAATGGTTACTTGAGCAAACTCCGAGGAAGAGGAAAGTGATGGTACCCCTACCAGCCTTTGATTTCAGCTCACTCAAGGCTTCTTCTGCGAAATCAGCCAAGAAACCCAAAACAGTTTCGAGGGTTTTGGTGGATGCTTCAGGAGATAAGTTTGCAGAGATTGCCACTCCTTCGGCTGACAAAACTAGAGAGGATATAACAGCTTCTGATTATCAGGTAACCAGGGTGGCTCTAGGGAAAGTAACAGCAGAAGGGGCGCAACAAGATGCAAAGGATTCCATAAACGTCCTGTGCCAAAAGTTGAAAGAAACAAAGGACAGCAGAGATGAACTTAAGAGAAAAGTGGAGCAGTTGACAGAGGTTTTGCTTAAATTCTCAAAACCCCTTGAATCCATACCACCTTCTTCTGTTCCTGTCGGATTCGATTTCTCATCAGTACCTACAATTGAGAAGATTGCTAAACAAGGAAGGGTGGTTGATGAATGGGTCCAAAGGTTGCTCCAACAGGGGAAGGAAGTAATACAAGGCGTTGTGAAAGTTCATCAATCTGTGGGAGACATTCAGAAAGATGGAGAAAAGATGGATGAGGAGATTTCTCAAGAAATTGGACAGCTTGATTTGACTTATGAAGCTCTCCAAGTGTTAAAGCAAATACCAACACATCTCTTGGTTGAAGAAGGTATTCTCCCTCATACAGATAAGCATTTCCAGCTGACCAAGGCCATCAGATTCAGGGTGAAGATTCTCAACGAAGCCTGCGCTAAGTTGAGAGAATCAAGGGATAAACTGATTGATGGGAAAAGTGATTTAGAAGAAGAGTTGCTGAAGATTTGTTCAAAGGTGTCAGTAGGAAATTCAGGTATACTATCAGCGGATGATCTCTTCAAACAATTCCAAGAGTCTGTTCAGCATGAATCAATGCTCGGATTTGATCTTGAAAAGATGGACCGGTTGGTAAAGATTGAGCATTCTTTGGAGGCCTTAAGAAAACTCAGCAAAGGATTGAAAAAGCTTCCCGGCACTGCCAGCGATGTTCATGAAACCTGCGAAATTTGGAATGATCATTCCACTGCACCTGATGAGAACGAAATGCAAGGCATAATTCGAAAGTTCCAGGAATTTCAGAGCAAACAGTCTCAGCAGGAGGAAGAAAAAGAGGAAGGAGCAAAAGATGATGATTCAGATTAAGTCCCAGCGTTTCATGTCATTTCAATCTTGAAATCGACATGTCTTTTTCATTTCTGTTTCGTCACATTTTTGAATCATGTTTTGACTTGATCTCCTGCGTGAGAATCATGCAAAACAGAACTCTTGTTGAAGCGCTAATTTTTAGGATCTGCCCTATTTTATCTCTACTTCTTTTGTTATAAATAAGGGATGCTTTGTGCATTCCAAAAGGGTCGAGATTTTTTGGAATATTTAGGGGCTATTGGAAAGAAGAAAAACTTTGTGTTTTCATTCAATCATTTTGAAGAATAGGAATTGATATCGTTTTACAGACTTTGTGTTGTGGAATATATCTTACTTAAGACAGTGTTCTTATGTTCATGATCTTAAGCTATTCTTTGCATAGCATCTTAGTGTTTCTGATTATTTCGGACATTATATTTGTGATCTAAAACTCGTATGATTATTTCGTGCTCTGTGTTTACTCGAAAGAAAATACGTTTCTCCCATTTCCTTTCTATTGCCGCTTCTTTCATTGTAACAGTTTCTGACCCAGTTCATTTACGAAAGAAATACCCTTGAATTTATGAATGTGGATTTCGGGATTTCATTCCAACCCCCAATGGTTAGATTAGTGTGAATACTGTATATATTGTTTACCGTGTTTTAGATTAGAAATAAACAGGCAGCCTCACCTATCTTTGAGGAGGGATTTAATCCCATGTACTGTGGTTGAACCTCATATTTTGGTTTGACAAAATATCCAACCAACAGTTTTTGGCGACTCCGCTGGGGAACTACGGATCTATAGTATAAAGCTTATCCTCTCGGTGTTTGGCGACTCCGTATTTGCCTTATTTTTCAACAAGATCTCCTTTCAGTTCAAGCTGGCCAGGAAGATCTTTACTCGGTCCCACCGAGCTCAAGGTGAAATTGATCCAGGAATTTCAGAGCAAACAATTTCAGTCTTTCTCCTAACAGCATTGTCTCTAACCGAACCAGAAGTTCTTCACCTGTTCGGAGAAACCGGATCCCTGTAGAAGGGGAAGCATCTACAACTTGTCGTGCACTACTCTTATCTGATACTCAAAATCATCTGTGACGCACTCTTAATTCAGAAGGATGGCCCATAGTTCAACCTTTGCCTTGGGGTGCAGTTATTGGTCCTCTTTCCTTGACTCCTCCATTGAATGAGTTACCACAGTGGATCTCGTAAAAATATTCCCAAGTTCAATGGAGATGGGAAGCAGCATCCTGACGAGCACATAGCATCTTGGGTCTTTGTTGCATCAGACGGTGTTCTCGGAGTAGCCCACGAAGATGTCTCCAGTCTGACTCTTCGTTGAAAGGTTCTTCATCCTGTAGCAGGCGAATGCATTTGGTCACCTCCCAAATCAGCATGCATCCCAAAGCTCAGATTCTTTTCGAAGATGCTAGCTTTGGGAATTATTTCATGACTTCAGAGATACCCATTGTAGATGTTGAAGAAGAAGATCCCAATGCTATTTGGACGCTCGAATTTGATGGTAGTTGCTCAAGCCTCTGGATCAGGGGCTGGTGTTGTCCTTATATCTCCTAGCTCCGAGATTTTCCCATCAGCTTACAAGTTGCAATTTGATAATACTAACAACACGGCCGAATATGAAGCCTTGTTATTAGGATTAGAATTGGCCAGACAGAAGGGAATCCAGAAATCTCAAGGTTCAGGGAGATGCAGAGCTGATTGTCAATCAGGTCAGGGGTATATATCAGGTGAAAAATGATCGGTTGAAACATTACCGAAATAAAGTTTGGGATAGTATAGAATGCTTTGATGCATTTTCTATTAAGGCAGTTTTAAGAGATTATAATGACAAGGCTGATTCTTTGGCCGTATCTGCATCTCTTCTTCTTCCTCATCCTCAGTTCAAGCAAGATACATACTCTATTGAGATTGTATATCGCCCCAGTATCCCAGATAATGCAACTCATTGGCAAGTGTTCAATGATGATCGACAGGTGTTGGCTTTTCTAGAAAAGGCTGACAATTTCAGTGAGTTATATTTTGAAGGTTCAGAATCAGCCTTCCGTGAAACTATTTCAGATCCATATCAGGAGGTTGATGGAGAATATATCCAGCTGAAAGGCAACAAGATACCAAAGGTTTGGTTTCTTTGGAGGGCTTGTTTGATAAGCATGATCGTTTTATCCAAAACAAAAGGCAAGTCGAAGGAACTTCTTCCTCTGAAGTAGATCAAATCAATCTAGGTTCGTCTGATCAACCTCGGATGGTGAATGTTGGGAAATATTGTTCTCCCGAAGAGAAGGTGAGATTCACTTTGCTTTTGAAGAAATACATCGATGTGATGGCCTGGTCTTATGCGGATTTGAAATCCTTCAAGCCCAAAGATGTACAGCACAGTATCCCTTTGAAACCTGATGTGAAGCCGTACAGAAAAAAGCAAAATCATTACAATCCCAAGATCTCAGGAACTATCCTGGCAGAAATTCAGAAGATGTTAGATGCCAGAATTATTTTCCCAATCCATCATTCCACTTGGATTGCAAACATTGTTCCTGTCAGGAAGAAGAATGGCGAGATCCGGATTTGTGTTGACTTCCGGAACTTGAATCAGTCCTCGCTGAAGGATAACTATCCCTTGCCTATCATGGATCAGGTATTACAAACTGTTACTGGATCAGAAATGTTATCCATGCTCGACGGATTCTCAGGGTATAATCAAGTCGAGGTAACCACAGAGGATCAACACAAGACAGCCTTCACGACCCCATGGGGTACCTTTGCTTACAGGAGGATGCCTTTCGGCTTGATCAACGCCGGAGCCACTTTTCAGAGAGCTATGGACTTGGCATTCAGAGATCTAATGGGCAAGGTCATAGTTGTGTATTTGGATGACTTGACCGTTTTCTCTAAAAAACGGAGTGATCATTATGGTCATTTAGAACAAGTACTTTTGAGATGCAGACGTCACGGGATTTCATTGAATCCCAAGAAGTCCATGTTCGGGGTGACCGAAGGAAAGCTGCTGGGTCATATTGTGACTAAAGAAGGAACTAAAATTGACCCAGAGAGGGTAAAGGCCATTCAGAGTCTTACCTTACCCACAAGTAAAACCGGAGTTCATTCTTTCTTTGGAAAAGTTAATTTCTTGAGAAGATTTGTACCTGATTTCGCTGACAAAACCAAGGATATCCTTGGAATGATGAAAGGCAAAGTCCCATTCAGATGGAGTGCAGAAGGGAAGCTTTCATTTGAAGAAATCAAAAAGGCAGTTGCTTCCGCTCCTATCTTAGTATGTCCAGACTTCAAGAAAGATTTCATCATGTATAGCTATGCTTCTGCTCACACAGTGTCAGCCATCCTGATGCAGGAAAATGGGGAAGGCATTGAAGCTCCCATCACATTCATGAGCTGTCCGTTGAAGGAGCATGAATTGAAGATGTCGCAGATTGAAAAACATGCTTATGCGGTGGTGCGAGCGGTGAAGCATTTCAGGTACTATGTGCTGAATTCCCATACTCGCGTTCTCGTTCCTGATACTGCTGTTAAATCCATTCTGACTCAACAAGAGCTGGGAAGTCAACGAGGTACCTGGATAGCTAAAGTTTAGGAGTACGATTTAGATATCAGGCCTACCAAGTTGGTACGAGGAAGGGGCCTGTGCCAATTAATTGCAGAAAATCATGCCGAAGCAGAGTATGAAGAGACTCAAGACACCTCTTCAGAGCTGCCCATGGTGCTTTTTGTGAGTACGACCGATGAATGGTACACGGACATTGCTTTCTTCCTAACTTATGGTGAATGCCCTCCGCATTTAAATCAAAAGGAGAAGAGGACCGTCAAGCTGAGATCTGCAAAATACCTTTTGTGGAATAATGCAATATACAAGAGAGGTATAGATGGTGTTTTCCTGCGTTGTGTTGATATATCACAATAGGAAAAGTTATTAGAGTCCTTTCATAGTCTAGCTTGCGGAGGACATTTTTCATCCTCTGTGACAGCTTATAAGATCCTACGGGCCAGGTACTATTGGCCTACTCTCTTCCGGGATTCAGTAGAATGGGTGTCCAAGTGTGAGGCTTGTCAACATTTCGTTGGTCGCCCCAAGCTAGCAGCTCTTCCTCTGAAGCCTGTGGTGATTGAAGAACCTTTTCGCCAATGGGGGATTGATTTCATCGGAACATTGAATCCTGCTTCCAGTGCTGGACATAGTTATGTGTTGACTGCTACAGACTACTTTACCAAGTGGGTAGAAGCCGCACCAATCAAGCAAGCAACTTCTGAAGCTGTTTGCAAATTCCTTAAAGAGAATATAATCGTCAGATTCGGTGTGCCTCATAAGATCGTAGCTGATAATGCCTCTAATTTTTCATCACATGAGTTAACTGAGTTTTGCTATGGATTCGGCATCACTCTGGCTCACTCATCTGATTATTATCCCCAGGGTAATGGGCAAGCTGAATCCAGCAACAAGAACCTGGTTACCATAATCAGGAAACTAGTGGATGAAAATCAGAGGACATGGCACAAAGCATTGTATGATGCGCTGTGGGCTGATCGGATCACTCCAAAGTGATCCATAGGGATGTCTCCTTTTCAATTGCTATACGGGATTAATGCTAAAATTCCTATCTCAGTAGAATTGCCAGACTTGCAGTTGGCGAAAGCGGTTGAAGATGCGGCTTTTCAGAATTCTATCGAGAAGAGGGTTATGTACCTAGCCAGGCTAGAAGAGGAACGAATCAAGGTGGTTGATCGCATAACAGATCATCAGAGCAGAGTGAAGAAGATTTTCGATAAGAAATCAAAGCAACGTGACTTCCAGATTGGAGACCTGGTGTTGCTTTGGGATAAGAGAGAGAACAAAAAGGAATGCATGTGAAGTTTGATTCTTTATGGAAAGGACCTTTCAAGATCCACGAGCTGAATGGTGAAAATAGTTTCCTTCTATCATATCTGGATGGAGGGTTACTCCCTTTACCTTTCAGTGGGCAACATCTAAAGCTGTTCCACCATTAATGCAAGATGCTCTCTTGCATTGTACATATTTTGCTTTTGTTGTGTGTTTGCTTTTGGTTTTCTTTCTTTCTTTCTTTGTTTTGTTTTGTTTTGGTTTTCTTCTTGACTCCGTAGCCCAATGAATAAGACCAGAGATTCTGAGCTCTCTTCCTTTGGTTTTACAAAGGAAGTCCCCAGCTGGAGCCAACTATTATCTTTGTTTTGAGTTTACGACAAAACGATTAGATAACCTATACGAAATTTTTGAAGTTGATTTTGCATTATGGCCTCTTTTAGAGAATTTCAGGTTTTCGGGTTTTACCAACAGCTCGACATAAGTTTTGAACATGCTTTATGTCTCATGTCTTCCGAAACCCGAAACCCGCCTCATATTGTGAAAATCGGGTTTTCGGACCTCCGGTGCATCGGAACATGCCTTACCTAAAACATGTTTTACGCCTCATGCTTTCCGATACCCGAGTTCCGCTTAGTCCTTTGTGTCGGGTTTTCAGAGCTATGTAACATCTAAACACCTCATGTTTTATGCCTCATGCTTTCCGATACCCGAAACCCGAATTGCACTAAGTCCCCTCGTGTCGGGTTTTCGGACCTTTCAAACATGCTGACATGGCATTCATGCCGAGTTGTCGGTGAATTGGCACGTGCCGAGCCCAAGTGTATTAATTGCTAATTTTCTTATAAATACGTGGATTTCCACGTCATTGTTACCAGAGTTATTTTTAATTCGTGGATTTTTCGCATGCTCTTCCGATTTCGAAACCCGAAAGCTCGCTTTGCCCGATTGAATCGCCTGTTTTCGGTTTTCCATTTCTCCAATTGAAGGTATTTCTCTTTTCCTTCTTTGTTCTTGGTTTTTATGGATCGATTGCGCGTGGTGTCTTCCTAATTTCTTGCTGGGTTGCGAATGATTTTTATTCTTCGTCTTTCTGCGTTGTTTTGGGAAGGGTTTTAGGTTCTAGGGTTTATCTCTTTTGAGACTATCCCTTGGTGCTGTTTCTTCCAAGTTCTATTATATGCATGGAACATGAATAATAAAAAAGAAGGAGATTACATGTTTTGGAATTCAACGAAAAACCCTGTTTTTCTTCTTGGGTTTTGAAGATTGTTTTGCAGAACCGGAGACCCGAAGTGTATTGACGGATTGGCACACTGGGCTTTCTCAAAGTTCCGAAGTATATTGAAGTGTCGGGTTTTCTTCTACTTCCGACATCCACAACAGGTGTCGGGGTTTATTCCGTATCGTGACATCAACGTTCTCGGGAGTGTCGGACTTTCCCAAAGTTTCGACAGTATCAAGTGTGTCAGGGTTTTTCAGAAGTTCCGGCATATTCGGCAGATCGGGATTTTCAGTGTGGCCAACACCTCCTGAGTTTCGAACCTTTCCTCCTGCAACGTTCTTCATGTCAGACCCTGGTCCATCTCAGGAAAAGGCCGAAAAGTCTGGCAGAATGAAATACAAATTCAAGAAGCCGGAATCTCCATCATACATTGATTGTAACTATGATATCCGAGACACAGAACTTGGAAATATAGACATGGAAGACTTCTGGAGTAGGGTGAGGAGTTCCTCCCCAACTCCATGGATGAAAGCTATAGCTGACAGTGGCTTGCCTCTCGCAGCGGGTTTTCCCATGTCTGCCCAATGTCTGGAATTCATTTTGGCTTGTGCATCCAGTTATCACTCGGCTTCTCGTTCTGTGAGGAGTCAGAATGGTGAGGTAGTCATCAAATCGGATGGAGGTTATTTTGATGATCTCTTAAAATTTCCTAATTTTGAACAATATGGGGAGTTGGAAATCAGTCAGAAGGCCTGACAACAATCAGATGAGACTATGTCAAGGATGCAAGGCATAATTCCTGAAAGTTCCAGGAATTTCAGAGCAAACAGTCTCAGCAGGAGGAAGAAAAAGAGGAAGGAGCAAAAGATCGGGTTTGATTCAGATTAAGTCCCAGCGTTTCATGTCATTTCAATCTTGAAATTGACATGTCTTTTTCATTTCTGTTTCGTCACATTTTTGAATCATGTTTTGACTTGATCTCCTGCGTGAGGATCATGCAAAACTGAACTCTTGTTGAAATGCTAATTTTTAGGATCTGTCCTGTTTTATCTCTAGTTCCCTCAATTATAAATAAGGGATGCTGTGCATTCCAAAAGGGTCGAGATTTTTTGGAATATTTAGGGGCTATTGGAAAGAAGAAAAACTTTGTGTTTTCATTCAATCATTTTGAAGAATAGGAATTGATATCGTTTTACAGACTTTGTGTTGTGGAATATATCTTACTTAAGACAGTGTTCTTATGTTCATGATCTTAAGCTATTCTTTGCATAGCATCTTAGTGTTTCTGATTATTTCAGACATTATATTTGTGATCTAAAACTCGTATGATTATTTCGTGCTCTGTGTTTACTCGAAAGAAAATACGTTTCTCCCATTTCCTTTCTATTGCCGCTTCTTTCATTGTAACAGTTTCTGACCCAGTTTATTTACGAAAGAAATACCCTTGAATTTATGAATGTGGATTTCAGGATTTCATTCCAACCCCCAATGGTTAGATTAGTGTGAATACTGTATATATTGTTTACCGTGTTTTAGATTAGAAATAAACAGGCAGCCTCACCTATCTTTGAGGAGGGATTTAATCCCATGTACTGTGGTTGAACCTCATATTTTGGTTTGACAAAATATCCAACCAAAAAGGTGGTGATCGTGATCGTCGATGCCTCTCAGCTGGCCTCTCCATCCTCAAAGGTGCCACTGCCATTGGTTCCTCCCATTGATCCACCAACATCTCCTGTAACATATGAATATGTCCTCTCGCGTGGAGGAATCTTGCCTCCAGTCTCTCCACTCGTAACTGTGAAGCCTCTAACATTCCCATTGTCTCATTCACCTATGTTTGAAGATGGCGAGCCAAATCCTTTAGACGATCTCTCTCCGTTGTAATCACAGCTATGTCATGGCACTCACATGCACCTCGCAGCTCTGCTACCCACCATACTCTATAGGCCTCCGTCGTTCCCACATCCATAACCCTACAATCAGCTGCTATCTCTTCTGGCCTTTCTGGAGGTGTCGGCCGGGGAGGTGAGAATGCTGCCTCGGCGTTAATCCTCATGTATGGTCTATATGTCATAGGAATATCCTGAACGAACCCAAATTATCGCCGCACGCGATCTAGAGGAATCCTCTCGTACTCACCCGGCCTATGCTCTGCGATCCACCTCAATCGCTCTACACCCCTCAAATCCTTAGCTATGTGCTCTGTCACCATATAGTTCCCCAACAACATCTACAAAAAAATCAAATTACAACCAAATTGTTTACCTCTTGGGTTGCAGCAGCTTGAGGTGGCACTCGTCTTCCCTCTCGTCCTTGCCTGCTGGATGCTTCTCCTTATTCTGCCATGATCACCACCCTTTTCAAATTTGCCTTTCTGCCTTCTGAATCTCAGATCACATTCACTTTCCCTATCTCTTTTCTCCTTCTCACTCAAATTTCTCATGCAATTCCCTGTCTCAATCGTCAAAAAGCGTCGTGTTCACGTATTTAACTTCTTGCATGGCTCTAAAAATAAGAACTTAAGCTGCCAACCCAGCAATTCTATTTTTAGGAAAACAATTCTTGCATAACCGATATCGGTTACTTAACCGATACCGGTCGTATATCTACCGACATCGGTTACATAACCGATATCGGTCAAGTTACCACTTGTTGCTTAAACCTAAGTCATCTCTTCATTTTTGGAAATTTTTGTGGCGCCCGTCCCTTTTTCCTACATGAACAACACCATTATCCATATTTTTCATTAAATCCACATCTCATTACAATTTCATTAACATCATTTCTCTATATTACAAAACAAACAAGCCATCAATAACCAATATCAAAAACCATTACTCTATACACCATTTGGATCCAAATCAATAGCTACAACCATTTAATATTCACACACCAGCGACCAAACATACAACATTTCATAATATAACATGTCAATTAAACTCATCATTTATATCTATATATACATCCCATCAACAAAAGATATCAACATCATTCATATATAACACCATGTCAATACAAACTCATCATATATCACATATCACAAACCATCGACAAAACACTTAACACATTTTTACACACAACATGTGGGTCAAATCGTCATATCTATATATATACAAAGTTTCAAATATACAATGTGCCCTGCATCGGGGCCTCCGTAATCTCATAATATAACAAAGCCGGCATGCAGGCAGCAATAACTGTCAATAATCTTGACTCGGCTCGCAGGCCAGTCTCTCCTGTCAACAACATACTCAGCTCGCAGGCCAGTATCAACTATACAACCTGTACTCGGCTCACAGGCCGGTATATACAATAAATACATGAATGAATAAATGAATAAATAGGCATGCAGGCCTCTATCAACACAACCGATTCGCAGACCGGTGCCCTTGTCCAATATAGAAAATGTGCAGGGACCCCTCAGCTCTCTCCACCTCCCTCTGCCTATCTTCCTGCTGGTCCCTGTCCTACCTCTCGCCTCCTGCCTGTGACGGACCCACCAGCTGTGGCTGCACCTCCCTGAGACCTCTGGCTCCGAGAGGTCTCTGCTCTATGTGCTGCATAGGGCTGATAATCAGCCCCGGTACCATCAAGAATATCCTGATAGTATCGGGCCTTCACTCTAGCCTCCATGTAACGCTCTCGAGCCACCGTAGGTACTGGGGCTGGTCCCTTGACACCTACTACCAGTGCCCCCTGTGCCTGTACTGGTGCCGCTGGTGGTGCCTATGGCTGTGGTGGTACCTGTACCTATGCCTGGGGCTGTGGTTGTGCCACTGCTGGTGGTGGTACCTGTACCTGTGCCTGGGGCTGTGGCTGTGCCACTGCTGGTGGTGGTGCCTATGCCTGTACCTGAGCCTGGGCTAGCTGCCCCTGTAAAACACCTATTTGTGCCTGTGCAGCAGCAAGCTGCCCCTGTAATAACTATACCTGGCCCCTGAGCTGATCTCGCTCTACTGTCACCGCTGCCAAGTCTGGCTATGCAGGTTGTGCTATCCTCACTGCTCTCTGACCAGCCCAGCAAACCATATATGCTCCCGTATAACTAGCATCATCTACAGTGTCATCTGCTGGCCTCTCAGCAACCCAATCTAGGTCCAAGGGCTATGGTGCAGGTAGTGGAGCCTCTACATCATCCCTCCGGTACTGAGGGAAGGGAGGTGGCTCATCCTGTCGCAGCCCCATCTGCCTGCGTACCCTCTCTAGGGGTATCCTCTCATACTCTCCCGGCCTCCGTCCTGCTATCCAGAAAGTGTACTGGATCAAGCGCAACTGTAATCGGGCTCCTCTGCATGGGGTGATGACCTCTGTAAGGTCTCCATATGATATCTACCGCTGGTCAGGCCCTCTAATAAATGCCTGTAATAAGTGACATCTCACCCTGTGAAGCACTGCTCGTGGCTGGCCCACGACCCCCAACCACCTCTGAAAGCCATATCTATATATGACCTGTGGCCCTGGCTGCTGGGGCAACCCTACTAGTCTAATGCATACGATATGCTCATATGCCTAGCAGTGTAACAAAAATGTAGAGAAAATCCCAAATCACCTCATCCGGTGATAGCCCCACAGCTCTCGATACAACTGTACCAGGTATACTGGTGCCCAAGCATAACAGGTGTGCTCCTCCACCATCTCATGTAGCACCCCCATCAGCGCCCGTGGAAAGCAGCCTCCCTCTGAGTTTGGGAGGGTGAAGCAGGTGATCCCGATCATCATCAACATGGGCAAGCCGTGTCTCATGTCAATGCGCACGGTACATATCACCATACCCGATGCTCGCACTATGATATGTCAATAGCGCGGTTGCATCCCTGAAAACCTGTAGGATGCTGTCCATGGCTGTCTCTGCATCCACCTGAAAGACTGCCTCTCCTATCAATCGTACAGTCGAAGGATGCGATACACATCCTCCAATGTGATTGTCATCTCTCCAGTCGGGAGATGGAACACATTGGTCACCGGGATCCCATCTCTCGATGAGGGCAACCATCAAACTATGATCCCTATCCATCAGCTCTGTATCTGCTGGACTCCGCCGAGTCCAACCTCCCGCATCACTGCCAACTACATTGTGCTACGGACACATGTGGCTACATCCGTACCCCAATAGAGGTGGCATCCTGATCCTGCATCATCAGCTGCTGGCGTGCCTATAAAAACAACCCACAGTCCATCAGGCCTACCCTTTATCAGAACATTTACCTTATACCCTCTATACTCACTTTTTTTCATCCCACCCAATCACAACCCGACTCTATACCACACATCTACACCCACCTACCTTACCCTATACATCTATAAATTCATCTCACTCTTATGGTCCTTCTCTAAGTATCCCACTTCACTCCAATCAAACCTAAACCACCTCATCTCCCTCAACATCAATCACCCCCACCCTACAAACATGCTACAATATCCCCTTTATCTAATCCCACACCCTACCAACTGCCCCACTCATACTGTACCCACTCTACAACTTTCCACTCTAACCATATCTGACAACCAATTTAACCCCTCCTAATTCAGGACACAACACCATAACCTATCCTGACCCAACCCAGTCTCTAACCACCTGATTATCTCCCACCCCAATAACCTTTCCTAGTAACTCTACCTACTCCCCCTTCACTACCAAAAATCTATCATACCCGCCTACAACATAACCTAACACAACAAAATTTCAGCTACCCTTTCCTCCTACCCATGGTGACTGATACCCGGTCACCCTTGACCGACCATCAGTCCCCTTCACCACTTGTGTATACCCAAATTTTATGCACCAATGCCGGTCGACACATGACCTACGTCGGTCTCTATACACAAAACATTCTGCCCCTGGAATTTCACTGTGACTAATGTCGGTCGCCTAGTGACCAACATTGGTCACTGCAAGACTTCCCGGGGCCGGACCAAAAACGGCCCCCAAATCCTACCTTTTTGTCTATTTTTTTACCCATCTACACTAGCCCAATTACCCTAAAAAAATTACCCACCCTGCTGTTTTGAGCTTACCTAACATATATACCCACTCTCATTTTCAAATGATTTACCTTCATTTATGTCATTATTTTATCAAAATTTTAGATTCCTACCCCAAAACCCGACATCCTAGCTATAATTCAATCAACTTCACACAAATAGGGATTTAAAACCTACCGATACGACTACCCATTGTCGTGGTGGGATAGGTGGTGGTGGTCCAGCTCCTCCAGCACCTCTTGCTTCTCCAGGCTGTGCCACAGCTCCAAATCTTCTCATCCGGGTCCTCAACCAATAAAACTCTTCCTCCTGATCTCTGGGGCCTACCAATAACTCACTCCCCCACTCAACTAGTGTCAACTTAGCCCAAATACTTAACCCAATCAATTCAAAACTCAGACAAGAAACAAGTTGGCACTCAAATTCACAATGTGAAAATGACACGCCATATTTTTTCTTTTTAAAGGTTTTGACCTCTCACCGATATCGGTTAGGGCATGCCCTAGAAAACTGATATCGGTCTCCTAACCAATACCGGTCATAACTAATTGATATTGGTTACCTACCTAGTTTTTCCTAACTCCTAGCCCTTATCCACCGAACATCGCCTATATCCACCTTCGTTGACAACCACATTGCCTATACTTCATTGGCCTTCGACTAAATAGACTTATTTTTAATGTCATTCGGCCCGACCCAAGGCCGCAACCAACCTATTTGACCCAACCCACGGCCACAACCACCCTATTTGGCCCGACCCAAGGCCACAACCAACCTATTTGGCCCGACCCAAGGCCACAATCCAACCAATCGGCCTGACACAAGGCCGCAACCACACCAATCAACCTGACCCAAGGCCACAACCAACCCAATCGGCCCTGACCCAAGGCCGCAACCCAACCACTCGGCCCAACCCAAGGCCTCAACAACACCAATCGTCCCAACCCAAGGCCACCACCCAACCAAACTTGGCCCGACCCAAGGCCGCACCCCAACCAATCGGCCTGACGTACGGCCACCCCCACCCAATCGGCCTGACCCATGGCCGCACCAATTAAGTAGCCTCGACCCGAGGCCGTACAAATTAACTGACTTCTACCCAACATCAACAACATACACTTTTATCCACCCAATAGTTTTTTGTTCAATCGAGCTCACTTGTTCGTGTTTTAGCATGACTAGGATACTTGAATTGATCAGCCAACCAACTTTTCCTTAGACCGAGACCGTGATGTTTATCTCAACCAAATCAACCATTTGGTACTGCCGAACATGCCTAAACATTCCGGTACCTTCCCCATTATATCCCCTGGAGCTACTTCCTATGCCTTGGATACCAGGATGATATCAACCTTGTTTGGATAAACTATCAACCTTTGCCTATGAATTGCTTGTTTGCTCTTCAAAACATGTACCCTGGTCGAACTACTACATTTTAACGTGCGTCAGCTTCCTTGAACTTACCCCACCATCTTACCCTCATCTCACCATCATTTACCCTTTATCAACCCTATCCCTGATTTCATGTCACCTCAATCTGTGATAGACTTGAGGGGGATTACCTATATCCTTAACTGGGCCATCCACTTTTTATTATTGTTAGTACAGCTTTACAGGACAAGCTACACGACAACAAGGGGAAAATGTAGAAGGCCCTGATAGATAAGGCACCAAATAAAATGGTTAACTTTACGCGCAAGCAAGGGGTGTAGACACCAAATTTGGGTCTTACGACTCCCTCTACCTCGTATCTCATTCCTGCAACCTAACCCTACCTCACCACCTAAAACCTTACACACTGAATTATTTATTAATTACCTTATAATTAATAAATCCACATCTCCATACCCTACCACCTCACCTAGCCACCTCACTTATGACCTAGCCCTAATCCTAAACTAACCTAATTAAGACCTATGACTTGGTCCAGATTCCACACCCATGACTCATCACTCCTCACCCGCATCTAAAATGAACCTAACAATTACTTGACCAGGCCCGCAACTGACCCCTCAGGAGAAAAGGAGGGAAATTTAGCTATTTTTAGTAAAAATAGCCAACTTTGACTTGACCGATGTACCGGTCCATACTCGACCACCGTCGGTTATGCATAACTGCCATTGGTTTCTCTGTAAATGACCAACTTCTAACCAAAATGTAAAGATCTGGATTTTCATTTGATTGGGAGAAGCAGAAATCATCGAGAGAATCCATATTTTGCTTGGCCGAGCAGAGACAAGTGAAGAAACAAGAAGAGTTTGCAGAGAAGGAGCATTGAGGACAAGATTATAACTGCATCAACTAGAGATCATGGTCACATTCATCCAAACATTGGGAGAGTCAGAAGATAGCTTCATCAGCTCACTTCTGGATTGTCAGGATCATCCCACCAGAGCTTCTGCCTTTGTCACCGCAGTTCCTCGGACCGGTATTCTCGTCAATCAGAATAGTAAGTAGAACCTTGTATGTCTCTTTGTTAACATTTCTTAGGACTTTCTGAATCACAGCCATCATAAGTCTGATCTCTCTATGGTACTACGCACACCATCCCAACTACTCAACAGGTATTCCTCCTAGCCCTACACACCCTTATTTTTTTCTCAGAAGGCCATTTGAACAGACTAGAAGTAAATCCCTATTCTAGAACTAGAAATCCCCCTGCAGCGATCCACAAGGAGTCCTAATAACCCCACAATAAAGTTGACAACCAGCTTCTATCTAGAAGCACATAGAATGCATGCCCCTACCGGAAGGCATTGATCCTCTACCGGAAACGGATAGATGACCGATGGTCGGCTCAATAGCTTAGTAAATGGTCGTCAGTCATTGTAGCTTATACCCCAGAAACCCTAATATGCATCGCCTATTAGCCACTTCCAATCACACCTCCAAGAATCTGCCTGGTTTCAGTCCTAGTTTATGGAGTGTGACATTTGAACGTATCAACTCTTGACCAGTTATCGAAGATAGATAGAAGTGTCGCTTTAATATGGAAAGATTAAAATTGGTCTATTGAACTCATGCCAATGAAATACCTAAGTCGTGATGTGGGAATAGAAAATCCTGAGTGGTGTGAATCCCTTTGTGTTGAATCATATTAAAAATAGATTTGATGTCAGGAGTTTCCTCAAGCGGAAGTTTTTACCATCGTCCATGGGTCTAATGGGAGAACCACTCAGATATTATGGGAATTGAAATCTTGAGATCTTATGTTGTAAAATCCAGGTCAGTCCAGTCCAACGACAGTAATGAGTTTTATTGTTTCAAGGCCTTCCATATGTTTCTCTACGGCGATGGGCATGCTATCTCAATATTGATAGGAGCCTTGGTGATAAGTAAGGTATGCCCTAACCCTATATTTATTTTCCAAAAAATTTATCATAAGGAGCACTCGAAACAATGTCTATTCTGTGAAGCCGATAACATTTCGTAGCGAAACTTGAATCCTCCTCGAGAAGGTCATCATCTTGTAAGTTTTCATTTGGGAGGACACAACTGGATAAGCCACACTGGTTGTTTATAGACATCAATAGTTCTCTACATCGTGCACCTTGATCACATGATGGTAGGCACAAATTTTGGTATCCTCGAACCGCCTTTGGTTGGTGTTTGAGTGGGCCAACTAAGGTCTGAGAAACTGTAATGTGATGACCAAATATAATCTCAAAGAAGCTTGGTTAATAGCTTGGAAAATTAGGATCCCAGCTAGTGGAGCACCAATAAGCAGAATAGTAAACATGAGTGGCCACAGGAATCTTGGTACAACTGACTGTAGAGGATTACCTTCTGATGCACAAGGGGGATTTGGAAGACCACTAAGATACTTTATGTTGGTCAACTATGTTTGGGTAACCAAATACTACCATGAACTGGTAGCAAAATCACTATCAAATGAAAAATTTGACTGCCTTATTGGAAAATAGCAGAATTTTGTCTTTATGTTGCCCAATCCACTTCTGGGGGTAAAGGCGATATAGGCACACCAGCTAAGTATAGGCTAAGGAGCTTCGTGGAATAGCACCCAATGTTTTAGCCATTTGAATGTTACAGAGGTCTTGAATCAAGGTAGCAAAATATGGGTCGTGAAGGCATGGTAAAAAATAACAAGCAAATTATACTCAGACTCAGTAAGGGTGAGTAATGGAGAATCATCAGTGAAGTGCCCATTAATGAGCCGATTTGAATGATCTGGTAAAAACATTCCCCAAATGTGGTCCCTGTAAGTCATGTCACGTGCTGAGCAATGGTAGATATCCATGAGCGCTGATTGGCAGCTAAGACTAAAAATAACATGTACAAGTAGGGTGGACCTTGTCTTGACTGTGCTGGAGGGCCCAGGTGATAGTGATAGACAAGCAAAAGCATTAAAAAAGAGAGTTCAAACAGCTGAGGTAAAAAATATCCAAATCCTATAGGATTGTTCAACATTTCTAGAATAAAGCACCAGGTTTGATGTCGATCTTTGGAGCCTGTTTCTAAATTCTAATTTTCTGGTATAAGATTATCAATAATGTATTGGCGGTCTGACATGATCCCATCTAAGCTCGAGTTGAAAAATCATGGATAGGAGGTCAAGCAACATGAAGAGCCAGATCCCTTGCAAGAATTTGGGTTAACAACCATGTTGGGTTATGTGATAGAGCCTCCCAACTAGAAATCAGCTTTTAGGATCTTTCACTTTTGGAATTATGGAAGATAAATTGTCAGAATTGTGTAATGATTTAAATTGGCCGATCAGGACCCTTTGGGTAGATAGTAGAAGTGTCAGCAGGAGACATCTGCATTTGTGGTGAGATAGGAATGCAAAATTTGCCCTTGGAGCTCCAGGCCATAGCTGACATGAATCTTGGAAATTGGTTTGTTATGAAAAAGGCATTGGATCTATAGGATGAGGTTGAGGAAGATCTAATGGAAATTCCTATTTCCACTTGGGTTCATTAGACTTCTTCATTTCTTCATCAGCTCATTGACTTCCTTTTGGAGATCAGAGAGCTGAAAGTAGAGATCTATGGGATTTTGGTGAAAGCTGATGGTCGAATGGTCAGAGCTCTAGAGGAAAATTGTGGAATTCTACCAAAGTGTTTCTTGATAGGGCCAGGATGATTTTAATGGCAGCATTTCACAATGGGTGGAGGAGATCAATGGGTGCTCACTCTATGGGTGGAGGAGATACCAATAAGCCTCATTAAACAAGTGGGTCATTGGTAATATTTTCTTTTATGATTGTGACGATTTCTCTTTTATTTTCTCTACCCTATTTGGTGAAGTTTGTTTTCTATATGTTAACAAGAGGCATCTTTATCTAGGTGACATATGGTGACAAATGGTTCTTCCTCTATGAGTGGAAGTATGGGGTGAACTACCCTACAAGTTTAGGTGGTTTGACTTCGGGCTAGTAGATTTCCTCAATGGAAGGAATATGACCTAATTGGGCAGCAACTTTTTTATGTTTGTAATTTCCATTGACCTCAGTAGAAAAGGCTCTCATGAGTACGAGGTCTATTAAAAATTGATTGGAAGAAGTATGATTGGGAATGTGAATAAAAAACGGAATGATCCCAGGTTTTGAAAGAAGAGAGTGCATGCCATTTGTATTATGCAAGGTTAAATAACCGTTAGTATCAATCATTCCTCTTGGGAGCCTTCATTTTTCTTAAAATTTTTTCTAGATTGGGCTTCATGTGTATGTGTGTGTTACTAACTATGATAGTTGGTTGAAGTCCCTAGCTTCTTTATACCATGCAGGTTTGTGGCTTTATTTGGGGCAAAAATAGTTTGGGGTTAAAACTGGGAGGAAGGGTCATTTTCTTGTCCTTCACCTTTAATGAGCTTTATCTAAGACATAAGAATAAGGTTCCCCAATTAGGAGACCATTTCTGTTGTTCCCAGGGCTGAATTGAAAAGTATAAATCAGGAGATTGGGTTAGATGTGTGGACTAGCCTAATTTGATGGATGAAACAAGTCGAGGATATGAGTTACCCCCCACTCCCTTATTGCTTAGTGCATTCTCCTACACTGTATTTTTGACAATTTTTTTGTGAGTTTTGAAGATCAGAATGAGGCACATGGTTCCACATTTTAATGTGTCTCAAGTGTGATTACTTTAAGCTGTAATTTTCCATCTCTTCCATTAGCCTGAATCTCTAGTTCTTATATGCCAAACAAGGAGAAATAAGTTGTAATGAATAAGAATCATTATGGGGGAAGTATCCTTGCAAAAAAATCAATTACGTGTTTCAATGGGTCACTATGGTATAGAACAATCCCATGTGACTAGCTCTGTTACTTCAAAATTTGTGGTAGATGGACTGTCAGTTGAATTTATAATGGGAGAAGTGTGGAAAAATAAAGTGAGAAATCTATGGCATGCCTCATGCTTTATACTCACGCTCTCTACCTCACTGAATTTTGTCATGGTAGACCTGCTTGGAACAACGTCCTAATGGAGATGTTTTTCCAAGATGGTTTGGAATACCTTATTAAATGATGAAAATTTTGTGTTTAGGTAAAATACTATACCAATCTTTTTCAGGCCCTAGTCACTTCCCTATATGTCAAGGTCCTCAGGAGAGAAAAGCAGGATCATGGGTGATCAGATACAAATTCATGATTTGAAAGATCACAAAAGATCTTGCGGGTCTTCTTTGGTTGTCAAATAAGGACTTTAATGAAAGCAACAGTCAGGGGATAGAAGTCCCTCCTCTTTAATGGGAGAGGTTCCCTTATTTAAAGGAAAAAACCTATTTACAAATGTACAATGTTTAGTTTTAAAGAGGAACTCTGATATCATGGAAGTGTTTTTATATAACCAATTATCAATGCAAAAAGACAGAAGAACTAGGAAGTGGGAAAAGGAAGAGTGGCATTCTCAGGAAATATAGATAGCAAAATAATTCCTTATAAATGTTGAACTTAGGATCATATAGAACAAAATCATTTACATTAAACCATAAGATGTTATTCCATAGACACAAAGTTCCAGAGATGACATCCACGAGAATACAAAGCTTCTTGATGCAGAAATAGATAAATGATTTAATAATTTAACAGATAGGAAAGGAGGAATAACCACAGATAGAATAGAAAGAGGAGTCTTCTTGTATTGATAGCTTTTTAAACTCTTTTACACTTTCAAAAATAGTCAGAGTTCCAGCCCTTAAGAATGGCATGGAGAGCTCATTATATAGATTACAAATTAGTTACACTTGGTAACCATTTCTTTTAACTAAAAGATTAATTAAGGAAATGCTCAATACAATATCCTTAATTAATTTACAAGGAGCTCAACACTTAAAAATAGAAGGAGAAAAAGAGAATCCAGAAGAAGAAACATCTTATTATGGTTGGGGTGGGCCCACTGATTTGAGAATTCGATATCTGAATTTCTTCAATGCTTCAGCTATCTCCATACCTCGTGGAATTGTTGTGTTGGCAATGGCGTGAGACCAAGTGCCTAGACATTTTCCATATCTTTATTGAACTCGGTATGCCCTAGGTATTCTTTATTTGCCTCAGCAATTGCAGATTGAAGGAAGCAAATGTCCTTTATCTTCTCTTTGGTAATTAATTATTCTTTGAACAAGTCTTCTTTGACAAATGTTCTGAACTGAGCTTTGATCTCTTGAAGAGAGAAAGGAACACCTGAGGTTTCATCATGAAGATGGCAATGAATATCTGTAAAGGTAGAAGAAACACAAGTCTTGAAAGATTCTCCTTTCTGCCATACATTATTTAGCTCACCCAGTGCTTCTTCCAACACCTTCATCTTCCATTCTACACCAAAAACCCATGCCTTTGACAAGTTATTCTTGGCCTCATCAAAAATATTGTTAACCAATAGGATATTCTCATTAGTTTGGCCCATAAGATGAAGATCTGTAATACAACTAACCCAGAGCTTAAGCTCTTTATCCATAGCCCTTATTGAGGAAGTGAGTTTCTACTGTAGATTAATCACCTTCTCATTGGCCTTGAAGGCTTCCTCAATGAAATTCAAGCCAACTATAATCATATCATCAACCATGGCTTCCAAAGCCTTTCCATAAGTAGAATACTTATGTATATCTTTGATGCTCTGAACTTCATCCTGGCTGAGAATCATGGGGGGTGGAAGAGCAGCTAGTGGGGTAGGATCCAAAACCTTATCTTTGGCCAATAATGATTTGATAAAGTTGGAAAGAACTTGATTTTGTTCTTCCAACTATTCTATAGTTTGCTTGCCCTTCTCTACTCATTCAATAACCTTTGTCACTATTTCTTGAAGGTTATGAACCTCACTCTCAGGAGTGGATTCCCCCATTGGGATTCTAGAAAGCTCTAAATCAGAGACCAAGAGATCCTGCTCTGCCTTATCAACCTTGGGCTTTGTAACCTCCAGGAACTGTTGGCCTTGAGCATCAGTTACTATCCTTGAAGTTGTCTTGGCTCTCTTAGCTAGAGGAGGAGGAGTAGTTCCTAGCAGGGCTTCCACAACATCAAAATTAGGCCCTGTTATCTGAGAAGAAGCTCTCTTCTTCCTATTGTCAACCATGGGTTGCACCCAAGAAAAAGTAGAAGAATAAGAGGGAGGAACAAGGGGCCCAAGAGTAAGTGAACTCATGGCACTTAGAGTATTGACCACTATTGCCTCTAGTAGAGAAGTGGAGGGAGTATCAGGAGCTTCCTTTGTAGAGGAGTTTGCGGTACTAGGAGGCTCTGCACTAGACATTTCCTTTTCTTTTTCAACTGTTACTTCAGGAGTTCCTACAGGATTTGGTATTTCACCATCATCACTCTCACTAAGAACAATAATGTTCTCTGGTCCTGAAGGTAGCTCTGGATGCTCAAGAAGAGGCTCTTCATCAATTGGTTCATGTTTGACTTCTCTGATCTTCTTTTGGTATACTTGGTAGAAGAAGGAGTAGATGACTCAGGCTCTTTCATTGAGGAAGAATGAGGGGTTTGCTCAAGAACCTTGGTGCTGGTTGTATGTGCTTCCTTCCCTGGTGTAGAGGTGTCTCTGGAAGAAGATCCACCTTGACTCTTCTTGAACTCACGAATCTTCCTATCAAGCCAAACTTTAGTTCTTACAAGAACAGGGGCCATAATCTCAACCAAATCATCCCTCTCTTTCTTGTACCAATCCAGATCCTCCAAAGGAGTGTGTTTGATTGTTGTCTCATATTCAAAGGACTGTAAGTCCTCATCATCCTCCTTAAGTCCTTCAGGAACTTGGTAAATATTGAGATCTCTGATGTGTTGTAGAGAGAGTCTACCATAGTGCCTTCGCCTGGCCTCAAAATCATCTGCACAGTCAGCCCAGTAATCCTCAGTATCTGGCTTGTGATGATAGTTTATCCTGAGGTTCTGCTCAATAAACTTCTTCAGATCAAAGCAAGATCTGGGTCTGAAGAAATGAACAGTGATAGAAGTAATAACCCTTTCTACATTTTGGGCATCCAAGGTTATCTTACATGTATAGTTTCCCAAAGAGATAGGGAAATGCAGGCCAGTGATCTTCTTGTCTCTACATGTCCTATGTAGCTTATCAAGCCGTGTGGATATTTCAACCAGGGCCATCTTATCACTACAAAAAATAGGGAGCTTGAGGGGTGTGCTCTCATAGCCAGCCAACCAGATGTATGAAAACCTCCTGAATTGGATAAAGAAAGCCCCATACTTGGCTATCAGGTTCATAGCTTCATCAGAAAATCTCCTGGTAGTGTTTCCCTCCAAGAGTCTTACAATGTACATGGTGAAAGCATCATTGACTCTTCTAAAATTGTGATTGCTAGTTTCTAGGGTAAACTGAGGGCAGTATGCATAAATAGGCTCATTCTTCTGGCCCTCTATGTAGGTGAAACCGAACCACTACTGGGATGCAGCCAGGGTATACATGAGATAAGAAGTCATATAGAACTTCTTAGTCTGTTGAACACTAGACAACTACTCAGTCAAATTCATGCAGACAATCTCGGCCCAATTGATGTTCTGCTTGCCCTCGCAGATGATGTTGATGAAGGGGCACATCCAGAAGTGAAACTCATTGGTGGAAGGAAACCCCATGATATGGGTGAGAAAAATGATAAAGTCAGACAACTCCTCATTAAAATCAACCCTGTATAATGCCTTGGAGAGTCAGGATGCTCCCTTCTTAGGGTTCTTTAACCATGAATTTGCTATACGTGCCTTGTATTTGTCACTTTCTTGGTCAAACATGATTTGGGCTTGGGCACGAGTGAGAATTATGGAATCTTCAGTTTCTAAAATGCACAGAGCAGCAGTAATGGTGGCAATATCTAGTTTTGTGATTAATTCACCATGCACATTGGTGAGTTCCTTGGTATCCGGGTTAAAATGGGCTCTGCAGGAAAGCACCATGTCTGCACACTGTACCAAGATAGGAAAACCAGCCGTGTATGCAAGTCCACTGTCACTAATCATTTGTACCATGGGAACAAGATTAGAGCATGTTAATCTTCCCCAAAAATATTTGAAATCTAAGTGTCGAACCTCACTGTCTCTGATATCTGGTACAGAGGATTCAAGAGGTGATACATGTTCTTGGCCCTGGAACTTGATCTTCATTCTTGCAATGTGTAGGGGATAGCCTTCCAAAGATCAAAATCATGATGAGGATGCAAAGGGATACAGGGGCATGAGCAAATGGCTTTAATGGCAAGGATTCGAGCAAGAGAAGGCAAGCGAGCAATGTGACAAATGCGTAGGGGGAGTCCAATTAAATAGCCATTTCAGGAGAGAGAAGGTTATTAAATGTGCATTAAATACACCCTGCACTGACTCAAAAAGATGAAAAGTGGGAAAAGTAGAGAAAACTAGCCTAGAAGGTCTTTGGTACATTTGGGACATGAGGGACATGAAGACGTGATCTGGCTGATGCGGGTGATGCAAGAAAAGTGGGACAAATGAGCATGGGTGGTCTAGGAACTTGATACGTGATGTGAGGGACACAAAGACATGAGGACATGAGGGATGTGAGGGATGCGAATCGAGGGATGCGAGAACATGATGCTAACGGAAATGTGGGAAAAGAGGGAACAAAAAGCCCAGATGCATTTGGGACAGATGGGACAAAAGTATGTGAAGTACCTGATGCGGCTGATGCAGAAGATCGGGTAACAGGAAGCCCAGGAACGAACTTGGGAAAAATGGGCCAAAAAGTTCTAAAAAATTTGACAGTTAAGGTTTTTGGGGAAAGCGGCTGATCGGTGAACAGAAGGCCTAGGGGAACTTGGGACACGGGGGACAAAAATGTCTGACAGACCCGTAAATCACCAAAAATACTACAAAAACATACAATTTTCACCATCTCTTCAAGTTCTCTCTTCACTAGGACATTATTAAAGGTGCCAACTCAAAATTTTCAAAATTCAGACTTTCAAAAGAGGGGAAATTTTGAGAGGACAACAACTAGCTCTTTCTGGGGATGACTTGACTAGATCAGAAGAACGAGGCAAGACAAGAACTCAAGAAAACTCAGGGGAAGAAGACCAGTGCATTTATCCATTGGGAAAAAGAGTCAAGGGAAAACCAATACAGAAGACAACACACCAAAACAAGGAAAGGAAAACAAAAAAGGCAAGGGAAAGCAAACACACCCTATACATAATATACATAAGACTTCCTTTTCACCTAGGACTTGAACAATTTTAGGTACTGCCCACTATAAGGAAGTGGGAGAGAGGATCCATCCATATAATCAAGATAGAAATAATTTTCACCAGCAAAGTGCCTGATTCTAAAAGGACCAAGCCAAAGAGAATCAAACTTACCATGGCTTCCTCGAGGTTCATGTCTCTTATCCCACAGCAAAACAATGTCTCCAACTTTGAAATCTCTAGATTTGGTTTTCTTGTCAAACAAATATTTCACCTTCTCTTGATGGGCAGATATTCTATCAAAAACCTGCAGCCTATCTTCATTCAACTTTTGCAGATACATGATCCTTTTATCTAGAGAATCACTGAAACTAGTGTCTTCAATGGCCTTCATCAAATACAAAGTTGGTAGCTCCATTGTCACTGGAACCTAGGCTTCCACACCATACATCACTTGAAAAGGAGACATCCTAGTTTCTCTTTTAGGTGTAATCTTGTCTACCCATAAAGCATCATAGAGCTTCTTGTGCCAGTTCCTCTGGGACTCATTAACAAGCTTTCTTACCATGGTCACCAAATTTTTGTTTGTTGTTTCTTCTTGACCATTCCCTTGAGGATAATAGTCTAAAGAATGAGCAAGGGAAATACCATATCCATAACAGAAATCCATCATTTCAGCAGAAGAAAAATTTGAAGTGTTATCAGTCATAATCTTGTTGGGTACTCCAAACCTTATCAGGATGTTCTCTTTGATGAAATTACATACTACCTCTGAAGTAGTACTTTTAACTGGGATAGATTCTACCCATTTAGTGAAATAATCTGTGGCAGTCAATACATGAGTATGCCCTACACTTGAGGATGGGTTGAGTGTTCCAATAAAATCCAAACCCCACTATTGAAAGGGTTCTTCAATCACAACTGGCTTAAGTGGCAAAGTGGCTAACTTTGGTCTTCCACAAATTTTTGACAAGCTTCACATTTATCAATCCATTTTGATGCATCCTTAAACAAAGTAGGCCAATATTACCCTGTACACATAATTTTATGGGCAGTAAAAGTAGATGAGAAATGATCTCTACATGTTTGATCATGGAAGGCTAAGAAAAGATTCTTTTACTGCTCCTTGTCAACACATTTCAAAAAAAATTCATCTAATCCACATTTAAACAAGGCATTTTCCCACAACACATATTTTGTTGATATTAACTTGATAGCTCTCCTCTCCTTAGCAGTTAAGTGAGATGGACACTCACCATAGGTGAGGACGTGGGCAATGTCATAATACCATTAATCCGTTGATATGAGAAACAAAACAATAGGAACATCATCCTCATCCTTGGGCAACCCATGACCAACTCCTTCAGTGATGATTTCACATAGGCCTTTACCTCATACTAGTTTAGTTAGTCTGATATCAATATCATATTCCTAAACCTTTACGACCCATTTTCCTCTCTTAGTTCCAAATTCTTGTTGTGTAAGAATGGACTTGATGGTTGTATCGGGCACCAGTATCACTGAATGAGAGTTAGGGATATAAAATCAAAACTACTTAACAGCTTTAACTATTGCAAAAACATCTTTCTCCACCATAGTATATTTTAGCTCATGATTTTTAATAATATAGCTCATGAATGCAATTGGGAGCTTGTGGTATTCAGAGTCTTTCTGGGTTAACACAGCTGCCAGGGTACTTTCTTTGGCATAGCAATAGATAATAAAGTCTTTGTTGAAATCTGGACATGCTAAGATAGGAGTCCTAGAAATAGCCTTTTTAATGCCTTTGAATTCTTCTTTCCCTTCAGGGGACCAACCAAATGTTTGTTTCCCTTTCATCATTTAGGAGATATTCAAAGTTAGATCTGCAAAATTAGGAATTTGATCTTACCAAAGAAAGAATACACTCCCTTTTTACTTGTAGGAAGAGGAATCTCATTGAATAGCTTGGACTTGTTCAGGATCAATCTTCATTCCTTCTTTGGAGATGACATGTCCCAACAATTTTCCCTTCGTGACACAAAAGATAGACTTCTTGGGATTCAAAGAGACCTCATGTTCTCTAAATTTCAAAATAACCTTTTCTAGATGCTGAAAAAGATATTCTCTGTCTTTGGAAAATACAGTTAGGTCATCTAGATACACGACAATGCATTTTCCTTTCAGGCTTCCAAAGGCCAAGTCCATAGCCCTTTGAAAGGTGGCACTGAAGCATTAATGAGTCCAAAGGGCATCCTCTTGTAGGAAAAAGTACCCCAAGGAGTGGTAAAGGAAGTCTTGTGCTGATCTGTGGTGTTGACTTCTACTTGATTATATCCTGAGAAACTGTCGAAGCATGGACAACATTTCAGCTCCTGTACACAGCTTGTGAACACCTATTCCATCATGGGTAGAGGGTAGTTTTCCTTTAGAGAAGCTTAATTCAGATTCCTAAAATCAACAAAGATCCGAATCTCACCATTTTTCTTCCTAACAGGCTTAAATGTTAGCAATCCAAGTTGGAATGATGAATGGGAAAGATAATCTTGAATGAATCCAACCACCCTGTCACCCACCAAGGACCAATCACCATTGAAGTGTTGCAGGATACAGCACCCTGAACTGTTGTTACTTTCTCCTTTGCATTCAAGTGTTGATATGTGATTTTCCCATATGAGGATATGTTCTTTTGGTTTTGGGAAGTCATGCTTGATTTGGTTATGTCTTTTCTGCTCTTAAGATCTTTGATTGAACTGGAATATGCTTGGATTCATTTTCTTTCATCCCTCGCATATGAGTGCAATCTGATTTCTGGGAGATTGTAGACTTATTTATCTCTATGACTCATCCTTGGATCAATTGCATTGATCGAAGGAATGTTTTAATTATATTCAGGATGAACAATTATGTATTGACATTTCGTGAATTATTAAGTCTGACTGAACTTAGAATATATAAGTTCTTTTAAACCTCCTTCATATGAAAATATTTCCGTAGTGGAAAGTTTTGTTGGATTCCAGAAATTAATCCTGGCAGGTCATTGCAATCAGAATTTGGTTTCAGTCATTTTGGCATCGGAAAGAACCTGGACCTTAAGCCAGGTAAGATATGTGAGTTTCCCATCTAAAGCTATTTTACTTGATGCAAATCCAGAATCTGATCTGGGAACGTTGTATTCTGTTTGAATTATGAATGATGATTTTAGCCTATCAAAGTGGACCTAAGCTAGAATCTGAAAGGTTATTAGTTTTTAAATCTAAACTATAACCTATTGTTGCAAAGGTTAGTTAATCTAACCTAGTCCTAAACTATGTACTTGATATTACCTAAGGGTTATCTAAACCTAATACTAAGGTGAGTGACTAATGTTATATCCTAAGGTGTTAAAATTAAATTTACCTATGATCTAACCTAAGTCACTAACCTATCCTAAACTAGTGCTATGAAAGGAACCTAAGGGGTCGCAAGTTTTGGGTGGTGGTTTCTATGGCATTTAAGGTAAGGATAAGGTTGAGAGGATAGGGAGTACTGCCAAGGTTAGCGGAGGTTAATTTGGTAAGTGGGGGCTTACGTGGCAGCATCTCTAAAAATGGAAACTCTTGTTTATTTAATGTGGAGCTTGCCAACTTTGGCGGGTGGTGGCAATGGAAAATAGGTGGGAGAAAGGAATTTAATGCAATTAAATTGCATGGGTCCTCCAGCCAGGACCACTTTGAGAGACATGCAAAGGGAATTTTGTTTGGTTGTTTCTTTTTTATGCTTTCCATTTTTCACTCTGCATGAGCACTAGTTTTTCGAACCAGCAGTTTACTCTTCGTTGCATGGCAATTTTGAAAGTTTCAAACCTACTTCTGTGTCGTGGGGAATATATAAGGCATGGAGGAAGCAATATTTTGTTGTTTAATCTTTCGTGGAAAAGAAGAGAAAGGGCGAGCTCATCCAGAGGTCTTCTTCGACTTTTAAGCAACACTATCAGGCATGATAGGCCCTAACTGTTAAAATATTGCTTTCCTTTAAATGTTTTCATTAAAAGAACTCTGTTCTGATGATATATGTGCATTTTTGCTTGACTGGTAACAATGATTTGTGGGTTTTGTGTAAACTTGGGTTCTGGGTTGAACGTGGAAATTTTGGGTTCTGAAGGAAACTTGTTTTCATTGTTCTTTTGTTCCTTTGCTGTGGATTAAACTTGGAGTTCTTTATCCGGTTGGAACTGTCGCATTACCTTTCTTCGCTGTGTATTTGTAACTAAGTGAACTGTACCAGACTCCATAGGGTTTTCTTGGTGATGAAATTGGTGAATGTGTTTGATTTCTTAAGATCCTTATTGTTGTTAACGATCTGGTTGTATTCGTCGATCTGGGTTTTTGTGAACAGTTGTGTTTTCATACCCATTTGGGTAAACAACTAGCGACTACTGTAAGCTCTTATCTGACTGATTTATTAGATTAAAAACTTGTTCCATGAAAGGAAATGTTTTAAAAGACTACGTGTTTTTAATGCTATGGTAATCTCTTATTGCTTTGGCTATGAATGGAGTAATAGATTGTTTGCTTCGCCATGAGAAACTCTGACTGTAACAAGTTCATGTTCAAGGAAATTGGTAAATGATTTCATGGATGGGTTGTTGGTATACTCTGTAAAAACTTGACTGTTACAAGTTGCGTGTTTTGGAATTATTGAATGATTTAAATCTGTATCTCCTCTTGTGAAGGGGTTTGTTTGCTTTTTAAATTTGCAGGTGCTGTGAGTAATACAGTTTATGGTTTAGTTGATTATTTTTAAAGTAACCATGAATGTTAGCAATACGAGTTTATACTGAAAGATTAGTTGTTGAATGGATTTCGTGTTCTTCTTGCGAATTCTTGGGTGATCTTGGAAAAGTTGTAATAAGAAATTATGTTTATCAATTCTGGGTTTTTAAACATACTTAGAAATTGACATTAGAGTTGAAATGGGTTGAAGCATATGGAAGACCTATTTTTAATTTGACTGTTATTATATATTTATTATAATGGTTTGAACATTTCGACCTTGGGTGTTTTTGAAAATAGGATTTGAATACGTTTTATAAATACTGAATATTCAATCTTGTTTAGTGTATTATAATGAAATGGCACCGGATGATGAATCGGTCCAGCTAGATTAGTATTGGATTACTATGTAATCAAGGGAAAATGTTAAGTTAACCTAACTTGATTTTAATCTCGAATGGTTCGAGCATATGAAGGAAAGTAGCCTGTTTCCTTTGGATCAGGTTTATATCGAGTTTGATAGGTTGTAATGTTTTATGTTAAATGTTGATATTGGTTTCATTAGATGTATAGTGGTAGATCCTATAGGGATCTAAGGGTAATTCTATATGGTGGATCTACGTGAACTGAATTGTTGAATGTACTTAAGTGCTAGAAACAGATTCTTCTTCCTTGATTAGATTTATTAAATGGTTATTATTTCTTGGAAATTGGATTTAGTTCTAAAACTTGGTTACAACAGTGTTTTGGTCATCTCTGTTTTATCTCTGAGTTGAAAAGGAAGGTTGGAAAGGGGCTTTAAAAGAAAGAAGTTTTATATTGATCTCTTCTTGAATGTTAATATACTCTTTCTTAGAATTATTTAAGGAACTCAATCAGTAAAGTTATGGGATGACAGATTATTATATTAAGATGAAAGAAACATTAGGATTAGGGATCCTAATCTGGAAGACTCCTTTCATTTTACAGCAGTGTTAAGATCTTGTTTTAAACTTACTGTTTGTTATTTTATTTGCAAAGTAATTCAGTATTTATTGCCTTGCATACTTGTCATGGATTGAAAATCAAGTATAATAAGATGAAGGACAGATTGGCAGGTGAACTTGCAAGTGGCAGTAATCCATTCCTTCTGTTTAAATTACTTTTGTTTGAACCTATTTGCTTTAATATTTCAAGTGGTTTAGTGTTAAATAAAGGTGATCAAATCATGATATACACTGTTTCAGCTTTTTCGGATGATTAGGTGCATAATAAACAAGATGTTCCTTCTTACTTTCTTGCAAGAAATGAGATGAATCATCCGAAATAGATTAAGTTGAAATTACGTCTGTAACTTAAGTTATGATATGAAGTTGTATTATAATTGGTAGGAAGAAAACTCAGAGTGTATTATGATTTTGGATTGTGAAGGTAATTGTTGGAATCAATTATACTTTAAATTTAGGACAAGTAAAATAGAATATTCTTTCTGTCCATTTTGTTTTAACAGTGTACTAGGACTCTTTATATTGACTTCACTTTAAGTTAGAAAGTATGAAGTAATTGATGTCATTATAACAGGGTTGTTTAATTGAAACAATTAGTGGAATGCAATTGTTTTAAGGATTAGTGCTTATCATGCTCAGTTCATTGAACTGACCCGTGCTAGCAATTTTTGCAGATGGTCTTCGTAAGTGGTAAAGGAAGACAAAATCTGATATGATGCATTGACTGTTCTAAATTGGTTCTTATGAAGAATTCTGATTTGATTTCTAAACTGTATTGTGAAAAGAAAAGTTACCTCTTTTGTTTGAAGGCTATTGTCTTAAAGTATGCCCGAAGTGCATAAGTTGTAATTGTATGGGTTTGGAAATGAATGAAATAGTGAGAAATTACCTATGTAGAATGTGTAACTTATCTTGTTGGGATGATCTTCTTATTATCTATATGAATGAGTGTGCATTCTTATTGTTTTATACAATGGAATATAGATGAATTTCTTAAGTAAGCCATAGCTAATTATGTGGCTGAATACTACATTCTTGATTAGTGATTCTTTATAACTTATGATTGTGATTAAAAACTGTAAATAAGATCACTGCATTTATAGGGAACATTGAGAGTGGGTTAAGCCCTAAAATGTAACTATAAGAAGAAGAGGACTTTCCCTCTCTTGTAATGCACTAATTATAAAAGGAATATATGGTTATAAATCACTAAGACTTAACAGTATTAAGTCTGATATGTCTCAGCCTATTAGGTTGATACATTTCCTTCGTTGGATAAGTTATTTTTAAATAACGAAACTTAAATTGTTGTTGTCCTATTTTTTTTGGATAAAATGTTGTTAGGTCCCAACCGACAACCAGGAAGCAATATTAAGTTAATTAAGACCCTTTTGTAAAGCTGAACCCTAATTACAAAAAGGTAACTTAAAGAGTGTTGGACTCGGGGTTAGGGAAGGCTACCAAAATATGTAGTTCTGTAACCCAAATATAACTTAACGTAAGTAAATTCTTGGAGGTATGTACATATTTTCGAGGCTATTCCATAGGATGTTGACACACGTCAACTGCAAGGTTGTACCTTCGAGAAGATTAGGATCTTCTCGAGGATACAACAATGCAGATGACATGTGGCAACACCCTTCTGCATTGATCGTTAAGATTTACACACCTGGAACTTGATCAAGATTTCTCTCCGGGACTGGTTAGGACCATAATCAGGTTATGAGGAAGCCCTTTGAGACTCAGGGTACCTTGGCACACATGGGGTTAACTTCGGTTGACCCAGTATGCCAATTTACCCTTAGTCTTTAAGAGCCTCTTCATATCATGGACTATGATGTTAATCTGAACTAGAGTGAAACCTTGGGACAAGGGGACTGACAGAAGTCAGTATAAGATGTTCTATATAACAATAGAGTGGGGTGAAGGATGTATTCCGGATTGACGAGTATGCCGTCAAGGAATAAGTAATACGAACAGTATGTTATAAATCTTTGGCCAAAGTATCGCAAGCTGCTGATTGCGTTGTCCTATGTCACCTAGTCTAAGGATCGTGATGCCGATGAATATTGGTAACAATTATTCAGATAGGTTCCTTGGGCAGATCACTCAGAACCCAGAATAGGGTAAGAGAACCATGAATATGAAGTATTCAGTAGAAAACTCCAAGCTCAATGTTACACATGAATAGATCGGTAGTTCACCGAGTCATGGAATGAATAGATCGGTGGTACACCGAGTCATTACAGCTGCATATGGTTATCTGTTATAAGAATGATTGTTATGAGATGTGTGTTCTAAATTATGTATTTAGAACAGAGAACATTAATCATGTAAAAAATAAATAAATGAAAAAATTCCTTGTTTCTAAAGTATTAAAATGGGAATGTTACATCTTGGTATCAGAGCTGAAGGTTGCAGCTCTTGAACCTATTGCGTCCAAAATCTGATAAAAACCTAAATTTTCTTGTAACAGAAAATGGTTAGAACAAGGGGAAATGTTGCGAATAATGCTCCACCTGAGGAAGGAGCAGCAACAACCCAAAAACTTGATGAGATCCTTGCTGCCCTGGTGGACATAAGAGATCGTTTGGCTGTACTTGAACAACAAGTGATGGGAAATGAGGAGGAAGAAGAAGCTGGTAATAACAATCAGCCACCTCCTGAGGACAACCCCGATATGGGTGTTGGTAATAACAATGGAAATGTACCTACCCAACCAGAAAATAAAAAGGCTAGGTTGGCAGCGGAACTCACTAATGATATAAAAAGGATAAGTCCACCTAAATTTGATGGCACCACATTAGGAGATGGAGCTGAGAATTGGCTCAGTGAAATGGAGACGTACTTTGCAATAAGAAACTTCTCGGAGGAAACCAAAGCTATTTGGGGAGCATATCAGCTTTCCCATGAAGCATCTTCATGGTGGGACAACCGTAAGGCTGAGTTAAATATTGATGAAACTAACATCACTTGGGATCAATTTAAAGGTTATTTTAGGCAACGTTGGCTGCCACAACTTTATTATGATCAGAAAATGACAGAATTTCAGAACTTAGCTCAAGGAAAGCTAACTGTAACTGAGTATTGGGAGCGGTTTATGAAACTCCTCAAGTATGTACCACAGTATCAAACTGACGAGAAGTTCAGAATATGAAAATTCATCATGGGATTGAATCCCGTGATTGGAGGAGAGGTTGATGTTCACAGCCCAACCACTATGGAAGGGGTTGTTGAAAAATCCATAAGGCAGGAACAGAAATTAAAAGCTATTTCTGCTCATAAAGAGGAAGTGCGGAAGAAAATTCCAAACTCTTCTTTAGTTTCTCTTGCACCCAAGAAGGGGCCATGGAAAAATTTTGGTAACAAAAATAAGTGTTCAACTGATAATAGTAAGAAAACATTAGTGAACAAGCCTACTGGAAATGCAAGGAATAATTTTTCCAAGAATAATAATGGGTAGAAGTCATATGGAGGTCAACATGATAATTTTAAGGTTGGAAATAATTCTGAGCATAAAAAGGGACCTATAGGAGGTTGTTATAATTGTGGCAAAGATCATTACGCAAATCAATGTCCTTTGAAAAAGGATGATCGTAATCAGCAACATAAGATACATGCTGCAGTAGCAGACAAGCAAGCTGAAAAGCAAGTTACACCTATTGAAGTTCATGGTAAGTTATTTGGCATACCTGTAACTGTTCTTTTTGATACGGGAGCTACTGAATGTTTTATTTCTAGTAAACTTGCTTCGAAACTTAAAAGAAAAGCTGGAAAAATGGATAAATCATGGACTGTACATTATGGTAATAATTTTGTTCATACAGTTAGTATGTGTCTTTTTGGGGCAGTCCTTGACTTACCTAACTTTTCCACTGAAGTTGATCTCTATGTTGCACCTTTGGGATCTTATGACATTGTCATTGGTGTTAATTGGTTAGCTGAGCATAAAGTGAAAGTGGATTGTTTTGAAAAAAATATTAGTTGTTTGGATGATCTACAGAAAACAACAGAGATTCAAGGTGTAAAATGAGAAATTTCAGTTAGAAAATTGTCGGCTATGCAACTTAAAAAGGCCAAAAATAAAGGTTGTACCTTGTATGCGGTAAAAATATCTGAATCTGCAGAAGAAAACAGTGATTTCATGGAACGTTACCCATTGTTACAGAATTTCAGTGACGTATTTCTGGAAGAATTACCAGGTTTACCACCCAAAAGGGAATTTGACTTCACCATTGAAATCAAACCAGGTACGGAACCTATTTCTAAAGCACCTTATCGAATGACTACCACAGAGTTAGTTGAGCTTAAGGCTCAGTTGCAAGAACTTTTGTCTAAAGGCTTGATTAGACCAAGTGTTTCACCTTGGGGAGCACCAGTGATATTTGTGAAAAAGAAAGATGGAACACTTAGATTGTGTATTGATTATCGGATGTTAAACAAAGCAACAGTCAAAAATAGATATCCACTTCCTAGAATTGATGATTTATTTGATCAGATGTGTGGAGCATCGGTATATTCCAAGATAGATCTTTGATCTGGATATCATCAATTAAGAATTAAAGATGAAGATATTCATAAAACAACTTTTCGGACAAGGTATGGACATTATGAATTCACGGTTTTACCCTTTGGATTAACTAATGCACCTGCAGCTTTTATGAACTTAATGAATAATATATTTCAAGAATACTTGGACAAGTTTGTGCTTGTATTCTTGGATGACATTCTCATATATTCTAAAAGTGTCGAGGAGCATAATGAGCATTTGAAAGTAGTCTTGGAAATTCTGAGAAAGAGAAGGTTATATGGTAAGTTATCCAAATGTTCTTTCTTTGATACCGAAGTTCATTATTTGGGTCATGTTATAAGTAAAGAAGGAATTGCTGTAGATCCTTCTAAAATAGTGGCTATAACTGAGTGGCCTGCACCAAAGAATGTACATGAAGTAAGAAGCTTCATGGGCCTTGCTGGTTATTATAGAAAATTTGTTAAAGATTTTTCTAAAGTGGCTGCACCGATAACTTCATTGCAGAAAAAGGATAAGAAATTTGTTTGGAATGATAAATGTGAATCTACTTTTATAAATCTGAAAATTCAGTTGACTTCAGCACCTATTTTGGCTGTACCTGATCCTAATGGAGACTTTACTGTTGTAACGGATGCATCCGGGGAAGGCCTTGGAGGTATTTTGTTACAAAATGATCATGTCATAGCGTATGAAAGTAGAAAACTTAAGTTACATGAGTTGAATTATGCTCCACATGATTTAGAGCTTGCTGCCATAGTACATGCACTTCAAGTTTGGAGGCATTATTTACTTGGTAAACCTTTTGAGTTGAAAACTGATCATCTTGGGTTGAAATACATTTTCACTCAGCCTAATCTGAATGCAAGACAGTGAAGGTGGTTAGAGTTTTTGTCTCAATATGATTTTGATATAAGTTACATCAAAGGAAAAGAGAATAGAGTAGCAGATGCTCTAAGTCGTAGGAAGCACATTTCTACTCTTATAACATTAAGAACTCAGTTTAAAGATGAAGTAAAAAGTGCAATGGAATCTGATTTATACTTTCAGCAAGTAAAAACAAGTGCTTGCTGCAGATCCAAAAGATGAAAGGTATAAAGGTTTTCATTTCAACAATGAAGGAATCTTACGTTATGGAAATAGAGTATACATACCTTTGCTTAATGATTTGAGAAAGAAATTGTTAGCTGAATTTCATAATTCACCCTTTTCTGGACACCCAGGTATTACTAAAATGCTTGCTGATATAAAACAACAATATTTCTGGAAAGGAATGAAAAAGGATGTTGTTAATTTTGTGACTCATTGTCTTGAATGTCAGCGGGTGAAAGTGGAACATATGCACCCGGCTGGTTTATTATATCCCCATAGCATACCGCAGTACAAATGGCAAGTAATAAGTATGGATTTTGTACAAGGGCTGCCTATGTCAAGAAATAAACATGATGTTATTTTAGTAGTTGTTGATAAACTAACAAAAGTAGCTCATTTTATTGTTGGAAATCTAAAGGATGATTCTCCTATTTTAGCTAAAATATTTGTACATGAAATTTTTAGATTACATGGAGTACCTGAATTGATTATATCAGATAGGGATCCTAGAATGACGTCAAGATTTTGGCAAATGCTTAATGCAGCTCTTGGAACTAAACTGAACTTCAGTTCTGCGTATCATCCAGAAACGGATGGACAGACTGAAAGAGTAAATCAAGTGTTAGAAGATATGTTACGGATGTATTGCATGGATCAACAGTATAAATGGGAAGAGTATCTCCCATTAGTTGAATTTGCATACAACAATACATATCACGCTTCTCTTAAGATGGCACCTTTCGAGGCACTTTATGGAAGAAAATGCAGAACCCCTGTTAGTTGGGACAACATTGAGGATAGAGAGGTAATTGGACCTGAAATCCTTACGGAAATGGAACAACAAGTTAAAATGATTCGTGAACGCTTGAAAGAAGCAGCAGATAGGTAGAAGAGTTATGTTGATTTAAAGTGGGTTGAATGGAAATTTGAACTTGGTGAAAAGGTTTTTCTTCGTGTTAAACCAAGAAAGAGTTCTATAACTTTTGGCAAGGCTGCCAAGTTATCACCTCATTTTGTGGGACCTTTTGAAATTGTTGAAGTAATCAATCCTGTAGCTTATCGATTAGCATTACCACCTACTTTGTCATGAATGCATGATGTTTTCCATATTTCTTTGCTTAAGAAATACATTTCAGATTTGTCACATGTGTTAAATTGGAATTCCTTGCAGGTCCAAGACCTAGGAATAATCATGGTTAAACCCACTCGAGTGCTGGAAACTCACCGATTGCATTTGAGAAATCATGAAATATGACAATGTAAGGTCCAGTGGGACCAGTTTAATGAAGAAAGTGCAACTTGGGAAAATCTGGAAGATATGAGAACTACTTTTCCCTTTCTTTTTGAACAGAACTGAATCTGTTGACTGATAAAAAATTGTGATTTTATCTTTTACATGACATTAAGTAAGCCAGTTTTGGGGCAAACATTTATTCAGTTTGAATAAATAGTAACATAATACTAATTTTTGGAACTATATAAAGTTTGAAATAGTTGATTTGATAAGTAAGTGAAAGAATTGACTGGCCATAAGGTATATAAAAGTTGTAATCATCGGGATGATTATTCTTTTAGGAGGGAAGCATGTAACACCCTGAACTGTTGTTACTTTCTCCTTTGCATTCAAGTGTTGATATGTGATTTTCCCATATGAGGATATGTTCTTTTGGTTTCGGGAAGTCATGCTTGATTTGGTTATGTCTTTTCTACTCTTAAGATCTTTGATTGAATTGGAATATGCTTGGATTCATTTTCTTTCATTCCTCGCATATGAGTGCAATCTGATTTCTGGGAGATTGTAGACTTATCTATCTCTATGACTCATCCTTGGATCAATTGCATTGATCCAAGGAATGTTTTAATTATATTCGGGATGAACAATTATGTATTGAAATTTTGTGAATTATTAAGTCTGACTGAACTTGGAATATATGAGTTCTTTTAAACCTCCTTCATATGAAAATATTTCCGTAGTGGAAAGTTTTGTTGGATTTCAGAAATTAATCCTGGCAGGTCATTACAATCGGAATTTGGTTTCAGTCATTTTGGCATCAGAAAGAACCTAGACCTTAAGCCAGGTAAGATATGTGAGTTTCCCATCTAAAGCTATTTTATTTGATGCAAATCTAGAATCTGATCTGGGAACGTGTTGTATTCTGTTTGAATTCTGAATGATGATTTTAGCCTATCTAAGTGGACCTAAGCTAGAATCTGAAAGGTTATTAGTTTTTAAATCTAAACTATAACCTATTGTTGCAAAGGTTAGTTAATCTAACCTAGTCCTAAACTATGTACTTGATATTACCTAAGGGTTATCTAAACCTAATACTAAGGTGAGTGACTAATGTTATATCCTAAGGTGTTAAAATTAAATTTACCTATGATCTAACCTAAGTCACTAACCTATCCTAAACTAGTGCTATGAAAGGGAACCTAAGGGGTCGCAAGTTTTGGGTGGTGGTTTCTATGGAATTTAAGGCAGGGATAAGGTTGAGAGGATAGGGAGTACTGCCAAGGTTAGCGGAGGTTAATTTGGTAAGTGGGGGCTTACGTGGCAGCATCTCTAAAAATGGAAACTCTTGTTTATATTAACATGGAGCTTGCCAACTTTGGCGGGTGGTGGCAATGCAAAATAGGTGGGAGAAATGAATTTCATGCAATTAAATTGCATGGGTCCTCGAGCCAGACCACTTTGAGAGACATGCAAAGGGAATTTTGTTTGGTTGTTTCTTTTTTTATGCTTTCCATTTTTCACTCTGCATGAGCACTGGTTTTTCGAACCAGCAGTTTACTCTTCGTTGCATGGCAATTTTGAAATTTTCAAACCTACTTCTGTGTCGTGGGGAATATATAAGGCATGGAGGAAGCAATATTTTGTTGTTTAATCTTTCGTGGAAAAGAAGAGAAAGGGTGAGCTCATCCAGAGGTCTTCTTCGACTTTTAAGCGACACTATCAGGCATGATAGGCCCTAACTGTTAAAATCTTGCTTTCCTTTAAATGTTTTCATTAAAAGAACTCTGTTCTGATGATATATGTGCATTTTTGCTTGACTAGTAACAATGATTTGTGGGTTTTGTGTAAACTTGGGTTCTGGGTTAAACGTGGAAATTTTGGGTTCTGAATGAAACTTGTTTTCATTGTTCTTTTGTTCCTTTGTTGTGGATTAAACTTGGAGTTCTTTATCTGATTAGAACTGTTGCATTACCTTTCTTTTCTATGTATTTGTAACTAAGTGAATTGTACCACACTCCGTAGGGTTTTCTTGGTGATGAAATTGGTGAATGTGTTTGATTTCTTAAGATCCTTATTGTTGTTAACGATCTAGTTGTATTCGTCGATCTGGGTTTTTGTGAACAGTTGTTTTTTCGTACCCATTTGGGGTAAACCACTAGCGACTGTTGTAAGCTCTTATCTGACTTATTTATTAGTTTAAAAACTTGTTCCATGGAAGGAAAATTTGTAAAAGACTACATGTTTTTAATATGATGGTAATCTCTTATTGCTTGGGCTATGAATGGAGTAATAGATTGTTTGCTTCGCCATGAGAAACTCTGACTGTAACAAGTTCATGTTCAAGGAAATTGGTAAATGATTTTGTGGATGGGTTGTTGGTATACTCTGTAAAACTTGACTGTTACAAGTTGCATGTTTTGGAATTATTGAATGATTTAAATCTGTATCTCCTCTTGTGAAGGGGTTTGATTGCTTTTTAAATTCGCAGGTACTATGAGTAATACAATTTATGGTTTAGTTGTTTATTTTTAAGGTAACCATGAATGTTAGCAATACGGGTTTATACTGAAAGATTAGTCGTTGAATGGATTTCGTGTTCTTCTTGTGAATTCTTGGTTGATCTTGAAAAAGTTGTAATAAGAAATTGTGTTTATCAATTCTGGGTTTTTAAACATACTTAGAAATTGACATTAGAGTTGAAATGGGTTGAAGCATATGGAAGACCTATTTTTAATTTGACTGTTATTATATATTTATTATAATGGTTTGAACATTTCGACCTTGGGTGTTTTTGAAAATAGGATTTGAATACGTTTATAAATACTGAATATTCAATCTTGTTTAGTGTATTATAATGAAATGGCACCGGATGATGAATCGGTCCAGCTAGATTAGTATTGGATTACTATGTAATCAAGGGAAAATGTTAAGTTAACCTAACTTGATTTTAATCTCGAATGGTTTGAGCATATGAAGGAAAGTAGCCTGTTTCCTTTGGATCGGGTTTATATTGAGTTCGATAGGTTGTAATGTTTTATGTTAAATGTTGATATTGGTTTCATTGGATGTATAGTGGTAGATCCTGTAGGGATCTAAGGGTAATTCTATATGGTGGCTCTACCTGAACCGAACTGTTGAATGTACTTAAGTGCTAGAAACAGATTCTTCTTCCTTGATTAGATTTATTAAATGGTTATTATTTCTTGGAAATTGGATTTAGTTCTAAAACTTGGTTACAACAGTGTTTTGGTCATCTCTGTTTTATCTCTGAGTTGAAAAGGAAAGTTGGGAAGGGTCTTTAAAAGAAAGAAAGTTATATTGATCTCTTCTTGAATGTTAATATACTCTTTCTTAGAATTATTTAAGGAACTCAATCAATAAAGTTATGGGATGGCAGATTATTATATTAAGATGAAAGGAACATTAGGATTTGGGATCCTTACCTGGAAGACTCCTTTCATTTTACAGTAGTGTTAAGATCTTGTTTTAAACTTACTATTTGTTATTTTATTTGCAAAGTAATTCAGTATTTATTGCCTTGCATACTTGTCATTGATTGAAAATCAAGTATAATAAGATGAAGGACAGATTGGTAGGAGAACTTGCAAGTGGCAGTAATCCATTCCTTCTGTTTAAATTACTTTTGTATGAACCTGTTGGGATGAATACTTCAAGTGGTTTAGTGTTAAATAAAAGGTGATCAAATCATGATATACACTGTTTCAAATTTTTTGGATGATTAGGTGCATAATAAACAAGATGTTCCTTCTTACTTTCTTGCAAGAAATGAGATGAATCATCCGAAATAGATTAAGTTGAAATTACTTCTGTAACTTAAGTTATGATATGAATTTGTATTATAATTGGTAGGAAGAAAACTCAGAGTGTATTATGATTTTGGATTGTGAAGGTAATTGGTGGAATCAATTATACTTTAAATTTAGGACAAGTAAAATAGAATATTCTTTCTATCCATTTTGTTTTAACAGTGTACTAGGACTCTTTATATTGACTTCACTTTAAGTTTAGAAAGTATGAAGTAATTGATGTCATTATAACAGGGTTGTTTAATTGAAACAATTAGTGGAATGCAATTGTTTTAAGGTCGATAGGTTTATCCAAACAAGGTTGAAGTGAATATGGTATCCAAGGTATAGGATATGGTCAGGAAAACACAACGTAGGTTAGGTGCATGAACGTTTAGGTATGTTCTGGTACACCAAAGGTAGGGTTAGGATAAATGGTCACAGAAATAGGCTAGGTAAGGTCTTCAGGTCAATCAACACAGGTAACAGTGCCACAAGGTATAGTGAACACATGAGGTCAAAGGTCACTAGTGATGGTCCAGGTCCAAATATCTAGGTCAAGGCACAGGTAAGGCCAAGGTAAGGGTAAGAGAATAAGAAGTCCCCAAAGGAGGAAAAATGGAGGTAGGAAGTGATGAGGTCAGGAAAGGTAAGGTAATGGGTTGGGTAAAGGTTGGATGGGGTAAAGGATCATGGTAAAGGGTGGTGTAAAAGGGAAAAGTAAGGGCAATGTGTAGGTGAGGGTGATCGATGGCGGTCATGGATAACCAATGTCGGTATAGGAAAACTAATGATGGTTAGGTAGGGCATGCGACCGATGCCGATCAATGGTAACCGATGTCGGTTAGGTTGGGTGGGTTACAAAAACAAACAAAAAATCTACATTTTTATTTTTCATTTGTTATTTACAAAGTGAAGAAACAACAAAAAGAGAGAAAAGAGGGAAAAGTGTCCAGAGGAAACAGGACAGTGAGCTTATAGTGTGATTTGTTGAGGGTTGGGTTGGTGAGCAGTGGGTTCATGAGATCAGGGTGAGAGATTTGATTTGATGAGGTTTAATGTATGCTATGGGAAGAAACTTATTATGTATGTGGCTTAATTTCCAATTTTCTTATAAGAGGGGAACTAAGTGAAATGTAATGTAAATGGTGAGTGAGGCATGGTTGAGGAATTGTTTTCAGGTAGATAATGGCCAAACTAACCTCCAAGGGCCCCATGCCTTCAGATTGTTGCCTACATAGTCCCAATGAAAAGGGACCTCAGGCTGATGTAGTTCTCCCATGAGCTAGGGAAGAATATGAAAATGAGTTGGTAGGTTTTTTGGCATGTTGTGGGTTTAGGTTTAATAGGTGTGGGTAGATTATAGGTAAAATGATGTAGGGGAAGGTGATTATGGTGGAAGGTAAGCATCGAGGACCAAGTCCTATATAAGGTAATACAAATGTAAACAAAAATGGTTAAAAGATAAGAGGGGGCTATAAATCCACCTGATTAGGTAGGATCATACCAAGTAGATCATACCTCGGAAGAGGTGATGAACATAAGACCCTAAAGACATTGCACGATTGACTGTTCTATGATGAAATTAGTCACAGGATCACCAAATGTCTAAATTACAAGATGTCCCTTGAGGCAATTGAGGAAATGAGAGTGGAAATGGTAAGGAGGGTGAAAGGTAGTTAAATTTATATGTTGAAGTAACAAGGCCTTTGGGCAAGGGGTCCTAGGTCATAATGGGAAATTCCATGACTAAAAGGTTTTTTGTTTTAATAGACTAATTGATGCAGGAAGTCAATATGGGATAAATAATATGGTACTCCTTGAGTTCTTCGTGAAGCTGATCGATGCGGGAAGCTTTAGTTTCTCTCATTTTTTTGTTTTTTTGTTAAAATTCACATAGTTTTCCTTTGAGGGAGTAGTTTATTTATAGAAGTAATTTGTCGAGAGGAAGATGTCCTTTTGAGGGAGTCATATTTTTATTAGAATTTTGACTCAAGGAGTTTGGTCCCATGTGAGGTCATTGAAGTCATGGAAAAGACCAAGGTGGAGGGTAGGACTCTTGTTCAAAAGGCAAGGTGGAACGACCATGGGATCTCATCTAAAGATAGATGAAAAGTATCCATGAGAATAATGCTATGTGTAGTGCCATGGTAGACATATTCAAGAGAAGATAACTAGTGACAGGTACTAACATGATTCTTGCTTAATCATTAGGGAGGTGTATGGAATGGATAGCGCTCAAGGGATGATCATGTAAAGAGACAAAGGGTGAGGTAGGACAATGAATCAACAATAGAATGGTAAAATATGCGATGTGTTAAGGGGCTCAGGCTCAGGTTTACCATCAAGTGAAGATAAATGATAGGCACCTAATCCATAGGTATGAGTTACGATGTATGGTCCAAGCCAATTAGGAGCAAATTTGCTCCATTTACTTTTTTTTGTTTTGGTTACGTGTTGATTTTCTTTCAAGACAAGGTCACCCACTCAGAAGGTTTGTTCATGAACATGTTTTTCATAAGCACATTTGATACATTGTTGGTAAACTTGAAGGTGATACAGAGCGTTAAGACAATGTTCATCTAATAACTCTAGCTGTGTTAAGTGGTCCTAACGAAAGTCATCATCCGTGAGCATCTCATGGAGAGAAATGTGGAGTGAGGGGAGTTGGACTTTGAGAGGTAGAACAACCTATGTACCATAGACCAACGAAAAGGGTGTGGCCGCAGTGGAAATGCGAATAATAGTGCGGTATGCCCAAAGGGAAAAAGGAATGTGCGTATGCCAATCCTTCCCAGTATCGTCAACCACTTTCATGAGAATTTTTTTGAGGGTTTTGTTAGTGGATTTGGCTTGGCCATTGGTTTTCAGGTAATAAGGTGATGAGAAACTAAGATGAATACCGAAGGCATCGCAAAGTTTTTGCAATGTTTTTTTTTTGGTTTGTTTTCCATTGTCAGTGATGAGGTGATGAGGGACACCAAAGTAGCAAATGATATGATGGTTAATTAACTCACATATTTTCTCATCTTTCATGGAGATGAGTGGTATGGCTTCCACCCATTTTGTGTAGTATTCGGTAGCAGTTATGATCCGTTGATGGCATTGGGAAGAATGGGGATTGATTTCTCTGACAAGATCCAAACCCCATTGAGAGAAGGGCCAAAGGTCACGAGTGACCTGTAAGGCATGAATGGGTGTATGATGAAGGTTGGAATGTTGTTTGCATTTTACACAATGTTTGACATAGTTGCAACAATCATGGTTAAGGGTCGGCCAGTAATAGCCTAGGTGAATAATACACTTAGCAATAGCAAGACCACTAAAGTGACCTCCACATAAGCCATCATGAACCTCCTTAATGGTATAAGGAATTTCAAAACTTATGAGACATCATAAGAGAATACCATCCAAGCTGCATTTATAGAGGAGTACCCCCAGAATGATGTAACGAGAGACCCTTTTAAGGAAGGCACGTTTTCTGTTACAGGTGAGATTAGGAGGTAAGATGGAGAGATAAAGTTATTCAGAGTATTGTTTATACCAAAGGTCACTCAGGTTCGGGGTGTCGGTTCCAAGTGAGTAAACATCATGAGGTAAATAAGAAGGTGAATGGAGGTGTTGTATAGTGAGAAATACTTTAGAATCGGTAGGGGAAGTGGGTATTTGGGAAGCTAAGTAGGCCATGGCATCTGTAAATTTTTTGGTTGAACGTGGGGTGGTTTGAAGGGTGTAATGATCAAAGGTGGTAAAAATTATGTCAACATGTTGTTTATACTTTTGAAGTATCTTTTTATGACATTGGTACATACCATTGACTTGGTTTATGACCAATTGTGAATCACCAAAGATGTTGATTGATTTAACATCTAGGGCATAGGCGGCTTGGAGACCTAGTATGAGCACTTCGTATTCGGAAATATTGTTGGTGCATTCAAAGTCTAGTTAAAAATAAAAATACATGGGTTCTCCATCCAGGGGAATAAGGATAATACCAGCTCTGCCCCCACACTGACACTTAGAACCATCAAAAAAGAGTGTCATTTGGTAAGGAGGTTTCTCCAGGGAAATGGTAGTAATTGACTCATCTAGAAAGTTGAAATTAGAGGGTTGATTCCTGGAAATAGGTGTGCCAACCAATTGGTCGGCGATAGCTTGGCCCTTGATGGACTTTTGATGAATGAATTTGAGGTCAAGATCAGCTAAAAGAATAAGCCATCGTGCGGAATGCTGATTTTGAGAAGGTTTTATGTACATGAAGTCTAAGGGATCAGTGTTAGTCACAACATAGGTTTTATGGTTGAGTAGGTAATGGCAGAGTTTGGTGGCAATGAAAACTAAGGCTAAAAAAAATTTGGGATGGTTGTATCAAGTTTTATAGTCCAAAAGAGTACATCTTATGTAATAAACCACCTACTCCCTGTGTTGTTCATCGCGATGAGTGAGCATGGCTCCCAAGGAATGATTGGTATCTGATATGTATATGTAAAAAGGTTGATCGTCTTTAGGTGGAATGAGTATGGGTGGTTGGAGAAGGTATTGTTTTAAGGCTACAAAAGCTGTGTGACAGTCATCATCCCATTTAAAGGAGACATCCTTCCTAAACAAATGATGAAATGGTTGACACCAATCAGATAATTGTGAAATGAAATGGCAAATGGACTGCAATTTACCTTGCAGGCTACAGATTTGGCAAAGGTTAGTAAGTAGAGGAATTTCAAGGATTTCCTTAACTTTAGTAGGGTCAACTTCTATACCATGGAGGGAAACTATAAATCCCAGGAACTTTCCTGAGAGAACCACGAAGATACACTTCCTAGGCTGAAGGTGGATGCAATATTTAATGAGGTGGTCAAAGATGGTTTTGAGGATGGCAAGGTTCTCAAAGTGACATTTAGATTTGGCCAAGAGATCATCCATGTAAGCTTCTAATATGCGATGCATGATATCATGGAAGATGTAATTCATAACATGTTGATATGTGGCACCAGCATTTTTAAGGCCAAAAGGCATGACTCGATAGCAGAAGGTCCCCCAAGGGGTGATGAATGCGGTCTTTTGTTGATCCTCTAGGGAAATAAAAATTTGGTTATAACCCGAGAAGCCATCCATGAGTGATAGCATCTCATGACTAGTGGTGTGGTCAACCAGTTGATCAATACCAAGCAAGGGAAAGTCATCTTTTGGGGAGGCTATGTTGAGGTCAAGAAAGTCCATGCAAATGTGGAGTCCCCCTGTTGCTTTAGTAACATGGAAAATGTTATAAATCCAATGAGGATAATCAATGGGTAAGATGAAGGACATGGAAAGAAGGTGTTGAAGTTCTTCTTTGACGAGAAGAGCAATGCGAGGGTACATTTTCCTCAGCTTTTGTTTGATAGGTTTGGCATCAGGAACAGTTACGATATTATGGACCACTATGATGGGGTCAATACCAAGCATGTTTGCGTAAGACCAAGCGAAAGCATGGTTATGATCTCAAAGAAAAGAAATGATGGCTTCCTGTTCAGCAGCATCTAAATATTGTCTGATCTTTAGGATGTGTGGGTTGTCCTGAGTATGAATATTGATCTCGATAGTTGATTCATTCAACATGGTTTACATCTCAAAGGGTAGTGACTGATGAATATATGAGTCTTCTTCACCAAGGTAGGTGACTATGGATTCATCATCCTGACATTGAATGACGTTAATTATAGGTGTGTCGTCATTGATCATTTTAGGATACAGGAATGGAAGAGTGGAATGGGCCTCACCTTCGCATTGATAAGTCAAAGGCCCTAAGGAAATGGTTTTTATGAAAAAAAAAAGTTAGGAGGGATAGGTTCGGGATCCATCAACTTCGTCGATGAAGGTGGTGATGAAGGTGGAGCGGGTGAAGGTGGAGAAGGGCTAGGGTCCTCAATGAGTTCAATGCGGGCCTATTTGGTAGGAGGTTTGGGGAATCCAATACCACTACGGTCGTTATGTTTGCAGGTGGTACATGGAATAATGGTATGGAGGCCTTGCTCATAAAATCCAAAACCAAAAACCTTCCATGCATAGTGATGTAGGAAGGTGTGGGTGAAACGGTGATTGGTAAGTGATTGGAAGTCAGTGAAAAATGGGTGGGATTGTGATGGTGGTTTAGGTGTGTAAGTTGTAGTATCGAGTCCCCCATAGATGAGACTAGTACGAAGATGAGGAGGACCATAAAGGAGGTGTTATCTTATAAAGTGATCATAGCGAGGGTGTTGGTGAAGGCTTCCATACTCCTGCAGAGTAAGGAATGTGTTGACACTATATAGGTGGTACTCCCCTAGAGTGAGGCATTGAAAAACACCTTCTAAGGGATCAGTGGTTGGTATGTAGGTAGTTGGAATTGATGATGTGTCAGAGGTCGATGCAGAGGTGGAGTTAACAGATTGGGAAGTTAATGGGTCAGTCGTGGAGGTTATAGCAGTGGTAGGAATGGAGGAGGTATGTGCGGTGAAAGCAGCGGCTGTACTGGTAGGTGGAGGTGTAAGAGAAGTGGTATTGGTTAAGGAGGTAGATGGCTTAATAGGTATGAGCACATATTTGGGTCGGTAAAGCATGTTGCATGGTTTGAAAGGTGATGGGTCAGGTAGAATGGTATAAGTGTGTCCTACGTGTTCAAAATTTACACAATGATGCAAAGTGGAAGGAACGTAACCCATGTCATGGATCCAAGGTCTACCAAGCAACAAGTTATATTAGAATTCCCCTTCCAAAACGTAAAAAAATTCTGGAATAGTGTGGGAACCCACACGAATGTGGAGGATGACAATGCCTAGTGTGGAGGTGATAGCATCATTGAATGAACGCAACATGACCCGATGTTTATGCATGTAATTTTAAGGTATGCACATTTGAGAAAATGCATGGGATGAAATGATGTTAATGCTAGCACCTCCATCAATCATCACACAGCATACCCATATGTCATCAATGTGGACAAAGATGAAGAGGGTTAGGTCTGGGTCATCATTTTGGTGTGGCGCGATCTCTTCCTCTAAGAAGCTAAGGGAGGCCACTTGGTGAACAAGGTGGGGTGAAGATGAAGGTGGTAATTTGGTGAGAGAGGCTACATGATGGGGTGTGATAATGGAGGCTATGGGTGTAGGGTCATTGGGTAAAACCTCAATAGATTGAAGAACCTCCATGAGAGCTTGACAATGGGATTTCAAGGTTTGGATGAGGTCATATAAGGACATTTTGAGGGGAGATTGGTGTAATTTTTTGAGCATGGTGCGATGTGTGATGCCATTAGAAATGAGGTACGTGGGGCCACAGATGGTTATTTTAGGTATGGGTGCAGATGGTATGTTGGGTATAGGATTGGTTGGTGGGTCAGTTGCCTTTTCTTTGCCCTTCTGTGCACGTGTAGTGATGTGTATCATGTTGATTTGAGGGGAGTTGGAAAATGGAGAAGGTGTAGGATGAGTGGTATAATGACATGAAGGGAAAAAACCTACTGGAGGAGAAAAGCCTTGTGAGGTGAGCTAGGTGCAATGACATTGGGGTGGTGGCGTGGCAAGTTCTTTGATGTGAACCATGTTAATTTCAAATCTTGGGGGTGGCTCTAGGAGTTGTGAGGGTGGAGGTTGTGGTTGTTGAGTGGGAAGTATGGGAATGGGTGTCAGTGAAGAAGGATCCTCATCAAGAAGGTTGTCATCATCAAAGTTGGTTTCTAGTGGACATAATTGGATAAGGATGGTTTTCAAGGCCTTGTAGTTCTCCACATCATGCCCTGGCACATGATGGTATGTGCAAATTTTAGTATCATCAAACCCTTTTGGCTTGGGTTTGAGGGGGTCATAAGGTTGGAGTGGCGGTAATGTGATAACAGAAGTCTTGAGGAGGTTGGTTAAAATTTTGGCATAGGACCCTGCTAGTGGATCACAATGGGAAGTGGACGTGGGTTTGGGTGTAGGTGTGGTTGATTGTCGAGGAACTATTTTTGGAAGAGTATGAACGGGTCGAGCTATGGGTTTAGGTGTCGGTGTGGTTTTAGGTATTGGTCATGTTTGTTTGGGTAGGGGTACAGTAGATGATGGGTAGGAGGGTGTGTGGTTGTTTTGACTACCTTATTGTGGGGTAGTGGGGTTTTGTTTTTGGGTTACACCTTCTTGGGTAAAGGTGATGTGGGTGTATAAGGTCTAGAAGGAAAAGTAGATGGAGGAAGAGGGTGAGTTACCCATGGGGATAACGGGGTGTTGTGAAGGTAGATGACGTGAATCGTGCTTGGGGTGCGAGGGACAGTAACTGAAGTGTAGTGGGTAGTGAAGTAATAGCTGAGGGTATTGGAGGTATTGGTGGTAAAGAGACTATAGGTGCAGGTGTAAGTTGTGTTGTGTGCTTGGGTAGGTTAGAGGTTTGTGAGGAAGGAATGGGTTGTTGTGTTATTGGTTTATGGATGGGTGGAGGTTTCTTGACCATGTTGGGTAGCTGAGGTCTTAAGATAGATGGGATAAGTTCTTATGTGATTGGTGCAGTAGGGGTATGAGGTCGATGGGTTTGTTTCTTTGGTTTGGGTGTTGGAGTAGGTGTGGTATTGACGTTGGAGGATGTAGCTAAATCTAGTTTAATAGGTGGATGAGTAAGGCTGGTGGTCGAGGTGACCCCTAAAGTGGTAATAGGTTTAGTTGAGGAATATATTGTAGGTATAAATTTGGGTTTAGATGTAGGTTGGGTTATGGGTAAGGGTGTGATTTGAGTTCTAACAGGTATCGTGGAAGGTGTTGTAATAGAGATGGTTGTGTTTGGTTTGATTTGTTGAAATGTGTTTGGGTAGATAGTGGAGGTATCAGTGAGATATCTCTGCATCTATGTTGAGACGGGGAGTAAGAGGTGCCCCCATAGTAAATCCCTATCCACATAATCTAAGTGATCAGCCAAACGTGAGAATGGCACGTCTGTAGGTGGAGTTGGTGAGGACCTAATGGAAATTCCCATAAAATGTGTCTTAGAGACGGGGAATTGGCTAGCTTCAGCTTCCATGGGTAAGAGATCCGAAAGTAGGTCTGTGGGATTCTGGGTAGCTAATGGAGAATGCTCACCAAAAGGCAAAGGTATCTCAACTGGGTCTATGATAGGTGGAGGAGATGATGGGAGCTCCTCTATAAGTGGAGGAAAAAATGGGTGCTCCTCTATGGGTGGAGGAGGTAATGGGTGCTCCTCTATGGGTGGAGGAGATAATGGGTGCTCCTCTATGGGTGGAGGAGGTACTGTAGGTAAAGGTTCTCTAAGTGGTGAAGCTAGGGGTGAGATGGGCTCAATGTTAGTGGAAGACCCCTCCGTTGGTGATGAAGGAGATGAAAGGTGTTCCTTTGTTGGTGAAGGAATAGGGGAGGTTGGTTCCAATGTGGAAGGAGGATTTCAGGCTAGGATCTCCTCTATGGAAGGAATATGGGGTAATTGGGAGGTGACAAGTACCTCATTAAAGATAGCGTGAACCTCGCAGGTATGGGTATCGTGAGTTGATGTCTCACCGGTTTGATTAGATGAAGGGGCATGGTTGGGAAATGGTTTTTTGAAGATTTGTAGATTTTGGTTGGGGGTGGCATTGGGATTATCCACAGTTAACTCACCTTTCTTGAGCATTTCTTGGACAATATTTTTGAAAGTGATGTAGTTTCCATCACTATGACCCTTTATGTGATGATAGTTATAGAAATCATGTTCTTTATACCATGCAGGCATGGGGCAAGCAGGTTCAAAACCAGTGTGTGGTTTTATAGGTGGAAGGGTGATGGCTCCTGCTTTGATAAGATTTTCTAAGACAAAAGAGTAAGGTTCCCCAATTGGGGTATATTTTCACTGCTCTCGTCTGAATTGAAAATTCTGGATAGGTGAGAGATTAGATGAGGGTGTAGCCTGATTTGACAAATGAGCTAGGACGGCCTTGAGTACCACTATGTTAGTGGTGCCCTTAGCTTTTGAATAATTGGTTTATGGTTTGGAAGAAGAAGAGGTATCATTCAACTTGAATGCCGAATTCTTATTGCGTAATTGGATTTTCTTCTCTTTGATGGCCTGAATCTCTAACTTTTGTGCCATAGTGAATGCCTCATCGAATGTTCAGAAGGTTTTGACCTACAAGGTTGGGGAGATATGTCTAGTGCAAGCCCGTGTGAAGAGCTTGATGAGTTCAATTTGTGGCAGTTGGAAGGTAAGTTGATTGATTAGACTATGCCAGCAAGTGACAAAATCTACTATAGATTCGTCCTCATACTGACGTGTGGAATATAGATCGGTCATGCTAACCTTCTTGATGATATTCATATAGAAATGATCCAAGAAGGCTTGGGCTACCTAATTGAATGAGAATATAGAGTTTTTAGGTAACCCACTATACCAATCTAATGTAGGTCCAGTGAGGGACATGGGAAAGGTTCTCAAGAGCAAGGAATCATCATGAGCGATCAAATAACACCCATGTTTGAACGACCGCAAATGTTGTTGCGGGTCTTCTTTGCTATTGAAATGATTGAATTTAGGCATTTCCCAATGCACAGGGTATGAACGGATAGGAATGGATGGGTGAATAGGCTCATTGTAAATCTCGTCATAGGTGAGAGTGTTGTGGGAGCCGGAAATTGATGCCTCCAACTTTTCCAACATCAATTTAATTAGGTCATTATTGGGTTGTGATGATTAGATTCCTCTTGTAGTGTGAGAAGGTTGGTTTTGGGCATATAACAGGGGTGACACTCCAGTGTATGGAGCTTCCATGTAGGGTGGTGGAGAATAGGGTAGTGAAATAGGGGGTACATACCCAGAATGAATAATGGATGAAATAGGAGGTTGTTGGTAGTATGTATATGGGGGTGGAAGGGTTGTGGTAACCCTAGTGGAAATAGGGGCTAATGATTGTGGAATGGAAAGAACCACATTCTGAAATGGGGTAGGGGTCACCGACACTGGAGGTGGTAATGTAGCTACAAGTATGTGTGAGACATTAGGGGCAGATGAGGTTGTGTTTGGGGTAGTTATTGAGGGTATGGTGGATGTAACGAGTGCCACAGAGGTAGCAGATGTGGCATTCATATCGGGTATAGGACCTAACTATGAAACAACTGGGGATAAGGTAGATGTGGGTAGCACAGAGCCAGATGTGGCTGATGCAGGAGTTGGTGCGAGAGTTGGGGGGATAGATATGGGCATACCATATATCAACTGACCTGAGGCATCTCGAGTGGACAAGTGGGAAAGGTAAAACTGCAAGGTGGTAGGGTTTTGGTCAAGGAGTCATGCAAACTCCTCATCTCCGGTAGCGAAAGTATTAGGCTAGATGGGATCCATGGCTAGTGATAAAATGGAAGGTGGTGAAGGACTAGGTGGGAGTGGTTGAAAATTGGCATGAAATAGGAGTGTGCTTGCTTGTCTTTAGGTCAGCACCATGTGAACTAGTGCTTATCAAGTAGATCTACTTCTCTATAAATGAAACAGAGAACAACAGGAACAAGTGAATCTGGTGACAAAAATTTAGGGATTGAAGCAGGGGTAACCCCTTCCGGTTACAACATGGTGGCTATTTGACATGTGAAACTGAAGTTTACAACATAACTGATGCCGACTAGGGAAAATTGACACCGATCAGGAGTAACTATATGATGGAAAAGTGAGAAGCGAGCTTGGGAATCTACAAGTAACTCTTCCTCGCACTTGACCTCCCGAGGTCATGCCGAGACAGCCAGTGGGGATGGAATATGCATGGGATACAGACAAACTAGTTAGGCAATCTAATGTCTTCGACATGCACTAGTGGAAATTGTGAATCTAAGGCAAAGAAGGCCCTCCTAACTTGAACTGGTGTGATAGATCGATCAGCAAGGATGACTGCTCGAAGGCTCCAATTAATATCAAGCTCTGGCATGATTCGGTCTATAGGTTTTGGAATACGTGGAAAATGTCTTGGGATAGTTTCGTGTATATCTCCAGATAAGGTCATAGGGAAGATGGTATAATTGACTCTATGGGTGATTCTCTGGCCTAGTCCAGAACTCCTTAGCTTTGTTAGCTGCTATGTCTAACCAGGATAACTGTTCGATAATGATAGGTGGAAGTGGAGTAGATCTAAATACTAGTGTACGTAGGCCAACATCTATGTCTGATTCACCTATGGATTCGTTGGGTTGTGGGATTTGTGGGTCACAACCATAGATTCATGGTTGTTGCGATCCTGCTATGGTCATGTATGGAATCAGTCCCTAATCCCTAGTATCCAGTAATCGTATGCTTTCTCAGCTTCTATATTCAGAATCAATAACTGTGTGATCTTCTCAGAATATCTTACAGGTGTTCGTGCAACCTGGATTCTTAGGCTGGTATCTATATCTGTGAGAGTGTCTCCTGCATCTGGCTGTGGAACCAAAGGATCACAATCAAATGTCTGCTCTCTTTCAAACCCTTCTACAGTCATGTAGATATAAATCTAAGGTAATCTGTAGTTTGGTTGATTTGACCAAAATGTGTGTGCTTGGTCGTCTTCTATGTTTAACCCGTGCAGTTGGAAACTGATTTGTTGTAAGTTTACCATTGTTTGGAAGACTTGGATCCTGAGATTCTGATCTATATCAGTTATGGCTGTGACGAGATTGGGTTGGGGCATGATTGGCTCGAATATGTATTCCCTGGGCTCTCTAGGTCCCGTGATTGTCATACAAAAGCAACAATGAAAATTAACTGCAGCAAAGTGAAATTTAACTACGTTAAGTATATCTATAGCATATATGATTTCTCTATTTTTGTATTTTCTGATGAACTATTCGAATGAATTTAAAGAGTAACTATTTAATATATCTAGAAATTGATGATTTAGAATAACAAATTAAAACAAACAAGATAACCGAGTATAGCTATTTGTCTGTGCAACTGTGAATCTATTCTAAATAATGAAATACTTGATCTAGTCTATTTGCAAGACTCTCGATCCTACCTCAGAAGTGAGGAATGAATCATAGTCTCTCAGAAACTATCAATCCCCACAGCTTCCCCGGCAATACCGAAAGTAAAATTGACTGAAATAAAGTGATTAACTACTCTATTTGATATGTTTCTAATTTAGAACTTTGAAAGCTAGAACCTGGATTCTACAGAACAGTGGTGAATCTGATGGTGTGTGTGATCTTGTCCCCTCAGTGTGATCTCCTCATTCCTTCGTGTTCACGTGGATCCAGAAAAGCGTGTAATGCTAGCATCAACAGAAGTAGATATTGGGACAAAGGCAGCTCAAGATACAGACTGAATACAATGCGAGTAGGAGAGGGATAGCGCAAGAGTACAGAGCTTGGCTTATGCAATTCCTAGTGGGATTTATTGCGAGTCATGCAATATAAAATGTCCAGAACCTGAAACTATCCTGTTTGAAGAGCAAAACCTGCAACTTTAATGGCTTCCTATTGAAAACACCTACAATTTTACTCCAATGGATTGGATAAAATGTCAATAGCATTTGCACAAGATGGATATGTGGCTTACTAACAGCAAAATGACACTAACTAAGCATGCAATGAAAGAAACTAGGAATTCTAAGAAAAATGAAAGACTAATCTATTGTAATGAGAAATTCAGAGGCAAATTTGAGGGGCCATTTGCTTGAGCACAAGCCAACTATTTATAGCATTTGCATTTACCCAAGGTAAAAACCAAATAGAACTCTTAAACTATAAACAATGGCAAAACACTATTCCAGGGAACCAGAATCATTAATGCAAGCTTATGGCGGTGAAAAAAGCTGGTGAATCGTTGATTTTTACGTGAGTCATGTTAAAAGAGCTTTCTGGAAAATGCGTAAAGGACCGCCACCCTGAGCAGGGTGGCGGTTACAGGACCGCCGCCCAGGCAGGGTGGCGTTTTGTCACTGAAGAGCAGAAGGCCAAGAAAAGAGGGGAAAAGGGAAAAACAAAGCACGCGGGGGCTAAGCGGGGCATGCGGGATGTTAACGCATACTTGGAGAGATTTTCCAGATCTTGAACACCTTGCGAGGAGACCTGTATCATCATTGGGGAGCGTGTTACGTTGTTCTAGCAGTGTAGTACCCTATAATTTTGGGTACATACATATTGCCCCCTCGGAGAAGTGTTTTAGCCATGAAGAGGCATAAAACGGTGGGTCCGAGTATGGCGGTCCCGAAATGGGAAGTTTGAAAGTTATACCTGATACGTCCGTGTGTTGAAATGACGCCGTCTAAAATTCCTGCCACCTGCAAAATGAAAAGAGAACTCAAGTGCAGATAGACACAATAATTTGGAAAATAAATGCTAAAATAATAGGAAACGAGAACGTACCATTCGTGCGGGGATAAAAACTTACCTTCGTCGGCACTCCAAACCTACAAAAAAAAACATTTTAAAACAAGTCAGGTTTGCTATATATACGAAAGTGGTCCCATTTTCCTATTCATTTGCACTAGTTGATTTGATTGATTCTAAGCTCTGGAACCCACAGTGATGGTTTCTTGCGTGAGTAGAGTCAAAACATTCGTGACGGGATAGTGATCATGCCTCCACGAGTGGAACACCGACCCATGAGATCACAAGTTAGTTTTCTTCAATTTATCCTTTTTACCCCCTTAACTTTAAAATGCTAAAATCTTTGTTGTGGGGGGGTTATTTTTGAAAATGCTAGTTTTAAAAGGTCCATCTAGGGGGGGCGCCTACTGGGTAGGCTTTGTTTTTAGCCAAAACGGTCCTTTTTTAGCGTTTTTAGGATTTTTAAATTATAAAACCCACGTGGGTTTTCAGCACATGACCGCCGCCCTGCCCAGGGCGGGTTACACGACCGCACCTTGTTCAGGGTGGTGGTTACACGACCGCCGCCCTTAAGGCGGCGGTTACAAAACTGCCTCCCTGCTCAGGGTGGCGGTTTTGCATAGAATGCCAAAAGTACATCTGTTTGAGATTGTTTTTGCATTTTTAGCATTTCTACGTGTTTTCATGATTTTTCTAATATCACTCGGATGCTAACTTACTTTGTTTTGTGTGTTTTTGGGTGTATGCAGGCGAGAGAGGAGTATATCCGGTGGAGCCGAGAGAGGGAGTGTGACTGGCTTCCAGGAGTACTGGATGCACTTTCACAGGATGAGGAGGACACTCTTCAGAGGGCTGGGATACTACGTATCTCACGCATTCCTCATGTTGCACCCTCCAGTCACATTCTTTGTGACCTATTCTCCTATTGGGATGCTGATCGGAACACCTTCCGATTACCAGGGGTCCGCAGTGAGTGGACCATCACTTTGGAGGATGTTTATCGCATTCTGGGGGTCCCGATCATTGGGAGACGTCTGACCCTTGAGACAGCAGGTTCGCGGGCCCAGATAGCACAGTGGGCCACTTATATGGGAGATGCAGTCATCTCCACGGGTTTGAAGAAGGGGGTCAGAGTTCGATCCATTCCTAGCTTGCCCATCCCCTTGCTTCGCCAGGCCATTATGGGGATCCTTGCCTCGAGACTGATTGGGGACAAGGGAGGAGACACACTGTTATACTACTGGTCCCCCATCATTGCACAGATAGAGGGACACGGCCGGATATATGCCTGGGGAGTAGATATTCTTGGGACTACCTACCATGATTTATACAGGGTAGTCTGTTTACAGGGGCAGTCCTTGAGCCACCCGACCCTAGTCATGAGTTGGGTTTACGAGCACTTCATTCCTTATGGTAGAGGTGTAGAGGTGACAGATCCTGGAGCTGTGAGGGCAGCTAGATGGACAAATATGTCGGTGCTCCGAGCACCTCATCAGCCAGTTGCTTCTTTGACCACTGTTGACATGGAGGCCACACCGTATCAGACTATGGCAGGTATATGGGGTGAGGAGGCTCTTACTTTGATCTCCTGCTCCACTACAGGGTAGCTTATTGACAGAGTGGGATGAGTGGAGATACACCCCTTTGGCCGAGTTCCTCAGTAGTTTGGCCTACCCTACATGGGCATGCTTCCCCTAGTAGCGCCAGTATACAGGTCAGTTCGAGAGGCCAGAGGGGGTCCTAGAGGCCGGGGTTGGACAGTGGTTACTCCTGGCATTCCTATTGCGGCCAGGAGGGTAGTACGTGCCAGAGGGAGAGCTGGTGCACCTCAGGCACCCTTGCTTCAGATTGCCGCGGGCCCTGCCCATAGTAGCGATGACCCCATTGACATAGACTCTGAGTCTGAGGAGTTTACAGGGGGAGAGACAGAGGAGGACAGTGATCCTGAGTGGCATGACACTCAGGATATTATGCAGGCAGTGAGGGCCGAGCAGAGTGCAGAGAGAGTTACTCTGGTTTCAGAGGAGCCACTCTCCCAGGGCCATGGCGGGGAGGATGAGTCTGTTGCAGGATGCTACATTGCTCCAGTCACAGGAGCAGCACCCCAGTCAACGGCGGCATCCGTGGCAGGTGCTGACCCTAGCGATCCATCCTGGAGGCCTGGTGATCCGAGTAAGTTACCATCCTTCCTTTTAATGTTTGTTTTTAGTTAGGATTTCCTTAATTGCTATCTCTCTTTTTGTTTTATCTTGTATTTCTAATCTCTTGTTTTGTTTCTAATTTGTTTTCTCCTTTGTTTGCAGAGACCGCCGATGAGTGGCGGGACTTGATTCGTAGGGTATGCACCGATACCCTGATGATCCCCATGGAGAGGACCCATGCAGAGTTGTCTGTGGATGTTGGGGAGCCCTCAGCAGCTGGTAGACATACTGACATCTTTGCCCCAGTCTGGCATGTGGCCAGGATGGTATCGACTCTCTGCATGGAGCTAGCGGGGTATAGGACAGCCGAGTGCTTGATGAGGAGTCATTCTCGTGGCGAGACTGCGGCTGCCCCTTGGGATCCTGAGCCCTCCGTGCACTCAGAGCACCGGCGTAGCCGGAGTCCTAGGCGTGGGCGTGCACCTTCAGAGGGGTCTCGTAGGGATTGAGAAGCCACTTGGCTCTCCTAGATTTTGTATGATATATTCTTTTGTATATCCCGGGCTCTTTGAGCGTTTTGACCATGCTTAGCGCATGATGGCATTGTATAGAAACTTTGATCATATATATATATATATATATATATATATATATATATTCTTTTTTGGATCAAAACCCTTGGTATTTATGGCTTTGTTTCCTTTCCAGTTTCTTCATGTGAGTTATGATGTTATGCATGTATGCTCCTTAGAATGTATGCAATGGAGAACAAATGATGCAAGTGTTTACTTTCCTTTTGTATTTCATGATGCTGATATATGATAATGTAGATACAATGTGATTTTGAATCTTAGTTTCTGTAAGCAATTTTGGATACTTCATATTTGTTTTGGCAAAGTGGTGAAGATAAGCTGATATGATGAGCAGATAAACCTGCCCCTACTCCTAACTCCACGCAACTAGTAAGATGCGAGGGCTCATCACCGAGAGTTGGGAAGGGCACAAGTTATGAAATGTGTTGAAATGATAGTGATGAAAGATAGACAAAGCTTTGGCGGAACCAAATTAGGATGCCACAAGCCTACTCCACTCGAGTGACTTCATAGTTTTGGGATGCAACTTGCTTTGCGGTTTATCTAGACTTAGATCCGTAGATGGCCACATGGTAGACAAAATCTGGGCTTTAGGATTTTGAACTCTCTTGGAATTTCAGACATCCGATTCATTTGTTTTTGACTCAAGACTTCAAGATTTGAATTGTTTGTTTATGACCTTTTGCATTTGTTTGTCAAGAGGACCCCCTACACTTTGCCCCATGCTACTAGTAAGAAGCGTGGGTTTATCACCGTGGGCAAAGCATAGGTGAGTAAGGGCATTTCCATCCTTTCCCAACCCTACGTCACTAGTAAGAGATGCAAGCTCATCACCAAAGGTTGGTGGGGCAAGGAAATGTGTAAAATTAAAATTTTCTGTTTGATCAATATTTGACTTGTTTACTTGAGTAAAATGTCAGTATGTGCTTATTTCCAAAGAGATATACATACGGGATAGATGTGACACCATGAAGCTTCTAGAACAGACCATAGGCAAGACACCTATCCTAAGAAGAAACCAAAAGTGAGAATAAACCCACAGATCTTGGCATGGTTACCGTTAAGACCTTGTCATATCTAGCTTTATTTGATGAAATGATTCCGAGATAGTTTGATGATATCATGGAAATGGAGAAGTATGATTAGAGTGTTTATGCCAACAACATCATGAGTTTGTAATGAATTGCTTTGAGAACAAATTCCTTGATCACACATTTTTTTGGTACGAAACAAGCGGACAAAATGATCTTAATCTATATGAAGATGCAATGTAGATGTAATTATAAATAGTGCTAGTTGCTTACGCGTAGAATCATTTGAGGTGTAGGGAATTGACTGTTTCACCAAATTCCTCACCTTCTAGCGTACATAAGAGGTATGCCCCATTTCCATAGTCCTTCATGACTCGGTACGGGCCCAACCATTTGGGCCGGAACTTCCTTCCTTCGCCGGTCTTTTTGTCGATCCGGCTGTCTAGCCTTAGAACTAGATCACCTTCATATATGTCACGTTCATAGACTTTCTTGTTATACTGCCGGCACATCCGGTCAGCATAGACTCTGTGCCACTGTTCAGCATCTAACCTAGCTTCATCTAGGCTTTCTAGTTGGGAAAGACGTGCTTCTCTATAAGCGTCTTCATCCAGGATCCCTTGTAATGAAATGCGGAGACTGGGTATTTCAACCTCAAGCGGGAGAACTGCTTCTGCCCCGAATACTAGCGAGAAAGGAGTCACTCCTGTTGGTGTTCTTATTGAGGTTCGGTGGGCCCATAAGGCTGGATATAACTTCAAATGCCAATCTCATTTGTTTTCTTTCACCGTTTTAAGGAGAATGGCTTTTAATGTTTTGTTTGTCGCCTCAGCCTGTCCATTGGCTTGAGGGTAATATAACGAAGCCGTATGATGGCTTATTTTAAATTTATTGCACAATTCATGAACTTCGTCATTCTTAAAAGAAGTTCCATTATCTGAGATAATGATTTGCGGGACACCGTACCTGCAAATGATTTGGTTCAAAATGAACTTGGCGATTACAGAACCGGTACAGTAGTAAGAGGCATAGCCTCTACCCACTTGGTAAAATATTCGGTGGCCGTGATTATAAAATTATGGCCATCTGTGGATGAGGGAGAGAATTTCCCTATCAAATCTAGGCCCCATGTGGAAAAGGGCCACGGAGTAGCGATCGGTTGTAGAGCTTGTGCTGGCATGTGAATCTCGTGGGAGAATTCTTGACACTTATGACATCTGCGTACAAACTCTACTGCGTCGTGTTCTAGAGTGGGCCAGAAATAGCCCATTCGATGTATTTTACGAGTGGTGGCATGGCCACCGAAGTGACCCCCACACATTCCACTGTGAGATTCATGGAGAATCTTCTTGGATTCTTCTGTGTCGACACATCTTAGAAGCATTCCATCGAACGCTTTTCGATAGAGCACTTGCTCTATAATGACGTATTTTGCTACGATAATGCGTAACCGCCTTCTTTGTTGTAGAGTAGCACTTTCTGGATACGTATGGTCCATGATATAATTAATGATATCAGTGTACCAAGGACACTCAGAGATAGGAGGTCTGGTTTCAATGTAGTATACGCACTCATCTGGAAAATCCAGATCTACTAGATCGCCTCCATCTAATGGGTTATCAGCTAACCAATCCACGATGATTTGTCCCTTAACGGACTTCTGATTTACAAATGTTAATTCGAATTCTCCCATTAAGGTTATAAAACGTCCAGCCTTCTTAGACAAGGACCCTTGTGTGAGGAAAGTTCGTAAATGGTCTGTTTTTACCATGACCCTTGTTTCTTGATTTAGCATATAATGTCTTAAGCGTTTGGTTGCAAAGACTATAGCGAGGCATTCTCGTTCTGCTTGTGTATAACGTGTTTCATAGTCGAGCAACGTTCGGCTAATGAAATAGATCATGCGTTCTCTCTTGTCATCGTCTTCTTGAGCCAGCATACAGGCTAGCGAGACATTGGTAGCTCGTGAATATAAAATTAACGGGTGATCTGGTTTAGGTGGCATTAGCGTAGGTGGTGACAACAAGAAATGCTTAACTGCGTTGAAAGCTTCATTGCAGTCTTCGGTCCAATCAATGCTATAGTCTTTCTTGAGTAGATTGTTGATTGGATGAATGGCGAAACTTAAGTCTGGGATGAATCTCCGGATTGCACCAAGCTTTCCGAGAAATGACCTGATTCCAGATTCATCCGAGGGTGGGACCATTTCGAGGACAGCCTGAATTTTGGTTGGGTCAACATCGATCCCGCGTGATGATATAATGTAACCTAGGAGCTTCCCTCCTGTTACACCAAAGACACATTTTTCTGGATTTAGCGTGACTCCGTATTCTATCAGACGTGAAAGAATGACGTGAAGTACTTCCGGATGGTCACAACGCTTCTTGGCCTTAGCCAACAAGTCATCTACATAGGATTCCACAATTTTATGAATAAGATCGTGAAATATATATGTCATAGCTCGCTGGTATGTAGCACCAGCGTTCTTGAGACCAAATGGCATAACAACATAGCAATAGGTTCCCCAAGGAGTTATAAACGTGGTTTTAGCTTGATCTTGTTCACATATTCTGATTTGATTGTATCTCGAGAATCCATCCATGAGAGACAAAATTTCAAATCCAGCTGTTGCATCAACAATGACATCAATGGATGGCAACGGGAAGTCATCTTTAGGACACGCTTTTTTGATGTCTCAGAAATCTATGCAGATGCGTATCTTCCCATTTTTTTTGAGAACGGGAACGATATTAGATACCCATTGAGAGTAATCGACTGGTTTGATGAATCCTACTTGGAGGAGCTTTATCACCTCCTCTTTCACCATGAGAGCTACCTTAGGTTTCATTGGTCTCGATTTTTGTTTAATTGGCTTTGCATCTGATTTAGTGATGCTCCGTTATGTACCGCAATGTGTGGTGCAACTCTTGTCATTTCTTTATAACTAAATGTGAAAGCCTTCTGATGTTATTTGAGGATTCGAGTGTGTATTTCTACTTCTGATGGAGTTAACGAGGATCCTAGTTTTAAGATCCTTGGTTCATCCTCTGTTCCGATGTTAATATCAATTGTTTCTTCGATTAAATAAGCGTTACCTTCTTCAAACTCAGGTGGGGTTGGAGGTAAATCTAAATCATCTCCATTCTCGACTGAGTATATGCTAAGCTTCTTTTGTGGGGGAAGCTCCATCATAGGATTTCCGAAGTAGGAAGATGAATGCGGGATTAAGGACAAATCTATCACGTGATGGGAGAGATGTAATTCCGTGTAGGTGTTTAAGTAATTCAAAGTGGTTGTATCACTATCAATGTGTTCTAGGATAGTAGATTTGTCCTCATCTTTGTTTGTTAAAAGAGGGCTTGACATTGATTTTACCAATGGTTTGGTACGAAGCGACACCATGAAACAGGTATTTTGGAATTCATTGTTTGGAGTGAAGCATGATGCCGAGGTTGCTGTTGAATCAGCGAGAAGATTTTTCTCTCGTGGGATTGCTTCAATTGATATGAAGTCAAACTCCTTGCTTAAATCTAATACAGCTGTTTTGTAAAGTTGTAAGTGCTCGGCTCTGGTTTCATATACTTCAGAGACTTGGTTTGCTACCAATTGCGAGTCTCCTAACACTCTGATGTTATCTACACTGATTCTCTTAGCTAAGATGAGGCCAAGGAGGAGGGCTTCGTACTCAGCGCCGTTGTTTGTGCATTCAAAATTTAGTTTGAAGGCGAATGGTAGAACTCTTCCCTCGGGAGAAGTAAGGATTATACCTGCCCCAGCTCCATAATGACATCTAGCTCCATCAAAATGGAGAGTCCAATATTTAGCTGGGAGTATAGATGTTGGGATATTTGTTGTGTTAACATCTTCTACCTCTACCATGCAGAGATCTACCGCTGGGAGAGAACCGATACCTAGGGAATATCCCACACCTACAGAATCAAATGGTAGGAACATTGGTAGATCTTGTTCTAATAATTCAACAATTTTTGTAGTAGTTCCTAATGATACTGTTTCTACAGTGTTAGCCTCATTTTTGGGGGCTGGGGTTGCCTTGGCTAGGCTCATAGTTTCAAGATCTGTCGTAGGTACCAACTTTTCTTCTGGTTTTGCGTTGGTAGGTTTATTAAGTTGGTTTGTTGGGAGTTCAAACTCCGAGTGCACGCCTGGTCTTTTCTTTAAGTCAGCTAGGTGTACATTGAATGGATTTGGATCACCTTTGGCTATGAACACTTTTCCTAAATGCAAGGACCTTACTTCTTGAAATAGCGTAGAAGGGATTGCCTTCATACGGTGTATCCATGGTCGGCCGAGGATCATATTATAGTTAGTTTCCCGATCTATAATATAAAACTCAGTCAGGATGGTTTTGGGTCCTAAGGTGACCGGTAATATTATAGTTCCAATCGAGGTGGCTTTAAGGCTATCATAGCCTCTTAGTGTGTTTCGAGTTGTGGAACAATTTGTTTCTCCATACCCTAGCTTTTGAAGGAAAGAGAAGGGGACTATGTTGACCGCTGCCCCATCGTCTACCATTGCACGCTTTACATAGTTGTTATAAATCCATACTTGCAAATGTAAGGCTGGATCACCTCGGCGTGCGATCTCAGCATCCGTCGGCATTTTGTTTATTTCGAATATGAATTCGACATCTTTATCCACCTGCCCCGGAGGATGAACATCAAAGTCTATGTGATTTACCTGTGTTTCAGGAGGTGGGGTGATGTTAATTAAATGACCTAAACCTAATGCCTCTAAAAGAGCGGCCCTGTGAGCAGGAGAGTTCTTTAGTAAGTCTAAAAATGAAATGTGCGAGAAGGTTTTTGTTAGGTCATTAATTAAATCATAGGCACCCACAGGTTTTGCTACTATTTGTTGGATGTTATCTGTCCCTGGCAGGTGGCTTGGACTTGGCTGAGAGGAATACTCTCGTGTCCTTGTTACAGCCTCTATGGGTAATTCGGCATCTAACTCCACTAAGCCGACTATCTTAGGTCGTGGCTGACTTCCTAATTGTGGCGCAACTAATGGATTTAGCGAAGTTGAAGCTTCATGATCATTGTTTCCTGTCATTACGCTCTTGTTTGTCCCAGTTAGATTTAGCCTATTGTTATCGTGATTTGGGAGCGGATCATTGAAGATCTTGAGGGGTGCGTTTTGAGGGGAAACCGCCCCTGCAAAAGTATTTGATGCTGGTGACATAGGATCTGCCAAAAACATATCTATGAAAAGTTGTCTTTGTTCTTCTGGCAAGCGTTGCATGAATTTATTGTAGTCACGGCACGTTCTAGTGTCGTGGCCCTGAATTTTATGGAAACCACAATACGAATTAGGATTGTAATTCCTAGTTTGTTGGTTTGGTGCGTATTGTGGCCCAAAAATTTGACCAAACCGTTGCCTATTAAGGTTTTGCATTTGCTGTTTTTGATTTTGATTCTGGTTTTGATAACCAGTTGAGCTTTGGCTTGAACCCTGTGTAAGGTTTTTCCATCGTTGTTGTTGTTGCTGTGGATGATTAAAATCTACTGCATTGATTGTTGGGGTAAGGTTGTTGTTTCGTTGATTGTTTATTTGTGGTGGAGTATTCACAACGTTTGTCTTTCTAGCCTGATCAGTTACTCCATCCGTTGTTACGCCGTGATTTTTATTAAGGACTTTAGGTCCTTGATTGACATTCGTGGTAGTAGGATAAGTTGTAGTGTTCTGGTTGGAGGTGATTAACCTCCCGTTTGCTCCATATGTTTTGCGGCCACTATCAATTGCCGCTTGATCTATTCGGAGAGCGCTTTCAAGTACTTCATCGTAAGTTCTTAGTGGGAACTTCTGGACTTCTTCCTTCACTTCTCTGCTAAGAGAATGAAGGAATAAATCACATAGTTCCATCTGATCCATGTTTGGAGCACTTGCCGAAGAATAAAGAACTGTACGCCACCTCTGGATGAAATGGGTGACAGATTCATTGTGTTCTTGCTTGATGTGTAAAAATTCCCTGATTCCTGTTCTTAATAGTTTGTTCATGTCAAATGCCTTGATGAACTCTGAAACGAGTTGCTTGAATGAATGGATGGAAGCCTCAGGTATTCTATAATACCAGTCGAGAGTGATGCCTTCCAAGGTTTTTGGGAATATTTTAGCAACAACCCCATCCCAAGGGAGTAATTCTCGAATGGCTGTAGCGTAAGCCTTGATATGTGCATTCGGATCTCCCTCACCTTTGTACTTGGGTAAATCAGGAAGAGGTCTTGGAAGCATGATGCTTCGTATGGTGAAATCTAAAGGCTCTTTCAAGTATTCTGAATATGTCCCTATCGCATAGGTTTCGACCATTGATGGTGCCTGTTGAGGGAGCGGTGGTGGAATGGGTTGTTGACATGGCATAGCGTACATGTTAGCGGGGGCGTAAGGAAACCCCTGTGTTTGAGGAACCATGCCGGGAGAGGAGAACATATCCCCTTGTGGTGATTTGGAGTACATGTTTAAGTATGAAGGGGTATTGTCCAAAAATGGATTACTTTGTATTAGACCGGGAGGAGCGGTGTTAGAAATGGCAGCTCTTGTTGGGGTTTGTTGTGAATACTGAGGAGTCATGCCTAACGTACCTACTCCTGTGAGGAGGTCTATCTGGCTAGGATGGTGTGGAGGATTAGGACTTCCTGCCTGCATGAATTGAGAATTTTGACTTGCTTGGGCAAGTTCTAACCCCCTAACCTTTTCTACTAGAGTTGAAATGACTTCATTTGGTGAAGTCCCGATACTTTGCCTTGGCGGCATTTGTTGTATATCATGGTGTTGTATAGGCATGTGATATCCTGCTATGAACTGATTGCTGCCCTGCCAAGTTTCTCCGAGGGTATTTTCTGTATGCAGTGGCATAGAGGTATTTTCTTGAAAAAAGACCTCGGGTTGTGTTTGTAAACCTCCTATAGGTGGGTACATACCTCGAGAACGTTGTTCATTCCTGGCATAACGTACTGAATGTTCATCATCTAAACCCAGGTATGAGTCTGATTGTCTACTAATTTGTGGTCTAAGTAGTACCTGAGGAGATGAACTTGATTCTCCTGTGAGCGTCATATTGTTCGAGCCTGAAGGCTCTGTTTGCCGTGTTTGAGCGAACTGATCCAACTCCTCTATTCGGAGGGATGAGGTATATCTAATCTTCAGAGTTTGTGTTGACAACTGGTTAGTTGAGTAGTTATCACCCCATACTGAGAGCGAGGGTGATGATTGTCTATTCTGTTGGGCGTAGTATGCCTCAAGACCCAAGAGGGGTCTGCCATATGCATCGAATCCCGACATATTCGGGGGGTATATGAATACCCGCAGAATAATGGGAAGGAGCGAAGGTGATGGTGAAAGCTGATGAGGTAATAAAGATGAAAGAGTCACTTTTAATTTGAAAGAACCAGTAGAAATCTGACTCCAGACCAGAAAGTAGAAAGCTTCACGTCGGGTTCACCAATTTTGTACGACGGAAAAGTGACAAGCGAGCTTGGGAATCTACAAGTAACTCTTCCTCGCACCCGACCTCCCGAGGTCATGCCGAGACAGCCGGTGGGGATGGAATATGCGTGGGATACAGACAAACTAGTTAGGCAATCTAATGTCTTCGACACGCACTAGTGGAAATTGTGAATCTAAGGCAAAGAAGGCCCTCCTAACTTGAACTGGTGTGATAGATCGATCAGCAAGGATGACTGCTCGAAGGCTCCAATCAATATCGAGCTCTGGCGTGATTCGGTCTATAGGTTGTGGAATACGTGGAAAATGTCCTGGGATAGTTTCGTGTATATCTCCAGATAAGGTCATAGGGCAGATGGTATAATTGACTCTATGGGTGATTCTCTGGCCTAGTCCAGAACTCCTTAGCTTTGTTAGCTGCTATGTCTAACCAGGATAACTGTTCGATAATGATAGGTGGAAGTGGAGTAGATCTAAATACTAGTGTACGTAGGCCAACATCTATGTCTGATTCACCTATGGATTCGTTGGGCTGTGGGATTTGTGGGTCACAACCGTAGATTCGTGGTTGTTGCGGTCCTGCTATGGTCATGTATGGAATCAGTCCCTAATCCCTAGTATCCAGTAATCGTATGCTTTCTCAGCTTCTATATTCAGAATCAATAACTGTGTGATCTTCTCAGAATATCTTACAGGCGTTCGTGCAACCTGGATTCTTAGGCTGGTATCTATATCTATGAGAGTGTCTCCTGCGTCTGGCTGTGGAACCAAAGGATCACAATCAAATGTCTGCTCTCTTTCAAACCCTTCTACAGTCATGTAGATATAAATCTAAGGTAATCTGTAGTTTGGTTGATTTGACCAAAATGTGTGTGCTCGGTCGTCTTCTATGTTTAACCCGTGCAGTTGGAAACTGATTTGTTGCAAGTTTACCATTGTTCGGAAGACTTGGATCCTGAGATTCTGATCTATATCAGTTATGGCTGTGACGAGATTGGGTTGGGGCACGATTGGCTCGAATATGTATTCCCTGGGCTCTCTAGGTCCCGTGATTGTCATACAAAAGCAACAATGAAAATTAACTGCAGCAAAGTGAAATTTAACTACGTTAAGTATATCTATAGCATATATGATTTCTCTATTTTTGTATTTTCTGATGAACTATTCGAACGAATTTAAAGAGTAACTATTTAATATATCTAGAAATTGATGATTTAGAATAACAAATTAAAACAAACAAGATAACCGAGTATAGCTATTTGTCTGTGCAACTGTGAATCTATTCTAAATAATGAAATACTTGATCTAGTCTATTTGCAAGACTCTCGATCCTACCTCAGAAGTGAGGAATGAATCATAGTCTCTCAGAAACTATCAATCCCCACAGTTTCCCCGACAATACCAAAAGTAAAATTGACTGAAATAAAGTGATTAACTACTCTATTTGATATGTTTCTAATTTAGAACTTTGAAAGCTAGAACCTGGATTCTGCAGAACAGTGGCGAATCCGATGGTGTGTGTGATCTTGTCCCCTCAGTGTGATCTCCTCGTTCTTTCGTGTTCACGTGGATCCAGAAAAGCGTGTAATGCTAGCATCAACAGAAGTAGATATTGGGACAAAGGCAGCTCAAGATACAGACTGAATACAATGCGAGTAGGAGAGGGATAGCGCAAGAGTACAGAGCTTGGCTTATGTAATTCCTAGCGGGATTTATTGCGAGTCATGCAATATAAAACGTCCAGAACCTGAAACTATCCTGTTTGAAGAGCAAAACCTGCAACTTTAATGGCTTCCTATTGAAAACAAACAATTTTACTCCAATGGATTGGATGGAATGTCAATAGCATTTGCACAAGATGGATATGTGGCTTACTAACAGCAAAACGACACTAACTAAGCATGCAATGAAAGAAACTAGGAATTCTAAGCAAAATGAAAGACTAATCTATTGTAATGAGAAATTCAGAGGCAAATTTGAGGGGCCATTTGCTTGAGCACAAGCCAACTATTTATAGCATTTGCATTTACCCAAGGTAAAAACCAAATAGAACTCTTAAACTATAAACAATGGCAAAACACTATTCCAGGGAACCAGAATCATTAATGCAAGCTTATGGCGGTGAAAAAAAGCTGGTGAATCGTTGATTTTTACGTGAGTCGTGTTAAAAGAGCTTTCTGGAAAATGCGTAAAGGACCGCCACCCTGAGCAGGGCGGCGGTTACAGGACCGCCGCCCTGTTCAGGGCGGCGGCGAGACCGCCGCCCAGGCAGGGTGGTGGTTTCATCACTGAAGAGCAAAAGGCCAAGAAAAGAGGGGAAAAGGGAAAAACAAAGCACGCGGGGGCTAAGCGGGGCATGCGGGATGTTAACGCACACTTGGAGAGCTTTTCTGGATCCCGAACACCTTGCGAGGAGACCTGTATCATCATTGGGGAGCGTGTTACGTTGTTCTGGCAGTGCAGTACCCTACAATTTTGGGTACCAATCAGAGGTAGCCGATAATGGTTACTGTGAAATTGAAATAGTGATGAAAGAAAAGTGGTTGTGAATTAAAATCTGATGTAGAATCAGACCCAGAATTCTGAGAATGATGATGATATGGCCCAGGCACACTCAGGTGAAGCCGGAATACACCAGCTGTGATGAGGAGCATGCAAGGATGAACAAAAAAGTGAAGAACGTGATCTCTCACCTCAAAATGCAAGCCAAGTAGAAACACTAAGAAAATGTGATCCTAGGAGTGCCTTTTCTATTATGTTTGTTTAGCTTATGCTATTTAGGGACTGACACATGAATTGTGAAATAGAGTTTTTGGTGAGGATGGCTTCCTACAAAGAAGGAGATCTAAAAGGTGAGGTTTCAGGTATGTTATGGTGGGGGCGGGCTTCACTCTGAAGTATGACTCGACAGAGCAGCGAGCTGGGTGCCCACTGTGTCATGATCGTGTGATCACCTACAGCTTCTTCCAGGTAGGATGTTGTTTAAGAATGTATGTATTTTGAATTTTTGTGAGGTTTGGTAAGACTCAGAGAAAGAGAAAAGGAAAGAAGTGCTTTTCTATGATTCATTTGTCAACCATCATTGGGCATGACTTCCAGCGTATAGGTTGCCCTCAATTAATGTGAGCTAATGCAATAAATCAGAATGGAATGCACTTATTTTTAAACCTAAATTGAAAATGTGAAATTGGATGACACAATAAGGTGAAGAGGAAGAGGGATGCTCTTTCACTATAATGCAAAAAAACATGAAGAGATGGTTTTTTTTAATTACACCAAAAGAAAAAGTTTCCTTTAGAGCAAATAGAAAGAAGAGGTGGGTTACCAGGGAAGAAAATTAGTGTGTATGCTTTTCAGAAGGGAAACAAACACAAAAAATTTTCCTAGGAATGAATGAAATGCAAGGAACCCCAGATGGGTCCCACCAGGGCATGCCAAAATGTTTCACCTTTTTCTTAGATTGTTTCTTTGAAGTGTTGATGAAACAGATAGGGTAACAGGTGTAGGAGGAATACCTGTTCAAATGCTGGTTGATGGGTTTTTGCACGCGTATGACTTCTGAATCCATAGCTGATCGTGAGAGCTTCCTTTTGGCTAGGAGGAACTACCTGTAATGAAAGCAAGACCACCAGAAGGAATTAAACAATATGGGTAGTGAACTGCCTAGCATATGCTAGATCCGGGAAGTGTGATACTTCCTAGATGGTTGTCAGTCCACTGTTTTAAACAATTTAATGTTGTAAACAAAGTAAATCCTATTGTTAATTTGAAATGATTTAGGTATCTCACTTAAAACACAATAAGAAATAGATCTAATCTAACAGGCTAAGCTAGAATAGAATCCAAAGGTCAAATGATTGGTTTTGGGTTCTGCAGGTTTGACAGAGGTCTCAGGTAGATCACAAGTGGATGAGGGTGAGATGAAATTAAGTGGGTAGGTCTCTATTCTGGGTTGTTGGGAAAATACAGAGATCGATGTCGGTCAGGGGTAACCGACAGCGGTCAAGCGTGATCGGTGCCGGTTACTGTGAAATTTGGAAATGTCACAAAACAAGTTTTGGTCTCCTTTGTGATTGCACAAAGGACTTTGGTTGATTAGGATGAGGTATTGGGTGACTAGGGTAGGATTTGGTGAGGTTTTAATGGGTATATGGAGGTGGAAATGTTGGAGAAGGTCAATAGGTGGCTAGGTAAACAATAGATGATAAAATGATGATGAAATGAAATAAACCAGAAAAGTATGACATTATACTTACTTGGATTCTAGTCCTAAATGCCTATGTGTGAGGGATGGAGGTGCTGATGAGGGGTTTGAAGGTTGCAAGTGATCACCAACTGAAGGAAAGCTTCTGCATGGGCTGCATGTGCATTCCTCTTTGCTTGGTTAGATCAGATCATGGCTGGGATGGTTGTGCAGGAAAAGATGCTTGATCTCCTTCCTTGCATGTATGGATTCTCACTGGAATTCACTCTCTGAAGATGTGTTATCTCTCTGAGATGTGATTCTTGCTCACCAACCTTTTTCTTCCAACTTCCAACCTTGAGAATAAGGTTGTTTTGGGGTTAAAAGGGTAACCAACGGTGGGTTCCGGCTTAACTTGGTGATGGTTAGGGGTAACCGGCATCGGTCAAGGTGGGATTTCCTAGGTTTACTAAACTAGGGAGATCCTCTTGATTTCCTTGGATCTCATGTCGTTAACCCACGGATTAGACTGGGAGCTTCTTGTGAGCATGTGGGAATGTGGTTAGAGGGAATGTAGGCATTGATTTTTAGGGTTTGGGTAAGTCTTAGTTAGTTATGGCAACTTACTAAGAATAGGTCTTAGGTTGAGTTGGCTTGGTGAGGTGTCTAAGTGAACTGTATGTGTGGATATTATTTAAAATAAGATATTTAAATAATAAATATAGTGAGGATAATGAATTAATTTAATTAATTTAATTTAAGTAATATTAGTGGGGTGAAAGGGGCCATGGCTAGGTGAATGTGATGAAGGGTGCTTTTTTCATCGAGGGACCAAAGGGGAGTGTGACCTAATTTTAGTGTCTACATCCTGATGGTTCAACGCCATTGCACCTAGGTAAAGTGGGATGATCAAACAAGATTGTAACACTAAGTGAAATTAAGACATTTCTCATACAATCACTAGTAATTGAGAGTGTTAAATGTATCACAACTTCTTTTGTCTAAGGAACCTTTCATAATTCAGGTGAGTGGAAAAGAAACACATATTAGTAGCATCTTCAAAAAAGATGATATACCAATACTTATTAAATGAAATGCGATTATTGCAACATTTCTACATGTAATCATTTTATAGAGACTAATGCAGTCCAAATTGTTAGACATGATAACTTAAGGCAAGATTCAATGCAATTTCTATCCTTATGAATGCTTCTAAGCCTTGTCATTACATGTCATGATTCATAATAACAAAAACAAGTTTATGAAATAAAACACTTTTTTTTCCTTCAACATTGTTGGATCTTTTCCATACTCTTGTTGTTTTATTTTCTAGAATGGCACTAGAGTTACTTATGAACATTGGAAAACATGTCCAAATTTATCATGAGGCTATCTGACCCTCTCTAAGCATGCCAGAAGTATACCCATGAAAGGGACAGGAGCACCCATGGTGGCTACTGTCACTTTGGATTGCTTATAATCCTCTTCCCTCTTTTTTCTAATTTGGTTGCCACATCATTTGATATATTCCCACATTAAAGTATCTTTTATCACTTTGAAAACCTTCAATTTTTTGGTAGTTAATGGATAAAATTCAAACAAGGGTCATATGGATATATTAATAGTATATACAATATATATAATATAGAGAATTATATAAAATATGACATGACTGACTATTGTTAACAATAGAAAATTTAGTTAACTGATCACTTACTATTCTACTTGGGAAAATGCACAAAAACTCAAGTTCTTGACTCCATTTTGGGTTGCATTATTACTACATAGGAGGGCTTACCATGAATTCCATATCTATTAAATTTATGCTTTGGGAAGAAATTATTTGTATCTGATAGGATGGTGTGATTGACACAAGTGAAACCAAAATCTCCTCCAAGGGACAAATATTCAATCACACACACACACACACCTACTTTAAGTTCTTTGAACTGTAGTGCAAAACTTAAAAAGGTACAATCTTATTGGTAATGTGACCGCCAATGCCATTTTGAAACTAAGAATTGCATGATTTATTCCATGAATAGTTTTCTTGAGGATGTGATATAGGTACCTAGGGCTCCATGATTCAGCTACATTGAACAAGAACCTCTAGCAAAATGGATCAAAATCTCCAAAAAATGATAATGAAGTCACCTTAAGTTTGTTCAATATGTATGACCATAGGGAGGAAGTAAAACACTTTTCACGACAATAGTTCTTCATTAGAAACTAGCACCTCAAGGAAGTACTTTCATCATCTGATGGTTATTTACAAATATGAAGGACTCAAGAATCCAGTTTCCCAACAGATTATACAAAGATCAAATCCAACCTTCTTGTCCTAGAATTGGTCCAAATATCTCGATACAAGATATTTGACTCTTATCCTCCTGATCATCCTTTCAGAATTCTAGGTCCTCATTAAAAGATATATTGGCTCATTAGTTATATTCATTTTATCTTAGTCCTTTCTGTAACATTCCCATTTTAAGACTTTAGAAACAAGGGGGATTTTTTTTGTTGAGTAATGTTCTCTGTTCTAAATACATAATTTAGAACACACATTCCATAACAATCATTCTTATAACAGATAACCATATGTAACTGTAATGACTCGGTGAGCTACCGATCTATTCATTCCATGACTCGGTGAACTACCGATCTATTCATGTTTAACTTAAAGTATTTGATACTTTTCTGTATATCATATATACTTGGTTCTCTTACCCTATTCGGGGTATTGAGTGATCTGTCTAAAGAACCTATCTAAATATTTGTTACCAATATTCATCTGGCATCATGATCCTTAGACTAGGTGACATAGGACAACGCAATCAGCAGCTTGCGATACTTTGGCCAAATATTTTTAACATATTGTTCGTACTACTTACTCCTTGACAAAATATTCGTCAATGTGGAATACATCCTTCACCCCACTCTATTGTTATCTAGAATGTCATTTATTGACTTCTGTCAGTCCTCTTGCCCCAAGTTTTCACCCTAGATCGGGTTAATAACATAATTCATGTTATAAGGATGCTCATTGAAGACTAGGATATATTGACATACTGGGTCAACCTAAGTTAACCCCCATGTGTCAAGGTACCCTGAGTCATAGGGGCTACTCCATATCATAACTATGTTACCTAACCAGTCCTAGAGAAAAACTAAGTTCAAGTTTAAGTGTGTAGATCTAGATGATCAATGTAGAAGGGTGTTGCCACATGTCAACTGCATTTTTGTATCCTTGAGAAGATCCTAATCTTCTCGAAGGTACAACCCTATGGTTGGCATGTGCCAGCATCCTACAGAATAGCCTCGTCAAGATGTACATACCCCTAGGAGATTATTAATATTTAATTTAATTTGGATAATCATAAGAGCCCTCCTATTTCAGTAACCTTCCCAAACCCTAATCCAACACTCCTTAAGTTATTTTCCAAATAATTATTAATCCTTGCACAAAAGGGTTCCTTAACTCAGATTGCTTAAAATGTTCACTTTAGCTTTTGGTTTTAAGAACCTTTACTTGGCCCAGTAAAATAAGGGCAGCAAACAACATAAGTTTCATTTAATGTGACTTAACCATTCAAGGAAGTGTAACAACCTTATCACTGAAACATAATAGACTTATTAAATGAAGTCATAATGATTATAAATCTAATATATATTCCTTTTTGTTTAGATCTTTAAGAGAGTAGGAAGATTTTCTTTAGTTAATGTTCTTGAAATTTTAACATACCCTTTATTCTTTCAATTCCATAGTCATTCAATTGTTGATTTCTAAGTTATGACATAACATTGGTAAATATGAGTTACTTACCATAAACAATCATTGTATTTTCCACATATTTAGTTTAAGCTTACTTAGGGAAATATCTAATCCTTCCTTGGTTCCAAGTTGCATCATCAATAATATCCCTCTTGGAATGCATATTAAACATACTGAAGAATATAACAAGGAAGATTCCCATTCTTCTTACAAAGCTACAATAATTTACAAACCAATAAGTAAAATCCTCATTCTTTCATTCATTTTTGAAAACTATACATTTAAAACCTATGCATTTCAGCATACTACATCCAACAACAACCTTAAATCAATAAGCAAGAATATAACTTTCTTCAAGTACAATTCAAGAAAAATCATGTCAAAATTCTTCATAAGAATCCAGATTAAACAGTCATTGCATCATATCAAAATTTGTCCTTCTTTTATCACTTACGAAACCATCTGCAAAAATTGCTAGCATGGGTTAGTTCAATGAACTGAGACATGATAAGCACTAATACTTAAACATTGGAAGTGCATTCCACTAATTGTTCCAATAACTACAATGCTTGCTCATTCTAGTGCATGACAATGTAGATCATCTTGTGATCTTCCTTCAGTCGATAAAATTGCTTTATTTGTTATGTTTGTCTTCCTGACATAAAAACATCGTTGCTCGAGGTAGTTTCGTAGTGCACATTTATTTTCATCGGACTTCTATGTCCTTCATATACTCCCTTGCATGTATCCTTGATCTTGGGGCATCATCTTTAACCCTTATCGTATAACTTGAACATATCATTGGGAACTGAATCTCGATAAAAACATTTTTACAACACTTATCTTACTATGTTGCTTGTTTGAGTATGTTTGTTTACAACTTGTTCCCTGTTTGCTTTCCTACTAACTTTAATTTCTCGCATTGCATTTCCTTATGCATTTTTCTTTGAGACAGTCCTTAGCAATGAACAAAAATCAATATTATGCTTATATCATGACCTATTTTATTCCTTTAAAGTTAACTATTCTTATATCAACATAAAAGGTACTTCATCGAGAATGAGAATAATATGTATGTTATGTCATGATCTTTCTAGATGGGATCATCTATCTAAACTTTCATTCTAACTAATTTTCTACCTATCATTTTCCATTTCTACTACGTATTCAGTTCCCGAAATATGAGAAGGTTAATCACTGTGAATTAACTTTTCCCTCCCTCCCTAGAATGCTTCCCCTGATTCAGGCATGAATTCAACTTCAATCAATCAATAAGATTGAACAATGTCTTAACAGCCAAGTTTGAATCCTTTTCGTCTCTATGTACCTCTTGTTCCACATGGTATGTTAAGCCAAAATCATATTTCACAATCGAAAACAATTTACCAGTACGAAATTACCAAAATAAGAGTTCATGCAAACTTGGTCTTACGCATGATCTCTCTTCACACCTCCTTTAAAGTCACTCATCATTTAATATATCGTTGATCCTTTATCCCCCCCATATGAAAATTTATGAAGATTTTTCTAGTCCGATGTCGGCAGTATTTTTCTCTTAATTCTTTTCAAGTGTCAATCGACATTCTTTATCACCCCATGGACACTCGAGGAGGATTATCAGTCCATCTAGCACTCAATTTTCTTCTATTATTTCAAAATAAATATTATCTAAATATTCTACTATTACTTCGAAATGAACTTAAGATTGAGATGCTACACCACATCAAAGAAGGAAAAATGTACAAACCTAAGTTGAGTATGCAAAATTTTAAGTTTAGGGAAAAATTGTACTAATTATCCTCATTATGAGTTATTTTGTTATGGCAACTAGTGGTTTTTGTAAGAGCGGTTCTGAGTTTAACTAACATTCCCCAGTAATTGTCTCATTAAATTACAAGACAAACTTCGTATTAATTAAATAGCATTCCCCCAATCCTGGATGCTAAGGAATCTGAACGCACAATTTGAGGGAAAAAAGTTATCATTATCTTTCAAATTAATTAAATGACCATTATTAAGTTTAATTATGTTCCCTTTTAATTTCATATTTAAACAATAAACCCTCTTATTGGTTAAATATCCCTCTCAAACTTACAAATTATATTAGGTTTACCTCCATAATAATAACCCTTTTCTATGAAGCTTAATTTGGCATATTATTAATCATAATTGATAAATTAAACTCACCCCAGCGTAATGATAAGGTACCGAATGTAATGCCTAGAACTTCCAAACAGTTTTAGATTTCCTTTGGGTAAATTAGAACATTTGATCAAAAATATTTGAAGTTATATTGTAGAGTTTTGACATTAACAGAAATAAAACAAAATAGGGAAAATATGATAAAGGTGGGTTCACACATTATTCGAGGAGGAAGTTGCAAATTAGGTATTTTGGGTTATTAATTACAACAAAGGGATCATGCAGGTTAGTGAGCCCCTCAACAACTGCGCAAGGATCGTCCATCGACGAAATTCAAACGAAGTATCGATGTACGTGCATCTTTAGGCACGATTGCAAGGGATTAGCAAAGATTTGTGAATGAGAAAAGAGGAACTCAACACCATTGGCGATGGCTATAAACTAGAGTCCCTTGTCCCTATGCATTTGTAGCATTTCATAGCGGCGGCTGAAAAATTGATGAGGTAACTATAAAGCATCAATCTCATGGATTCTAGTAACATGGCTTTTGACGAGTTTGCTAATCAAGACATTTATCCTATTCAGAAAATCACAGGACAACGTTTACTCCGCCCTATTTCACAAAACAAGGGGTTTCTCTATTGGGGCAAACACAAGATGGCTCAGCCTCTCCTATGAAAACTTGCCAATGCTAATAAAAATAGTGGTTACACAGCAACCTCGGGTGGAAACCTTGAAACAGATCTTATGCTTCAACGATCTCCAAACAAAAGGAGAATACCAGAAATGATTCTTGAAACACTGCAGGAGTTCCTGACGCTGAAAGACTGAGGAGGATCATAGCTTTCAATAACATCATTATTAACATGGAGGAAAATCTCTCCCAGTTGGGTCAATATTTAGATTCCACAAATTTTAACCAGAAGCTATTCTCAGCTCCAAACTGGATAGAGCAAAGTTGTTTTAATGAAAACACTTAATGTAAGCAAGAGCTTTATCCTTATGTTAGAGCCTATCATGCCTGTTGTCTTTGTAAACCCCTAAGAAGATAGGGATTTCATTTTCTAGCCAACTTGGGTTTGGGGGGAACATGGGCAAATGTCCAAACCATGGTATTCGTAATTTCTTAACCTGTTAAAGGAATATTTTGATAAATAGATTTGGTTCGTTTACCAGGAATAGCCATTACAAGTTTGGAATAATCTTGTCTCATTGAGAAATAGAGAACATACCTTAGGCTCATGTCGTGGCAGTTGCAAAATGATAACACCTCCATTCAAACACATACTACTTATGCTCGTATCCTGGTTGATTTGATACCTCCAAACCAACAAGTAGAAATCAATCATTCAGATTGGAGAAAGACTCTGATATGTAGAGGATAGACTATCCTTACCCACTTGCCTTCCAGATGTTGGCGTTGCAAGTCCAAAATGGTCATTTAAAAATGATTAGTGATACTGCCACCTAAGCGTTTGACCAAACCAACTAGCCCCTGGCCAAAGGAGTCCTCTACATTTGTAAATCTTATCAAATTCATAAATTCAGATTAGGAACCGTGAGGATTCTAATGACCCCCATGTCCCAATTGACATGGATCCTAGTTTAGGTTGATTACAAAGGTTAAACACAGAGAATCTTACCTATAGTATTTAAATGCTTATTCCTTGATTCAGGATAATTTCGGCCCCCCACCTATGGCCTTAGCACATTTTAGGTAATCCACATAGGTAGTGGATCTTCCAATTGTATTGGATACGTTAGTTCAGGAATGGACAGTAGGTGGATAGGTTAAAATAATACCCTTGTAAATTAAATCCCCCACCATATCAGAGAAGGTATGATTCTTGTCTTTTGGGTGTTATTATTGCTACATCTAGGAAAATGGCTGTTAGGAAATAAGGGATAAAATATGTGGAATAATCCCTCGCAGAATCGTAACAGTAGAAACTTATATGCAGAAATTATTACAGATCTCAAATAAAATTGCATAATAAAATAACACAACACAAAGAGACAGTATTTAACGTGGTTCACCCAATTTGGGCTATGTCCACCAAGAATCACTTGCTCAGATTTTATTACAAGCCACCACTCTCTCAATACAATACCCAAATCCATTTGGAGCTATGCTCAACAAACTCTACAGAATTCACACCCGAATTCAAAACACATCTGCAATACATTTGCTTGTATATCTATCATATGCATAAGACCATATAAATAGACAACTTCTTAAGCAGTTTTACAAAACCGTGGGTATCAAAACCATGGGAAAAACCCATCCTATAAACCTATGGGTCAAAAAACTACCCATATGAGAAGAGCACGTTTCCCAATATGTCGGGTGCATTTTTCGAGGCCAAAATAAATTTATGCCTAAATTTTTTTTTTTCAGGGGCTGCGCCCTCGAACCCCCTGCCGAACCCACTCACCGACTACCGGCCCCAAACCCGTAAAGGATATGAAAAGTGTAACACATAGAAGTGTGTAGTCTTCAACACTTTCACACATGAAAACAGGCTCCACAAATCTAACAATCTCCCACTTGGAGACTAGTTTTCCTCTGAGCAAGCTTCTCAACCCTTCACTGTTTCTATGAAGACCAACCAAAGTTGAACACAACTTTATTTTTCCCTTGTGACCACCTTGGTCATCATGTCTGCAGGATTCTGACTGGTATGAATCTTCTCCAACTTCAACTTCTCTTCCTCCAAAGCTGTCCTAATGAAATGGTACCTTAACTATATATGCTTCGTCCTGGAGTGGAAAGCAGAGTTCTTAGCTAGGTGTATAACACTCTGACTATCACTATGCAGCTTACATTCCTCCTGCTTATGCTCCAACTCCTCAAGCAATTGTTGTAACCAAATCATCTCTTTGCTTACCTCTGTGGCAGCAACATACTCAGCCTCTGTGGTTGACAAAGCCACCAGCTTCTGTAGTCGTGAAATCCAGCTCACTGTTGTCCCACCTACAGTGTAAATATAACCTGTCATGCTCCTCCTGATGTCTACATCTCCAGCCATGTCTGAATCTACATAACCATGTAAAGTGGTGTCTGATCCACTGTAGCACAAAATTGTCCCCATGGTCCCTCTCAAATACTGAAGGATCCACTTTACTGCTTGTCAATGCTCTTTACCTGGATCACTCATAAATCTACTCACAACTCCCATTGCATGGGCAATATCAGGCCTAGTGCACACCATAGCATACATCAAACTGCCAACTGCTGATGAGTAAGGTACCTTGGACATCTGGTTTCTTTCCTACTCTGTCTTGGGACACTGCTCTTTTGATAACTTAAAATGGCCTGCCAAAGGAGTCCCAACCGGTTTAGCATCCTGCATGTTAAACCTATCCAATACCTTCTTAATGTACTCTTCCTGAGATAAAGTCAGCTTCCATTCCTTCCTATCCCGAGTTATCCTCATACTAAGGATTTGTTTGGCTGCCCCCAAATCCTTCATATCAAAGGATTCACTTAGTAGTTTCTTAAGTATTTTTATTTCCTACATGTTTTTACCTGTAACCAACATGTCATCTACATACAAACACAAGATAATATAACTTCCATCCTCAAATTTCTTTGTATACACCCAATGGTCAGAATGACATCTAATATAACCTTGCTCCATCATGAAGCTATCAAACTTCTTATACCATTGACGTGGAGCTTGTTTCAGGCCATACAAGCTCTTCTTTAATTTGCACACCATCTCCTCTTTACCTTTGACCTCATATCCCTCTGGTTGCTGCATATATAGATCCTCCTCCAAATCACCATGGAGAAATGCAGTCTTTACATCTAACTGTTCTAAGTGCAAGTCTTCTGCTACCACTATTCCAAGAATAGTTCTAATAGAAGTCATTTTTACTACAGGAGAAAAAATCTCATCAAAATCTATACCTTATTTCTGTGCAAACCCCTTGACCACCAACCGAGCCTTATATCTTTTCTTTCCTCTCTCTTCATCTTTAACTTTGTACACCCACTTGTTCTGTAATGCTCTTTTGCCTTCTGGTAGCTTCACCAAATCCCATGTCTGATTCTCCATGAGAGACTTATGCTCCTCATCCATGGATTTCTCCCACTTCTTCCTAACATCTACCTACATTGCTTCATCAAAGCTCTCTGACTCTCCACTATCAGTGAGTAATAAATAATAAAGAGAAGGAGAAAAATATTCAGGTTCTCTTCTTACCCTAGAAGACCTCCTCAATATAGGAGTTTGGGGTTCCTGTTGAGGAGGTTCCTGAACTGATTCATGTGTCACTTTCCCATCTGGAAGATCCTCTACCGCTGCATATTCTTTCTTGGATTCTTCCCTATTTTCCTGCAACTGCTGCTTATACATGAATTTCTCATTAAAGACCACATCCCTAGATCGAATGATTTTCTTGTCCTTAATACTCCAACATTTATATCCAAATTCATCACCACCATAACCAATGAAAGTACATTTTTTTGATTTAGCCTCTAGCTTGGTCCTATCATCCTTGTCTATATGAACAAACACCTCACATCCAAAGACTCTAAGAAATGAATAATCAACTTTCTTACCATACCATGCCTCCTCAGGTATGCCTCCATCCAAGGCACTTGAGGGTCCTCTGTTTATCAAGTACACAGTTGTGCTCACCACTTTTGCCCAAAAAGAAAGAGGCAGTCCTGCATGTAACCTCATGCTCCTAGCACGTTCCATTATTGTTCTATTCATCCTTTCTGATACCCCATTCTATTGCAGAGTTCTTGGAACCGTCTTTTTCCTGCGGATTCCATTCTTAGAACAGTAATCATCAAATTCATTGCTGCAATACTCCCCTCCATTATCTGACCTGAGACATTTTAGCTTAAGACATGTTTCATTCTCTACCAAGGCTTTCCATTTAACAAAAGTGTCAAATACATCAGATTTGTTTCTAATACAATAAACCCAAACTTTCCTTGTTGCATCATCAATAAAAGTAACATAATAACTTGAACCCCCAAGAGATGATACATGAGCCGGCCCCCACACATCAGAATGCACCAACTCTAACTTACTCTCTTTCTTTGTAGGTCCAACCTTGAGAAACCTTACTCGCTTATGTTTCCCATATATGCAACCCTCACAGAAATCCAAACTTGTTTCTGTATATCCAGGAAAATTCTTCTTTATGATGTTCATGCCCTTATGGCTCATATGACCGAGCCTATAGTGCCATAATGTTGTATCTGCATCTGAAGCCACAAGATTACAATCATTAGTACTATCAGTGGTTAAATACAAGGTTCTAACCTTCTTACCTCTTGCCACCACAAGAGCACCCTTGGTAACCTTCCAAGAGTCTATTGTAAATATCACAATACAACCATCACTTCCCAATTGGACCCTAACCGATATCAAATTTTCATTTTAAAGTAGGCACATGTCTAACATCCTTCAATAGCCATGTATTCCCATTCTACATCTTAACCCGAACATAACCTTTTCCAACTATACTGCAAGGCTCATCATCACCAAGAAAAACATGCCCAAAATCCCCTTGAACATAATCAACAAAATAATGCCTATGTGGAGTAGCATGGAAAGAAGCCCACGAATCTAAAAACCCAAGATTCAGTAATATTGTGCAAAGAAAGAATCAAAGCATCCTGACATACATTACCCGTTGCCACATTTTCCTCCTTGTTTTCTTCCTTATTGTTTCTTCTTATCCTCGAAGCTCCCAAAAATCCTTCTTTGCATGTCCAGACTTTCCATAGTGCCAACATACTATCTTACTTTTGGATTTTGACCTTGCCCGATCTTTTAATTTTCCATGCCTTCCTCTAGTCTTTTGTCTCCCTCTAGTTTCCACAGTCAAAAATTCCCTAAAGTAGAAGATTCCCCAGATCTTTTTCTTCACATTTCCTCACTTAGAATCACCCCTACAACATCCTCAAACTTCAACTTTGAGTTAGCTGGAACTGAGTTACTTACCGCCATTACCAGGCTATTCCAACTCTCAGGTAAAGAGCACAAAATTAATAAAGCCCTAACTTCTTCATCAAATTCTATTGTAACCGAAGCTAGCATATTTATAACCGTATTAAAATCATTTAAATGATCTGCTACTGAACCATTCTCAGACATCTTCATATTAAACAACTTTTTCATTAAAAATATCTTATTAGAGGCAGAGGGTTTTTCATACAACTTCCCTAATGCATCCATCAGTTCTTTTGTAGTCTTTTCCTTTGAAACATTAAATAATACCGAAGATGCAAGACACAGCCAGATTGTCCCAAGTGCCTTCCTATCCAGCAAATCTCATTCTGCATCCATCATGCTCGAGGGTTTGTTCACCTTCTCAAACAATGGAATATAAAGATCCTTTTGATAAAGGTAATCTTCCATCTGCATCTTCCAAAGACTGAAATTCTTCCCATTGAATTTATCAACCCTTGATCTTCCATCATCTGCCATAGCTCCCACTCAAGCTAAAACTTTCCCTACGATTCAACACTTCAGCAAACCAAACCAGGCTTTGATACCAATTGCTAGGAAATAAGGGATAAAATATGCGAAACAATCCCTCACAGAATCGCAACCGTAGTAGAAACTAATATGCAGAAAATATTACAGATCTCAAATAAAAGTGTAGAATAAAATAACACAACACAAAGAGACAATATTTAACGTGGTTCACCCAATTTGGGCTACGTCCACCAAGAATCACTTGCTCAGATTTTATTACAAGCCACCGCTCTCTCAATACAATACCCTAGATCTGTTTGGAGCTATGCTCAACAAACTCTACAGAATTCACACCCAAATTCATACACATCTGCAATGTTACATTATACATCTACCATATGCACAAAACCATAATAAGTAGACAACTGCTTAAGCAGTTTTACAAAACCATGGGTATTAAAACCATGGGACCAAAACTGTCCCATAAACCTATGGGTCAAAAATCCCACCCATATGAGAAAAAGCATGTTTCCGGTGATATCGGGTGCATTTTTAAGGCCAAAAAAAAATTTCGGGGGCTACGCCCCCTGAACCCTGAAGAGACAACTATGGAAAGTGTACAATACTCTTAGTGTACAATGTTCAACACTTTCACGCATAAAAACAGGCTCCACAACCTAACAGCGATGATACTTTGAAAAGCCCAAATATGATGTAATAATTAGTGTACAGTCTTCAAGTCACTTTCTAGCTTATAGGAATACTTTCCACAAGTTAAGGATCTCTGGATAGTCTATCCTTAATAGGATCCTGATATTTCTACCCATGCTGTGAACAATTAAATTCCATATTGTTGTACAAATAACCTAAGCAATCAAATAATCTCCATAAATCAACCAAGCCAAATCCATACTATGAAGATGATCTCCACATGCTAAATAGAATCAAAGAACTTGCAACTGAATAAAGTTTTATCCAATTGTATGCTTAAATCATGGAATGTCAAGTTTACCATTCATTCAACAAAGCCCATATTTAAAACATTTTTGGATCACTGAAATTGATCCAAGGATGAGTCAGATAAGTAGATAAGTTTACAACTCTTAAACTAGATTGCAAATCACCATTAGAAGTGAAAAATGGATTAAGAGAAGTCATTCCAATTCATCAAAGGATCTTAAGAGTAGAAAAGACTTATCCATATCAAGCATGATTTCCAACAATCAAAAGAACATATCTGTTATAAGGAAAATCACATGTCAACAAAAATGCAAAGGAGGAAAATAACAATGTCAAGGGTGTTACATGCTTCCCTCCTAAAAAGAATCATAGGTCCCGATGATTATCTCTTTTAACAATTTACATCAAGAAAATCAATTTATTCACTTCTCTTATCCTAAGTCAAATATTTCAAAACCTTATAGTTCAGAAATCAGCATTAAATTTTTATTCAATCAAGTAAATATCTGCCCAAAACTGGCTTACTTAATGTCATATAAAGATAAAATCATGAATTTTTTTTATTAAGTCAAAGATTCAATTCTGTTTAAATGGTATGGAAAAAGTTTTCACACACTCCTCTAGATTTTCCCAAGTTGCACTCTCCTTGTTAAATTGGTCCCACTGGACCTTACATTGACTTATTTCTCTGATTTCTTAAATGCAACTGGAGTTTCCAACACTCCAATGGGTTTAACCATGATCATTCTTAGGTCTTGGACCTACAAGGAATTCCAATTTAACACATGTGATAAATCTGAAACGTATTTCTTCATCAACATCATGCATTCGTGACAAAGCAGGTGGTTCTGGAATATAATCCATTTCCAAATAGGTTGATTACTTGTCAACTATATTTCAGGAGAATAATCAGGGAATATCTGTACACATAACTCCTAAAACAACTCCATGCTATTATACAAAATTTTGTTTTCTCACAAAACTAATATTGTTAATGATTTGTTTACTCAACAACTTCATAACAATATTTACTCAATGTTCATAATTACATCTTACAATAATGTTTAATTATTACAACACATAATATTATCCTAGATAATATAATCACTTACATAATATTCTATGTTCACACTACAACATAATATTCCTAACATTCCCCCCTTAGTGTGAATTCCATGGGGTAAGAGCTCCTGAGAAACATCAACCTTGTCGGATGTATTCATGAATACTGGATCTTGCTATTAGATCTTGCTGCTAATGATCATCCTTGTCGTAGTGAACATCTTCATCGACTGATCACCTTCCACCGAAGTACCTTCCAACGAAGTATGGCAGTCAGAGGACCGTGAAACGACAGTCAGAGTTTTCACAGAGTGACAATTTTCCCCTGTAACTGAGTCAACTTTGCTCTTCCAAACACCAAACCAACACTCAAACTGTTGTTAGTCTATGTGAACACATTAAAATCAAAACAATGAAACTATTTTAACCCAAAACTCATAAATTTTACCACATAACTGAAATAAAATATCACCACATCTGTCTGCGACCCCATCGTTGGTGAATGACGAGAAAACGCTGATTTTCCTCCTTCCTCCATTGCCTCCTTCCTCCATCAAGAAAAGAGTTAACATCAGGAAATCCTCATGAACTACTATGGGACATGAAAGTATTCATCATTTAAGACTCTCCCAATGTCAGTTTCTACTTCAGCTAGAAGGGCTTTCTGATCTATCTTGTCATCAAGATGGCCATCCTGAGAGGGTGCATATGTCTCTCTTTTTACAGTTCATATTACATGCCCAAGTGACCAATCTCATTACAATAAAAGCATTTTATTTTTCCATGTGAAGGAACCTTCTTTGGTTTATGTTTTTCCTTCTTAGATGACAAGCTCGGTTTGTTTCAATTTCCCATAAACTTCTTCATGTTCTTCATGATTGAATTCTCAAAATGTAGAAATCACTCCTTCTAGAATTAATAGTAATTTTCAACAAAGTAAATACAATATTTGAGTAACTCTTAAATGACCTATTAAGAAGAATAGCTTTAGCATCAAAATCTTTTACATGTTCTTTAATTCCAGCAAGTGATTTAGCAAAGAATGAAACTTACAAATATTCTGCCATTTTTGAGTTCTCTTCCATTTTCAACCCACAAGAATGCTTCAATGTAACTTTGCCATTTCAGCTTACTGAACCAAACAATTTGTTAAGAGACTTTAATTTTTGAATGCAGATTTTGGAAATCCACATGATGTAGATAGGCTTCAAGTTGATAAGCCCAGACCAATGGTACCCAATGCTCTCTGAATCTTTTGCATTCCATTTTGCCAATTCCTTCCTCCATTGATATTGGAGTTGAATTAGACTTCACCACATCCCATTAAATCCTTTTCTATTAAATGTAATTGCATCTGTAGTTGCCATATGGAAATCTTACAACAATTAAAACTTTTCAATCAGATTTGTTTCTCCATTATTTTGTACAATACTGATAAATCAAATACAAAATTGAAAAGTAATTAAAATTTTATCAACACATTAAATAGATATAAATAACCTCCAAGCATGTTACATAACTTGTATTAACAATATCCATATATTGAAAATTGGAGAAAACTTTCACTAGAAAAATTGATGAAAATTAATTAGATAGCTGCATAGTACATTCCGTATTTCTTCCAAACTACGTTCTGGATTAATTTTTGAAATCCAAATTAACAATAAACTACTCAAGTTTCTTCACCAGCATTGATTCTCATCCTTCTGTCAAAAAAAAATTATAGAAAAACCCACATCTGGAAACGAAAAATATAATATATTCTTTGAGACGGATCTTATCATGAATAGCACTGAAATTTCTTAATGTGCATAAAAAACCTGCTCTATTTATCAAATGAAAAGTTAATATAATAATTTCATAAAGAAATGGAAATCTTACTTTTCATATCTTCTATATTTTCCCTAGTTGCACTCCATTTAAATAGGAGTCCCACTGACCTTATATTGACTTATTTCTATTTCTCCATAAATACGTGTTTCACAATAACTCTAAAATCTTAACTCCATGCTATTATACTGAGATTTTGTTTTCTCACAAAACTAAAGGAATTCCATTGTTAATACATGTGATAAACTGAAACAATATTTACTTAAGCAAATACATTTATGTAATTAATTAACATCATATTATATTGCATATAATCACTTGACATAAGGCAATGTTAACTTACATGATAAACGATAAGCTACAGGGTTGATTACTTCAACTATTTCAAAAGGTCCCACATAACGAGGTGATAACTTGGCAGCCTTGCCAAAAGTTATTGAACTCTTTTTCGGTTTAACCCGAAAGAAAAATTTTCTCCAAGTTCAAATTTCTGTCAACCCACTTTAAATCAGCATAACTCTTTTGCCTATCTATTGCTTCTTTCAAGCGTTCATGAATCATTTTAACTTGTTGTTCCATTTTCCGTAAGGATTTCAGGTCCAATTACCTCTCTATCCTCAATGCTATCCCAACTAACAGGGGTTCTGCATTTCCTTCCATAAAGTGCCTCGAAAGGTGCCATCTTAAGAGAAGCATGATATGTATTATTGTATGCAAATTCAACTAATGGAAGGTACTCCTCCCACTTATACTACTGATCCATACAATACATCTGTAACATATCTTCTAAAACCTGATTTACTCTTTCAGTCTGTCCATCTTTTTTCGAATGATACGCAGAACTGAAAATTAATTTAGTTCCAAGAGTTGCATTAAGCATTTGCCAAAACCTTGATGTCATTCTAGGGTCTCTATCAGATATGATTAATTCAGGTACTCCATGTAATCTGAAAATTTGTGTACAAATATTTTAGCCAAAATAGGAGAATCATCCTTTAGATTTCTAGCAATAAAATGAGCTACTTTTGTTAGTTTGTCAACTACTACCAAAATAACATCATGTTTATTTCTTGACATAGGCAATCCTTGTACAAAATCCATGCTTATTACCTGCCATTTGTACTGCGGTATGCTATGAGGATACAATAAACCAGCTGGATGCATATGTTCTACTTTTACACGTTGACATTCAAGACAATGAGTCACAAAATCAATAACATCCTTTTTCATTCCTTTCCAGAAATATTGTTGTTTTATATCAGCAAGCATTTTTGTAATGCCAGGGTGTCCAGAAAAAGGTGAATTGTGAAACTCTGTCAACAATTTCTTTCTCAAATCATTAAGCAAAGGTATGTATACTCTGTTTTCATATCGTAAGATTCCTTCATTATCAAAGTGAAAACCTTTATACCTTTCATCTTTTGGATCTACAGCAAAGCGCTATTTTTACTTGCTGAAAGTAAGAATCAGATTCCATAACACTTTTTACTTCATCCTTAAACTGAGTTCTTAGTGTTATAAGAGCAGAAATGTGCTTCCTACGACTTAGAGCATCAGCCACTCTATTCTCTTTTCCTTTAATGTAACTTATGTCAAAATCATATTGAGACAAAAACTCTAACCACCTTCGTTGTCTTGCATTCAGATTTGGCTGAGTGAAAATGTACTTCAGCCCAAGATGATCAGTTTTCAACTCAAATGGTTTACCAAGCAGATAATGCCTCCAAACTTGAAGTGCATGAACTATGGCAGCAAGCTCTAAATCATGTGGAGCATAATTCAACTCATGTAACTTAAGTTTTCTACTTTCATAAGCTATGACATGATCATTTTGTAACAAAATACCTCCAAGACCTTCCCTGGATGCATCTGTTACAACAGTAAAGTCTCCATTAGGATCAGGTACAGCTAAAATAGGTGCTAAAGTCAACTGACTTTTCAAAATTTTAAAATCATATTCACATTTATCATTCTAAACAAATTTCTTATCTTTTTCTGTAATGAAATTATTGGTGTAGCCACCTTATAAAAATCCTTAACAAATTTTCTATAATAACCTGCAAGGCCCATGAAGCTTCTAACTTCATGTACATTCTTTGTTGCAGGCCACTCAGTTATAGCTACAATTTTAGAAGGATCTACAACAATCCCATCTTTACTTATAACATGACCCAAATAGTGAACTTCAGTGTCATAGAAAGAACATTTGGACAACTTACCATATAACCGTCTCTTTCTCAGAATTTCCAAAACTATTTTCAAGTGTTCATGATGCTCCTCAACACTTTTAGAATATATGAGAATGTCATCCAAGAATACAAGCACAAACTTGTCCAAGTATTCTTGAAAGATATTATTCATTAAGTTCATAAAAGTTGCAGGTGCATTCGTTAATCCAAAGGGTAAAACCGTGAATTCATAATGTCCATACCTTGTCCTAAAAGTTGTTTTATGAATGTCCTCATCCTTAATTCGTAATTGATGATATCCAGATCAAAGATCTATCTTAGAATATACCGATGCTCCATGCATCTGATCAAATAGATCATCAATTCTAGGAAGTGGGTATCTATTCTTGATTGTTGCTTTGTTTAACATCCTGTAATCAATGCACAATCTAAGTGTTCCATCTTTCTTTTTCACAAAGATCACTGGTGCTCCCCAAGGTGAAACACTTGGTCTAATCAAACCCTTAGACAAAATTTCTTGCAACTGAGCCTTAAGCTCTACTAACTCTGTGGTAGTCATTCGATAAGGTGCTTTAGAAATAGGTTCAGTACCTGGTTTGATTTCAATTGTGAAGTCAAACTCCCTTTTGGGTGGTAATCCGGTAATTCTTCTGGAAACACATCACTGTAGTTCTGTAACAGTGGATAACGTTCCATGAAATCATTGTTTTCTTCTTGTAGATTCTGAAATTTTTACTGCATATAAGGTACAACCCTTATTTTTGGCCTTTTTAAGTTGCATAGCTGACAATTTCCTAACAGAAATTTCTCATTTTACACCTTGAATCTCTGTTGTTTTCTGCAGATCATCTAAACAACTAATATGTTTTTCAAAATAGTCTACCTTTGCTTTATGCTCTGCTAACCAATTTACACCTATGACTATATCATAAGATCCCAAAGGTGCTACATAGAGATCAACTTCAGTGGAAAAGCTAGGTAAGTCAAGGACTGCCCCAAAAAGACACATACTAACTGTATGAACAGAATTATTACCATAATGTACAGTCCATGATTTATCCATTTTTCAGCTTTTCTTTTAAGTTTCGAAGCAAGTTTACTAGAAATAAAACATTCAGTAGCTCCCGTATCAAAAAGAATAGTTACAGGTATGCCAAATAACTTACCAGGAACTTCTATAGGTGTAACTTGCTTTTCAGCTTGCTTGTCAGCTACTGCAGCATGTATCTTGTGCTACTGATTACGATCATCCTTCTTCAAAGGACATTGATTCATGTAATGATCTTTGCCACAATTATAACAGCCTCCTACCGGTCCCTTTTTAGGCTCAGAATTATTTCCAGCCTTAAAGTTATCATTTTGACCTCCATAGGACTTCTCACCCGTTATTATTATTCTTGGAAAAATTGTTTCGTGCATTTCCAGTAGACTTATTCATTGTTGTTTTCTTATTATTATCAGCTGAAAACTTACTTTTATTACCAAAATTTTTCCATGGTCCTTTCTTAGGTGCAAGAGAAGCTGAAGAAGAGTTTGGAACTTTCTTCCGTACTTCCTCCTTATGAGCAGAAATAGCCTTTAATTTCTGTTCTTGCCTTATGGATTTTTCAACAACCCCTTCCATAGTGGTTGGGCTGTGAACATCAACCTCTCCCCCAATAATGGGATTCAATCCCATGATGAATTTTTGTATCTTGAACTTCTCATCAGTTTGGTATTGAGGTACATACTTGAGGAGTATGTAAACCCTTCCCAATGCTCAATTACAATTAAATTTCCTTGAGCTAAGTTCTGAAATTCAGTCATTTTCTGATCATAATAAAGTTGTGGCAGCCATCGTTGCCTAAAATAACTTTTAAATTGATCCCAAGTGATGTTAGTTTCATCAATATTTAACTCAGCCTTACGACTGTCCCACCATGAAGATGCTTCATGGGAAAGCTGATATGCTCCCCAAATAGATTCAGTTTCCTCTGAGAAGTTCCTTATTGCAAAGTACTTCTCCATTTCACTGAGCCAATTCTCAGCTCCATCTCCTAATGTGGTGCCATCAAACTTAGGTGGACTTATCCTTTTTATATCATTAGTGAGTTCAGCTGCCAACCTTGCCTTTTTGTTTTCTGGCTGGACAGGCACATTAACATTGTTATTATCAACACCCAAATTGGGGTTGTCCTCAGGAGGTGGCTGATTGTTATTACCAGCTTCTTCTTCCTCCTCATTACCCATCACTTGTTGTTCAAGTACAGTCAAATGATCTCTTGTGTCCAATAGGGCAGCAAGGATCTCATCAAGTTTTTGGGTTGTTGCTGCTCCTTCATCATGTGGAGCATTATTTGCAACATTTCCTCTTGTCCTAACCATTTTCTGTTACAAGAAAATTCAAGTTTTTATCAGATTATGGACACAATAGGTCCAAGAGCTACAACCTTCAGCTCTGATACCAAGATGTAACATTTCTATTTTAAGACTTTAGAAACAAGGTATTTTTTTTTTTGCATGTAATGTTCTCTGTTCTAAATACATAATTTAGAACACACATTCCATAACAACCATTCTTATAACAGATAACCATATGCAGCTGTAATGACTCGGTGAGCTACCGATCTATTCATTTCATGACTCGGTGAACTACCGATCTATTCATGTTTAACATTAAGTATTGAATACTTTCCTGTATACTACATGTATACTTGGTTCTCTTACCCTATTCTGGGTATTGAGTGATCTGTCTAAGGAACCTACTGAATATTTTTACCAATATTCATCTGCATCACGATCCTTAGACTAGGTGACATAGGACAACGTAATCAGCAGCTTGCGATACTTTGGCCAAAGATTTCTAACATACTGTTTGTATTACTTATTCCTTGATGGCATACTCGTCAATCCAGAATACATCCTTCACCCCACTCTATTGTTATCTAGAATGTCCTTTACTGACTTCTGTCAGTCCACTTGCCCAAGGTTTAACCCTAGTTCAGGTTAACAACATAGGTTATGATAGGAAGAGGCTCACAAAGACTTAGGGTATATTGGCATACTGGGTCAACCTAGGTCAACCCCATGTGCCAAGGTACCCTGAGTCCTAGAGGGCTACTTCATATCCTAACTATGCTACTATCCAGTCCTAGAGGAAAACTAAGTTCAATTCCAAAAGTGTGTAGATCTTGATGATCAATGCAGAAGGGTGTTGCCACATGTCAACTGCATTGTTGTATCCTCGAGAAGATCCTAATCTTCTCGAAGGTACAACCCTATAGTTGGCATGTGCCAACATCCTACAGAACAGCCTCATCGAGATGTACATACCCCTAGGAGATTATTAATATTTAATTAATTTGGATTTAAAAAAACAGATTTCAGCAACCTTCCCAAACCCTAATCCAACACTCCCTAAGTTCTTTTCCATATCAGATTCAATTAATCCTTGAAAGAACTTTCCTTAACTTAAGATTGCTTTCAATGTTCGTTAATTTTGGCTTAACAAGTTAGTTACCCAAAAAGAAAGGACATCAACCTCATAAGTTCCATTTAATGTGACTTAACCATTTAAGGAAGTGTAACAACCACCTAGGTTGTAACTTAATAGACTTTATTAAATGAAGTCTAATGATTAGAAATCATATCTTCCTTTTTGTTTACATTTTTATGAGAGAGGAAGAGTCTTCCTCTTCATGGTTAAGTTCTAGGGTTTAACACACCCTTTATTTCCTTTACAAATTTTATAGTTTTCATTGTATGTTCATTACACACATCACCTTATATATTGAATTGTTTAGATAAGAACATTAAATTCTGCAACTTATTCTAGCTGCATCTTATTTAGGGAAATTACTCTAAATTCCTTTTATCCTACTTGTCCAAGAATACTCATTTAAACATATAAATAATATGAAGAATATCAATAAGATAAGATTCCATTTCTTTTACAAAAGTACAATATAATTTACAAAACCAATGCAAGTAAATTCTCATCTTTCAATTCATTTTCAAAACTTATACATTTACAAACTTATGCATTTTAGGCATACTGCATAACAATATCCTTCATTCTAAAAAGAATATAACTTTTCTTTTTCAATACAACTCAAGAACAAATCAGAATTCTTCACAAGAATCAGACTTAAATCAGCGAATGCATCATATAAGTTTTTGCCTTCTTTTATCACTTACGAAGTCCATCTGCAAAAATTGCTAGCACGGGTCAGTTCAATGAACTGAGCATGATAAGCACTAAGCCTTAAAATGAAGTGCATTCCACTAATTGTTCCAATAAAACAACCCTGCTTTAATGAACAATTAGTATTTCATACACTAAGCATAAGTAATAACAATCAGAAAAGAAGAGCATTAATGAACTGAATTCACTTCTAAAAGAAGAAACAAAATATAATCTATAATATCTGTCTTACAAATTAAAGTATAATTGATCCTATCAATTATCTTTAACAAACAACAATCATAACATCTCATTGTTTCCAATTCTACCAAAATAGAATACAACACTTATCTTTACTATAAGATAAAGAAGTGTTTACAGCATATTCTCATTAAGATGTTTCATCTAACTTTCAAGTAAAGAAGAAGAGAAACCATTTCCACTATGCCAAAACACATAACATCCACAAAGTAGAAACAGGTTCATATCATGACTTAAACTATTTCCTTTAAAGGTCATCTACTTAAAATCAAACATTTTAAGATATTCATCAGAACAGAATACATATAAAAAAATCCAAGAAGGAATGATGGATCAACAGTCAACAACAAGTTTACATTCTCTTTTCAACAACCAATCATCATTCTCTTTCTATTTCATTTCAGTCAAATGATAAGTATGAGAAGGACTAATCAAGTAATGATTAACTTTTTCCTAATAAGAATAATTAACAGAAGGTTCCAAACAAATGAACTTAACCCAACTGTATTAGAAAAGAAGCTTAACAGAAATGATCCTACCCAGTAATCATTTCCTTCAACTTAATTAACAAAATCCCTTTTTCAATATACATACAGTTTAAGTTCATATAAGAGTTCCAAAAAAGAGAACAAGAACAACTTTAAAGTAAGAAGAAGTCTAATGCAAATTTTTCTTTAAAAAAATCTTCCCATTATAAGCAAGAGATTCCATTTCAAATAGGAACATTAAAACAATGAATTCATACACAGCCCATAGTTCACAGTAAAGAATCATAATTAATCTTTTATAGGCTCTACATTCTTTCATTTATGGACCAACAAGAAGTAAGAAATCTGAGTAAAACTAACACTCAAAATTACCCAAGAGTTCAATCAAGACAATATTATTTGCCATACTTTTCAACATATTACTTCAAGAGTAAAAAAAAGATTGAATTCCAATAAGAATGATAAACTACAAAGATAATTCCAGTCAAAATCTCGAAGAGTTTACCAAACAACCTCATTTAAGACCATGTTTCCATTTTTCTCCATGCATATGCAATGTGGTTTTTCAAAAAGTTCTGAGTTTAAAATAATTCACTCAAAGTAATAAACTCAATTTAAATGACAAGATCTAACAACATATTTAAAAAAATACGTTCTGTTCAAGACTCGAAATACAAATCTGAGCACCATGTTGAGCATAAGTTCTCACCAAAGATCAAAATCATTCAATTGATTATAAACAAGTTCGGGTAACATTATGTTCCCTTTTTAGTTTACATCTTTAAACAAAGAAAACCAAAAAGAATACTTAACTGAACCGACACCTTGCTCAGGTTTCCATTTCCAACAATAAGTAACAAATTCCTTGAATCAGTTTGCATCACATTACCTCATATTTGAGTTAATATAAATACACCAGCATCGTAATGCTAGTAGAATGTAATGAATAAACTTTTAAACAGTTCAAATAAGAATAGAGCTTCCATTTTCAATTAACATCATATCAAACCCTGTTACCAACTTAAATGAGAATGTAAGATCCTTAACAGAGTTCAGACTAGACACAACAAAAATATGAAGGTCGTGTTCTTAATGAACTCTCAATAACAGTTCATATGGTCACAAGAAAAACACAAGCACCAAACCCTATAAGCGGACTTTATCAACAGTCCATTTATCCAAGATAATACAACACAGGTATCCAAGTGCATGTGAGTTTCAACAATAGTCAAAGTTTTCGCAAGATAGAAATACAAGAACCAAGCCATATACAACTTTATCCATAGTCCCATTTATCTATGAAATAAACACAAGCACCATAGAACCAAGAATCCTAACAACAGTTCCCAAATACCAAAACAAGTTTCAACAGAACTCGAACTTGCATACAAGTTTCCATAAAAACACGAGTTCTTTACCAGCTCGAGATCACAAAAACACGAGTTCACAAAACACTAATCTCAACAAACACAGGCAGAACTCAGAGTTTCCATAAAAACTCAGCTAGTAATTTATTGGCAATGAAAGTCAAAACCAAACAAACAATTACCAAAAACTGAAAAAAGCCAAGCAGAGTTACCAACTTCGTTCTTGCATGCATATTTTTCTTGTGCTAAAACAACACAACATAAGTTTCCAACAGAATCACATATACCATGGATTCGAAACCAAGAATACAAGATTTAATAAACCTAGCAAGCAAATAACCAGATAGAACATGCAATGTACAAAACTCAATAGAGTAGAGTTGTTTTAATGAAAACACTTAGAAGAAAGCAAGAGATTTTAATAGTTAGAGCCTATCATGCCTGATAGTGTCTCTGTCAAATCGAAGAAGACCTCCAGCCGAGCTCACTACTTCTCCTCTTCTCCACGAAAGATCAAACAACCAAATTCCTTTTCCACAATTCCTCTTATACATTCCACGAAATGAAAATAGATTCGAAACTTCAAAAATAGCCATGAAGTGCAGTTCAATCTGCTGGTTTGAAAAACCAGAGAGCATGCAGAGTAAAAATCATGAAACATGCAAAGTGAAACAACCCAAGAAAAATCCGCTTGCATGCCTACCAAGATGGTTTGGGCTCAAAAACCAAAAACAATAAATTCCATTAATTCCAATTTTCCCACCTATCCTTCCTTGCCACCACCTTCCAATTCTGGCGAATGCCAAGTCAAAAATAACATGCATTTCCATTTTAGTGATACTTCCACCTAAGCCTCCGCCAAGCCAACTAGCCCCTGCCAAAGCTGGCAGTCCGTATGCATTTACCAACCTTATCAATAACATAAATGCCTTAGGAACCATCGCCCAATACATGCGACCACTTAGGTTCCCCATTCATGCCCATTAGTTTAGGATAGATTAGATTGCTTAGGTTAGATCTTACGTAGATTAAAATTTATACCTTAGGATATAACACTAACAACTAACCCCCACCATAGGCCTTAGCAAATAGGTTTAGGTAATTTCCACATAGGTAAATTAATTCAAAACACAATAGTTTTAGGCATTAGGTTAGATCACAATATAACCTTGTAGTATTAGGTTCTAGGTTAATTTTAATACCTAGTAACCTTTCCAATTCCATTAGCACCAAGCTTAGGTTAGGTTGCAAATCAACCAATCATAGCAGAATAAGAAGCTTTAGGTTAGAATCAGAATTCTATCAAGTGACATAGCTTAGGTCGGAAATATTTTTACCTAGCTTAGGATCCCGTAGGTTAGTCCTATATAGGATCCCGGATCTCTCCTATGCCATGAACAGGCTAATTCCATTTTCGTCAGCAATGACCTGCCATGGTCGATCTCCAAAGACCCAAGCAAAACATACCACTGAATGGAAATACGTTCACACAAAAATCAAAGAACTTGTATCTAACAAAGTTCAGTCCAATGTGTATCTTAATTCATGGAATGTCAATTTACCATTGTTCAACTGAACAGATTTAAAACATTCCTTGGATCACTGAAATTGATCCAAGGATGAGTCAGATAAATAGATAAGTTTACAACTCTTAAACTAGATTGCAAACTCACCTACAAGAAGTTAAAAAAAATGGATTCAGGAAAGCCATTCCAATTCAGTCAAAGGATCTTAAGAGCAGAAAAGACTTATCCATATCAAGCATGATTTCCAATAATCAAAAGAACATATCCTTATAAGGAAAATCACATGTCAACACTTGAAATGCAAAGGAGGAAAATTTGGCAGGCATGACATTATCTGATGCTCCTGAATCTATGACATAGTTGCTGAGTTTATGGCCAACTAAGAGGAGGGTTACATAAAATGGTTTGATTTTCTCATTAGGTGAGGTGACTGCAGCTACAAGTTTTGGTTGGGGTGTGGAAGATGGAGTAGGAAAAATACCTTTAGAAGTATTGGGTGAAGTTCTGGAATGGGAATTGACAAAGTGGACCATTTTGGAAAAGGCTTTTGGATGCGTTTGATAATACTCGGCCTCTGAAATTTGGATTTTTGTTTTCTTAAGGTGATCAATGATATCAAAAGATCCAAAGGTGGATGGGCTATCATCACTAGGAATCTTAGGCTTATCAGGTTTAGGAGTTGGAGAAGAAGAAGTTTTCATAGTAGAATTAGGAAAATAAGAATTAGCAAAACTCACCTTCTGTGTGGATGCAGTGGGAATAGGAGATCCTCTTTTTGTAACAACGGGGATAGTTGTGGGATGCTCCTTAGATCTCTTAGTGGGGTGCATCACTTTCTCCTTCTTATTTGTCTGTTCCCAAGTCATAACAGCATATGACTCACTGTTCACTTTTGTTACTACTTCATCATAATCATCCTCTTCATCAACACCTTCAGTGGTGAAAAAATTAACTCGAGATCCCTCAAGATCCTCCAGTTCTTTATCAGACTCTTCTTCAGGTTCTTCAAAATCTTCATTAATCTTTTCATCTTCAAGTTCTTCAACCTCTCAAGTTGCATTAACAGGTACCTTGATGGGTTCCTCAATTTCCAACCTTGTCAAAGAGGATGGAAAATGATTTCTAGCTTGAAAATTCCTCCTTGGAACATCTGCATACGGAGTATGCTGAGCCAATTATTTCTTATTGTAAGTAGCAAGCTTTTATACTAATGGATCCGCATTAGCTCCAAGATTAGAAGAAGAGGAAGAAGAAGCTCTAGATTTAGAAGGATCACTTTTCAACTTACCAGACATGATTAAGTCATCTTCAATGCTAACAACTAATCTCTGATCCTCATCCAATGTTGCAAGGTTGGTTCTTCTCAATACATAGCTAACTTCAAGTAGTTGAGCATTTAGGAAGAAACATTTTTTAATTTGATCAATAGGCTGGGTATCTAGTGGGATTTTATTAGCCAACTTGTTGAACCTGGCCACAAATTCCCTCATGGGCTCCTGTGATTCTTTCTTTATTTGAGAAATCTAAGCTAGCAAAGCATGCACATCCTTCTGTAGGTTTGAAACGGTTCTCAAATCTTGTTCTCATCGTGGTCCAACTGGTAATGGCCCCAGCAGGAAGATGATAGAACCAATCTGCCGCATTATCTTGCAAAGTTTCTACAAAAATCCTCACTGAGACATCTTCATGCTCAACTCTGAGGACTCCACATGCAACTATGAAAGCTATAATATGCTCATCAGGGTGCACCTTGCCATCACCTCTGAACTTGGGTAAGTTCTTCCTGTTACCCCTAGGTAACTCATGCAAAGGTTGAGAATCTTCGATCCCAAGAGCCCTCCTACCATGGGTAAATCTTAGAGTCACCAGATCAGACAAAGATCAAGAAATTGTTCATAAAACTGGAATCCATCCAAAATGAATCCCCAGTAGAGTCGCCAAAAACTGTTGGTTGTCAAATAAGGACTTTAATGAAAGCAACAGTCAGGGGACAAAAGTCCCTCCTCTTTAATGGGAGAGGTTCCCTTATTTAAAGGCAAAAACCTATTTACAAATGTACAACGTTTAGTTTTAAAGAGGAACTCTGATATCATGGAAGTGTTTTTATATAACCGATTATCAATGCAAAAAGATAGAAGAACTAGGAAGTGGGAAAAGGAAGAGTGGCATTCTCAGGAAATATAGATAGCAAAATAATTCCTTATAAATGTTGACTTAGGATCATATAGAACAAAATCATTTACGTTAAACCATAAGATGTTATTCCATAGACACAAAGTTCCAGAGATGACATCCACGAGAATACAAAGCTTCTTGATGCAGAAATAGATAAATGATTTAATAATTTAACAGATAGGAAAGGAGGAATAACCACAGATAGAACAGAAAGAGGAGTCTTCTTGTATTGATAGCTTTTTAAACTCTTTTACACTCTCAAAAATAGTCAGAGTTCCAGCCCTTAAGAATGGCATGGAGAGCTCATTATATAGATTACAAATTAGTTACACTTGGTAACCATTTCTTTTAACTAAAAGATTAATTAAGGAAATGCTCAATACAATATCCTTAATTAATTTACAAGGAGCTCAGCACTTAAAAATAGAAGGAGAAAAAGAGAATCCAGAAGAAGAAACATCTGATTATGGCTGAGGTGGGCCCACTGATTTGAGGATCCGATATCTGAATTTCTTCAATGCTTCAGCTATCTCCATACCTCGTGGGATTGATGTGTTGGCAGTGGCGTGAGACCAAGTGCCTAGAGATTTTTCCATATCTTTATCAAACTCGGTATGCCCCAGGTATTCTTTATTTGCCTCAGCAATTGCAGATTGAAGGAAGCAAATGTCCTTTATCTTCTCTTTGGTAATTAATTCTTCTTTGAACAATTCTTCCTTGACAAATGTTCTGAACTGAGCTTTGATCTCTTGAAGAGAGCAAGGAACACCTGAGGTTTCATCATGAAGATGGCAATGAATATCTTTAAAGGTAGAAGAAACACAAGTCTTGAAAGATTCTCCTTTCTGCCATACGTTATTTAGCTCACCCAGTGCTTCTTCCAACACCTTCATCTTCCATTCTACACCAAAAACCCATGCCTTTGACAAGTTATTCTTGGCCTCATCAAAAATATTGTTAACCAACAGGATATTTTCATCAGTTTGGCCCATAAGATGAAGATCTGTAATACAACTAACCCAGAGCTTAAGCTCTTTATCCATAGCCCTTATTGAGGAAGTGAGTTTCTGTTGTAGATTAATCACCTTCTCGTTGGCCTTGAAGGCTTCCTCAATGAAATTCAAGCCAGCTATAATCATATCATCAACCATGGATTCCATAGCCTTTCCATAAGTAGAATACTTATGTATATCTTTGATGCTTTGAACTTCATCCTGGCTGAGAATCATGGGGGGTGGAAGAGCACCAGTGGGGTAGGATCCAAAACCTTATCTTTGGCCAATAGTGACTTGATAAAGTTGGAAAGAACTTGATTCTGTTCTTCCAACTGTTCTATAGTTTGCTTGCCCTTCTCTACTCATTCAATAACCTTTGTCACTGTTGCTTGAAGGTTATGAACCTCACTCTCAGGAGTGGATTCCCCCATTGGGATTCTAGAAAGCTCTAAATAAGAGACCAAGAGATCCTGCTCTGCCTTATCAACCTTGGGCTTTGCAACCTCCAGGAACTGTTGGCCTTGAGCATCAGTTACTATCCTTGAAGTTGTCTTGGCTCTCTTAGCTGGAGGAGGAGGAGTAGTTCCTAGCAGGGCTGCCACAACATCAAAATTAGGCCCTGTTATCTGAGAAGAAGCTCTCTTCTTCCTGTTGTCAACCATGGGTTGCACCCAAGCAAAAGTAGAAGAAGAAGAGGAAGGAACAAGGGGCCCAAGAGCAAGTGAACTCATGGCACTTAGAGTATTGACCATTGTTGCCTCTAGCAGAGAAGTGGTGGGAGTATCAGGAGCTTCCTTTGTAGAGGAGTCTGCGGTACTAGGAGGCTCTGCACTAGACATTTCCTTTTCTTTTTCAACTGTTACTTCAGGAGTTCCTGCAGGATTTGGTATTTCACCATCATCACTCTCACTAAGAACAATAATGTTCTCTAGCCCTGAAGGTAGCTCTGGATGCTCAAGAAGAGGTTCTTCATCAATTGGTTCCTGTTTGACTTCTCTGATCTTCTTTTGGTATACTTGGGTAGAAGGAGTAGATGACTCAGGCTCTTTCATTGAGGAGGAATGAGGGGTTTTCTCAAGAACCTCGGTGCTGGTTGTATGTGCTTCCTTCCCTGGTGTAGAGGTGTCTCTAGAAGAAGATCCACCCTGACTCTTCTTGAACTCACGAATCTTCCTATCAAGCCAAACTTTAGTTCTTACAAGAACAGGGGCCATAATCTCAACCAAATCATCCCTCTCTTTCTTGTACCAATCCAGATCCTCCAAAGGAGTGTGTTTGATTGTTGTCTCATATTCAAAGGACTGTAAGTCCTCATCATCCTCCTTAAGTCCTTCAGGAACTTGGTAAAGATTGAGATCTCTGATGTGTTGTAGAGAGAGTCTACCATAGTGCCTTTGCCTGGCCTCAAAATCATCTGCACAGTCAGCCCAGTAATCCTCAGTATCTGGCTTGTGATGATAGTTTATCCTGAGGTTCTGCTCAATAAACTTCTTCAGATCAAAGCAAGATCTGGGTCTGAAGAAATGAACAGTGATAGAAGTAATAGCCCTTTCTACATTTTGGGCATCCAAGGTTGTCTTACATGTATAGTTTCCCAAAGAGATAGGGAAATGCAGGCCAGTGATCTTCTTGTCTCTGCATGTCCTATGTAGCTTATCAAGTTGCCTGCATATTTCAACCAGGGCCATCTTATCACCGCAGAACATAGGGAGCTTGAGGGGTGTGTTCTCATAGCCAGCCAGCCTGATGTATGAAAACCTCCTGAATTGGATAAAGAAAGCCCCATACTTGGCTATCAGGTTCATAGCTTCATCAGAAAATCTCCTTGCAGTGTTTCCCTCCAAGAGTCTTACAATGTACATGGTGAAAGCATCATTGACTCTTCTGAAATTGTGATTGCTAGTTTCCAGGGTAAACTAAGGGCAGTATGCATAAATAGGCTCATTCTTCTGGCCCTCTATGTAGGTGAAACCGAACCACTTTCAGGATGCAGCCAGGGTATACATGAGATAAGAAGTCATATAGAACTTCTTAGTCTGTTGAACACTAGACAACTGCTCAGTCAAATTCATGCAGATAATCTCGGCCCAATTGATGTTCTGCTTGCCCTCACAGATGATGTTGATGAAGGGGCACATCCAGAAGTGAAACTCATTGGTGGAAGGAAACCCCATGATACGGGTGAGAAAAATGATAAAGTCAGACAACTCCTCATTAAAATCAACCCTGTATAATGCCTTGGAGAGTCGGGATGCTCCCTTCTTAGGGTTCTTTAACCATGACTTTGCTATACGTGCCTTGTATTTGTCACTTTCTTGGTCGAACATGATTTGGGCTTGGGCATGAGTGAGAATTATGGAATCTTCAGTTTCTAGAATGCGTAGAGCAGCAGTAATGGCGAAAGTATCTAGTTTTGTGATTAATTCACCATGCACATTGGTGAGTTCCTTGGTATCCGAGTTAAAATGGGCTCCGCAGGCAAGCACCATGTCCACACACTGTATAAAGATAGGAAAACCAGCCGCGTATGCAAGTCCACTATCACTAATCATTTGTGCCATGGGAGCAGGATTAGAGCATGTTAATCTTCCCCAAAAATCTGTGAAATCTAAGTGCCGAACCTCACTGTCTCCGATATCTGGTATAGAGGATTCAAGAGGTGATACATGTTCTTGGCCCTAAAACTTGATCTTCATTTTGCAATGCGTAGGGGATAGCCTTCCAAAGATCAAAATCATGATGAGGATGCAAAGGGATATAGGGGCACGAGCAAACAACTTTAATGGCAAGGATTCGAGAAAGAGAAGGCAAGTGAGCAATGTGACAAATGCATAGGGGGGAGTCCAATTAAATAGCCATTTAAGGAGAGAGAAGGTTATTAAATGCGTATTAAATTCACCCTGCACCGACTCAAAAATATGAAAAGCAAGAAAAGTAGAAAAAACTAGCCCAGATGGTCTTTGGTACATTTGGGACATGAGGGACGCGAAGACACGATCTGGCCGATGTGGGCGATGCGGGAAAAGTGGGCCAAATGAGCACGGGCGGTCCAGGAACTTGATACATGAAAGATGTGAGGGATGTGAGGACATGATTTGGCTGATGCAGTTGATGTGGGAACAGAAATCCCAGATGCATTTGGGACAGATGGGACAAAAGTACGTGAAGTACTTGATGCGGCCGATGCGGCCGATGCGGATGATCGGGTAACAGGAAGCCCGGGTGAACTTGGGACAAATAGGCCAAAAAGTTTGAAAAAGCTGACAGTTAAGGTTTTGTGGGGAAAGCGGCTGATCGGTGAACAGAAGGCCCAGGGGAACTTGGGACATGGGGGACAAAAATGTCTGACAGACCCGCAAATCACCAAAAAGACTCCAAAAAATGCAATTTTCACCATCTCTTCAAGTTTTCTCTTCACTAGGACATTATTAAAGGTGCCAACTCAAAATTTTCAAAATTTAGACTTTCAAAAGATGGGAAATTTTGAGAGGACCGACACCGAGGGTGGTTGTGTAGCTACGGGTATATGTGAAACAATAGGTGTAGATGAGGTTATGTTCTGGGTGGTTGGCGAAGGTATAGTGGATGTGGTGGGTGCAATAGATGTGGCAAACATGATGGTCATAGCAGGTATAGGGCCTAGCTGCGAAATGACTGGGGGCAAGGTAGATGTGGGTAGCGTGGAGCCAGAGGGGGCTAGACGTAAGAAGTAGGAGTGAGTGTCGGGGGGATAGATACGGGCATGTCGTATATCAACTGACCTGAGGCATCTCGAGTGGATGAGTGGGAAAGATAAAACTGCAAGGCGGCAGGGTTCTGGTCAAGGAGTCATGTGAACTCCTCATCTCTTGTGGTGATAGTGATAGGTTGGGTAGGATCCATGGGTGATAAAATAGAAGGTGGTGAAGGACTAGGTGGGAGTGGTTGACAACTAGCATGGAATATGAGGGCATTTTCTTGGCTTCGGGTCAGCACCATGTGAACAAGTACTGACATGGTAGGACTACTTTCTGTAAATGACATAGAAATATAGCAAAATAGGATAAATAGGTGGTGGTAGGTGAATTGGGGTTAAAATGTCAGCTGGAAAAATTACACAGGCTAACTGATGTCGGTTAGGGTAAACTGATGCCAGTCACAGGTAACCATGGTCGGTCACTGTGGAATGTGGAAAGTTGGCCAAAATAAGGTAAAAGGCCAATAATTTGCCAAGTATGCAAGATGCTGATGGAATTTACCAAGAAAGTGAATATGATAAGAGTGAAAGAGACTCTGAAACAGTCAAAGAAGGTGAATAGGTGTCCTTTTGGATAGGTTAACCAAAAGAACAGTAAACCGATGCCGATTTGGTAAAACCGATGATGGTCAGAGGGTAACCAACGATGGTCACTGGACTGACACCGGTTACTGTGAAATTGAAACAGTGATGAAGAAAATGTGGTTGTGAGTTAAAATTAAATGTGGAATCAAACCCAGAATTCTGAGAATGATGAGAATATGGTCCAGGCACACTCAGATGAAGCTGGAATACACCAACTGTGATGAGGAGCGTGCAAGGGGAAATAAGAAAAATGAAGAATGTGACCTCTCACCTCAAAATGCAAGCCAAGTAGAAACACTAAGAAAAATGTGATCCTAAGAGTGCTTTTTCTATTATGTTTGTTTAGCTTATGCTATTTAAGGACTGACTCATGAACTTTAGAATAGAATTTTTTGGTGAGGATGGCTTCCTATGAAGAAGGAGATCTACAAGGAGAGGTTTCAGGTATGTTATGGTGGGGGTAGGCCATCCTCTGATGGGGTACTAGACAGAGATAACCAGTGGGGTGCCCACTGTGTCGTGATCGTGTGATCACCTACAACTTCTTCTAGGTGAGATGTTGTTTAAGAATGTGTATATATTTTTAATTTTGTGATGTTTGGTAAGACTCAGAGAGAGAAAGAGAAAGGAAGTGCTTTTCTATGATTCGTTTGTCAACCATCAGCTGGCATGACTTCCAGCGTATAGGTTGCCCTCAATTAATGTGAGCTAATGCAGAGAAGTAGAATGAAATGAAATGAGTGATTTTTAAACCCAAATTGAAATGTTGAATTCAATGACACAAAAAGATGAACAGGAGAAGGGATGCTCTTTCACTAATGTGATACTAATGAAAGGGAAGAAGTGTTCTTTTTAAAGCACCAAAATATGATTGCTTTTAGACAATAGAAGAAGAGAAGGTTCCAAGGGGAGAAATTTTAATGTAAGAACTTTTTAGAAGGGAAACAAACATACAACCTTTTCACCTAGAAATGAAAGAATGCAAAGAACCCCGAATGGGTCCCACCAGGCATGCCAAAATGTTTCACCTGATTCTAGAGCATTTCTTTGAATGTTGATGAAACAGATAAGGGTAAAGGGCTAGGAGGAATACCTGTTAAAATGTTGGTTGTAGGTTGTTGTGCGCGTATGACTTCTTAATCCATAGTTGATTGTGAGAGCTTCCTTTTTGCTTGGAGGAACTACCTGAAATGGAAAACAAGACCACCAAATAAAAGTTAAACAGTATATGCAGTGGACTGCCTAGCATATGCTAGATCTGGGAAGTGTGATACTTCCTAGACGGCTATCAATCCACTGTTTAAAACAACTTAATGCTAACAATAAAGGAAATCCTACTGTAGTTAAAATGATTTAGGTATCTCATTCATCTACAATAAGAAAATTCATTCACAACAGGCTAAGCTATGATTGAATCTAAAGGTCAAGGTCTTAGTTAGGGTATTGGTATTGGTCAGGGTAACGTTCTAGTCTGTTTTGGGTATTGGGTAGAGGTTTTAAGCTCTGTTCTTGGTTTCTGGTCAAAAACATAGAGACCGATGTCGGTCTGGTATGACCGATGTCAGTTTAGGTTAACCGGTGATGGTTGTGGGTAACTGGCGTTGGTATGGTCAGGGTACAAGAAACTCAATAAAAACTTGTCAAGGTGATAGATCTGAGGCTAGGTGGAAATGGAAGGGTAATGGCAAGGCTCGTGTGGGTCCCAGGTATGCACAGGAATGATTAGAATCTGGATATGGGCAGTTCAAGGGTGTGGGTGAAGGGATGGTCAAGTTTGCATGGAGGTAAAATGGTGGGGAGATGGAAAATGGGGCAGAAACTAATAACAGAAGTAAAAGGATCTACTCAAATGATAATGAACCAGTTCAGGTTAACAAAACTTACTGTTTGTACGAGCTTGATGTCTAGTTGGAAATGGTGGGTGATCAAATGGAAGGAACTTGGTGTGGTGTTGGCACTTCCTCAGGATGCTCCTGTGAAGGGAAAATGGCTCTATAGTTGCTTTTGGTGCTAGCTATGGATGCTCTAATGCATGTACGGATGCTAGTTCTACTTGCAAGCAACTCTAGTTTCGTTACACGTTCTCAGAAGATGTATCAGCCTCTCAAAAATGTTCCAACCTTGAAATAAGGTTGTTTTTGGGGTTAGATGGTAACTGACGGTAGTTCTGGGTTGACCAGTGGCGGTTTAGGTTAACCGGCATCGGTTAGAGTGGGATTTCCTAGGTTTTCTAAAATGGGAAGATCCTTTTGATTTTCTTGGATCTCACTCATATTTTGCTCCATGGATTAGAATGGAAGCTTCCTTCTAACATGTGGGAATGTGGTTAGAGGGAATATAGGCTTTGATTTTTAGGGTTTGGGTAGGTCTTAGTTAGTTATGGCAACTTACTAAGAATAGGTCTTAGGGTGAGGTGGCTAGATGAGGTGTGGGAGGTTATGTGGGCATTATCAATTAGGATATTTAAATAATAAATATTGTGAGGATAATGAATTAATTTAATTAAATTAATATTAGAGTGGGATGAAAGGGGCCATGGTTAGGTGAATGTGTTCAAGGTGTTTATTTGACGAGGGACCAAGGGAGTGTGACCCAATTTTGGTGTCTACAGACTAGACATGTAGTGATAAGGAATCATTCTTGTAAGTTTAGTATTGGCATAAAGAAAATGCCCTATCACACAAATCTTACATGTAATAGATTCTTTCCTAGGTTGGGGCCATTAATGTTGAGGATAAGATTAGGATTAAATGCCCAATTAATCTACATGTTTTGCAACAAAGTGTGACCCAATATAATTTGTTCTATGAAGAGAGTTATTTCTTGAGGACCAATAGTCCCATACCTCTAAATCTAACTACATGAATCCATGGCCACCATTAAAAACTGAGAATGATAATCACGGTGTCTTGTTGAAGACCATTTTGGAGGCTGTCAAGTTTCTTGACCTCAACACTTTAACTGCCGAGGTAATGCAATGACCTCAGGATGGACCACATAACCAGTGTAAGAAATGATATAGAAGATGGTGTATATGTTGAAAATATCCCTTTTATTGAAGTTGAATGTGTTATGGACATAGGAGCACAATAAGATCTAATGCATTGGACACTTGGATCCTTGCAGAACAACACTAGGGAATGTGAAGATGATAGTAGAGGTGGAAAATTGCAGTTGTTCAGACCTTTCTCCTTGGAATGAAATGCGTCTTTTGGAATATGTGATCAGGGACTAAACATGAATTTCATGATTTGCTACGAGTCTATTAAGAAAGAAAATGTTGGACTCTATGTTAAAAGGATTTGCAAGAAACTTAACTCAGATTGAGATACTCTTGTGACTAAATCTTGCAATGGAAATGAGGGATAAGTAAGAGATCTAAAGAGAATGTTCGATTCAGCCTCTGGACTCTTAACTTGCATTGAACTCTCCTATGTATGTGGGGAAATTGCTTATAACTTCAGCCCACTTGCATAATTGAGTAAGTAAATTAATTGTGAGCTCGATGGAAATAAAATGATTAATTAATTTTCTTAACAAGATGCATTCTAACCCTAATGAAAAAGTTGAAAATTGGTCTTCTCAACCCTTTACATTTGAACTATGTATGTAATATGGAAGAAGGACACCATTAGGTTGGTATTTTGCCCCAAAAAGAGTGCACTATCTAAAATCTAGACTTCTAAAAGTGATTGGGGTGCCTAATGTCCTTGACTTTTTGAAAATGGTTTAGAATTTTGAACTAATCTATAGGGACTTTAGGTAAATGAAAGTTACCATCTCATCTTGTCGTAAACTCTTAATTAATGCACCTCTGTATAGAATGATCACTAATAAATCCAAATGGAAGTGTAGACCTGTCAAACTCAAATAATGCATAAATGTGCTATGTCGAAAAAGATGTGAATAAAGGCGTTGTATGATAGATTCCACAATGGAAATGATCCACTGCTAATCTCTAAAGAATATGCAGTTATAAAGTGAAGTAAAAGTAGATTTACTCTTCACAGGTTGCATTTGTGAATTACTTATGTAAAGTTGACTTTGTGTTCGAAAAGCTTGAATACTTCAAGTGCATGAAATGTGAAAGAACTTGAAGAATTCAAGGTGATCTCAAGTAGACCAAGCCTTCCCACACTTTGGTGGAGCTATGTGAATACATGTAAAGTTCCAATGCAATAGATACACTGAGTTTGAATACTTTTTCGAGTATGTTAGACCATTAATATTTGCATTAAGTGATGAAGAGGCGTTTGCACTTTCTTCCAGGATAAATCATGGAAGGGTGCTCAGGGACCAATCTAGGATAATTTAAGTGAAACTTGTAGCACAAGAGGTATAACAAGTTATTTAAATGACTTAGCCATATTTCTTCATGGAGTCACTTGAGGATAAAATGTGAGGACCTAAATTTTAGGCTTGTGATAAGTGGATGAAAGGTTAGTCTAGCCTTGGAACCTTGGAGGCCAAGAAAAGGATATTCCATAATAGGGAATATTCCCAGAGGCATCATTACACTTAGTTGAAGGTTTTCCTAAAGAGGATAAGCATTCACCTATGGAGGACCACATGGACACATTTGGCACTGGTCTAGGGAATTTTCTCATGAGAGAAGTCCAGTGGATTGAACCCCCTATTGACAAAGTTCACTGCTTGGAGATAGAATCACATGTCCCTGATGCCGAAAAAGGTAGTGACCAAAGGCACCAAGTTTCAACAGTTGTATGGTGAGTGCTAAGTTAAAAGAAGGAGGGTAATGAGGTGCTGAAGAAACTTAGGTAATGTTATCCCCTAGTTTGGAGCCCATGATCTAGGGTTTAACCATCCTTTCATCTTGATGTCATTATGAGGGTTGTAAAGTCATATCATTAAGTAAATGTATGGGTGTTGCTGGTTTGTAACAAGGGTTATAATAAAAGCATAGTTAGGAATCCCAACAGATTCCTCTTGAGGGGTTAGATCCCAAGATCATTTGATGGAATGAACTGTAATTTGACCCTTTAGAATGTAAGCTACTAGAATGACTCTTTTAAATCAAGAATACATGGATCTATTCTGGTACATCTTGTTTATGGGTGTAAACACTCATGTTATTTGGCTTAAGCCTCATGAAGGTTCAAAGAATTGGTTCATTGGTGTTTCATATAATGTCTATTTAGATTGAGAAGTGATGCATTGCATGTGTAGATCTGGTTAGTTATAGATTTTATCCTTTTAAGTAGTATGGATGTACTTATGTTTCCAAAAAAAATAATAACCTCCATTAATGGCTTGAACTCTATTGCCACCAAATATCACATCAAAGGAGGGACTCGTACGACTGTGCACATCGAGGTGAGTGCCCAACGTATGATGGTTGATAGGTCATCACACTTAGGGTTAGAAAGAGGTATTGAGGGTTAAAACAATGACATTTTAACTTGCATTTAATTTTTGGGACCTCTTTTGAAGCTATTGTGAGAGAAATGTGTAATGACAGAGCACTTGACCTTGGATAGTGTCGAAGCATGGCTCAAAAACATGGAGGATGAGTTTACTAAAATATTTAACATTGAACCTGAGTTTGAAGCACGTAAATGGGTAGAGGATCACCTTATCATGAGTTATATGAGACATGATACTTATTTTGATACGGTTGATTTTATTATGGGCATTATTATGTTTTGCATTAGTATGTTGTTAAACATTTGATCATGGATTATTGTTGATCTTGAGTTGGTTATAATGCATGATGATTATTAAAGACACTCATATGTGGATGATAATATACTATTTGACATGGATGTTTTATGGATGTTGTTCGGACATGTGATTTTGGATATTATGAGTAGATCTAGAAAATGGATATTATATGATGATGATATAGTTGTTGATATAAATTGTATGTGATAATGTTAAATTGCCTTGATGTTGTTGTGATTCACATATTTAGATGATTTTGTGATTATATTTATATTCATTTTGGATGTTCTGATATGGCCATGAGGCTGAAGGAGGTATTTGTGTTTTGCAGGTTAAAATATCACAACAAACATTGGGGGATTGGAGACCAACCACAATGGAATTCTAGGTGAATTCGACAAGGTCACCATGGCAACTTGTTTTATTGTGTTGTGTTTGTTGTTGTTAGGGATTCCCATGGGGGGATCACCTTTATATGTGACCATGGGTTTTGTGTATTTTATTAATGTGGTTAATTTTTATTATTGTTGTATGTATTTTATTAGTAATGTGTCCCTTTCTTTTATTTAATTAAAATTGTGGTAGATTAATGTGAGAAATCATATGGTTAAAATTTAAATAAATCAAATTGGGATATGGGAAAGTAATAATGGAAGTTGTTGGCTCTTTGTATTAAATATGTAAGGGATGTGTAAGTTTGTGTAAGAGTTGTGTAAGTCAGATTTTGGAGTATGAAACACTCCACCTCCTTGGAAATTCGAATTTGTCCTTGGGGGCTGTTTTTGGAGGCTTGTGGGACAAGTAAAACTTGTCCCATACCTCTCAATTTAATTTACCAACCATACTTATGGTTGGAGGGGTGATTTTAGACTTTTATAATGCATTTTATTAATCATGTTGCAAGTTTTGATTGCACTCTCTTACATTTTATTTAATTTGCAGTCCTTTGGGGTGTGGGCTTTTTGGAGTGTGCAAGTAATTTGTCATATTTTCACCCACCTCTTTATTGTGCTTGGGAGAATGAAATTTTGTCTTTTGTGTTTGGAGTTGAGGATGTGTGATGTGGCATCCTACATGGATCCACATCATCCTCTTCTCTTCCCTCTTCTATAAAATTCAAACTCTTTGCTTGTTTTGGGTTGTTGAATCATTTTGCAAACTTCTTTGGGGGCACATTTTTGTTGTTTGGAGCTCTTGTGGATTGTGGAGGAGATTGGAGATATTTTCATGCTTGGAGAATGTTGTTTTGGGACTGTGTTTTGGGCATTGAAAGCTTGCTGTTTGGAAACAAAAGCTACCATGGAGAGGTAGGAGTTTAACTCTTCTTTTATGTTGTTATTTTCTTGTTGTGTTGTGTGAATGGTGAATGTTTTTATTTATCTATTGGTTGTTTGGGTAGACTACCATAGGGATGGTGTAGGAGAAGGCTATGGGGAATTCATGTGGGGGGCATAAGGGAATGCCAGTGGCATCATATTTTGTGGAGGGAGTTTGGGTTTGGGATCCACCATGGAAAAGAAATAGCTTGCATTTCTTACTTTGTGGGGGGCATAAGGAAATCTGTGGGGGGCATAAGGAGGGATTTTGGGGGGCATAAGGATATGTGTGGTGAAATTTATTGGTGGTTTGTTATTGGTGGATGCCCAATTCCCATTGGGAGGCATAAGTAGCTTCCCCCATAGTCCTTGCTCCTTTGGCTTGCATGATCAAGCCTGAGTTCTGTTTGAATGTTTACAAATGCAGTTGTAAACTGTTGTTTTTGTTTGGACTGTGTTTTATATTGAATTATGCATGTTGAAAGAATGTTGTGTGTTGTGGAAGCCAGTTGTTTCCATGGGTTGAATCACACCTCTTATTGTATTATGGTTGGGGCTCGGGGGCCAATGATGAAGGATGGCTTCTCCTTTCATTGGATGTCTTGGTTGGGTGGAGAGCGTTGCCTTTCCCCCACTTTTGTTGTGATCAATTTGGAAGAAAAAGAAAACTTGCATGTTGTTGTTCTGGAGCAGAAGGAAGACAGTTTTGCCAGCCCCTTGTGAAACAAATTCATTTGTAATCCTTTCCCACTTGATGTGGATGAAATTGTAATATATATTTGTGAAGAAAAGATGTTGTAATTGGTTATGAAAGTTATATTCGAATGTGAAAGATATTTATATTTTGTTCTGTTTATTGGAAAGAAAGAAATAGAAATGTGTTATTGCATTCAAACATGGAAAGATGTAAAGTTTTATAATTGAAGTCAATAAAGAATTGCAAGATCTTCTCTCATTTGCATTGTTGTGTTGAATTGGAATATCAAATTGTGATTTGAAATCATTTTGAAAATGGAAGAAAATGTGAGATGTAATATATTAGTTTTCCTTGTTTTCAAATATATGTTTTGGGAAAGAAGAAAATGGTATGGAAATGTTTAATGAAAAAGATATTTGATCTCTTTTGAAAAGAAGAAATGTGTAAATATGGAAAACATTAGACTTTACAATTTAGATTTTAAATGGTTTGTTTATAAAAACTAAATGTATTAGATTAGATTAGAAATGAAATGCCACACTTGAATGATGAAATTGATAGATGGACCTTTCTAGAAATGGATCTCTGTTGTAAATTTAAAACTGGCAAATAACTTTAATTAAAATGTACAGTTCGGGCCTGCACATAATAATCAACTTGGAAATGATATAATTTAGCATGCTATGACATCAATGAACTCAAATTGACAAAGAACACTTAAGAAAACAATTTAAACATTGCAAAATCGAGCCCAATCCCTTTCACAGTCGTTTTCTGTCAATTGTTGGAAAATGGAAAATTGGAATCAATTGAGAAAATTACCTTCCTAAAACACTTTAAATCCTTCCTAGAGTAATCCTCTGTGTTTGTTTGGCATGTTGAGTGAAGGAGGAGATCAAATTGAATCAAATTTATAAGTTAAAAATTACCAGTTGGCTGTTTAAAAGCTTGCAGATCATTTTTGTAAAATTGACCCCTTAAACTTTATCAAAATGTAAAATTTATGATTCCTGTGCAAAGAGGGCATCGAGAGCTTTCCAGAAAGTCCTTGTTTTCCCAAAACTGAGCTTTCTAGCAAAATTTATGGCCCTTTGAAGTTTTCCTGCCTTGGTGGGAAAATTTGGGAAAATTTTCCCTGGCGGCCCGCGGCCCGATAATTTCCCTTTAAAAATCCTTAGAAAAAATTTTTTGAAAATTTTTTGGGAATTTTTTTTGAAATTTCCCCGCCGGCCTGTAGCCAACTAGAGGTTGCCATGTGGCCTCATGGGGTGACAGCGGAGGTGGGGAAACATTTTTCCTTTGGGTTTTTTTTTGAAAAAAATTTTGGGAAAATTTTACCTTTTTCCCCTGGCCCGCACTTCCCCCATCCTCAGGCTAGTCTCCTCCACGTGGCAGCATGGGGGTGTAGCAGGTGGGGTGGAAACACTCGAACCCTCCTTTTCCCTTTTTGGAAATTTTTTTTTCCCCGCCCCCACACTTCCTCTCCCTTCTCTCCCTCGGTTGTTATCCTTGCCACATGTGTCCCGGCTAGACCCACAGGTGCGTGGAAACAACTGTCCTGCCACCACCCCTCCTTTCTTCCCCTTGGCAAAACGTTTCCAAAACTTCCGCTGCCCCGCCCTTCCCTCTCCCTTTCTCCCCGTGATGGCTCAGAGCCTGACACGTGTCCCTGGAGGACCAGCAGAGGCACGGAGAAAATTGACATTTTCACCCATGCGTAAGAAAATTTTCCAACACCCCCGTGACCCGCCAACCCGAAAATGGCTCTTCTTCCCCGCTCGACACGTGTCCCCTTGGGGGAAAATTTGACCCCTAAAGTCCACCGGTCCATATCTGGAGTTTTACAAGGAGTTAGGAGGACTTCTTTATATCATTGGAAAGGTGAGAAAATTTCCTATCCAATGGGAATGATTTAGGAAAATTTTGAATGCATTAAGTGTGAGAAAAATCAAGTTGAAACTCTGAGCCTGTTAGAGAGTGGGTATGGTGATATTTTACCCCCTGAACCTAACTAAAACTTCTAACCCTAAAATTTGGACCTTGTGACCTCTGATAATTGTTAATAAATGAAAAGTATGTTCTAGTAGATTAAACTTGTTCCAGAACCTGTTAGTGTCAACTGTTGTCTTGCAACCTGGTTGTAGACACTTCTAATAAAAAAAATTATTCCATAATTTTCCTAACTAACCCTAGGTTGTTTCTTGGGTCTCAAGTGGGTTGTTTTAATGGGCATCACACTTGGTATCAGAGCAGTGGTTCAAAAGCTTGGACCATTGGGCACACTAGAAAACTTGGGACATGAAACTTAAACCTAGCACATTTTTTTAAATCTAAAAAAATAACTTAGTTTAGAAATTTGTATTTTAGTAAACATGGAAATTGAATAAAACCTAGAAAAATGAACTAACTCTCGCTTTGGTCTATGCAGGAGGCACAAGTGGGGGGAATTTTCACATAGACTCAGACTTACCACCACCACCACCACTGGATCAGGGTGTAGCAGCTATCCTACCCCAGATCTTGCAGACTCTTCAGGATGTCAATGCCACTCTACGTGGAGGATTAGGAGGAGGACATGCAGCCAGTCATGACAGAGCCCCTTCCATTGAGGGTCAGGTATCTCCTCGACCCAGTGAGGAGCATAGAGGAGAGAACTCCCATGTGGATTCAGCTAGAGCAGAGTCACCACTGAGGGGACAGGGTGACAGAGTTTTAGAGTGTAGAGAGAGGTCTCGGAGCCCTAGGCTTAGGGATGAGCACAGAGAGACCTAGAGGCCGTCAGACCATAGCTGCAGATCACATCAGGGAGATCCTGAAGCTTTGGCCATCACATTACTCAGGTGACATGGGTGGATTTCAGGTAGAGGCCTGGCTAGTGAGCTTGAGCGGTTGCTTCAAGCTTTGTCCTTGTTCTAGCAACACGAAAGCTCATGTTGCGATCCATCTACTGAGGGATGGAGCAGGAGTATGGTGGAGGATAGAGGAGCAGAAGCTCCATGTAGATTCTGAGATAGTGACCTGGGAGCTATTTGAGGAGAGATTCAGGAGTAGGTATTTGTCATGGAGGTTCATACAGTAGAGGATCAACGAGTTCCATGACCTCCGACAAGCATCTCTTTCAGTAGCAGAGTATGAGAGTAGATTTTTGGATCTACTCCAGTATGTTGAGTATATGTAGGATGAGCAGGTGTGGATTCACAGGTTCATCTGGGGCCTGAATTTAGATATTGGAGGTGCAGTGTGGATCCACTACCCACAGACATTAGCTGAGGCCATCGAGAAGGCCTATATAGTAGAGGAGACTTGGGGGAAGACCCAACAGGCTAGAGACCGAGTCTAAAGCCGCATACAGTAGATGCAGGATAGTAGATCGAGGGGTTCAGTACCTCTTCCTCATGGTGGCCAGGGTTCAGCACAGTCATCCTTTAGGCCACAACAACAATAGCAGCAGTCCCACCCACCTCATAGACCTCCACAGAGAGCTGATGCACAGAGAGGTCAGAGTATGGGGCCTCCTCCTAGGGGTCCCATCAGGACACAGGGTGGACCTAGAGCTCAGTCAGTGGGAGCTCACCAGTAGAGACCTCAGTAGACCATAGCTGGATCATCAGGATCCATGCCACAGACTTTCAGGGCACCTACTAGAGGTGCTACTCATTGGGGAGGATCAGGAGGATGTTTTGGTTGTGGAGTTACTGGACACTTTTGGAGAGACTACCCACAGAACCCTAACAACAAGGGTAAGACACAGATCTCTGAGCCTATGGTTGGTGACATGGGATGTAGCCATAAGATTTATGTAGTGGTTGAGAACCACCAGGTAGAGCATCAGAGCATAGTCATTGAGACCACAGGTAGCATTGGTGGTATTCCTACCTCTGTATTGTTTGATTCTGGTTCTTCTGATTCTTTCATTGCACCATCTTTAGTAGAGTGATGCAGGCTGGTGGCAGTTAGGCAGGGTCTTAGTTGGGATGTTGAGATGGCTTCTGGAGCCAAGATCTCTATAGACTCCTTAGTTAAGGAGTGTGTAGTGGATTTGGGACCTTTCACCACTACCTCAGATCTCTGTATCCTTCCTTTGGGCTCGTATGGAGTCATTTTGGGTATGGATTGGTTATCTGCACACAGGGCCAGGATGGATTGTTACCACAAGACTATATCTTGTTCAGATGATTTGGGAGTTGAGTCGGTGATTTCAGGGGTCAGGAGACCCGTTTCTATTCACACCATCTCCGCTATGCAGCTTAAGCGGTGTGTGTGATGGGGTTGTCAGATGTATGATGTTACAGTTAGTGACAGATCAGAGGATGGGTCTAGTGGACCATCGCTAGATGATCATCCCATTTTGAGAGAGTTTGCAGATGTCTTTCTAGGGGAGCTACCAGGGTTACCACCCCCACGTGAGATTGATTTTCATATAGATCTAGTTCCTGGAGCAGAGCCTATCTCATGAGCACCTTATCGGATGACCACCCCAGAGCTCTGTGAGCTCAAGTTGTAGCTTGAGGGCCTTTTGGAGAAAGGCCTTATCCATCCTAGTGTATCCCCTTGGGGTGCACTGGTGATCTTTGTGAAGAAGAAGGATGGATCCTTGTGGTTGTGTATTGATTACCACCAGCTGAATAAGGTAACGATCAAGAATCATTATCCCCTTCCGTGTATTGATGACTTGTTTGATCAGATGAAGGGAGCCACAATTTTCTCTAAGATTGATCTCAAGTCAGGGTACCATCAGCTGAGGATTTTAGAGGTGGACATTCATAAGACCACCTTCTGCATGAGATATGGGCACTATGAGTTCACAGTGGTGCCTTTTGGTTTGACTAATGCCCCCGCAGTGTTCATGAGTCTGATGAATGGGGTATTCAGGACCTTCTTAGATCACTTCATGCTCATCTTCCTAGATGAAATTTTGATATACTCACTTATGCATGAGGAGCATGAGGGGCACCTTCGCCAGGTTCTTCAGTGTCTTCAGGAGCAGTAGCTTTACGGGAACTTGGAGAAGTGTGCTTTCTTTCAGATAGAGGTGCAGTATTTGGGTCATATCATTTCTGGGGAAGGTATCGCCATCAATCCTTCCAAGATTAGAGCCATTATGGATTGGCCAGCACCCACTACAGTGACCGAGGTGCGCAGCTTCATGGGATTAGCAGGTTACTACAGGAGATTTGTTCAGGACTTCTCTCAGATTGCACACCCTATCACTTCCCTTCAGAGGAAAGGGAAAATTTTTGTTTGGTCAGACAGATGTGAGCAGTTCTTCAAGAAACTGAAGGAGTGCCTCACCACAACATCTATTATTGCAGTTCAGATCCACAGGGTGAGTTCTTTGTTTGCACAGATGCTTCTTTAGCAGGGCTTGGAGGTGTGTTGATGCAGGAGGGTAGAGTAGTGGCTTTTGAGTCTCACAAACTCAAAGATCATGAGCTTAATTATCCAACTCATGATCTTGAGCTTGCGGTAGTTGTGCATGCTTTGGTTAGATGGAGGCACTTTCTTCTTGGTACAGGAGATTCACACTCAGGATAGATCACTTGAGTCTTCGTCACCTCTTCACGTAGCCTAATCTCAATGCTTTTCAGTCGTGTTGGATGGAGTTGCTTTGTGAGTATGATATGGAGATAGAGCATGTGAAGGGGAAGGAGAATGTGGTAGCAGATGCTCTCAGTAGATGGAGACATGTGGCTATGGCCACCTCAGTGAGCATAGATTTGCGGAGCAGGATTCTTTAGCAGCTTCCTCTTGACAACTTCTACATTGCAGTATGAGCAGAGATCGAGTCACAGAGACCCCTTGAGGGGAAGTTTGATGGTTTTTCCTTAGAGGCAGATGGTCTTCTTAGGCACAGAGGTGGATATATGTTCCCAGAGATGGAGGCTTGAGGCAGGACATCTTGGTAGAGGCACATCGTGCACCCTATTCAGCCCATCCTGGGGTGAAGAAGATGCACGCCACCTTGCGACAGTTGTATCATTGGAGAGGACTTTGTAGAGATGTGGCCCAGTTTGTGTCATGATGTTTAGAGTGCCAGAGAGTTAAGGCCAAGCATCAACATCCAGCAGGCCTTCTTTATCCTCATGCTATACCAGAATGGAAGTGGGACACCATTTCCATGGATTTCATTGTTGGGCTACCGATGTCGAGATATCACCACGACGCCATTATGGTCATGGTTGATAAATTGACAAAAGTGGCTCACTTTTCTCTGGTGAAGACCACTTATATAGCTAGAGTAGTGGCACGAGTATATTTGGATGAGATTTTCAGGTTGCACGGGATTCTGTGGAAGATCATTTGTGACCGCGATCCTTTGTACACTTCACATTTCTGGACTACCATGCAGTATGTCCTCAGGATGAGAATCAACTTCAGCACAACATATCACCCTGAGACAGATGGACAGACTGAGAGGGTGAATCAGATTTTAGAGGACATGCTCAGGATGTATGTGATGGATCAGCAGTCTAAATGGGAGGAGTACCTATACTTAGTGGAGTTTTCCTACAATAATAGTTTTTTCAGAGTTCCATAGGCATGGCTCCTTTTCAGGATTTGTATGGTAGAGAGTGCAGGACACCTCTTAGCTGGGACAGGTTAGAGGATAGAGTATCTCTTGGACCAGCTCTTTTACAGGACATGGAGTAGTAGGTGGTGTTGATCAGGTAGAGATTACAGGAGGCACAAGACAGGTAGAAGAAGTATGTAGATCAGCATAGGATTGACCATAGTTTTGATGTGGGCATGAAGGTGTTCCTTCGTGTCAGGCCACACAAGAGCCCTATCCATTATGGAAAAGGTTCTAAGTTAGCTCCTAGATTCATTGGTCCTTTTGAGATCTTGGAGCGTATCGGCCCTTTGGCCTACCATCTAGCATTGCCACCCAGCTTGTCTCGCATACATGATGTTTTTCATGTTTCAGTTCTCAGGAGATATATTGCAGATCCTTCTCATGTGTTAGATTGGACATCATTGCAGGTGTAGGATCAGGGGCAGGTGATGGTGGAGCCCATTCACATCCTAGATCGCAGGACCCTGGGCCTTCGAGGCAGAGAGGTTGATCAGGTTCGGGTGCAGTGGGACAGATATGATGAGACTGCAGCTACATGGGAGGATGCTACTTCATTACGAGTTCAGTTTCCACATTTGTTCCAGTGACTTCTAGGAGGAAGTTGAGTCTAAGGGGAGGGGGATGTAGTGCCCACTTCCCTTTGACACCTTTTGATACTTATTTTGATACGGTTGATTACATTATGGACATTATTATGTTTTGATTTAGTATGATGTTAGACATTTGATCATGGATTATTGTTGATCTTGATTTGGTTATGATGCACAATGATTATTAGAGACACTCATATGTGGATGATGATATACTATTTGACATGGATTCCTTATGGATGTTGTCAGACATGTGATTTTTGGATATTATGAGTAGATCTAGAAAATGGATATTATATGATGATGATATAGTTGTTGATATAAATTGTATGTGATAATGTTAAATTGCCTTGATGTTGTTGTGATTCACATATTTAGATGATTTTGTGATTATATTTATATTCATTTTGGATGTTCTGATATGGCCACGAGGCCGAAGGAGGTATTTGTGTTTTGTAGGTTAAAAATCACAACAAACATCGGGGGATTGGAGACCAACCACAATGGAATTCTAGGTGAATTCAACAAGGTCACCATGGTAACTTGTTTTATTGTGTTGTGTTTGTTGTTGTTAGGGATTCCCATGGGGGGATCACCTTTATATGTAACCATGGGTTTTGTGTATTTTATTAATGTGGTTAATTTTTATTATTGTTGTATGTATTTTATTAGTAATGTGTTCCTTTCTTTTATTTAATTAAAATTGTGGTAGATTAATGTGAGAAATCATATGGTTAAAATTTAAATAAATCAAATTGGGATATGGGAAAGTAATAATGGAAGTTGTTGGCTCTTTATATTAAATATGTAAGGGATGTGTAAGTGTAAGAGTTGTGTAAGTCAGATTTTGGAGTATGAAATACTCCACCTCCTTGGAAATTCGAATTTGTCCTTGGGGGTTGTTTTTGGAGGCTTGTGGGACAAGTAAAACTTGTCCCATACCTCTCAATTTAATTTACCAACCATACTTATGGTTGGAGGGGTGATTTTAGACTTTTATAATGCATTTTATTAATCATGTTGCATGTTTTGATTGCACTCTCTTACATTTTATTTAATTTGCAGTCCTTTGGGGTGTGGGCTTTTTGGAGTGTGCAAGTAATTTGTCATATTTTCACCCACCTCTTTATTGTGCTTGGGAGAATGAAATTTTGTCTTTTGTGTTTGGAGTTGAGGATGTGTGATGTGGCATCCTACATGGATCCACATCATCCTCTTCTCTTCCCTCTTCTATAAAATTCAAACTCTTTTCTTGTTTTGGGTTGTTGAATCATTTTGCAAACTTCTTTGGGGGTGCATTTTTGTTGTTTGGAGCTCTTATGGATTGTGGAGGAGATTGGAGATATTTTCATACTTGGCATTTCCATTTTGGGACTGTGTTTTGGACATTGAAATCTAACTGTTGGAAACAAAAGCTACCATGGAAAGGTAGGAGTTTAACTCTTCTTTTATGTTGTTATTTTCTTGTTGTGTTGTGTGAATGGTGAATGTTGTTATGTTTTTGTTGGTTGTATGGGTAGACTGCCATAGGAATGGTGTAGGAGAAGGCTATGGGGAATCCATGTGGGGGGCATAAGGAATGCTAGTGGCATCATATTTTGTGGAGGGAGTTTGGGTTTGGGATCCACCATGGAAAAGAAATAACTTGGATTTCTTATTTTGTGAGGGCATAAGGAGGGATTGTGGGGGGCATAAGGATATGTGTGGTGAATTTTTATTGGTGGTTTGTTACTGGTGGATGCCCAATTCCCATTGGGAGGCATAAGTAGCTTCCCCCATAGTCCTTGCTCCTTTGGCTTGCATGATCAAGCCTGAGTTTTGTTTGAATGTTTGTAAATGTAGTTGTAAACTATTGTCTTTGTTTGGAATGTGTTTTATATTGAATTATACATGTTGAAAGAATGTTGTGTGTTGTGGAATCCATTTTTTTACCATTTGAATCCATGGTTGTTGCCAATTGAAGGATCTTCCCTTTCATTGGATTTTGGTTGGGTGAGCATTGCCTTTCAAATTGGATCAACTTGGAAAAAAATAAAACATGCATGTTACTATTCTGGAGCAAAGGAGGAGATAGTTTTGCCAGCTCCTTGTGAAACAAATTCATTTGTATTCCTTTCCCACTTTATGTGGATGAAATTGTAATATATATTTGTGAAGAAGATATATTTTAATTGGTTATGAAAGTTACATATTTGAATTGTGAAGGATATTTATACTTTGTTCTGTTTATTGGAAAGAAAGAAATAGAAATGTGTTATTGCATTCAAACATGGAAAGATGTAAAGTTTTATAATTAAAGCCAATAAAGAATTGCAAGATTTTCCCTCAATTGCATTGTTGTGTTGAATTGGAATTATCAAATTGTGATTTGAAATCCCTATTTTTGAAAAAGGAAAAAGGAAGAAATATGTGAGATGTAACTATATTAGTTTTCCTTGTTTTCAAATATATGTTTTGGGAAAGATAGAAAATGGATTGAATTAAATGTTTCATTGTATGGCAAAAGAGATAGTTAGATCTCTATTTGAAAAGAAGAAATACATATGTAGGAATTATATTTCTTGTCTCTTTTGGAAATACATTAAATTGGAAATGAGACTTTCCAATTTAGATTTTAATGACCTTTTTATAAACACTAAATTCCTTGGACTAGAATAGAAATTTAATTCCACCCTCGAATGATAAAATTGATAAACAGACTTTCTAGAAATGGATCTTTGTTATAAAAATAAAATTGGCAATAAACTTAATCAAAATGTACAGTTCGGGCCTGCACATTATAAATAACTTGGAAATGAAATGATTTAGCATGCTATGACATCAATGAACTCAAATTGACAAAGAACACTTAAGAAAACAATTTAAACATTGCAAAATTGAGCCCAATCCCTTTCATAGCCATTTTCTGTCAATTGTTGGACAAAATTCAAATTGGAATCAATTGAGAAAATTTACCTTCCTAAAACACTTTAAATCCTTCCTAGAGTAATCCTCCATGTCTGTTTGGCATGTTGAGTGAAGGAGGTGATCAAATTGAATCAAATTTATAAGTTAAAAATTACCAGTTGACTGTTTAAAATCTTGCAAATATTTTTTGTTAAATTTACCTCTTAAAATTAATCAAAATTTAAAATTTATGATTCCTATGCAAAGAGGGCATTGAGATCTTTCCAGAAAGTCCTTGTTTTCCCAAAACTGAGCTTTCTAGCAAAATTCATGGCACTTTAAAGTTTTCCTGCCTTGGTAGGAAAATTTGGGAAAACTTTATATCATTGGAAAGGTGAGAAAAATTCCTATCCAATGGGAAGGATTTAGGGAAATTTTGAATGTGTTAAGTGTGAGAAAAATCAAGTTGAAACTCTGATCCTGTTAGAGAGTGGGTATGGTGATATTTTTACCCCCTTAACGTAACGAAAACTTCTAACCCTAGAATTTGAACCTTGTGACCTTTGATAATTTTTAATAGATGATAAGTATGTTTTAGTAATTTTAGACTTGTTTCGGAACCTGCTAGTGTCAATTGTTGTCTTGCAACCTGGTTATAGGCACTTCTAATCCAAAAAAAATTATTCCATAATTTTCCTAACTAACCCTAGGTTGTTTCTTAGGTCTCAAGTGGGTTGTTTTAATGGGAATCACATCAATATCTTGGTCATTACTTTAAGTTTAAAAGCCTTTCCCATGGCTGGTTAAAATCCTGCTAGGTGCAGGGCGCAGAAGCTAGCATGGTAGAGGATGGTGAACCTTGCAGAAAAAATTGAGAGAAAAGAGAGATGACTCAAGTATAATGAAGCTCAAAAGAGGGATTTGGAAAGACAACACAAAGATATGGGAGTGATAGATTTATGGAGGTAGATGGTGTGGGAAGGATTTGAGCTTTGCGTGGATGGCGTGGAACCTGAGTAGTCTGAGCTACCCCATCTTGTAAATCAAAGAAGAGAAACCCCCTTGGATTCTAGAGAGAGATCATCATAAAAAGAAAGGAGGAGATCCATAGGCATGCATCTTATCCCACATGATGACCAGAACCTTGTGTTTAGTTTTCCAGTTCTTGATATAAGTGTTGATAATCTAGATGGTATCGGTATTGGTAGTCGAGAAAAACCCATGAGGTATAATTTTTCATTTGGTACATCTATGGCTACACAATCATTTCTTATATTTGGGGGTATTTTTTCTAGCACAACATTTGGGAAAGGTGTGGGATCACAAGGTTTGAGTATCACATCTGGGAGTGGCACAGGAAACACATCTAGGAGTGGTTCGGTATCATAGACTTTCGTGCATAGTTTAGCATGATGGTGGGATCACAGGGCATAACTGTGTTAGGCCCCTTACCTATGATAGGAGGAGAATCTAGTGGATCTGGAGGAGTTGACACTAGTGGATCTAGTGGTTCTAGTGGTGGAGGAAACACCAGAAGGAATCAAGGTCCTGGATTTGGTGGACAAGGTCTACAACACCATCAACAGGTGTTTTATGAGATTTCTTTCCACATACCTTATTACAAGGGCATTGAGGATGTCACAGAACATGTATACAATTATGAGTTACTATGGTGTGTAAAGGGAATCACTACCTCGGAGCAGAAGGAAAATCAGTTTGTAACCATGTTATAAGTACGCACGTATATCTAGTACAGGAAGTATGACCCAGAACAAAAAGTGGTGGATTACATTGTGTTGCGTAATGCCTGTTTGACAGAGTTCCACATACCTAAGTTTGAATAGAAAAGCATCAGTGTGTTGAAGGATATTCAACAAGGAATGGCAGAGAGTGTGCGGGAGTATGAAACACATTTCAAGACTCTCTTATCCAAGTTATCTTATGACATTCACCCTTCGCAGCATGCTCAGTGGTTTGTTGGAGGACTGATCACACCATTCAGGAGGGTACTTTCACAGAAGAATTTCATAGATCCATGTGAGGCCTTGGAGGTTTCCTTGCATGCTAAGGCAGTAGGAAGAATTGATACAGGAGTTAGTCTGTTCCTAGAAGCCCAAATTGATGCAAAGGAAAAGTAGCTAGAGAAATTTTCTACAAACTTGGCTCATGAGACTCACAGTGGGTTATGGTGCATGGATTGTGAGGTAGAATGTAATACGAAGGACAATTTTCCTCATAGATTGGTATGCACAATGATGGTAGACTGTGAGATTTTCCATGGAGATCATGATGCAAGTATGTTTCCTCTACTGTAGTGTGTGATCCGTAAGAATGTGTCTTGCTATTGCAAAATTTACACCTCTACTACTCATGACACAAAGGATTGTAGATTGATTGACTAGATACATGATGCCATTGATACTAGTGTGTAACATACCATTGTTTCAAATAGCTCCAAGGATGATGGTTTTCATTATGAAGGGCATGCAGATGGAGGAACTTGAGCTAGAGGCTTTCGAGGAGGATTTAGAGGCCATTGAAATCAGAGGGTGGAAGGAGTGAACTCCCTTTTGGAACCTACTATAACTATGGATCTATAGAACATTACAAGCATGAGTGTCCCAATTTTTTACAGCTCTCTTGGTGTGGGAAAAAATAAAAGTATGAGGAATGCCTTAAATTATTTGAACACATGATCTAGAAGCAACAGAAGGATAAGGGCACTGGGATGGTGAGCGTAAAGCATGTTGATCAATAGTGGATGTTAAGGGTGGCATGTGAGTCAAAGTTAGAACCTTTACTGGTAATGACATGGGCTGAGGTTGTGCATGCTAGGGAGATACCAAAGCAGAGACTGTTGATTACAAGAGAAGAAGTGGTACATGGGAAGTATCTAGACCCTACACATCAGAAGGAATTTTATCAAGAAACCATGGATGTTATTCAAAGCCTACAAGGAGAGATCCAGTGTCTGAAGGAGAAATCACAATAATTAGAGTAGAAGAAGAGCATTGAGGCCCACATAAGGATATAGATGAAGTTAGGGAAGTATGTAAGATGCTGAGACATGATAATATCATCCCTCTATCAAGAGATTGGTTGAGGGGAAAAGTACCAAATTTCATAGGAGAGTACGAGAGGCAGGTTTTACATGCTAATCTACCTCCTCACAGCCTTGACTATGATAAGGAGATTACCTTGAATGCAATTGTTGATGGATGGATCCTAAGTAATAATCTGATTGACATGGGTGTGGAAGTTAATGTTCTCACCCTGGATGCATGGAATCAAATGGGAAGGCCCCCATTACAGTCATCTTCAAATGTGTTGTATATGGCTAATAAGACAAAGGAAATGCCCATTGGTGTTTTAAAGGATGTTGTTATCACTATCCAAGGGGAAAAATTCACTGGAGACTTTGAAGTCTTGGCACTTGCTGAGGTGGACAACTTTCCAGCATTACTTGGGCACCCCTGGTGCTATAAGAACAATGTTGACTTATGTTTCAATAAGGGGTATATAAGTTTTGAGAACAAGGAGGAATGTGTTATCATTCCTTTGATGGATGGAAAGTCAGTGCCCTATACTGAGCCCTTGGGAGAAGAAGACCTAGACAAAATCTATGTGTGCACTATCAGGGACCCTGAGGTTGTGCAACCAACAAAAGAAGGCATTATTCAGTGGGAAGACACTCAATCTATAAGTGATACAACTAGTGTGGCATGTGATAATTGGGTGCATGGGACATATGAGTTATTCAGAAGGTAGTTAAGAGGCTCTGTGATGAGAGTAACAAAGGCACACTCAGTCAGGCACCTGGGAGGAAAATAGTTTCCAAGTTACACTAGGGGAGCCAACCCTGATGTTTTCCTGTGAGCAATGGAGACCCAGTGGAGATGTGAGATTGAAAGGAGAAGTATGCTTAGCTATAATTTTCTCGGGACCACAACACATTGGTGGGTGACCCATCATGATAACCTTCTAGAGTGGCGTGAGGTGAGAATCATGTTCTCTGTTAGGTTTCTCTGAAGCAATGCACCTACTGCTATACAAGATTATCATGGGAAGGAACCCACCTCATTTCATGTCCAGGCATGTGAGAAGGCCTGGATGGAAGGTGTGAAAGACTTGCCTCCATCTTTATGGGTGCATAAGCTTTACTCCACCTTATAAGGTTGTATGTGTGCATGGTACATTCACTTAGATCTGTGTCATCAGACAGGAAATTAGCAGGAGTTGATTGATCTCCTTCAAGCTTTCAAGTATTGGATTACTAAACCATTGGTGAATGAGGTGCTACAATTTGTTAAACACCTAACTATGGGATATAGTGACATGGAGGAGGAAAGAGTACTCGATTTGTTAGGTGAACCTGGCTTGGAAGTGTGCTTCAATAAGGAAGAATTAGAGGAGGTATAGCTTGAGCGTTCATGTATGGAAAAAGAGAAAGGAAATTTGGTCTACTTGGTAGATGGTGAAGAGGTGGAAAACTTAGATGTTAACCATACTATCGGTACATGTGAGGTTATGGATAGTGTTGATGAGAAAGTGCACACCTACCATGAACCCCTGAAAACCAAGAAGGTTAACATTGGTTTGGAGGTGGAACCTAAGGAAGCTACTATTGGAGATTACTGGACAGAAAGGGAGGTTTCAAAGATTATTGATCTGTTGCATGAATTTCATGATTTTATTTCCATGTGGGTACCATGAGCTTAAAGGAGTTCACCACTCCTTGGGAGAAATGAAGATCAAGTTAAAGGAAGGTGTGCACCCAATTTGGAAGAGACCTTATCGAATGAATCTGAATCTATGTGTCAAAGTCAAGGAGGAGATTGACAAGATGATCACATCAGGCATCATTGAGGTTGTTGAGGAATCAGAGTGGATAAGTCTGATGGTCATCAACATTAAGAAGGATGGGAGGATAAGGATTTGTGTTGATTACAGGGATTTGAATGTGGTGTGTGTCATTGATCCTTTTCCAACCCCCTTCACCGAAGAGATCCTAGAAGGAGTAGTCGGGTGTGAGATCTATTCTTTCACAGATGGATTCTCAGGATATCATCAGGTTAGAATTGCAAAGGAAGACCAAGAAATAGAACCTTCGCCACTGAATGGGTAATTTTTTCCTATGAATTCATGCCTTTTGGACTAAAGAACATACCTATTGTGTTTTTGTGCATTGTGGTTCAGGCATTTCAGGACTTCATCCATAAATTTCTACAAGTCTACCTGGATGACTAGACAATATATGGATTAGTGAGGGACCATTGTGACAATCTGAGGCTGATGTTTGAGAGATGTCGGTAGTTGAGTATATCTCTCAACATTAAGAAATGTGTTTTTGCTACTCCATTTGGCACCCTGTTGGGACATATCATATGTAAAGAAGGCTTACTGGTGGATCCTGCCAAAGTTGTCGTTATTGTGGGATTGGGGGAGCCTACCAGCCAGAGCATGGTGCATGGATTCCTTGGGCATACAGGGTATTACCAGAAATTTATTAAGGGGTATGCCAAGATTTCCACACCATTGGAGGATTTTTTGAAGCACAAAAGTACATTTCATTGGGGAGAGGTGCAACAGATGGCATTTGACACATTGAAGAATAGGCTTATCACCGTGCCCATATTACACTTTTCCTCTTAGGATAAGCCATTCCATGTACATGTTGATGCTTCAGGGATGGATTGGAGAAATCTTAGCACAACATGGAGATGGAATTGTTGACCATCCCTTGTGCTTTTCTAGTAGGAAGCTAACCCCAGTAGAGCAAAATTATACTACAATGGAGTGCGAGGCATTATCAATGATCTACGCGCTGCAAAAATCTAGGTAGTATTTTCTAGTGACTCCCTTTATCTTTTACATGGACCACATGGCATTAAATTACTTGGTGAACAAGCTCATCTTACAAGGGTGCATATGCAGGTGGGTCCTATTATTTCAGGAGTTTGAGTTTATGGTTGTTGTAAAACTAGGTAAGAGTAATTTGGGGCCTGACCATTTATCAAGGATTGACTCAGGAGAGGATGCATAGAGCATTGAGGATACAATGCCAGATGCACAATTGTTCAGATTACAGTGTGTGCACCCTCTGACTTGGAAGATATTGTTGTGTTTCTCAAAATGGGTGTGGTGCCAGAGGGAATGAAGACTTTGGAAAGGAAGCAGTTAGCCATATGTGTCACACCCTACATGTTAATTAGTGGAGACTTATACAAGCTAGGTGAGAAGAGGTTTTGCATCGGTGTGTGCTTGAGCATGAGCACACTACAATCATGGAAGAGGCTCATGGTGGAATTGCAGGGGGACACTATGTAGGGAATGCAACCATGTGCAAGATCCTTCTAGTAGGATTTTGGTGGGAAATGGTTTACAAATATTGTATCGAGTATTGCAAGGCCTGTGACCACTTCCAGCACCTTGGTAAACCAGGGAAAAGAGATGAAATGCCATTAAGAGTGATTTCCAGTGCAGAACCATTGAGAAATGGGAAATTGACTTCGTAGGCCCTATTTCTCCATCCACGTGAAGGACAGGTTCATGCTATATCATTACATGCACATATTACCTTACAAGGTGGGAAGAAGTGGTGCCTACAAGGGATTACACAGTGGCAACAACAGCTAGGTTCTTGTGGGAAAATATAATCAGCAGGTATGGATGCCCACTGAGCTTAACAAGTGATAGGGGTACTCATTTCTTAAATGAGACAGTTAGAATTTTATTGGTAGAATTCATGGTGGCCCATCACAAGACTACCCCTTATCACCCACAAGCTAATGGGACTACTGAGGCATTTAACAAAATTTTGAATCACACGTTGACCAAGATTTGTGATGTGGGAAGAAAGGATTGGGATGAAAAAGTTTCTGTTGTGTTATGGTCATATCAGACTACTTATAAGAGACTGAACAAGGCCACACCTTTTCAATTGGTGTTTGGCATGGAAGTTGTGTTACCTATTGAATTCATGTTACCATCATTGTGTATAGCACATGCACAGGAGGGTTAGATGATGAACAAGTGCTTGAGGAGAGGATTAACAAGTTGATGTAGTTGGATGAGAGGTGGGCTATTGCTCACTGGAGTCAGAAAATAGAAAAATCTAGGCAGAAGGCATGACATGATAGACACATCAAGAACAAGCAGTTTGAGGTTGGGCAGATGGTTCTCTTGTATGATTCCAAGTTTTTGTGCCATCCTGGGAAATTCAAAGTCCATTGGTTGGGCCCGTACATTGTATCCTATATACTTGATTCAGGTGCTTTCTAGTTACAAGCACTGGATGGAACATGATTGCCAGGCCATTTCAATGGGAGTAGGCTGAAGCCCTACTATAAATAAGTCTTCTTTATGTTTGTAAATAAGGTAGTATTTTCAGTTAGCCTAGGATTTTCTTTAATGTAGTTTCCTTTCTTTGTGTTTCCCTTTCTTGTTGTTTTTTCTTGTGTATGTTTGTGTGCTGGTAGCCACTTATTATTTCAAAAAAAATCTATGCGCAGAGGACCGCACATCCATTTTTGTGTGGGGTGGAGTGATGTGACAAGTGCTGGAAGCTATGGTTGTTGATGGCCTGGGTTGAAAAATCAAAAACACGTGGATTGGAAGATCATGCGTAGAAGAGGTGAACATGAGGGAAGGATGGTGTCAAAAGGATTTATAGAAACCATGTACAAGAATGAAAAGCATAGGAACAACATGAGGTAGGTGATGTCAAGAACCAGGATTAGGACACAGAGGAAGAATTCCTTCAGTGTTGTAAGCATGTGCATAAGGATATGTGGTCAGTAAGGGTTTTTGCGTGCTTGAAGGTTGCCGAAGTTTTTCACATAGGATTGAGCGCAGAGGAAAAGTTTTGAAGGTTGGCATTGGAAAAATCCACCTTTATTGTGAAAGTACATTGGTAGGTGGCATGGAATTTATTATGGAGAAAAGAAAAAGTTATAAATAGAAGATCGGGGGTGCGTTATTCTTTACCTTGTGTTTTAAGTTATCAAAGAGCTCTCACAAACTAGGGCATCCTTACAAAGAAGGTTTGAGAAGATTTGTAAAGATTTACATGCATAGCTAGTTTGATCAGTGAACCAGAGTGGAAAGGAGTACATGGGTGTAAGTGGAGAAGGTTGTGTGGAAGGATCCCATGGGTGTTATGCCATCTTGTGGAAAAAGGGTTTTCCAGGTTAGGGTTACATAGCTAGGGCACAAGATTTGGAGGAATTTTCACAAAGGAGTGGAGCCATGAAGTTGAGTAGAGCCAGGACCAGGAGAGAGGAAGAAGTTTTAAGGACCCGATGAAGGAATGACACCAAGGAAAGTAGCAAATGTTTCACCAAAGAAGGGAAAGGGAAAAGGAAAACAAGCCATTTCTACCAGTTTCAATGAAGAATGGTACGTGGAAATGTAGTACCCAGATGATGTATTACTTGGTAAGGAATGGGTGTCTCATATCAGAAAGATGGTCGTAAGTGATTACAACCATTGAATGAGCACCATAGAAAATGAGATGACACTAGAACTGGTTCACCCTATAGAGAAGAGGACACCAGATGGAATGCCTATCTATGATGATGAAGTGAAGGTGAAAATGGTGAAGGATGGGTTGTTGTAACTCTATGAGTTTCCCTATTTGGAAAGCCTGAGTGACTATACCAATGGTTGATGTCGTGCGTACATGAAGACAATTTCTATTTCATAGGTCAGAGGATGTGCATAACCCCCCAGCTGATTTCTAAGTTCATCGGCCTTATCTATGAAGGAGAATCATTGGACGATGATTTGGAAGACAAAGAAGCCATTAAGAAGACTATTGAAGCTTATGACTACAAGAAGGGTTCACGCTACTTTGAAATTTCTATAATCACCAACCCTCTGATGAGGATGGCTGCGCACTTGGTCACAAAGTTGAATGGGAAAGAGAGATGGACACAGATCAACAAGGCCTGGTTGAATGTATGCCGCAAGATCTCAGAGGGGACCATCTATAACCTCTCAAATTTTATTGCAGAGGAGATTATAAATGCCATGCATGATAGAGAGAAGATCATGTTTGGTAATGTCCTCCTCACCATTGTCTTTTCAGAGATTGGAGTGCCCGATGGGCTGGATAAGTTTGTTTGGGAATACCCAGAGGAGAACCCCCCCACAAAGAGGTTTGAATAGTATACTTGTGACACCATGATGGCCACTCATAAGGCACACCTAGAAAAGTGGTATAAGTGGATGCGTGATGCATTTGGGGATGAATGGAGAATACCTGAGTAGTTTCCTTCATTAGTACAAGGAGAGGCTGAGTTCCTCATATACCAACATTTTTGTATCAGCATATTTACTTTGATAGATGGCACCAAGAGTCCTTGGTGTAAGTTTCCTTTCTCCTTCACAGTGTAGTACTTCCAGGCTGGGGTCAATTGATTCAAAGAGGTGAAGAAACTCAGGTTTGATCTAAGTGTAGTAGATCAAGATTACCACGAGCTGTGCAGGAAGTTAATATACCCCAAGAAGTGCACCTATGTGGAGAAGTATGTCTCCCATGATGTGCACATGTTGAAACCAATAACATTTCCTGTTGTAGGGAGGACAACAACGAGGGTGTATTTGTGCCTAAGGCCTAAGTATGAAAAAGGTGCTTATGTTGAAGATGATGTCTCCATTCCTGAGGACCCCACCATGAGGAAAAAGGTTGTGCCAAGGAAAAGAGAAAGAGAGGAGGCTCCTGAGAAAAAGGCACCGAGTGTGCAGACAGTAGGGGCACAGGAGTCAGGTGTGGGCACAAGTACTTACATCCACCGGAAGAAGTCTCCCATTAGAAAAGAGTCACCACAGAAGGAAGAGTCCTGGTAAGAGAAGAGTCACCGAGAGAGAAGAAAAAGAGAAGTCCCCTGTATTGGAGTCACCAGTAAGGAAGAAGAAAAGGGTGACAAAAGGGTCAGACTCAGGAGAAACAGAAAGCATGGAGGCTGACAAGGGTGATGAAGATGATGAAGAGCATGGTGAGGCTCAGAATCATCCTGTGTATGATGTACATGAGTCAGATGAAGAAGGAAATGAAGAGAGGGATGAGAATGAGGAAGGCACTCATGAAAAGGGGGAGTGAGGAAGTAAACATGAAAGATCAGAAGACCCCGACCCCAACCGAGGAGCAGATGGATAACACCATAGAGAGGGAGGTGGTGGGTATTATCCAATAGTTAGTGGAGCAAGAAGTAGAGTGAAGCACCAAAGAAGTGCTGAAGGAAACTGAGGAGAGCACAAGTGTAGGAAAGGAGTATGGGAGCATAGGAGGAGACCCCAGCTTAGCATTAAGCTTCCCAATGGTAGTGCACATAGGTGGGAAGGGCACAGTAGTGGTGCAGGAACACGATATGACTTATATTAATGATCCAAGCAAGGTACTGCACATGTGCACTTCCAAAGTACCATGCCCATGACCAACTCCTCACTTGGTCTTATTTTGATGAAGAGGGTGCATACCCATGCACGAGAGGAAAATGTTATCCTGGGATTTTGAGTCCCACATGTTGATGAACTCGAGTTTGAGGTAAATCATGATGCATTGATGAAGATACCAGATGCCAAGGGAATAAACCCTCTTGTAAATTCCCAACAACTGTCAGATGAGAAATTTTGCAATGCACTCAACAAAGTATCAGTGGAGGTGGAAGCAAGACTCTTCAGCAGAAATGATAGAATAAGGGTCTTGGAGGAAGAGCTTGAGAAAAAGAATGAGGAGATCATTGAGAGGGACAAGGAGATAAAACAGAAGGAATTGATCAGTGCACAGTTAAGGTGTGAACTGAGGGATGAAAAGGTGAAGGTGTGTGAAGTCCACAAGAAGATAGAGGCCATTTCAGATGCCATTATCTTGAAACACCCAGACCTGGCCCCGCCTGAGTAGAAATATGAGTCAACCTTGCACTTCTTGGAAGACTTGACCGCATCCTCACCATGGAAAGGTGGCCACTCGCATTAGAGTCAGCAGAAGAGGTGATGGCATGCCAGAAGGAGGAAGAAAATCTAAAGATTGGGGAGTTAGTGACTCGGTACTCTGAGATCCTTTCCATAGTAAAGACCACCATGTAGATGGCTGAAGTTGTGTATGACAATTGTGCTGATAGAGACAGGGTAGCAAGCATATTGGTTGCTACACATGAGGTGGATCTGAAAGATTTTTAGGAAAAGAACAAAGGCAATAGGGTGGAGTGATAAGATCCTAGCCAAAGTTGAGAAGAAGTTGGAAGCAATCAAAACCTTATGGGGTTTGATTAAGAATAGGCTAAAGGAACTATACCCCCAAGTCACTCGCAGGATGGATGCGCTAGGTGATCTTAGCAAGCAGCTGGGAAGCATTGTAGATATGCTGAAAGCTAAGAGTGATGAACTAAGTTTTGATGAAGTAAGTGCATTGGTGGGTGACCTACTTCAGCAGGCATAGGGAGAAGTAGATGCTTGGGAGAAGATTGAGGCATCCGTGAAGAAGGAGTTCCCACTCCTCATGCAGCAGTAGCATATTCTTCCATTCTTTATTTAGATTATTTCAATTCCACTATTCTTTATTCTTTGAAGGAGTAGAATGTTTCTGAGGATGGAGAACATGCGTAGTGTGGGGTGATGTTGGACCCTAAATATTGGCTAAGTACCAAGAGGCATGCGCACAAGACCAGTAAATAGAAGGGCGCTCAGGGAAAAGTGCATAGGAAAAGGGTTTAAGAAGGGTTTAAGTGAAACCAAGGCATGCATGGGAGGTAGAACAAGGGTTTAAAGGACTTAGCCATATTTGGCATCATGGAGTCACTTGAGGAAAAATGTGAGGACCCAACTAGGCATGATAAGTGGATAAGGTGCCAGCCTGGAACCTTGGAGGCCAAGAAAAGGATATTCCATGTAGGGAATATTCCTAGAGGCATCATTATAGTTAGTGGAAGGTTTTGCAAAGAGGATAAGCATTCACCTATGGAGGACCACATTGACACTTGGCATGTGATCTTCTCATGAGAGAAGTCATGGTGGTGGATGTTGATCCTATTTAAAGGAGTGCTTGGGACAAAAACATGGAGGGGGAAGGTAGTGAGAAGGTGCTAGAGGGTATGGGAGTGCTAAGAGAAGGAGGGTAACGAGGTGCTGCAGAAATGTTAGGTAATGCTAAGGGTTTGGAGCTCATGATGCTAGGGTTTAGAGTTCTTGATGCTAGAGGGTTGTAAAGGATATCATTAAGCATATGTATGGGTACTGGGGTCTGTAACAAGGGTTATAATGGGGAAAGCATAGTTAGGATCTCTAATCAGATTAGTTTGGAGGGGTTGGATCTCTGTCATTTGATGTATATGGTCTGAGATGACCCTTTTGAATGTAGTGTGGCTACTAGAAACTCTTTTAAATCAATATACATGGATCTATTCTGTACATTTTGTTTATGGGTGTAAACCCTCATGTTATTTGGCTTGTCATGACTCAGATCTAGTTCCTTGTGCTTCATACAATGTTTATTTACCTTTTGTGATGCATTGATGTGTAGATCTGTTAGTTATATCTTCTACCTTTTAAGTAGATGCATGTACTTCTGTTTCTGCAAATAATCCTCCATTAATGGCAGAACTCTCTTGCAAATCTCACATAAAGGAGGGGCTCAGCGACCACCACATGTGCACCTCAGGTGAGCACCCAGTATGTTGGGTGATAGGTCTGGTGCGCTTGGGGTTAGAAAGAGGTATCTCTCTAGGTCTTAGCAGTATATCCAAGTGAACATGGAACTATTGTTAGTTGTCAACTTTACTTTACCCCCTTTGATATAATGAGCAAGGATTTCACTCAAAGGATCACACTGGGGTCACCACATGGATATTCATGACTCTAATCTCTCACAAAGATGTACTAGTCAGTTGGGTGGGGGTACCCGTTTCGTCAACCAGTTTCCTCAAGGTTTCGACTACTTTGGGGTTCTTGCGGTATTCCTCATCGTGATTTTTTGGCCCTTGGTTGTTGATCTATCAAACTCTAGCACTTAGTGAAGAAAATACTGAAGGTTTCCATGGGAGAAAATAGCGCATTCAAAGGCACAGAAGCATCGAAGAGGATCGCGTGCAAAATAGAGACAGATTTAGGACTTAGCCATTTTTATGATGAGGGTCTATTTCTAGAGATAGCATGCGGAGAACTCAAATTGATTGGAGACTTGCATGTCACACATTGGCTATTTTTAAATGATCAGCTACGAATTGATTTTCATGGATGCAGGCTAAAGATATAATTGTGAACTGATAGTTGACAAAGAGAGATCTATTGTTAACACTCTTGTATGTAAGCCTATTTTTGTAATAGCGCATGGCTAATAATAGCATGTAACCTATTGTGGGATTAGATAAGTGGTGAAGGGCAAGTCCTCACCCTTATAAATATGTAGTGAACTATGTAGTAGATATCTAGAGAGAGAGAGACGATAGATATACGTGTGAGAACTAGGTTATAGTGAGATTATGCTTCTAGATCTGTTACGTGCATGAGCAAGTACTATTGTTATTGTAATGAAGCTTATGTGTATTTACTGTAATTAATACAATGGATATTATAGACTGAAACAGGTGTTCTCATGGTTATAATTTAGTATTACATGCTTGATTCCATTATCATTATCTGTTAAATCTATTATGTTCTAGATCCAGGTCTTAATATGCACTGTATGAAAGATATATTAGTTATAGATCTGAATGATTAAAGTCTTCATCATGCTAACATATTGCAACAACAGCCTTAAATAGGGTCCTGGTACCTTTGCATGCTTCGAGTGAGTGCTCAAGATAGGCTGAGTGATGTGATAGTGCAACTAGACTTGTATTGTTGAATTCTAGGTTGCATCATTGCTTCCGTTATGGGGACCTCTTTTTTATTTGTTTTCAAGATGTTTCATGATGAAGACATACCAGTGACCTTAACAAGTGTTGAGGAGTGGATACACAATCTGGAAGAAGCTCATGGTGGTATTGCAGGTGGTCACTATGTCGATGATGCCACCATGCGCAAGATTTTACTCGTTGGATTATGGTGGGAGACCCTGCATAAAGATTGTAAGGAATTTTGTAAGGCTTGTGATCATTGTCAACGTCTTGGAAAACCAGGTCAATGAGATGAAATGCCTCTAAGACCCATTACTAGTGTAGAACCATTTGAGAAATGGGCTATAGATTTTGTGGGTCCTATTTCACCAGCTACGCGCAGAACTGGATCGTGTTACATCATAACTTACACAGATTATCTGACAAGGTGGGTAGAAGCAACACCTACAAAGGATTGTACAGTGGCCACAACAACTAGGTTTCTTTGGGAAAATATTATTACAAGGTATGGATGTCCCTTTAAGTTTGACCAGTGATAGGGGCACACATTTTCTTAATGAGACAATCATAATTCTATTGGATGAATTCATGATTGCACACCATAAGACTACACCCTATCATCCTCAGGAAAATGGGACTGTTGAGGCTTTTAACAAAATTTTGAGCTAGACATTGACAAAAATATGTGATGTTGGAAGAAAGGATTGGGATGATAAGGTATCTACAGTACTTTGGGCATATCAGACAACATATAAAAGGTTGAACAAAGCCACACCATTTTAGTTAGTGTTTGGCACAGAAGCAGTTCTTCCTATGGAATTTATGTTACCTTCTTTGCGTATTGCACACGCTAGAGGTCTTGCTGATGAGAAAGCATTAGAAGAAAACATTGAATAGTTAATCAAATTGGATGAGAATTGAGCCATAGCATGTTTGAGTCAAAACAGGAGAAGGTCAGGTAGAAAGCATGGCATGACAGGCACATCAAGGATAAAAAGTTGGAGATATGACAAATGGTGCTCCTTTATGATTCTATGTTTTTATGCCATCCAGGAAAACTCAAAGTACATTGGTTAGGGACGTATGTTATCACTCACATACTCAAATCAGGTGCATTTTTCAGTTAGAGGCCCTTGATGGAATACAGTTACATGGTTACTTCAACGGGAGTAGGTTGAAGCCCTACTATAAATAAGTCTTCTTGGTGTTTGTAATAAGGCAGTGTTGCCATTTAGATTAGGTTTTCAATTTTGCATTCCCTTAATGTGTTTCCTTCTTTGTTGCTATGCTTTGTCAATTTAGTTGGTGTGTTTGTGTAATAAGCGCGTTTACGCGCCAGAAGCTAATTACTATTTGAAGAATTTTTATGCGCAGAGGACTGCACATACCCTTAGTGTGGGGTAGGTTGTTGATATTCAGGTACAAGACTAATGAAAATAAGTACACATGAAAGGAACTATCTACGGGTGTTATTCAAGGTTGGAAAATTGAAAAAAAAAAGAGAGATTTCTTCTAGACACAAGGACCATAGATAGAGAGGAATGAAGAAACAAGTATAACAGTGAGGTAAGTAGGGGCCAGGAAGACTACCAGTGGAAGGCACAGTGATGAGGTACTTAGGTGCATGGAAGTGCACTGAAGAGAAGTCTACAACCAAAAGGTAGGAGGGCATGCTAGAAGGTTATAGCTTGGGCACGAAGATGTACCACATGGAAATAATGAAAATGGTCAATTAATGAGAGGATTGTTGGTAGGTGGAGGAGAAATAAATGCACTAAATTTTTGAAATTCTATATAAGGACGAGATGCGAGTTCATTTTTATCGTTACAATTGAGAGAATTTGAAAAGGGTTAAGTGTAAATGAATCGATAAATTTTGTTGAGGTGTGTAGAGTGTGAAACTAGACATGGGGAGAAGGGTTGTGCACTAGAGAAGCTTTCGTTCCCATAGGAGAAGGGTTTGAGTGAAGCAGACACGTTACAAACAAGCTAGGGCACGCGATATCCACTAGGACATGAAGATTTAAGCTAGGGTTTCAATTTTCTTCAATACAGAGGGAAGAAAAGAGATATTTTTCAAATGGCACCAAAGAAAGAACCTGCAGCAGGAGATAAAGGGAAGAAGAAAGTTGAAGTGGAAGAAGAGATTGCTCTCGAGAGTAATTTTTCATAGAAATGCAGTATCCAGAGGGTGTGATTGTGGGACAAGAATGGGATTCCCATATCTTCCAATGTAAAATCAATGACTACAACCATCGAACATCAGATAATAAGAAGGAGCTCGATGCATTGCTGAGCATGAAAAAAAACAAGCGCACAACAGAGGATATGCCAGTATATGATGACGCTGGTGAGAAGTTGCTGAAGCAGAATGGAGTCTACCAGCTGTATGAGCTACCATATTTTGGAAAGTATGAACCATTGTATCAGTGGCTGATGAGCAGAGTCCATGAGGACTTCTTCTACTTTATCTGAATAGAGGGTAAGAATTACAGTTGCTTTGATTTCAACGGTGATAGGACTAAGGGCCTCATGGTTGGATCTGGATAATGATTTAACTGGATAAAGCCACAATCCTAGAGACAAGGAAGGATCTGGGGTATACCAAGGGTCTGTGTGGCATGGACATTGACAAGTTGAAGAAGTACCCAGTAGTGCAGGTAGCTGCACATCTTGTGACAAAGTTGAATGACCAAGGAAGGTGGTCGCAGGTAAACACAATGTGGTTGCATGTCGCCAAGAAGATGTCTCAAGGAGTGGTCTACAACATTGCAGATCACATAGCAAAGACAATCATCAAAGAAGCACGGACAGGTGACAGAATAAGTTTTGGTGTTGTGTTATTGTCCTTAGTATTCATGGAGATTGGGGTGCCTGATGGGCCAAAGGAGAAGATTTGGGAGTACCCCACAGAACACAAGTCACCTGTGGAAAGGTTTGGAAAGTACTTGTGTGATGGATCAATGAGTGGACCATTCAAGTAGAGGGTGGAGATGTGGTATGATAGACTCCATGTGGCATTTGAGGAAGAGTGGTGCATACCCAAGGATTTTCCTTCAGTGGTGGGTAAGGTAGTTCAGTTTTCTGTATACCAACATTTTTGCATCGCGTGATTTGTGATGAAGGATGGGGCTTGGAGCCCATGGTGCAAACTTCATATGCCTTCACAGCAAGGTATTTCCAGGCATCAGTTCATTGGTTCTCAGATGCGTGCCACTTAACCTTCAATGCAGACAAGGTAGATTGTGACTACCACACTCTGAGGAAGAAGTATGTATATCCAGGGCACAATGCATACATTGAAAGACTTATTTCAGATATTATAAGCATGAAACCTATGAGCTTGGTAGTTGGGGACATAAAGTAGCAACACTTGTGTACCTACAACTCAAACCCAAGCTAGAGAAAACTAAGTATGTGGAGAATGAGTTCATGCTCCCAGGGCTGCCAAAGGGTAAGCATACAATGGAAAATGTTCCAACACCCAAGCCCACATAGAAACAATTCAAGTCGATGATGAAGAGGAGGAGCATGAGGATAGTGGTGGTTTAGAACATAGAGGTAGAAGACAACCTCCAAATAAGGATGAAGCTGAGCATGCAACTACTCCACCTCAGCCACAAGAGGGAGATGATGAGGACTTGGATGCAGTCCAAGGAGAGTGCTGATTCAAGAGAGTATTCAGGAGAACAAGGACCCAAGGTGCTACTATGAAAATAGTGCACAAATCACCTCGAATCTCTCCACAGAAGGAGAAAACTGAGAAAAGGAGAAGGAAATTAAAGTTGAATGAGGAAGTGGAAGAGTCAGAGGAAAGCATGCCCAATTATCCTACACCTCCAGAGAATGTAGAGGAACAAAAAGATGAAGAAATGAAGGATGGAGAAGAGGAAGAAAAAGGGACAGAAGAGACAACAACAGAGACTTCTCAGGACATAGCAGCACAAGTTCCCAATCTTGAAGCCCAAGTTCCTAAGCATCCTAGATCAAGAAGAACAAGTGGGGAGTATATTCCACCAGCCATGGGCTACACTGAGGACACAGGTAAAATTGTTTTGTGCCCATTTCCAGAGCACAATGGCACAAAAGGAGTTATATGGTTGGGAATTAATGGATGAAGATATGGCGACAGTGTGCACAAGGAAGTAATTGTCATGGTCGATGCACACACACATGGATGAACCAGACTTTGATGTATGTGAGGATTCATGTGTGTCAAGGAGGTTGAAAAAGACACCTCAGGCTAGACACATAACAGTAAAGCCTACTGTTATGTTAGATGAACAGGTGAGAAATGCTTTGGTGAAAGTGTCAACAGAGGTCACACGTCAGAATATGGACAAAGCTGCCATAATTAGGGCACTAAGGGAGGAGATCAAGACTAAGGATGAGGAGATAGCATGCCTAAAATAGGAAAAAGACTTGGCATAGAAGAAGAACACTGTGTTTATCAGCATGGCAGAGGAGATTGGTGACAATGTCATGAAGGCTAGGCCACACTTAGAGCCAAAGGTACCCAAGACATTTCCTTCAGTAATACATTATGTCAGTACATTGGTGGACTTAGTGCTTGAAGATGAACCTCTGCGCATGCTTGAGCCAAAGGATCCAACACAAGAAGCAGAGTGAGAAAAGGATTTAGTGATGCAGAAGATTGCATCATATGAAGGATTGCTTTAGAGCTTACAGGAGGAACTCAAGAAGGTGGATCAAGCGCTGAATATTTGTACAGTGCCAGAGGCTGTTATAAGGACCAGGACCATTTTAGAAGACAATGAGGTCCTGAAGGCCATGAAGGATGAGACATTGGGCCACGCAGAATGGTTAGCACTTGTTAAGCAGAAGTGTGAGGCCCTTACAGCCACTCAGGAACCTCACAGGGAAAGGCTGGATGAGCTTGGAAAACTCATCACTCAAAAGATGGACTTGTTAGAAGGAAGAATGACTGGCATGTCCAGCATTGTGTTGGTATTACAGAATGAAAAAGGAGAGATTGCAAGGGATGAATTAGAGTCAATTGCAGTGGATATTCCAGAGAAAGCAGAGGTCGCGCTCAATGACTAATAAACCTTAGAGGTAGAGATAAAAGAGGAATATCCAGAATTGATTATTTAGGCTGCAGAGGAAGACACTGCAGGTTAAAGATATTCTTTCATTCATCAAAATTCTTTCTATTTATTTATTCATATTCTTTGGTTCATTTTTGGAGACAACCATTGCTGGGGTGGAAATGAAACTAGTGTGGGGTAATGTTGATTAGTCAAACTCTAGCACTTAGTGAAGAAAATACTGAAGGTTCACGTAGGAGAATAGAGAACATTCAAAGGTGTGGAAGCATCAGAGAGGATCACGCATAGAACAGAGACAGATTTGGGACTTATCCATTTTCATGATGAGGATCTATTTTTGGAGATAGCGTGTGGAGCACTCAAACCGATTGGAGACTTGCGCGTCACACATTGGCTATTTTTGGATGATCAGCTAAAAAGTGCTTTGCATGGATGCAGGCTAAAGATAAAATTATGAACTAATAGTTGACAAAGAGAGATCTATTGTTGACACTCTTACATGTAAGCTTATTTTTGTAACGGCGTGTAACTAATATAGCATGCGACCTATTATGGTATTAGATAAGCAGTGAAGGGAAATTCCCCACCCTTATAAGTATGTAGTGAATTGTGTAGTAGATATCTAGAGAGATAGAGAGAGGATAGATATACGTGTGAGAACTAGGGTATAGTGAGATTATGCTGCTAGATTTGTTATGCACATGAGCGTATACTACTGTTATTGTAATGAAGCTTCTGTGTATTTAATACAATTAATATAATGGAGATTATGGACTGAAACAAGGTGTTCTCATGGTTATAATTCAGTATTGCATGCTTGATTCCATTATGGTTATCTATTAAATCTATTATGTTCTAGATCCAGGTTTGAATATGCATTGTATGAAAGATATATTAGTTATAGATCTGAATGATTAAAGTCTTCATCATGCTAACATCCTACAACAACCCTAAAGAGGGGCCTGGTACCTTTGTGCGCTTCGGGTGAGTGCTCAGTCTAGGCTGAGTGATGTGCCAGCGTGCCTGGGCTTATATTGCTGAATTATAGGTTGCATCATTAGCCATGCACTTCCCACAGTTACATTCAAAAGAAGGGAATAATCCCAACTCTGAAAAGCTTAATAACTTTAATTTTATAAAAATTTAAGAAAGGTAATAAAGGGGTTTGTTTAAATCAATCAATGACAACTTGTAATTAGTAATTTAATTATTTTAACGACCTTCTTTAGAGATGGTCCTACAAACAAATGGTTAGAACTTTTTCCTGTGGTAAAAACAACAAAGAAAAACATGAAAAACAAACAAACAAAGAGACGTTTTTTTATTTTCAATAGCGCTTGTATAAGCGCTAGAAAAGAGCATACGATTGGTTTATTGTGATTAGCCTCACAAAAACATAAAAAAGCCCTCTAAAAAGCATTATGTACGTTGCAAAATGGTTAAACATTTACAAAAAATTCCCCAAAAGTGAGTTTAATGGAATGAGAACGTCCAATAATCCTGCATTAGCAAATTTTTTGATTAGTCTACTCTAAGGAAATTGACGAAAAATTAATTAAAAGGGCCTAATTATTAAAATACCTAAAGATTGAAGTTAATCTAATTTAAAAAAATCTAGATTTTAATGATTAAAACCCTGAATTTTTGTTTTAACTAAAGTAGCATTTAATTTTATTAATTAATTAGACTAAACTAAACTAATGTTTTTTAAAAATTAAAAATAATCTAAACCTAAGTTTAGAACTAAATTCTAAATGAAGACCTAAATGTGAGGCCCATGAAACTATTCAAAACCCTAAAAAATAAACTAAGTGTGTGTTTTCTTTTGTTGTTAAGGAGGCATGCTTAGTTTCTTTGTTTTTGTTTAGTTTATGTAGGTTTGGAATGGTGGCTCATGGATGGGTACAGTGGTAGGAGGGAGGGCTCGGTGGAAATTCGATGAAAAACCATTGGTCAGGGATGCTATGGGGTAGAAGGGCTCTATACAACAAGATGATGACCGAGGTGAGCTCTACAAGATCTTGGGGAAGCTCAGTCGAGCTAAGTGGTGGCTGGGGTGTGTGCGGTAAGGGTGTGCAGAGCATGGATCCTCGAGTTGGGCTCGGATTGGCTGAGCCAGGTCTGATTTAGGTTGGGGGTAGGTTAGTAGGTGGGGGTGAGCGGGAAGTGAGCTCAGTGAGTAGCTCACCGAGATGGGTAGGTATGAAGGGGTGATAGGGTGCTCAACTTAGCTAAGTTGGGGCAAATTGGGCGGGGGGTTAGGGAGGAAAGTGTGTAAGGAGCTTGGCGAGTTAGCTTGCCGAGCTAGGAAGAGTTGGTGAGTTCCAAGGGAGTGTAGATGGGGATGGTTAGATAGGGTTTAGGGAGATAGGTGAGAGATAGCTTTAGATTTAGGGGTAACAAATGTTTAGTTAAAACTAAAAAAAATCACTAAAAATAGAGGAAAACACCTAATGGGTAAATATTTTTGTGATTTTAAAACTGATTTTTTTTCATCCAGAACAAATGTAAACACCTGCAAAACAATTGTAAGATCAATAATCAAGAGAAAGATCTTATTTTTTGTATTAATATTTTAAACTCTCACTGTTGTTATCAGATTTTCCCAGGATCCTGTAAATACAACAACACAAAAAACACCAGAAACACACCAAAACAGACACAAAGATAACCAAATAATGCAAAACACAAGTGTTAGTAATATGAAAATATGCACTAAAAAGGTAATAAAAAATGGAAAAAAATGAGTGAAGATGTGTGGAATTCCCACCGGGTGTGCGAGAATGTAAGTAATGAAAAATATAGTAAACGAAAGGTAAATCAAAACACAACAATATACCTCTCTTGTAAATCTTTTGCAAACCTCAAAGAAGATCGTAAAACTTTTAAGCTTGTATGATCTTGAAGATGTTTGAATTTTGGGTGCTTTTGATCAGTCTCCAAATGAAGAACTTGCAAATGATACAAGTAGATATTTAATAATCGAGAAAGCTTTCAATATGTAGATATTGGAGGAAAAAGCAACAGAAGTTAGCTACAAGTGGGAGAACAAAATATAAGAGGATTTACAAAGGGTAAGACCTGTCGTTTATAGTTGAGGGAGAGACCATGAAAAGTGGATCAAAATTTGAATGAGTTCTAGTATCATGAATGCATTTCTTGAAATAATAAGTAGACTTGGCATGTGCGGTTACAACTTTGAAGGGGAAATGGACATTTGGAATTTATTCAAGGAAAGGTGGTTGTACGTGCAATTTCATTTCCCCCACCTTTCTAGGATTCTAGAAGTGTAGTCTAAGTGACAGTTGACTAGGAAAATAGGTGTATTTTCCAATTAAGTAACTAATTTAATTAGCTACAAAGTGTGACACAATTAATTAACCATTTATTTAATAAATTATAATTAACTTAGCTAAGGTGGTGTTAGGAACTAATTTAATCAATCCCAAGGGGTGAATGATTAACTAATTTGATTAATCAATTGTAAGGGGATATGAACTAGGATAAGATGGAAACAATTATGTGATTTTTGGGTGTCTACAAGTAGTGTGTTGAAGTAAGGAAAATTTACTTTTACCATGGCTTTCTCCACAAATCTAATATGCTTTGAGAATGGAATGAACATTGTATCATGGGAAGTTTGTCTTTGTATGGCCTTCAACCTCACAATCTATACACCAAATCCTACTACACATTCTCTAGAGTTATTTGCAGTCAACTTGTTCAACTAGGTTTCCATCATTTTTATCTACACCTCCATGAATAGGGTGAATCCAATGTCAATTATCCCCACTTCTTCTGCATACAATGTCACTTCAAGTGTTTCTCTTTGGTTTGTGAAAGTGTTATGTGAAAATTCATACTAGAATGACATGAATGACCCTCCAATGAACCATTGTTCATGTTGTGTCACATGGATTTCATAGGGAATTTTAGAAATCAAATTTTTGAGCTATGCTTTATATGCATGCACACTTTTTTCAATTCATAACATTTTCTTGATACTAAGATTCTTTATTACTCAAATTTGGGAATATTAAATTTCTGTAGGATCACTTCCTTCATTTGGTCATAACTAACCACTAGTTTCCAAGGGTCATGCTTTTGGTACCAAGCATGTACGTGTTCTAACAATTTTTTGGGAAAATGACTTGGTTTATACTCTATGGAGTGAATGTACATGCCAAAAGGCATATGAGATCTTTATGTACACTCGAATTCTCGTGAGTCCGGGACAAGGTATTCGATGTAGAAGATAATGAGATGATGATGGGGGAATATCATGTGTGGTATATGGTGAGGATTGAGAGGGTACAAATAAGAGAGGGGGATGTTTCTCTACAAATATTATTGAGAGAGAAATGCCCACTTATTAAGAGAAACAAAGCTCATATTGACTTTCTCGTGGTGAATACTATAATCAAGAATGATGGTAGTGTGGAGCTCTTGATCTATGTCATATTTGGAGATTGGAGGAATGTTGGGTTATGTAACATGGACGGAATAGTTGTTAGATGATCGAATATGAGATGGGAGAGATAGGTACAACCTAAAACACTCAAATATCCAATAGTAGCAATTATCTCATGAGGTAGTGAATTTGGTTGTTGTCATGAGGGGATTCACCGTGAAGAAAAATGAGTTATGGTATGATGTGCGCAAGAGAAGTTGGAGAATGAAATACTTCTTACCTTAACAATAAATGATATGATCTTAGATTTTTTTTTCTCTCAAAGGAGTAGGAACAAGAGAGAAATTTCTAACTCTACTTGGGAACACCTGGCTATCTAGAGTAATTCACGATGGAGGAGTAATCATCTTCATGGAGCTAGCGGTGATCAGAAGAAAAGCACAAGGATAGCCTGAACTAAGGAATTGTTTGGTTGGGTTACTTAGAATGAAATTTATGTGTAGATGATATTGGGCTTGAATGGGATATATGGAGATGTTTTGGTAGAATGTTTCGTAAAATAGCAACTTGTTATCATAAGGATCAACAAGCATACTTATATTGTTTGGTTTTGTTATTGCAATTGAAATAGTGTAACTATGTTTTGTTTTCGTTGCACATTTTTTTAAAGTTCTTTAGCTTTTTTGGGATTGAAATCCATGTGTTTAGATGTGTGGAGTTCAACTTACAAAATTGTTGTCTGTGATTGTTTCAAATGGTTAGTTTGTAAGTTGTTTCAGAAAGATGGAATGAAATGCAATCAAATTTAACTAGTTGTTAGAAATGGAAGTTTTAAATGCTAAATATTCAACTGCATGCAATGAAAATTAACAATCAACACTTCTTTTCACAATTCTAGTTGATAAAATGCAAATGGTTATATTTTTGTTGTTTTCATGAGGTTTATGTGATGACATAAGATGCAACGATGAAAGTAAACCTAGAAAAGCAAGATGAGATGTTTTCCAATGATCTAAAGTGACATAGAAAGTAAAAAATAGAAGCAACAATCCTTCCCATGCAATTGTTGTTTTCAAATATGATCTTTGCAACTTGTTAGATGTAAATTTCTAAACTAGATGCTCTTTTTGACAAATGAATGGTTAATAATTTAAGATCTAAAATTTGAACTATGTTTGAGCTAACTTAAGGTCGAAGATTTGATGAGAAACCCAATTCCAACTAAAATCTAAATGTGTTTTTATCTAATCTATTAACAAATTTCAAAAGCAAAATTATTGGAATATTGTTGTTATTATTTAATGTGTATCTTTTTGTAAATAATAACGATCATTTTTTGTACAACTTATTATAATATTTGATATCTTTAAGAGGGTTTAGGAAATAATTTGTACATTATAAGGGCTTCATGAGGAGTTGATTTTGAATTGCACTCATATGGTGTATACTTGTTGTAGATTCATGTCGTAATCGTGATTTTGTGAATAATTACACAGAAGTAAGTGATATTTGCATTATTCTTTTATGGTATTAATGGAGATTGATTATTTTTGTGTAGAATGCAATGTTTTTTTTCTATAAGTTATGAATGAGATAAAGAAGATTTGTTATGAGAGGTTTATTATGCAATTTATGTATTAATGTATGTTGTTGATATTGTTAGGGTTTGAGTTGTTATATTTTTGGTGAAATTACATCTTTTTGTCTAGTTCTTGTGACACTCTCCTATAACAAGGGAGCCCTGAATACTTTACTACACTTCAGGTGAGACACTTATGCATAAATATGAATGAAAATGTTAATGCAATTATAATGTGTTAAGGTTTATCCTACATAAATAGTCTGATAGAGTGCACAGAGATCAAAATAAGGCTAACAATTGTACGCCTAGATTTGGATCACTTTCAAGATGGATTAGTTGAAATGAAATCTCCAAATCAATGCTATTTAAAACAAAAAGGGCTTATGCTGTCATTGTGAAGCAAACAATTATGGTTTCTTTCTTTGAATAAAATGGATAAACTCTTCCAGATCTGAATCTAAACTTGCACACAAACACACTTAGCAAAAGGCTAGTTAGTTTTTGTGGTTACGGGACTTTCCTCGGTCAGATCCCTAACACTTTTAAGGAGATAAAATACATTTTATTGATTAAAATGACAAAACAATAAATGAAAATGATAAATATATTTGACTCAGATCGCAGGATAATCACAGTTGTGATTCACTGAAAAGCCAATCGTAGTTGCAATTCCCACATGTGTTGTAATTTTGCTAGAACAATGTTGCAGTAAATTGGATCTATCCTTTGAACTCCTCTTTCACTTCTTCAAGACCTACAAAATTGAGATATGCGAGCAAGAGAGAAAGAAAACTCAAGTATGTCTTTAGTCCATAAAGATTCAAGGGTCCAAGAGTAGTTAAAAGACATGGAAGAGGGTGGTTTTATGGATTTTGAGTGCATAGGGGAGTGGGACACATATGGGTGACATGTGCATAGGTGGGTGAGAGGATATGGGTCCATAATGCATTGGGCATGTAAATGGGTAGGTGGGGTGAATAGAATTAAATGTGAGTGGGTGAGGGTTAGTAAATGAGCGGTGTGTTGTCTTTTAACCCCATTTTGTGGGGTTTTATATTTTTTATTTGATTTTGTGGGATTATTTGATTATTTTGGGATTATCGTGCTTTATAATGTGTTCGGTATTTTTGAATATGAGACCGTATGTGCAAGGTATGTTTTTTAGTGTCTGCGCCAATATCAATGTGTAGAATTATCTTATTACCTATTCACTTATTGAAATTGATGAGATTTGTTTAGTTAAAAGCATTTAGAAAGCCTTTGAGATGGTTAAACCCTTTCTCAAGTGGGTTAGCAATGAGTTTTGTTCTAGCCCTTTTTTAGTGATTACAACCTTTGGTGATCCCCCATAGCCTCTAGCAACAGTCTTCCTTTGGCCAAACTCTTGGAATTAAGGCTCTTTGACTCTTCAAGAAAGACATGTGCACATTACACGATCTTATTTTTCTCTTGATTGGATTACTTGGCTTGCCTTGTAGAAAAAATGCAAACGTGTATCATTTGCATTTAGAAGCACATGCTATGTATTATGATACACTAGATATGTCTTCAACCACTTGTTTCCTAAGAGGAAGATTGGTGGAGTTGTGTTATTACTTTCAAATCATGTTACTTTACGAAATTATGACGCCCTTCTCCTTGATTGAGAATCTTGAATTTTCACATTAGACATTGCTTTTTCATTTTAACTGAATTTGGGATTCTAATATTATGCCTAAAATTTCTCATTTCTTTTAAGGCATTTAGTTTATTAAGATCTACCATTAAGGTGGAGACTCGTCTACATTGAAGTCATTCATCCTATCTCTAGACAAAATATACCTATGCAAATTGTAATGCACTTACTTACTTTTGCACCCACCTAACAATCCTCGTATAATAGCTAACAAGCATGCAACAATTCAATTTATTTCGCTCTCGACTTGTTTTGACCGGTATGCATACATATACATGCGCGTACGTGGCTTTAGCCTGCCGTAGAGTACCTGAAGTACTGTAAGATGAAAACAGAGCGTTTTTAGGGTTCTGTCATTTTCTCCAGGAATAATGGTTACCCATGCTTTTAGCTCTTATTCAAATGGGGACAGACTTCCCTAATTCGAAACCATTCCAGACAATATCAAAAATTGTTCAACTAAAAATGAACCAAGACTGATTGGCTCTTGTATTTCTTCCAAACATTGGACTGAACCCCATTATTGACGGAAAACCTTTTAATGGGTGGGTATGAATGGACAAAAGACGGGAATATGTTTTTGTTTTAAACTCATTGGAATGGTATATTTATCCAATTCTGCTTCCCATACCTAGTCGATGGGCAACGAATGAGTTTTTTTATGCGCAACAATCCAATCTCTGTCAACATTATCCTTTTCCCAATATTGCCAAACGCACTTTAGGGATTTAAATACAATAATTTGTAATAATTGAAGTTTTCACGAAGCTTTTGGCACACATATCTCCTGATAGGGGGAGTAAGGATAAGAGGTCGACTTTTTTGGAGTTCCTTCAGAAGGATTTTGCTGTTTAACAAACTAAATTTTGATGGGGTTTGTCTGAAAGGCAACCCTGAGAGCTACTGGTTGCATAATGTCTTGTTTCGTAATGTTGAGTGTCAGCATGTGGGGTTGCTTTGACTTTTGATTGTGGTGTAGCTTCCAATAATTTCGTAGAAGGCATGGCCGTGTGGCGGGGTATGGTTGAAGCTAAGCACAGGAAATGGTCTAGAATCTGGGTTGAAGGAAAATTTTTGGCTATCATTATGATAGTGGAAGAAATTTCTCCTCATGCATGGCAATTACAATCCATTTGTGATAATATTCAGGCAATTTTGCCTGATTTTGAGGAGGTGATTTTTTTCTCATATTTTTCGAGAAGGCAATAAGGTGGCAGATGGTTTAGCTAATATTGGTGTCATGCTTTGGAATAAGGGTCGGGTGATGGCTCAATAATTGGAGACACTTTTCCCCAACGACAAATGGAGACACTTTTCCCCAACGACATTCAAGGCCTTTGTGGATATGATGTCCTACATTTGGCTTGTGCCAGAGGGGACATTGTAATCTCTAAAGTCTAGACCTCTTGTTTCCCCCCGACAATGATGGTTTTTTTAAGGGATGGATTTGGTTTTGGATTTGAAGCATGACACATACCTTGCATTCATTGGCCTTTGGGGAAGGTGTTTGACTTTTAAGCCACGTTTTGGAACTACGCTCTCAGGATTATCTTTTCGGCTCCAGGCCATAGTTTGGCTAGTTTAAACCTTCAGGTGGGTCTGGTAAGTTGACAGTTCGATCAGTCTTTTTCTCCTCCTCCTCTCATGGCGTCCAGTGGATGTTTACTCTGCTAATTGGCTCTGATGAGTACAATTTTATACTTTTAGTTGCTCTTGACTGGGCATGATTTGGGTGTATGTCCTTTTCGGAGTGGCTCAATGGAGAATTAAAAATGTCAAGCTTACTGACCGGGGTGGCTAAGAGCAAGTTTGTATCAGTGGCTGAGAGCATTGAAGATGGCGAGGAAGAAGTGGTCCATGTCTTGCAATCAAATTGAGGAGGCCCATAATGTTGGACCTTGAGTCAATGTTGTGGGTCGAAATGGGAATGGTTGTATCCACTGATCCTAAGCACAAGGGTTGAAATGGAAGCCTGAGCTACATTATCTCCAATTTAGTAGATGCCAGTTTCTCCTCCATAAGGAGATGAAGGACCTAGAAGCAAGTGAGTGGTCAGTTTACAATCATCTTGCAATAGTGTCATGCCCTACACTCGAGTGGTGTGACTTAGCATCTGATACATAGGCTTTGAATGGCGGTGAGTGGAATTAACCAGGGTCTCTGCCTGCAATGACTGACTATGTACGAACAGTTGAAACTTTGCCGGATTGCTGTGCTAGCTCTTCTTCGTCTCCTTCATGCTGTCAAGCGACTGCAAAGGTGAAGATTTTATTGTTGTTTGTAAAATCGACTCCGGACTCTGTCATGGAAGAGTGAATTTGGGGTGTCTCTGTTTTGAGTTACTGTTTACCACCTAATGAGCCATCTCCAGGTATAAGCAGCATATTTTGTAGTTTAGATGCACTAGGCATACTGTACATTGTTTGGTGCATATCAGTATACTGATTGTATAAATACTATATTTTTTTGATTTTGTAGCACGATAATGTGCATAGTTACTATCCCTGTTAACTGTTTCAAGTGGATTTGTAGATTAATACATGTGACTATCCAATAGGAACATTTTCTATGGACCGGTAACTAATATAGGCCTTCTCCCTAGGAATCTTGCAGAAATACAGGCTTGGTAAGAATCTGGACATTTAAGCTTATAAACTTCATAAGGACGGTGATCAATTCATGTACTTCTTAGTGTTGAAGTCAATTCCTTTAATAATCAAGGTTGAAGTCAATTACATTAATACCATTACACGGTTTGAATGGCGTCGGCATTAAACTGAGTTTCCTAGCAGCAAATTCTCATGTGAGGATCTTTTGTAGCGTTCATAATGTACTTGCCAAGAAATATTGTAGGATTAATTTCCATGAAATATCAAAAAGCCACCAGATACTGCTTCAAAGTTGTGTTGGAAATAATGTGTTTACTCTAGTAAGACTTCGAAACGTACATGGCCATCTTCTTCCTTGTTCTAGTATCTTGGATACCACATGTAATGATAATTTTGTATTGCAGTGGCATGCAGAATAATGAAGGCCCTTCAGATGCAGATTGATGTTCAGATGGAGACTGCATCAACAGCTAGAGGTGAGTTTACAAGTGCAATGTTTTAATATCCTTCTTAAGAAACAAATAATCCCCAATGGAGCAAGACATTAACTTGTGATCTTTATTTTTGCAATGAAACCCCACTATTCCCAAAAAGCTTGAGGTGTTTGAGGGCCTTTGTTTCCCAATCTCTGTCCTATTTGCATTCGATTGACTTTATAAATATTGGTTGGTAATATGTGCCTGGCTCAGTCCTCAAACTTTATAGGCCTTTTTACCCCGACCTTGAGGCATCAGATACTTCAGATTCAACGAGCTAGCAAAATCTACACCCATATCAGTGTTGTTGGTGTTTAAACAGTTTAATAAAGTCTCACTCTGAATTACCCTTTTAGATTATTATCTATTGCAATTCCGTGATGCACAGGAATAATTGTTATTCAAATGAAAACAGAGGGTTTATGAACTTTGGTTTTAGAACCGTGGTTAATCTGTACTTTTATTTGAATGTCTAGATCAATAGTTCTCTTTATTTGAGAATTGAGAAAACTCGAAAATGAGTTCAATATTGGAACTCTCATTATCTTTGTTTTTTCTCTTATTGTGATTTGGCTGAAACAGGTGCAGCGTCATTTGCAGCTCCGTATTGAAGCCCAGGGTAAGTACTTACAATCTGTGCTGGAGAAAGCCAGGGAAACTCTTGCTGGCCATAACTTGGGTTCAGTTGGCCTAGAAGCTGCCAGAGCAGAGCTCTCAGAATTGGCTTCAAAAGTGTCCAATGATTGCCTCAACTCTGCTTTCTCGAGTTTGCCTGAAATGCAGGGGTTTTGTGAACAACAGCATCATGTAGTACAGGCTGTGAATAGCCTTCATCTGCAGTCTCAAGTTGCAGATTGTTCAACAGAGAGCTGCTTGACATCAAATGAGAGTTCTGGGAAGAACTTTGATCAGAAAATACATAGTTCTTGTAAGAAAAGGTCGAGACGATTTGAGGATAAAAGTCTACCTTTCTGGCAAAATGAGGCCAGAGAAGATGCTAATTTCGAAGAATTCAATGCCACACACTTGACTTGGGAAGAAAATATGAAAGAGGATGAGAAAATTTCATCTTCTACATCTAATCCAAAAGATTCAGAGAGAAATTCAATTTCAACCAAAGAGATTTTCAGGGAGAGGTCTACAAGCTTTAGGTTAAAAGCAGAAGAAAAAGGCTTTGGTATGTCTGATGCAAGGAGAAAAGAAAGGGAAGTGAATGGATCGAGTTTAGGAGAACATGCAACTAAAAGTTCAGTTATGTGTAGAAGCCTGTCTCTGCAAGAAATCTGCCAAATGGGTGAGATGATGGGGCTTCGAAGGGATGAAGAAGGAAGCCCTTCAGCGAGCTTTAACAAACTTTCTAAGCTAACTGAAGAATTGGACTTGAACGCTAATGGTGACACAAGTATAGCTTCCAATTGCAGGGACCTTGATCTGAACGGTTATGAGTGGAGTAGATGAGGTTTGTCATGACGACTAGCATTTTAGCCCATCAGGAAAGCTTTAACAAACTTTCCAAGCTGACTGAAAAATTCTTCTCTAAAGTTCATGGTGACACAATTATGAGGAGTTTGATTTTATGGTTACAGGTGAAATGGATGAGGTTTCTTGTAGTGGCTCATGCGAGAAATTTCTGGCTTCTATTTCTGATAAAAAACCTCCATTAGTTAGTCAATCCCAGTTCCTTCAAGCTGAATCGGGAGTGCAAGCTTTAGTTTCTTGATATTATCTGGAATTTGAGTTAAACTATTAATAGAGAGCATGTTTCTTTCTTATTGTAAGTTCCATCATGTACATGTAATCCTATGTAAATAATTTCTATAGAATCATCATATGCAATAGGAACCTTGTATATTTCTTTTTTCACGGAATATAAATCATAATGATGTCTTGCTCATTTGCTTGTGCGAAAGACTTTAATGTTTGTAACATGATATTTTTTGGAATAAATACAGACTGTTGGGGATTGCGTACTTGAGTCAGTGTACTTAACTTTTTTTTTTTTTTCCCCAAAGAGTTGTCTGTTGAGTATTGATTGGAAACTACCTTAAACAAGAAAATGCATGATGTTGAGTAGGAATTCAGCTCATTTTGGGTATGGTTGATCGATATTTTGTGTTGGATTTACTCAGTTTCTTCTAATCTGGCATAGGTATCCATTACATTGGCACTGACAACTATGATGTGTGTATGGAAGACTGTAAAATGCCCTGCAACCTGTGCCTTGACCACCGCCATGTAAAGTTTTAAGGATTGGCATGCATTATTTCACCAAATAAGAAATATATTAGTTATGTATTTATGCTCAAGGGAAGATGCATACTTTACTATCAATCCGTGTAACATTTAGCAAGTGGATCAATACGATGCATTTCTTATGCTGAGAGATAGCTAGAATTGTTTTCAAATTTTGGGCATTGGCGAGATATATTGTTAATGTATTAGTTCCTACAAGTAGCCCATGAAAATTGTCAACCATGGAAGAGTAATAGCCTCGCACAAGGACTTGAGCATAACCAATATACCTTGTAATGACCTTTTCCTAGACTGTATTGTTTATTTTTAAAATTCAAATATGCAGAAAGCGGTAATAGAAGTGGGAATCTAAACCTAGGTATGTGTCCAAATCCCTTTCAATACAAAACTTACCAGCCTTGGACAAAAAACTTTTGCAGTAATGGATGGCCATAACTATAGGAAAACCAAAGTAGGGTAATGTTATAATGGTATCCAACCATAGGCACAAAAGCAACCACAAGTTAAGCTTATCTACATTTGTAAAAGCAAAAGCTAAAGAATCCCATAGTGCAGATTGAGTATGACAAGCAATTTCAATTGTTGTAGAGTGGAACAAAATGGGGCATGTTGAAACACAAAGTGGTGAAACAGTTAACTAGATAATGGTCATGTTTTACTATTTAGGTAACACCTAGCGAAAATACCTCACAGGCCAAGTATACTTGCACCAAGTGATGCATATCTAGGCCTGTAGCTAAATTCAAAAGGCTTCAATAGGAATGCTGAACAACCTGAACAGTAAAGTACCCACTCTAGGTTGACCTATAATCATCAAAGGATATAAAGGCTATCTAAAACAAAATATATTCCTTACATAATGCCTATATCTTTTGCCTTTTACTTTTGTGGAATTATTCATTTAATTTTGACTATGTTCACTCTACGAAACTTTTCTGTAAGAAGAATCTTTACGTTGTAAAGCAAGAAAGGATGGTGAGATTGACCATGTCCAAATGGGCCTTAACAAATCTTCCCCACAGTGAAGGATTTGATTGTGGGACACCTTATTTTATTAAAATGAGTAATCAATTGATACAATTCTTCACTCAGTGTACCATTTTCTCAATAGACTTAAACTTAGTTCAAATCAAAAGTGGAAGGCATCGACTGGCCTGGATATATGCCAGAAATTGTCAAGGAGAGAATAGAGCTTTTCTCTACTCTTGTCTCCAATAATATATTCGTAATGTCACATTCAAGCATCTAGTTTTTCAATTCTATTGATTCCAATAGCCCACCGAAAGCACTAAAATAAGCTCCGGTCATTTATTTAGAATAAGAAAAACTATTAGGATAAGAAATTAGTTTACTTTAAAATATCATATTCCAACAAGAAGTTATTCTCAGGAATATAAGTACAAAGCCTTTTTAAACGAGTTAAGGGATGATCTCTATACTAGCAAATTGGTCAAGCTCATTAACTAATTTGTAGTTGGAACATTTTAAAATAATATTTATGTTGATAAAAGTTTTATAATGGCAACTCGGGGTGGTAGTAGATTGTAATGCTTTCAATTTTGTTAATAATTATGTAGGCCTTCATCAATAGCAGTCCGGGGTGTTGGTAGATTGTAATGTTTTTGACTTAATAATTAATGTTTAGATTTAAATATGATTTTCATATAACCTTATCATGACATTTTTATATGTAAAATTGACCTCCTTTTAGCCTTTTTTTTAATTTTTTAATTTTTTTGGTTTAGAGAAGTTTATCAAAAAAATTGTAATATTTTGGCCAAACGACAGAGTTGAAATCCTTTTTTCCGTCGTAATTTTTTTTTTCAAATCACATACTATAATGGAACTAGATTGAAGCTTTTTGTCACCAACGTGTGTGTGGACTATTGTGTGTGTGCATGGTACATGCATGTGTGTGGGTGGGTGCGTGTGTGCAGGTGTGCGCGTGTGCATGTATGTATGTGTGTGCATGCGTGCATGCGCACGCACGCACGTGCGCGCGTGTAAAGTGGAGTTTTATTAGACTATCATATGACTACCATATTTAAGGAGGGTTTATCGTAGTGATTTTTTGTTGAATATTCTTTAATAACCCATTGATTGGAGTTTTCCATACTACATAGTCGTTTGAATTCTTGAACAAGACATTTGTATTAAGGGCTACACAAGAGCCAAGATATTGGTCAACCACATCCATGCTTTAACTTACACATATGCCAAAACTTCTTGTAACTACCTAATTTTGGAACTTTTGTATATTCTTGTAGTGACCCAATTTTGGTATGGGATTAGTTAATTGCTAATGTGCTAGTGTGTTTATGTTTTTCTTGAATATTGGATTAAGTTAGGCTTTTATTGTTGTGTGTACCTTGTAGGGTTGTATTAAGGGTTTTGAGCGTTTAGGTAGTACTTAGAAATTGGTAATATTTGAGTGGCTCTATGTTACAAGAGTTATTCGTATTTGAATAGGTATAATGCCGACAACTTAATTATATGCATGTAATTGTGATGATATCATGTTGCATATTTAGGATTATTTAAACTATGACGTTCTATTTTTAAGTTGCAAAATGTCATAGGAATAGTTCGTAGTCATGTGCATGAAGTTGTGACTCTATTTTGTTAGCCTTAAATATTCACCGAAAATAGTACTATTTAATTTTTTGATTAAAAAAATGGCAATCAGTTTGAGGATGAGAGAGTTTATATGTGATGTGTTTTTTCAGTCATTGAAGCCATTTTTAGATAAAGTGATGTAATCACAGTTAAGGATCCCTATTATGGGATGCCTTAGACCGCACAACCCTCAAAATACTTAGTGGAATATACTATAATGCAAAACACACAAACAAAAACACAAAATATAGAACTCTAAACACAACAATTTTGATTTAATCACATAAATCAATACATGGCCATATAAATATAGTTATCTCATAAGTGAGATGCTCAACCAAATCTAGATTTTAAGATTTATGCTTGTTAACTTACAATATTTGCAAGTAAAGCACCACAACACAAATCACATTGAATCGACTATTGACATAAAATAATCAACACGATTGCTTGCTTATTCAGTTCGTAAAAGTCCTAACTAGAGCCTATACTATGCAGAGAAATATATATTTACTTTATCAAGACCTTAACACATTTAGCAATTGAAATAGAAGTAGGTCTATGAATTCAACACATCCATATAATACAAAAAAACATAGAGAAATCCCTAAACTAACTCCTCTTTATTCATATATAATTCTGCAAATACATTATAGTTCTCATATATAGTCTATCTCATATCGTTGATGATATATATTAATCCACATACTTCATTACACTCATATTTTCACTCATACATATTGTATGCAAATAAAGGATGTCCTAATAACAAGTCATTTTGTCTCTCGATAATGGGGGTATTTTAGACTAGGATAACAAAGAGGGCCACACTAAATATGCACACCTTAGATTGTAAATTGATGTACATATGGAACTAGGAAAGCATTACTCCACACTCTATGGGAGGTATAAAGTTCCAAATCCTAGACCTAGACTATGGCAGTGGCATCTAACTAGCTTCTAATTGTAAAATGCCAATAATAAGGTTACAAATTAAATGTTGATAAATTAGTAAGAGAACCAAGAGGTCCCAAGAGGTTTCGTGGAAAGATTTGCAATGATTACAAGTGAGGTCTAAGAGATCACAAAAACAAGATCAAGGGTTTGTGCAAGGATGGTAAGGTAAGGATTGGTCGATAAACAATGCAATAGAAAAGAGGCATGCTACCTTATCTAATCTACTACCTTATCTAATCTATGCATGACCACATCCACAAAATCCAAATTTGAAATGAAAGTAGAGGAACAATAGAGGTTATAAATACTTACCTACATAAAGACACCATTGGCACATTAGCTTCCCCCAAGGTCAACAACGCCTTATGAGAGAGAGTTGATGTGGGGGGACCAAAAGACAATAAGAAAAAGACCTAGGAACTCCCTTGATTGAATACTCTAATGACTCCAAAATCTTGGTAGATCATGACAAGTACAACTCCTATGATTGTAGATCCTAAGTACCCAATGCTCTAAGTGTGGACTCCAAAGAAAAAAAATATGGATGACTTCAAGACCTTCTAAGATGTTAGGGTAGATTCATGAGTGCTAGCCGATTCAATAAAATCTATTTTATTTTATTAAAATCAGAAATGTACAACTATGATAAATGACACATAAATAAAGTATAAATGTTAAGTAATTTATTTGGTAATTTAAAATGAAATAGAATGAAAGGGGAACCTGAATTGAACTTACCTCGCAACGATCCAAAATTGAACAGAGTGATGAAATAATGGAGCAGAGGGCTGCAATGATCTTCAAAAAATAACAACAAAGGTAGTTTTGATTAGAGTGGGGTGCTTAGAGAGGGATAGGGGTGCCTGTGGGCCCCTGGTCTATGAAACAACTCAAAATCTAATCTTGATATGGTTGTTAGGTCTTCACAGTACCTCATCTTCTGTCGGGTGAATGTTGCACTTATTTCGCTGATGTCGCCATAAACCTGCAATGAAGCATCACCTACAAAACCCCACACAAAGCATTAAACCCCAAAAAAGTAAAGATGTAAATTAAGGGTTCAAACCATTCTTAGCTACCAAATGGATGGACTTATGATTGAGCGTTGCACTACATCTTAGACCCAATGTAGTTTTATGTGCTTGTGTGTGCAATAATGTGCCTAGGTTTCCCTAACACTAATGATGCAAATATATATGGAAATAGCTAGATAACATGCAAAATGGTGGATGGAATAGAATGAATACTCCCCTTCATATTTAGTGTGTAATGTAGAATAATTTCCAAATGCAGTTCCTTGCACTATGTAGATAGCTAGCCCTTGATAGTAATAGTCCGCCCATAAGGTAGTATGTATGTTGTATTTATATAGGGATCTCTTGTTCAAATTTTGACACTAATGACCCAACATGCTGACTATTACCTAGGAGATGAGGGGAAAAACTGAAAAGAATGACCTCTAATAACAAAAATAAAATCAAGTGTGACACGGACCCGAATGCCTAGAATTAGGACCAGGGTGCCCTAGGTGCCCTAATCCCTCTCTAGGCACCCTAGTCAAAGACTGGTGATGAAAACTGAGTGAATATTGACTGATAGGAATTCCTAAGACCTGACGGGAACTATGTGAATGAGTGACAACTATACATGACCAACAATGATAAAGACCAACAAGACAGACAACCAAAATATGAAATAGGTCATTAGTGAATACTCTTCTTGCACAAGATCCATATATAAAACAACATACTTGGCAGTATAATAATAGTAGTAAGTGCATGATTTGTGACTACATTTTCCCCCACTTTATGTTGGTGAGTGAAAGCTCGGTAACATAAAGTAGTTAGAGATGTGTACCTGATAGAAATCTGAAGAAACCCATGTTGTAGAAGAACATGCAGATGTGGTAGAAGAGCGTTCCAAATGAAAACATATAACGTGATGAATAATGGACCAACGTGTTGATTCATGTAACGTAACGAGAGATATAATACTTTGATGAAGTGCACTAAATGAGGCTGATGTTTTTGATATGGAATGATTTACGATTTCAAATTTTATATGATTATGCTTGTAATGCCTGTTTAAACAACCACTTGAGACCCAAGAAAGAAACCTAGGGTTAGCTAGAAAATTATGGGATATTTTTTTTTTGTTTGAAGTGTCTACAACCAGGTTGCAAGACATCGGTTTTCACTAACAGGTTTCGGAACAAGACCAATTTACTACAACATATGTTCCCTTCATTAACTAATAACAAGTTCACAAGATTCAAATTTTTAGGGTTATATGTTTTAGTTAGATTCAGGGAGTAATTTACCCCCATACCCACTCTCTAACAATCTCTATGTTTCAACATAATTTTTCTCATAATCAACACTTCCAAAATTTTCCTAAACCATTCCCATTGGATGGGAAATTTTCTCACCTTTTCGGTGATATAAAGAAGTCCTCCTAACTTCTTATATTTCTCAAGATATGGGCGGGCAGAGTTCCTAGGTCAAACTTTCCCCTAGGGGGCATGTGTCAAGAGGTGGGGAAAGCACCTTAAACTAGTCGGCGGGTCGCAGGATGGCTTAGGGAATTTTCCCCACAGTGTGAGCACAAAGTCACAAGTCCTCTCGTGCCTCCGCGGGCCCCCGATGGACACGCATCGAGCCCAGGTTCAAGCGGGAAAAGGGGCAAGGGATTGGCGAAGAAGCGGGGGAGATTGGCAAATTACGCCGAAAGGAAGCAAAAGGAAAAAGGGGATGCATGGGTCTGTGTGCCCATGGAAGAAGTAAAATCCAAGGGGAAGACAAAGTTGTGGGCCACGGGGAACATTTTACAAAAATTTTCCAAAGTCAAAAAAAAAAAACTAAAAGAAACAAAGGGGTCTGCCCTCCCCGCTGCCACCCAAGGTGCCACGTGGCACCTTCTCATTGGCTGCGGGACGGCAAGACTAAAATGAAAATGTTTCCCAAAATTTTCAAAAGGTTAAGGAAAAAAGGGAACCGCGCCTCCACCGTAGCCGCAAGAGGACACGTGGCGCCCTTTGATTGGCTATGGGCCGGCGGAGGGAAAAGTGAAAATTTTCCCAAGGTAATTTTTCAAAAGATAAGTTTAAGTTTGGTCCACCCCTCTGAGGTGCCATGTGGTAGATCCTGATTGGTTGAGGGGTGGCATGAGCCACGGACTTTATGTGGAAATTTTTCCAAAGTCAAAAATTAATTTTTTAATGGTTAGATTTATTTTATTCCTTTTGAATGCCAAATTGAAGTAAAACTTCAAATGGCCATAACTTGAGCTAGAAAGCTCAGTTTTGGGAAAATGAGGAATTTTCGGAAATCTCTTGATGTCCTCTTTACACAAGAGTCATCAATTTTGGAATTTGATGAAGTTTTATGTGGTCAATTTTGAGAAACAAATCTGCAGGCTTTTAATTAGTGAACTGGCAGTTTTTCAACTTCTCAATTTGGTTCAAATTACGATCTCCTCCTTCACTCAACATGTCAAAAAGACACGGGGGATTAGTCTAGTGAGGTTTTAGAGTGTTTTAGAGAAGTTAATTTTCTCAATTTATTTCAATTTGTATTTTCCCAACAATAGATAGAAAAACGACCCAAGAAGGGATTTGATTGGATTTTACCATGGTTAGATTGTTTTCTTAAGTTTTCTTTGTCAATTTGAGTTCATTTAAGATACAACATACTAAATTTTATCATCTCTAGGTTAATTAATGTATGCAGGCCTGAACTGTACATTTTTATTAAAATGAATTGCCAGTGTAAAGTTTATAACAGTGATCTTTTCTTTTAAGTCTGTATATCAATTTTATCATTTACATGTGTAATAACTTGTTTCTAAACTAGTCTAATACATTTTCTTGTTTAAATAAACCATTCAATTCCAAGTTAAATTGCAGTTCAAATTTCAAAATTTCAAAACATTTTAAAGGAAATACAACATTGTCTTTTCTTCACACGCATTCTTCCTTTACAAACAACAATCTCATTCTTTAACAGCAACTCAAATCCAATACACAATACAATTTTGAGAACTAATGCAATCCTTTATTCATTTCCAATACAAATTTACAATTTTCTCTTTTCCATTTGATTTCTAAATGTAATTTACAAACTATACAACATTCTTTTTTCAAAAACAGAGAGAAGCATATAACTCTTTACATTTCACTTATCAAATTCAATATATCTTCAATTACAAATCCAATCATCCACTCCAATATAATTGTCTTCACATTACAAAGTGGGAAGGATTAAAATGAACTTTCTCACAAGAAGGGACTGTCAAACTACACATTTCTTGACTTCAAAACAACAACATGCTCCATTCCTTCATCTTTTCATCTTGATCACAACAAGGAAGGGGGAAAGGCAACGCTCTCCACCCAACCAAGACATCCAATGAGAAGGGAGAAGCCATCCTTCCTCATTGGCCCCCAAGCCCCAACCATATTGAAATAAGAGATGTAATACAACACATGGAAACAATGGATTCCACAAAAACATGCAACATTTTCATATTTAAACAACATAGTTCAAGAAGAATGTAGTTCTTAACTACATTAAACACATACACACAAACATTGAGGCTTCATCAAGCAAGCCAAGAAGAGCAAGGAACTATGGGGAAACTACTTATGCCTCCCAATTAAGAATTGGGCATCCACCAATAATCATACCACCAATATCAATATCATATCCCATAAACCTTATGCCTCCCAACCCCTCCTTATGCCCCCCCAAAGTTTCTCCCTTATGCCCCCCCGCCCCAAGAGTAAGAAATGAAAGCTATTTCTTTTCCATGGTTGATCCCAATCCAAAAATACCTCCACAATAAAAAATGATGCCATTGGCATTCCCTTATGCCCCCCCATATGAAATCCCCATAGCATTCTCCTACACCATATCCTAAGCAGTCTACCCAACCAGCCAACACACACATAACAACAATCACCATTTCCATTCAAGCATGCAAGAGAAAGAAGCATTTTAAAAAGGATCAAGTTCTTACCTCTCCATAATGGAGTTTGTTCCAAGATCAACAAGCTTTCCAAATGCCAAAATGTAGTCCAAAATCAGCAACACACAACATACAATGGTCTCCAACTTCTTCCACCAGCAAAACTCCAAAACAACAAGAAAATTCACCCCCCAAGGAAGGTATGCAAAGTTTCAACAACCATCCAACAAGCAAGGAGTTTGAAATTTTAAAGGAGAGGGAAGAGAAGAGGATGATGTGGATCCATGTGGGATGCCACATCATCTTCCTCAACCCCAAAAACAAAATCAACACCATTCACCTAAACATAATAAATAAAATGACAAAACTTACACACTCCAAAATAACCCATACCCCAAAAGGACTGAATTTAAAACATGTAAGAGAAGTGCAATTAAAACTTACAATATGTCAATTCAAAATGTATTATAAAATCCTAAATTTAACCTCCAAACCATAGGTATGGTTGGTGAATAATTTTAAGAGGTGTGGGATAAGTTTAACTTGTCCCACAAGCCTCCAAATATAGCCTCCAAGGACAAATTCGAATTTCCCAGAGGATGAAGTGTTTCACACTCCAAAAATCTATCTTACATTCTCTTACATATCTATTACACCTTCTTACACATTTCTTACAACATTTCTTACACACTGTTACAACATTACATTTAAGATATTTAAACAACTTCATTAATTACATTCTTATGACATATTGATTTATTTATTTTAACACATGATTATTCACAACATTAATACAACATATAAAATAACTAATGAAAAGGGGTAACACATCACAAAATAAACACATGCAACATTAATAAAGAAACCACATTAATCAAAACATAAAACTCCATGGTCACAAATAATGGAAATCACCCTATGGAAATCCCTAACAAAATACAACACACACACACACAAACAACAGTTGCCATGGTGACCTTGTTGAATTCACCCAGAATTTCAATATGGTTAGTCTCCAGTCCCCTGACATTGTTGTGATATTTTAACCTAAAATGTAAATACCTCCTTCTACCTTGTGGCCATATCAGAACATCCAAAATGATATAACAACATCTCAAGATCGTCTAAACATATGAATCACAACAACATCAAGAATTAAACATTATCATTTTTAATTAATTAATCAACTATATAATCATCAATAATCTTCCAGATTCTGGATTCACAATGGTCATTTCAAAAAAGAAAAAAAGATTGAAAGGTTTTGAAATGGTCCCAAAATCACTATATAGTGATAAAAAAAAGAAAATAGACAATTGGGACACCTCTACTTCTAGAACAACTAGGTCTTCTGCTAGACGAATAGCTCATTTTGGAGGAAGTTCAAAAAGAGGAAGACCTTCTAAAAAGACTCTTAGATCTAAAAAATGGAGAGGGATATTGCAGATGGTGTTCAGCGTCAGCTGAACCAGCAAGCAATTCCAACCACCAATCACTCCAAATGAAGATTATTTCTTGGAATATCAGAGGCCTAAATGGAAACTCCAAGCAAAGAACCATCATGGAGTTACTGGATTCCAGTAATCCCAGCATTTTGATTATGCAAGAAACTAAGATGAAAGCAAAGACCTTTGATACTATTAAAAAGAATTTTTGGGATAACTCTGAAATGGAGGCTGTTAACTCCTAGGGAGCTTTCGGAGGACTGGCTACACTTTGGGATAAAAGACAATGTACTGGTAAGATTCTCAATGATAATATTAATCATCTTGCAATCAAATTTGTCACTATTGAGAATAAGAGTGAATGGATCTTGTCTAACATTTATGCCCCTAACTCAGCTAGTGGTAGAAGAAAACTTTGGGTTGCTCTTAAAATATTTAGAAACCAACATTGCTCTGCTAACTGACTTATTATGGGGGATTTCAAATCCCCACTAAACCCAGGCGAGAAGTTTGGAGGCACCTCCACCTTTTCTAATGGAATGGAGGATTTTACTGATTTTATTGTTGAACATAACCTCTTAGATGTGGATCTTCATGGAATAAGTATACTTGGAATAATAGAAGGTTGGGAAAGGAGTTCATTCAGGTGAGATTGGATAGGGCTCTAATCTCAGCAAGCTGGATTCTCAGTCAAGACTTCCATCTTTCTTCCCTACCCAGAATTGGATCAGATCACAATCCGATTGCTCTAAAATTTCTCAATTGGACTAAACCCACAAGAAGCTCATTCAAATTTGAAAAGATGTGGATGGAGCATGACGGATTTCTATGACAAGAATTCAAGAATGGTGGAACATTCAATGTGAAGGCACTAGATCATGTTCAGTTTAGTTCAGAAAACTCAAAACATGTCAAAAAGCAAATCAAAATCTGGAATAAAAGCGTCTTCGGCAAATTTTTTGACAATAAAGCAAAAGATTAGAGAAGAAGCTTCACCCTTCTTGAGAATTAAAAATGGCATACTATGGGCATGGATCAGCTGAACGATTAGGTATTTGAAAAGAATCTCCTTTCAGAATATGCACACCATCAATGCCTATGCAAGAGGAACTTTATGGATGTCTTAAATCTAGGGCAATTGAGCTTAAAGAGGGGGATCAGTAACACCAAAGTTCTTTCACATGACCACTTTGAAGCACAATTCCTGTAACAGATCATCTTAGAGGTTTCTAAAAAAAATGGGAATATCATAAAAGATCCCAATAACATTAAGAAAGAAGCGCTTGACTTCTATAAAAATCTTCTTGAAGAGAGAAATGTCAGCAACTCTGAAGCTATTTCCTTTATGTTGGAGGCCATCCCTCAGAATGAAATCGAAGACCAGAAATTTAGAAGCATCACTAAAGCAGTCACACTTGAAGAACTGCAAAAAGCTATTTTTTCTCTAGAGGGGGATAAGGCTCCTGGACCGGATGGGTTCTCTATTATTTTTTTTCAGAAGTTCTGGGAAATCTGCTCAGGAGGATCTTCTCAAAGCGGTAAATGAATTCTATAGAACGGGAAATCTCTTAAAAGAGCTTAATAACACTCACATTGTGCTAGCACCTAAAAAAATGGATGCTAAAGATTTCAAGGACTTCAGACCTATCAGTCTAGTAAATGCCATATATAGAATCTTCACCAAAATTATTACTACTAGACTACAGCTCATAATGAATGATCTCATCTCAAGGCAGCAGAGTGGCTTTATTAAAGGCAGGATTATACAAGACGGAGTGATTATGGTTCACGAGACTATACATTCCATGGAAAATAATAAAAAGGCAAATATGGTCCTTAAGCTTGATATGAATAAAGCTTTTGACAAGGTATCCTGGGTCTTCCTTGACAAATTTTTAGCTAAATTTGGGTTCACGGAAAAATTTAGAAGAATTATTAAGTCTTGTATATCTACAGCCAGATTCTCTGTGGTTGTTAATGGGGAGCCTGTGGGCTTTTTCACCAGCAGCAGAGGTCTTAGGCAAGGAGACCCCATTTCCCCTTTACTCTTCATTCTCTTGGCTGACAGCCTTAGTAGAACAATTGGCAAAGCGGTTAAAGACGGCCTTTTAAATGGCTCTAAACCCACTTCCATCAGCCAAGCTGTCTCCCATCAACAGTTTGCGGATGACACTATCCTTCTTCTTCTGGCTTCAGTTGTGGAAGCTAAGGCTATTAAGGCTTTATTACAGCTATATGAATCTACTTCTGGGCAAGAGATTAATTATGAAAAAAGCACCATATTCTTCTTCAACACTCCTGAGGAAAGACAACTCAAAATTGCTAAAATTCTGGGCTGTAAAATAAGTGCACTTCCAACCACCTACTTAGGCCTCCCTCTCGGCACTAAGAAAGTCTCTTACAAGGTGTGGGATGATTTATTGGAGAGATTTCAGAAAAAAATGGCTGGTTGGAAAGGTGCCACTTTATCTAGTGCTGGTAAGTGCCTACTCATTAAAAGTACTCTTCAAAATCTGCCCATCTATATCATGTCACTTTTCAAAATCCCATCTTCCTTCAGAGATAAAATTGAGAGGATTCAGAAATTTTTTTTATGGCAAGGCATGGAAGAGAAGTTCAAATTTCACTTAGTGGCCTGGGATAAGGTCTGCACCCCGAAGTTTATGGGAGGGCTGGGCATAAAAAATATTGAGAAAATGAATGAGGCACTCATTGCTAAAATGGGCTGGAGAATGCTGTCTGAGAAACAACCCTGGATTGATTTAATTAAAGAAAAATATTTAAATCATCAAGTTGTTTACTCCTATCTGCATGATGAGCACCTCCCCTGTGGTTCCATTTTTTGGAATAATTTGGTCAAGAGCAGAAACTTCATCAAGCAGGGCAGCAAATGGAAAGTGGGGGATGGCAGGGAGATAAACTTCTGGGAGGATAATTGGTTTAGTGGCAATCTCTTGGACAGATTTGGGATGGCTAAGGACAGTCTAATAAGCAAGTATGGTATTAAAATCAAGGATTACATTGAAGGAAATGGCACCAACAAGAATTGGAAAAAACTTACTGTGGAGCGAATTGATCTGAAACAAATTACTTCCTCCCTTCAAGATCATTTAGATCTTATTCCATTAAGTCAGCTGGAATCCAAGGATGAGTTGGTTTGGAATAATTCCCATGATGGGAACTACTCAGTCAAATCTGGTTATATCAATCTCTTTCATAGTAATCAATCTGATTTTAATTGGAACAAGATTTGGATGTCTGAATTAACTCCCAAAATAAATTTTTTCCTTTGGCTGGCCATCAGAGGTAGAATTCTTACCACTGACAATTTGATGAGAAGAGGATTTATAATTCCTAATTGGTGCCATCTTTGTAAGAATGACTCTGAGGATATCAGCCACCTGTTCATACATTGTGATTATGCCAAAAGAATTTGGAACTTTGTCCTTTCTAAATTTTAAGCTCTCTGGGTGATGCCGAAGAATCTTAATCAGCTATGGAATCAATGGAACCCACCCTTCAGACATTGTGTTATCAAAAGGATCTGGAAATTGGCTATCCCACATTTAATCTGGAGGATTTGGAAGGATAGAAATGATATCATTTTCAGAAATAAGAAGCAAAACTATAAACTCAGTATTGGCAAAATTTCTAATGGTATCAAAGAGGATATTGCCAGATTTAAACCTCCCAAGAACAAGAGTTATCCTGAGAATGAAGAGTACATCTTATCCAATTGGCAGATTGGAAATTGGAGCAATCCCGGGAATAGTATTGATAGATCTTCGATCAAATGGCATCCTCCTGATTCTAATTGGTACAAGTTGAACTTTGATGGGGCCTCTAAGGGAAACCCTGGGACAGCGGCAGGAGGAGGAGCAATACGGGATCATAAAGGTAATCTGATTGCTGCATATGCTGGAAAAATGGGAGTTCAAACTAATCATTTTGCTGAAGCATTATCTGCTCTCTGGGGCTTGAGAGTTGCCCAGGCTAAAATATTCAGAACCTAGTTGTTGAAGGGGACTCCCTTAATATCATTAAACTTCTTAATCAGTCCTCATCTCCTAGTTGGAGTATTAAGGATTTTATCTCTGAGTCCATAAGCATCAGTCATACTTTCAATAACATCAGAATCATGCATACTTACAGAGAGGGCAATAAATTGGCGGATGCGCTGGCCAATTATGGCATTAATGTTAATTTCACCATCTGGGATAATAACAGCATCCCTAATCAGCTCCACAACAGCATTCATGCGGACTTTTATATGCAAGCAATCCCTAGAGATGAGACATAATCTTTGGATGAAGATCAGCATCAATAACACTCTCACACGTGTTGCTTTAATGAATATGATGATGCAAATAATATCAAATATTCATGATAGTAAGAATTATTTGGGGAACTCCAATTGGAGTTATTTTGATTTGAAAATCACGCATGCGGGATGTACTACAGCTGTTAAAATCTGGATTCATAGCTCCTCGGAAACCGATGGAAGTTGTAATGTGATTGTTGACAGGGAGAGAGCTACTCACACACGCGACTTCCCGCAGGCTCAGTTCAGCAGTCACGCAGCCGTTCGTGGGAAGAGCAACGGCTATAGTTTCCAGTTTTGTGCGGCTTACAATAGCAAGAAGCGGACAGGTCTCTACGCACACAGGCATCTGGGAAATTGTTGTAATCAGTCTATCACAGAGAAGATGGGAGGACCTCCCTGCCAAATTGAGCCATGCGCGGACCCCGACTGGAAGGAAAATATCGAGCTTTGGAACATTCTCAGCAAAGGTGGCTTCACCAACTTCATGGAAAAGGTGCAGGGACATGACCAAAGCATTTCTGTGTGTTTTGCTAAGGAATGGAAGGAGCGGACTGTTGACTACGGGGGACAGAAGATATTGGTCAATGAAGATCTTATTGCTGAAGCGACCGGTCTTTGTTTGGAGGGATACCGCTTCTTCAACAAAAGGGTTGATAGAGATGCTGAAGAAAGAAGATTTGTGGAGGGATCTGAGAAGCTCACATTTGGTACAGCGGGCCTACTTGTCAGCTCAATTCCTCCACCCTATGATGAGGTTACTCGCATGATGATTCGATTCATCTCCTTGGAAGGTAGGTTTGTCACTGTCCCTGCTAAACATCTTATCTTTCTAAACCACTTCCGTAGGAATCGATTGGTTTGCTTTCCCCATTATCTGCTGAACTCCCTTGAACGCTCCATTTTGGAGTTTCAGAAGCACACCCGGGCGGTTCCCTTGCATCAAGGACTTATTTTGTTGATTCATAAATGTTTCCTTCTAAAATACCCTGGTCTTCCTTCCTCTCCTAGCCCGGCTACCCCTTTGATGGGCTCTGCTGCTGTCAGCCCTGTTTCTCCTGCTGCCCCTGTCACCACTGCTGTCACCCCCCAGCCGGCTGTTCAAGCTTCTCCATCCATTCCCCCTGCTGCTGCTCCCGCCACCCACCTCGCCTCTACCTCTAAAAGACCGGTCACCAGGGCCTCCAGGAAGCTCAACCTTGAGGCTCTTGCTGTGGAGAAGGAACCTTTCGAACTAGAGATTGCACATGACCTTCTGAATATCAGCAGTGCCAGTCCCCGGGAAGTGCAGTTGGATAGCTCTTCAAAGAGGTTGGAGGCCTTAGAGGCTGAGATGAAACTGTTGAAGGATGAGGTCAAGAACCTGGCTAAACAGAAAGGCAAGAAAAGCATGGAGGGGGAGGGGAACATTGATAGCAGTCAGATTGAGGACATCTATAAGAAGCTGACCTCCTTAGACTCCCGCTTAGGGAAGGCCAAAACTAGACATGATTACAACATTTCCGCCTTTAGGGCGATTGAGGAGTTCATTGAGGGTCATGCCAAAAGTGTTTCCAACCTCAGCGGTGTCCCGGCTACACTTTGGGGCAACGAAAAAGAAAGCAAAAGAACCATTGAGGAGCTTGATAAAACTGATGCTGCCCACATGACAACTTTGGGTATGTTTCACACCTGGAAGAGAGTCAAGACCAGCATCGACAAAGCTGCCAAGAAGTAGTATTGGTTGCTTCTGCTGCTTCTGTTTGTTTTTTTGCTGTTTTTTTGCGGTCTCTTTACTACTTTTTTGCAGTAATTTTGTTGTTTTGTCTCGTTTGAGTAGCTATTTTTGGGCTACTTCGAGCTTCATTGTAACACTTGGATCTTGATCCATTCTCTCTGATTCTCACTCTTATTCAAGCTCTTTGGCTTTCTTTTGTTCTCAAGGGTATAGTCCCTTTCAAAAAACTATTTGCCAATAAAAAAAAATAAAAAATCTTCCATACTAGGTCTACTCACAATATCTAATGTCACATGTCCAAATCAACATCTATAATATGTCCATGTTAAACAGTACATGGAGTGATCAGTTCCCAACCCAATTTCATGTGTATGAAAAACCAGAGGATTTGGGCATACTACCGCTAGAGGAAGAGTGTAGGGAGAAAGGTGTGCTATTCTCCAACCTTTAACTACATCCTCAAAAGATTTAGCATCTGTAGACGAACATAGATCAAATTTTTAGTGATTTTGGATCTAGAGATTTTGATCAAATGTGTTGACCCATATAGGAGCAGTATAGGAAAGAAAATGATGTCCCATTGCTCCTACTCTAAGGGTGTCTCCATAATGTGTGGTGGCTTCCAAGTTAGGTCATCTAGAAGTAAAAAAAATGTAGAATAACTTCCCATGTTAGGTCATCTGGGAAAGTAATGAATGTAACTCCCAAGTTAGGTCATCTGGGAGGCCACATGTAACTCCCAAGTTAGGTCATTTAGGAGGCCAAATGTGTTGTATTGTATTGATTGAATAGTATGATTTTGATTGTTAGAGACTTGAATTTATTTATTTGATTGTTGATTGATTTTTTATTTTTGATTGTTTTACTCATAGAGATATTTTACGCTTGTTTCCCCCAGGTTAGGTCATTAGGGGGAATCGATATAAAATGATGAAATATCACATGGTGTATTAGTAAATGTTCAAAAATAATGAATTAGAAGTGTTGAATGATCACGTAGTGGTGTAAGGGGAATTATAGGATGACCCCAATTGTATTCCCCCCTTTCAGAAAAGGGGAAGTGATAATGAGAATGAACACTGAGCCAAAAGTAAGCATGTTAATAGACAGTGTATGATAGATATCACAAAAATATGTGTAGATTGAGTGAAAGAAAATGTTGAGGAGAAATATCATGTGTGTCATGTGTATGATACGATGGTAGGTGTTAGAATTATGAATTAAAGAGTAATTGCCACAAACATGGATAGAAATCAGAGTAAAAATGCTCAAGATATTAGCAAAATCATGCGACAATGTATTAGTTGAGTAGTGAGTGTAAAGTATGACCATATTAGAGTGAATAATGAAAAGTGACTATAAATAGTAAAGTGAAAAGTGATTAGTCAACTCATTTATCTTTTGCATGAGTGTGAGAGTGATATCTGATTGTGTAAGGATGCCGCAAGTTAGAAGCATCGTGACCTAGATGATTTGAGATGGTAGCGACCATTCGTGGCATCACGTATGATGATGAAAAGTTGGTAAGTGTGTTTTTTTGTCAAAATATGCATGTGTATTAGTCATTTTGGGTTATTTTTTGTGAAAGTGTGAATTTTGTTTTTCTTGGTGTTTGAGACCTAGACAAGAGTGGTGAAGGCGCTAATGGCCTTCAGGATAGGAGTGCCTAGACATGGGCGCTAGTGTCCTGCTCCTGGGTGCCCTAGTCCTGCTTCTGGGTGCCCATGTCTAGAAAGTCTGATTTTTGTCCTGAGCGATGTAAATGTGAAATTTGATGTGTAGTGATGTCATAAGTGGTTATGTTTGCATATGTATAGTGTTCTAACACATTTTTTGTTGTTGTTTTGTGGTGTGTAGAGGGATATCCATTCGAGGGAGTTCCATGGTGGTCACCACTTGAGTACATTTCTCAGGTTGGGTTTATCAGATGATGATTGGGAGGTTATGGACCATGTGTCAGCCTGCGACACATAGTGAGGATGGGGGATGTGCCCCATAATATGCCTATGTTGACAACTTTGTGTGAGAGATGGTGTGCAGACACTTATACATTTTGGCTACCTACAGGTGAGATGACAGTTACATTAGAGGATGTATATCACATACTACGATTACCTATTGTTGGTGAGAGGGTACAAGTCATGGCTGTGGAGAATATGGAGAGACAGATGAGGGTTGCTAGGTGGTATTTTGTGGGGACTTGAGTGCCTGTCGAGGCCCATATTATCTTGGATGTGATTTTGAGATCAGGGGTTCCATGCTTGTGGAAGTTTATAATCATGGTTATTGCATCATCGATCATAGTGGAGGGAGGTGGTGTGGGAATCTTATATAAGATGCATGATATTTTCCACTGGATAGAGGAGGAGAGTACTAGGTATGCCTGGGCATGATGTGTGTTGGCCCACCTGTATAGAGATCTTTATAGATTTACACAGGAGGAGCATGGAGGTGGGATCAGAGCTACTACATTATTACATGTATGGGCCTATGAGCATATAGCAGTATTGAGGCCAGTTGGTGGTCCGCGAGTAGAGTGGGCTAGGCCAGACATATTTTCTAGGAGATGGATTGGTGTGCATGGGTGGAAGATGGATACTGATACATATAGAGCCTTGATAGATCAGATGGGGCCAGAGGCAGTGATATGGAGGCCATACCGAGATTATGGAGGATGGCTAGAGGATGCAGTAGAGTTACGATGCATATGGAGGACTATGTGGTTGGAGGATCAGTTTCTAGGGGTGACTGAGTTATTTCAGGTGGATTGGGTATCTTGATAGTTTGGTATGGCCCAGGATGTGCCCCCAGAGCCATATGTGTGGGTTAGAGTTGTTAGAGCACCGAGGAGGGCCAAAGCTAGACCAGGGCCCACATGAGAGCAGCTAGTACCTCTCAGGCTAGACGAAGCTGATGTGGTGATAGATTTGATTGACGTAGATGATGCGGGGTGTATGGAGGCATACCATGCATGGTGGACAGTGCATCGATGGGTGTTTTTGTTTCCATTATTTGTGGATGCGGTGGGATTACCATAGGGAGGAGGAGTGGAGGGGAAAGCACATGCCCCCGACAACGTAACGGTGATGATAACAGAGTGTGAGTATCTATATAGTTATGTTGTATGATTGGTTACTTACTTATGTGATGGTTATGGTTGTCTAATGTGTTGTTCTATTGGTTGTAGGTGACACGTATTGGTCCTTGATTGTGGACACATCTATCCACACATTGACGTAGAATGTGCCCACTGACATACTTGTGGGTGGAGGGATGTTAGAGTGTGTGGATGACATTGCGGGTGAGCATGCCCATTTGTTTGAGCCAGTGGCCATAGCAGCAATGAACATGTACCATGCTATTGAGTGAGAGGGATGAGGCATGCGAGGAGACACGATGAGCTAGAGAGGTGGTGGGTGGAGGTCCTTTAGCACAGGATGTGTTTACACAATTTATTACATTATAGAGTCACTTTACAGAGCAATCTACAGAGGTGACACTACTACAGAGATAGGTGGAGAGATATCGAGGTCGCGATCAGTGACACAGAGTTAGCAGTGAGGCATCAAGATCTAGAGAGCACTTAATTATACTAGATAGTGACAATGATGATGAGATATGATTTGTATTGATGTATTTGATGTAGGGGAGTTTTCCCCCAGTGATGAGATGTTTTTTTGTGATTGCGATATGATATATATATTGATATATATATAGATATATATTTATTGGCATATGATGATTGTATTATGTGTGTATTGATGTTATGATGTGATGATGATGTATGTGATTTATTTATTTTCATGTATGATGATTTGATGTGTTGAGTATTTTTATGTTTTTGTAATTTGACTTGTAATAATGTGTTAATGTGATGATGATAGTATAATGTATGTGATAATATGAAAATGGAAATGATGAATGATAAATTTTGATGATAAAAGTATGATGTGTGTAATAGTAGAATGAAATGTATGTTAGTATGATGAAAGATAGGGGGAATATTAGTGATGCCCCCTAGCATATAGATGATGAGGTTCATTTAGATAAGACCCCTCAACAGTCAAGAATGAACCATGTAAAGCAAGAGTGTGTCATCAGGAAATGATTTGATAGAGTGCACTAGATGAGTCGATAGAGCGGGTGAAGAGAGGTTCTTATTGTAATAGATCCCTCAATAGTCATGTAAGAACCATAAGAACATGAGTGCATCATCAAGGGGTAGGTGATAATAATCACCTACCAAAGAACAAGGCAACGTGAAGTGGTGGAAGCATGTGGAATGAAATAGCATGAGCGTATGAACCAAACTAAATGTCATGTGGAGTGGCGGTGGGAGGTGTGAATGTGGAGGGTTGTGGAAGCCAATGTGAAGCAGTAGGATGATGTGATGGATGAGGTGGATGAGATGGTGTATGGATGCGATGGAGAGCGCGCATGAGTGACGACCTGTGGTGATGGACGAATAATGACCTTAGCACTAGAAGGAGGAGATAACTCAACTAGAGTAGTAGCTCATGGATGAGGGAGAGGAGATATGGACCACTCACATGAGTGAGAGCCAAAGGAAATGATGCCCTTATCCTCTAGCTGTTGTAATCAATCATGAAGGGTGAAGTAATCATTATCCCTATGGCCATTGATATGGTGATAGTTACAATATGGTTGATCACACTGACATTGTAAATGATGTTGTGGATGATGTTGGTTAGAAGGTAAGTGAATTAAATGCTCATTGAGAAAAGCACATGCATCACATCATGTGGTTGAGTGTGATGAGAGAAATGCAATGGCTCACGTGAAATAGGTGTAGAATATTGAGGTGTAGCCTACCATGGAGAAGTAGAAGGATGATTTTGTGATGTAGTAGGTTAAGCTTTCTTGTGAGGAGGAGATGGAGATCATGTAGGATGCTCAACTAATGGAAATGGAGAAGAACTAGATGATGTAGTAGTAGTAACAATAGGTGGAGGATCTATAACATGTGTAGCAATGAGGTCTTGTTCTAGATCAATGAATTTATAACATAGAAGTGTGAATGATTCACATGTGTCATATTGCAATCTTTGTTTTAATGCTAGAATCAAACCATGAAAGAAGATAAATTGCTTCTCTAGATCGATAGGTTGAAAGACTAATTGGTGCATACAAGCATTGAATCGTAAGATGTAATCCATGATAGGTTATGTTTTTCCCTGATGTAAAGTAGGTAGATGATCATAGGTAACTCTAGGGCCATTGTTGATGATAAAGCGATAGAGAAAAGCTTCTTCCATCTCATGATAAGTGCTAATAGATCCAAATGGTAGGTGAGTATACCATTGTAAAGCATCATCGGTAAGACTATGTCAAAAGGCTTTAAGCAATAATCGATCATTAGAATATGAAGCCATAGCCATATGATAATGTTTGAGATGCAAGTAGGGGTTTCCAGTACCATCGAAACATGAAAAGGTAGGCATGATAAAATCCTTAGGAAATGTTGAGTTATGAATCTTCTTAGGAATAGGGTTTTCATGCAATGAATTGTTATCAATGGAAGCATAATAGGATTTTCTTTCTAATGTGAGTGATTGAACCTGAGATTGTAAGTGACCCACAACATGCATGAGAGACAAGATATCTTATGAAGGAATAGTAGAGGATGGAAATAATGTGTTAAGTGGTTGTAATTTTCCATTGTGAGTAATCATAGGGATGTGAGAGGAGATGTAGGAGAATTTCGATGCTAAGGGCACACTAAGTGTAGGTTCCGAAGAAGAAAGGGATGATGAAGGACATGGAACGTCCATAGAAGTGGCAGGACTAGCATCAGAAACATCCCTAGGAGGAGTGTCAGATGAAGATAAAATGATAGGAGGTGATGAACTAATAGATGGAGATGGAGATACAATATAGGACGAGATGAACTAATGATAGTGAGGAGATGAACTAATAGATGGAGATGAGTCATGCATATTATTAGATATAACCTCAGAAGAAGATGACAATGGAGTAGGAGATTCACACTCAGTTGTATGTAAATTAGTAGACTCATGACTATCAATTGTTTTGTCAAAATCAGAGAGAGACTCAGATATGAAAATTTCATCAATTGGATCATGGATCATCAACATAATGTGAATGAGCATGTGAAAAGTATGTGATGGATCATGAGAAGCATTATTAGAAATAGGAGAAGCATGAGATGTATTCTATAGTAGTGGTATAACTAGGAGGAGAATCATTATGCACATGTGTACTAGTGTCAAGACCAAGCATGAAATCAATAAGAGAGTCATCTAGAATTTCCTTGGAAATGTGAGAAGGAGGATCATGGCTAATTGTATAACAAGGTCGAATGAACCAGAAATGCTAGGCTAATGGGACATGATGCTAAAAGAAGAATTTTTCAAAACTAGTAGGTATATTGCATTCATTAGCTAAAAGTTGTTGAATATCATCTGACATAGTAACATCATGATATAGATCGTAAGCTCAACTATAGTTGCCTCATCATAGATAGGATTGATACTAACATGAGGCATGATGAGCCGAGAAGGAGAAGAGCTATCCTTAGCCATTAGGGTTTTAGTGGATCCTAGGGAAAAATGTTCTAAGCTATGGGTTCACCAAAATGATTCAATAAAATTTGAATTGTATTAAAATAAGTAATGTACAACTATGATAAATGACACATATACTGAAATATAAATGCTAAATAATTTATTTGTTTAATTTAAAATGGAAATAAAATGAAAGGGGAAGGTACTTACCAAATTGTATACCTCGAAGTGATCCATGCTTGAAGAGTGATGAAATAAAGTAGAGTGTCGCATTCATATTAAGAAAATAGTAGTCTGTTGGGGTTAGCACACCAGTTGTACAAACAATATATCAGATCTAAACATACATGCAAATAAAAGCAGATATTCTACCAGAAGAATTATACAAAACAAGAGACATAAATCAACACTAGATTTAACGTGGTTCACCCATTGTGGGCTACGTCCACCAAGAAACAAGCCAATCTATTATCCAAAGCTTTGACAAGATATACAATGAAGATTTACAATCTTCCACACCTCTCAGATGTTCAATACTTTCTTTCCTCAAGCTTTTTCCTTCTTCACCAAGAATTCTCTCTCTCACAACTCCTTTGCAAGTTCTTGTAATTCTTGTTAATCAATCCTCTTACTTCTAAACCCTAGCTCTATGCTTTATATAGTCGTTTAAGACTTTAGGGTACTTAGCCATGAAATTACATTCATTAAATCTATTCCAATGTTAAAAATAGAATAAAACCCGAGAGTTAATTAAAAGCTCGTCGCACAGGTAACCGATGTCGGTTCTACCCAACTGTCGTCAGATTCCAACTTGCCCTGACTGATGAAAGTCACACTCTACTAATGGTCCGTATATCCTGGACCAATGCCGGTTACTGTATTTTCCAACAAGTTCTAATTGCATGCTAAAACATGAGTAATTTAGCTCGATACTCAACAATCTCCCACTTGGAGATTAATTACTGCACTATACCTTTATAATACCATTCTTAGTTCCTCCTTAGGCTTTGTTTCTTCCTCTTCAAGTCTCAAACTCAAAGAACAACAGAAGTGGAGTGTAGCTCTGACTTCTCCTTTGGTAACGTCTTTGTTAGCATATCTGCAGGGTTCTTGCTCATGTGAATCTTTTCCAGATTCAACTATCCATCTTCCAATACCTGTCATATGAAGTGATACCTCAACTGAATGTGTTTCATTCTTGAATGAAATGTTGAGTTCTTTACCAAATGAATTGCACTCTAACTGTCACTGAACAGTTCACAATTACTTTGCTCCTTTCCCAACTCTTCCATGAACCTACTTATCCATATCATCTCCTTGTTAGCCTCAGTAGCTGCAACATACTCTTCCTCTGTAGTAGACAAAGCCAAAACCTTCGGAAATCTCGAAATCTAGCTAACTATCATTCCACCTACTATGAAAATATATCCAGTAGTGCTCCTTCTACCATCTAGATCTCCAGCCATATCCGAATCAACATAGCCACGTAATGAAGTATCTGAACCTCCATAGCATAACTACATGCTAGATGTCCCTTTCAAATACCTGAGTATCCATTGGACTGCTTTCCAATGCTCTTTACCTGGATTAGCCATATATCTACTCACAACTCCCACTGCATGTGCAATGTCTGGTCTTGTACAAACCATAGCATACCTGTGACTTCCAACTTCTGAAGCATATGGCACTTGTGTCATGTATTTGACCTCCTCTTATGATGAAGGTCACTGATCTTTACTCAATTTGAAATGTCTAGCCATAGGTGTGTTAACAGGCTTTACATTCTACATGTTGAACCTTTCTAACACCTTGTAGATATAATCCTCCTGAGACAAATATAAGGAATGGTAGTGGTGTTTGATTCCTTAACTGGTATAAGGACATCATTATGTTGATAGAGCATGTTTTAGGTTTTGAATGGTGAGGGATCCACTTGAATGGTGTAGTTGTGCCCTTCATGTTCAAATTTTAAACAATGATGTAAGGTAGAAGGGACACAACCCATGGCACAGATCTAGGGTCGGCCAAGTAGCATATTGTATTTAAATTCTCCTTCTAAGACATAGAATAATATAGGAATAGTACAGGGGCCCACAAAAATGTGGAGAAGGATGGTACCGAGGGTGGAAGTCATGGTGTCCTTAAATGAATGCAACATAACTGGGTTATTATGAATGTAATTGGTAGGGATGCACATTTTTTTGTACACATGGGAGGAAATGATGTTGATACTAATACCTCCATTGATCATAATGCATCGAATGTGTATATTATCAATGTAGATGGAAATGAATAAGGCAGGGTTAGGATCATCGGATTGGAGAGGTACAATCTCTTCGTTAGAAAAACTAATATCAGAGACTTGATGAATGGTAGTGGGAGCAGAAGATGGAGGTGAAGTGGTGAGAGTGGCCACATGATGAGGAGTGATAATGACAACGAAGGTGTGGGGTCATTAGGTAGAACCTCAATAGATTGCAGGACCTCGATGAGGGCTAGATGATGAGACTCAAGGGTTTGGACGAGGTCATACAAAGACATTTTGAGAGGAGAGTGGTGCAGTTTTTTTTTATCATGGTAAGATGTGTGACTTTGTCAGAAATGGGATATGCCGACCCATGGATGGTGATTTTGGGAGTAGGTGTAGATGGAATGTTAGGTAAAGGTTTAGTGGATGGTTTTTTGTCTTCTCTTTTCCTTTGTCCTTTTATGCGTGAGTGGAAACTTGAACCATGTTAATCTGAGGAAGAGAGGGAGATGAATCGTGAAAGGTATAATGATAAGAAGGAAAAAAACCTAGTGCGGGATAAGAACCCTGTGAAATAAGAATGACACACTAGCATTTCAGAGGAGATATGGTGAGTTCTCTAATCCAGACCATATTTATCTCAAAGGTTAGAGGAGGAAAAGGGGGCTGCAGAGATGGAGGTGAAGGTTGCTGAATAGAGATGGGGCAAGGTTACATGGCGATATGTGAGGGTGGAATGAGAGCTTCATCCAAAAGGTCATCTTCTTCCAAGAGCTCTTCAAGAGAACACAATTGAAGAAGAATATTCTTAAGGGCCTTACAATTTTCAACATCATGTCCTGACACATGATGATAGGCACAAATCTTGGTATCGTCAAACCCTTCTGGTTTAGGTTTGAGTGGGTCATAAGGCTTGAGAGGTGGCAATGTGATGATGGAGGTTTCTAAAAGGTTAGCAAGGATGTTAGCGTAAGACCCTACCAAGGGATCACAATGAGAAGTGAGGGTGGGTTTGGATGGAGGCTTGGGTGACTTCTGTGGGAGAAGTGTTGTTAGAGGCAGAGTTGGTTTGGATGTAGGTTTAAGTGACTTCTGTGGAAGAGGTACTACTGGAGGTGGAGTTGGAGGTTGAGTAGGTTTAACTACCATTTGGTAGGTAGTGTGGTTATGGGCTTGGGTTGCTTCTTGGGTAAAGGTGTTGGGGGAGTGCGTGAGGTAGAAGGGAATGTAGAAGATGGAAGGGGATGGGTCAACCATGGTGAGAGTGGAGGTGTGGTGAAGGTAGTGGTAGGAGGAAATATAGGTTGTGGAGGTTGAAGAGAGGGTAAAGGCGCGGGTAATGATGAGGGCATGGGAAGTGGAGAAAGTATGGGAGATGGAAAAGGCATAGGTAATGTAGAAGGTTTGGGTGGGATAGAAGATTGCAGTGAGGATGTAAGCTGTTTCATTTTAAGTTTACTGGGGGAAGGAGGATGCTTGACCAGGGTTGATGGATGAGGACCTAAGATGGATGGAAGTGGTGAAGGTGAAAGAGGAGGAGTGGGAGAAACTGGGGTATGAGGTCTAGAAGGTTGGGTCTTCCTCTTAGGTGGGGGGATAAGCCTGGTGATAGTTTGGGATGATGTGGCTAAATCAATCTTAATGGGAGGATGGACTAAACTTGGTGTCAGCATGACCCCTAATGTAGTGGTAGGTTTGGGTGCAGATGCGTGTATAGGTGTAGGTAGAGGTTTGGGTGTAGGTGGTTGTCAGGGTAATGGTAAAGGTTTGAGTGTAGGTGAAGATGATGCAGAAGAGGCTACTATAACTAGCTCAGGTGTGATGGATTTAATGGTCTTGAACACTTTAGGATAAATCGTTGAAGTTTCCATAGATGACATTTGCATTTGAGTCAAGACAGGAAGTCACAAGGCATCCCCAAAGCATGGAATAGTTGACATAATCCAAGTGGTCAGCCAAACATGTGAGAATGGTGCAGAAGTGGAGGGGGTGATGTTGATTTGGTAGTAATCCCTATAAAGAATGTCTATGAGATAGGGAAATGGTTGGCTTCAGAATCTGTGGGTAGAAGATATGATATCAAATCGATGGGATCTTTAAAATCTAGTGGGGAATTTTCACCAACAGGAAGAGATGCCACTAGCGGGTCCTCTGTGGGCAGAGGAGGAGGCAAGGTTGATTGTATAGCTCTTCCTTTGGTGAAGAAGATAGTAAGTTGGGCTCTTCTATGGGTAGAAGAATGGGTAATGTGGGTTTCTCGATAGGTGGCAAGATGAGTGGGGTAGATGCATCTGAAGAGTAGGTGGACTCCTCTGTGGGTAGAGGAGTGGATGAAATAGGTTCCTCCATGGGTGGAGGAGATGGTGCAAGAATTTCCTCAATAGATGGGATGGGAGGAAATTGAGCAGAAGGAGCCAGTATGATATTAAAAATGGCATGAACCTCTCGAACGTTGGTATCATTAGTTGAGGTTTTGCCGGCTTGGTTGGATGAAGGGGTGTGATTTGGAAACAAACTTCTTGAAGATATGGAGGTTTTGGTTAGCCAGTGCATTGGGGTTATCCAAGATGAGATCTCCATTATCTAACATTTCTTGGATGATGTTTTTGAAAGTTATACAATTACCATCACTATGACCTCTAACACGATGATAATTACAGTAATCATTCTCCTTGTACCATGTAGGCACAGGATGAGAAGGGTCAAAACCAATATGTGTTTTTATGGGTTGAAGGGTGATTGATCTAGATTTTAGAAGCTTTTCCAAAATTGAGTAAGGTTCTCCAGTGGGAGTATATTTTTTTTGTTCCTGCTTGAACTGGAAAGTCTGAACATGAGAAATATTAGAAGAAGGTTTTGATTGGTTGGATGGATGAGAAGGGACAAATTTTAAAACCACTACGTTGGCAGATCCTTTCTCTTTAGAATAGTTATTTTGTGGTTTGGAAGAAGAAGAGGTGTCATTGGATTTAAACGAAGTGCTTTTGTTGCGCAATTGTAGCTTCTTCTCTTTGATAGCACGGATTTCAAGTTTTCGGGCCATGGTGAATGCCTCATCGAATGTTCGGAAGGTTTGAACTTGGAAAGTTGGAGAGATATGTCTGGCACAAGCTCTAGTAAACAACTCTATTAGTTTAGTTTGAGGCAATTGGAAAGTGAGTTGATTGATAAGGTTTTTCCAACGCGTGACAAAATTTGCGATAGACTCATCCTCATATTGTCATAACGATTACAATTCATTCATTGTAACCTTCTTGACAATGTTAATGGAGAAATGATCAAGAAATTTATGGGCTAATTGATTGAATGAGAAGATAGAGTGCCAAGGTAAAACACTATACCATTTTAAGGCTGGTCCTGTTAAGGACATTAGGAAAGTTTGGAGAAGCAAGGCATCATCATGAGTAATAAGATAAAATACATGTTTAAACCATCACAAATGTTGTTGCAGATCTTACTTGCTATTAAATCGATTAAATTTTGGAATTTCCTAATGTGTGGGGTACGGATGAATTGGAATAGAAGGGTGAATAGACTCATTACAAATCTCGTCATAAGTTAGAGAATTACGGAATCCCGAAACAGATGCTTCTATGGTCTGTATATTGTCCATCATCATTTTGATTAAATATTTAGTCGAATTGGATTGAGGTGGACCTCCAGTGGTATAAGGAGGTGGATATGATGAGTAGGACATAAAAGGGACACTTGTATATGGAGGTGTGAAAATTACTCTGATCTAATACATCTAATACATGAAATAGCTAAACAGACAATAATTAAAATCAGCAACACTATATTATTCTCACACTCATTTTTTATTTATTCACTATTTCATTACACTCCATTAGATAGGGATCCTCACAATAACCTTTGTCTGGTATGGTTTCAATCATATAATAATAAAACAATACTAATTCTAACTTACTAACTTACCACATACTAACCGAATTTTACATTTACTATTTACATTTACATAGGAATTTGGATATGATAATTAGGACATGTAATTATGACACCCATATATGGAGGTGTTGAGTAAGAAAATTGAGAAGGGGGGATATAAGTTGCGGTAGATGATGAGGACATATACCCCTGAATGGGAAGTGTAGGTGACAAGAGGTGGCTGAGACAAGGTATAGGTGGGAGGAATGTGTGTAGAAACCCTTGTGGTAATAGGTGGCAGAGTAGAAAGTATAAACATGACCAAACTATGAAAAGGGGTTGATGCAACTAGAGGTTGCGAGGTAATAGGAACTGATGAGGTGGAAATCCCTACACTATGGACCATAGATGATGGTGAGGTGGATGTCAAAGATGTGATAGGTGTTGTAGGTGCGGTAGATATAGAATATGTGGGAGTGATATGAGAAATGACAGGTGGTAAGGTGGAAGTAGGTACCACTACACTAGTGGTGGCCGATACGGAAGTGGGGGCCAAAGGAGGAGGGATGGATACAGGCATACCGTAAATAAGCTATCCTGACGAGTCGTGAGTAGATGAATGAGCTAGATAATGTTGTAAGGATGTGGGATTGTGATCAAGGAGTTTTTGAAAACTCCTCATCACCTGCATGTATATCAATAGGTGAGGTGGTGTTCATGGGTGAAGAAATAGAAGGTGGTGAAGGACTAGGTGGTAGTGGTTGGTGGCTAGCATAAAAAACTAGAGCGTTGGCTTGGTTGTAAGTCAAAACCATGTGAATGGTGGTAGAATAGGTAATCTGAGTTCTATAGATGGTACAAAAACATAGAAAAGGATAGCAGAAGAAATCTGGAAGGTGGAATTTGATCGCTGTTTTGATAGAAAAATAAAAACATAGAGACCGATGCCGGTTGGCTAATCAATGCCGCTAGAGAGGTGTAACTGATTCCAATTATAGGACTGATGCCAGTTAATATGAATAAATGGTAGATTCAAAAATCTTGAAATGAAGGGTGAAAATAAAATGAACTTGGAATCTGAAGATGATATCAAAGACTCAGAAATGTGATGAAGTGATAGAATAAGTCACATAAAATGTTTGTTTGTGAATTGAACACTATTTTGGGAGAAATAACCAAAACAACTGGGAACTGACACCAGTCAGTAAACCGATGCCAGTATGAAGAGGTAACTGATGCTTGTCACTGGACCAATATCGGTTACTGTGAAATCTGAGAGGAGATGAAAATTTGAATTTTTGGTAATTAAGTCAAATGAAAATACCAACCCAACAACTGAGTATGGCAGTGATGAGTCCTAACACGCCCAGAAATAAACTAGAATACACCAGTTGTGATGGTGGGGCATGAAGGATAAGAAAAACAAGATGATACAGTCTCACACCTCAAAACACAATCAATCAAAAGCTAACAAAACACATAATCCTATGCTATATATTTTATGTTGTGTGGCTTATGCCATTTAAAACTGACTATGAGTAGAATAGAGTTTGTGGTCAATGAGGGTTCCCTATAAGTAGTCTATGGATGGTTTCAAGTATGTTTTGGATAAAGGGACCCGATATACCTTTCTATATGTGTGGTACAACTCTGATATGATGACTGGCCAGAACACCAGTTGGATCCACTGCTAATCTGATTATTAGTCATTAACGGTAATTGTCGGGAAGGAAGATGTTTAAGAAGTGTGTAATTTGTTCAAGTGATTTGGTTTGGGATGTGTGTGTAATAAGTGAGCTACGCTTAATTCCCGCCAACCATCAACTGGTCATGACCTCCAACATATAGGTTGCAAATAAATTTAGGTGATTTAAATGTAACACACACAAGGATGAAATATAGAGATTTTTAAGACCAAATTGAAAGTTAAATTCTATGAGAGAAATAATGAATAGGTCAAGAGTATGACTTTCACTAATGCAATACAAAATAAAAATAAAGTGTTCTTTTTAACCCAAAATATGAATTTCACTTAGACAAGTAGAAGAAGAATAATTTTCCTAGGGAGAAATTTTAATGTGAACTCTTTCGAAAGGAAATAAACACACAAAATATTCCCTAAGAATGAACAATGCAAAAGAACCCAAATGATAGGGTCCCATTGGGCATGCAAAAATGTTTCACCTCAAAGTAATGCGATAAAACAGATAAGTAGGTAAAAGGCATAGGAGGAATACCCGTGTTATGTAGATGGTAGGAGGCATTGTGCGCACTGTTTACTTTTAATCCAAGTTGATTGTGTCAGCTTCCCTTTGGTTGGGAGGAATGACCTGTATAAGAAACTTAACAAGACCACAAAATAGTATTAAATTATTAATTTGGTTAGAGATCTTACAATTGTAAACTAAACAATATACACCGAGTATAAAAATATTCTTTCAAATTCATTCGGGATATCTTAATACAAGAGTGATACACATAAATAAGAGAATGCACTCCTTAATACAAGGAGTCAACAATCATCTCCAACTTCCCCTACAATCTCTCTCATCCCTAAGATATCTCCAACATCCCAAATATCCCTCAAGACTAATCAATGTGAGTTGTTATCACAACACACTCATACTAACTATATTATTAATATGAGTTATATTAACTCAATATTAATAACATACACAATATATTAATAATGTTACACAATATATTTGTAACATAAATAACAAGATTCAGAGGACTTCCTAACAAGGCTAGATTCGGGAAGCATGATTCTTCCTCGAATGGCTGTCAATCCTCTATTTAATACAATTTAATGTAATAAATAACAATTCCTATTGTAGTTGATAAGATTTATGTATCTCTTATTAACATACAAAAAGTGAATTTAAATCAATAGGAAATGGTTAAAATTAAATTCGGATGATTAATGGGCTGTTTGGGTCTGCAGGTATATCAGAGGCTGTAAGTGAGGTCTAGGTGAAATTAGGAAAGGTTTTGGGCTGTTTTGGGGAAGTCGTTAACTCCCTGTTATAAGAAAAATTACCAATCTCAGAGACTAGTATCAGTTAGTCAACCAATGATGATATAGGAGATAGAATGATGCCATTTAGTTAATTGGTGTCGGTAGGGGCAATTAGGTTAAAATATTTAAAATGAGAGTTTAGACCTCTCTGTGATTGCATAAAGAGCTGAGGAGGTTTGGGGAAGGATAAAAGGTGTTGATTAAGACTCAGCAAGGTACAAAGGGTATTGGGATGGGTGAAATGGCTCTGGTTGATAGAAAGTATGATAAATAGGTAGAAGGTAGTAGCGAGATATAGAGAAATTAAAGAAAAGCAGTATATGAAATGATTAAGATCAAACACACAAACTTAACATGTAATAATGATTTCCTTATATGATAAAATTTACAGATCTGAATGTGGTAGGAATGGTTGATCATTTGGAGGGGAATAATATTGTGTCTCATGCAATGTTAGCAATACATGTGTGCTCTTCCGTGTCAATCTAGAGCTACGGAAACAATGATCGGTTACTGGTGGAAGTGTGATGTACTTTAGTTCATCATCGGGAAGCCTGATTGCTGGAGACTTGAATGCCAAATTTGTGTGTGTGAATGAATTTGGTCTAACCCGTGTAAAGAGTTAGAAACTCATATTTAAGACTAACTGATGGAGGTTAGGGAGAATTAGTCTAAGTTACCAAAAATAGCCTGATATTTACCATTTTTGGTGTGATCTTGATTACTAATCTGAGTCTCAAGTGAGGATTGGAGCTTAGATAAGTGGGAGTGTTGTTGGAGAAGAAATAAGACTTTAATTTTAGGGTTTGAAAGAGTCTCAGTTGATTAAGATGAGTAGAGACTCAGTCTTAGTTAATCAATAGGCTAGGAATAAGTCCATGGTGAGATGTTTAGGTGATGTGGCTAGGTGAGATGTAAATTAACTTAATTAAAATAATCAAATTAATTAATACTATGAGGATTAATATTAATTTAGTTATAAGTGATTAAGTTAATATGCAAGTGTGAAAGGGGAGTATGGTTAGGTATATGCATTGCATTAATTAATTGAAGGGGACCAAAGAGAGTTTGACCCAAATTTGGTGTCTACACTTTCTTTATGTAGATAGATAGCTCTTGATAATAATAGTCCTCCCATAAGGTAGTATGTATGTTGTGTTTATATAGGTATTTCTTATTTAAATTTTGACACGAATGACTCGACATGCTGACTAGTACCTAGGGAGATGAGAGGAAAAACTAAAAAAGACCGACTTCCAATAACAAAAATAAAATCAAGTGTGACGTGGACTAGGATGCCAAGAATCAGGAACAGGGTTCCCTAGGAACCCTAATCCCTCTCTAGGTGCCCAAGTCAAAGACTAGTGATGAAAATTGAGTGTATACAGACTAATAGGAATTCTTGAGACCTAATGGGAACTGTGCAAATGAGTGACAACTGTACAAGACCAATAATGGTAAAGGCCAACAAGGAAGATGACCAGACTATGAAATAGGTCATTAGTGAATAATTTGCTTACATAAGATCCATATATAAAACACCATACTTTATGGTATACTAATAATAATAAGTGCATATTTTTGTGACTACACTAGCATGCTAGATATGTGATGGATGAGATGTGAAATGATGTCCATTAAAAGGGTATAAATAGGGCTCTAAGAAAAAGTAAATAATCTTCCTTATTAGATGCCATAAACCATGGTCGAGACTATTAATTAAGAAAAAGTGCAAAACAAACAACGTCAGTTATGCAAGAGGTATCTAAAATGGCCAATGCAAATGGGAATTGGGAATGGAGAGAAATTTGAGATGGCATCAACTAAGGTCAATGTTTTTGGCTCAAAAATTGGGTGTCACTATAAACCTCATGTATTTTTATGAACTAATTGAAATAAGGATTCTTATACTCATTAGAAATATTTTAAAAAGGGATTTCCAATTAATGTGATTTTGTAGAAGTTTGAATAAGGGAATACACTTGGAAATTTAGTAAGGTTACAAGTGGTTGTAAGTGATGTAACTGAGTATACCAAGTGTTCATGAAAATGGTTATAAGTATGTATAAAAGGAGGTAGCTAGTAAGGGATGTAGTAAATAGGCGTAAAATGAGGCTATAAAAGATTAATATAGAGGTATGAAAGCATGTAAAATGTGATATAATTGGAATACACACCAAATGTCTCTCATAAGTACCATTTTTGATTGACCCAATGCAACCCAAAGGATGCACATGACCATCTTAGTTACTCCTCACTCTCAACAGTATCCCTAAAGACACTATATTAGGGAAGTTAATACACTAACAATACTTGTGAAGAATAAAATCTAGTAAAGTGAAACATTATGTGTACATATGCCCCAACCACATATCATAACTTGTCACTACAAGTGTACATGAAATGGTCTTCAGGAAAATAATATGCAACACTAAAATCGAAATACTATAAATAATGCGTAGAACAAAAAGAAAAAAATGAAACCATAAAATCAAATAAAAAATACCTACCTATATGCATACCTTCCCAAAAGTGTATATAAATAGTGAATCACAAGTCAGAGTGTAGAAGGAGATTCAATGATAACCAAAGAAAAACAGGGAAAAACACTAAAAGATAAATAAGCAATATACCCTAGGCAAAGGTGCAACTCATGGGAGGATGAGTGAGTTGATAAGTCAAGATATTATTGAGTAAGAATTAGGATGTAAAAGGATAGTATTTGAGAATTTCAATCTAAAAAACCTATAAATATAAAGGTTATAAGGTACTAGTTGGCAAAAAATATCAACCATACTAATGGTCCTATAAAATAATAGGACGCTAAAGATGAAACACTCAAACTCACTAAGGTAACTAGGAGAAATATGAGAGAGGGGATGACGATGACCAATAGAACACAACATGAAAGCTAAAAGATGTAGAAAATACTTAAGTAGGGATGGAATAAGAGAATGTCCTTACTTCTATTGGGGTGAAATCATGTAAAAATTAGGAAAAAAGGGTGCCAAAAATGTGAAAAAAAATTCTATACTAGAATAAAAACATGTGAATGAGATGCCAAGACCAGAAATTTTTGACATCAAGGAGTGGAGGAACCTTAATATGTAGGAATTAATGAAGAAAAACAAGTGAAATTGATGTAGCCTAGAATTCAATAGTGCAAGCGCAATAGGACCCTAGACACGCTGACACATCACTCAACCTAGACTAAGAGCTCACCCGAAGCACACAAAGGTACCAGGTCCCTCTTTAGGGTTATAGTTGCAAGATGTTAGCATGATGAAGACTTAACACATGCAATTCCATTACTAACACATCATTCTACAAAGCATGCCGGATCTATATCTAAGGGGGAAAAAAATTAAGTATTAACCATGATGAGATCAAAAACATACTAGATTTAGAAACACACAGAACTAACAATTAGATTAAGCCAATATACTCCATTATATTAAACACAATAAGTATACAGAAGCTTCATTATAATAACAGTAGTATGCATGTAATAGATTTAGGAGCATAATCTCCCTATGTATGCATATTCACCATCATACATCCCTCTCTACTACGTAGTCTACTACATATATATAAAGATGGGGACTTTCCCTTCACCACTTATCCATTCCAAAAATAGGTCGCATGCTATTATTAGCCACGAACTGTTACAAAAACAACCACACTTGCAAGTGTGCTAACAATAGACCATTGGTAGTTAACTATAGTGATAGTCCTATTCCTAGCCTATATCCATGAAATGCGCTTTGTTTATGATCCTCCAAAAATAGCCAATGTGTGGCGCGCACGTCTCTGCCTCATTTGTTTTCTTAGCACACCATCTCTAAAAATAGACCTTCATGAGAAAAAATGGCTGTCCCGAAAAATGAACTTCTGCTCCATGCACGTGTTCTCCCAATCCATTTGTGCCTTTGAATATGGCCTGCTTTCCCGTGAGGACTTCTTGTGAACTTTCTGTCAAGTGTTCTTTGATCAACATTACCCCACAGTAATTTCATTGTTGCCCCGATAATGGTTATCTCCACAACAAATCAAAGAATAGAATAATAGAAATAATTTGAATGAATGAAAAAATGTTATTATCCTGCAATTTATTCTTCTACATCCTGTCAAATTAATTCAGGATATTCCTCCGTTATCTTGGCCTCCAAGGTCTGCCACTCAACGAGTGCTTCCTCTAATTTTTCTAGAATTTACACAGCAACGGATTCCAGTTCCTCCTTCACAATTTCTCCTTTCTGATTTTGCAAGACCAACACAATGTTGGACAATGTAGTCATCCTTCCCTCAAGCAAATCCATATTCTGCACAATGAGTTTCCCAAGCTCCTCTAGCTGATTTTTGTGTGGTTCTTAGGATACTGCCAGGGCCTCGCACTTTTTTTTAACTAAAGCTAATCTTTCTACATGCCCAATGTATCATCCTTCATCACTTTTTGGACTTCATTGTTCTCCTCCAAGGTTTTTATGTTGATGAGCACTTCTGGAGCTGTGTAGATGTTCAAGGCTTGGTCTGCCTTCTTCAGTTCTTCCTATAGCACTTGCAATAGTCCCTCATATGATGAAATCTTTCACATCACTGAATCCTTTTCTCGCTCTACATCTTGTGTTGGATCCTTTTTCGCTGGCTTACGCAGAGGTTCATCTTCAAGCACTAGGTCCACCAATATACCTACATAGTGTATTGCCAAAGGAAATGTCTTTGGTACCTTTAGCTCTAAGTGTGGCCTATCTCTTATGACATTATCACCAATTACCTTTGCAATGCTGATAAATACAGAATTATTTTTTTGTGCTGATTCTCTTTCTTGCGTTAGGTGTGCTATTTCCCCATCCTTGGTTTTGATCTCTTACCTTAGTGCCCTAATTGTGGCAGCCTTGTCCATATTACACCTTTCCACCTCTGTTGAGACTTTTATCAATGCATTTCTCACCTGTTCATCTGACATAACAGTAGGCTTTACTATTATGTGTCTATCCTGAGGTGTCTTTTTCAACCTCCTCGACACGCATGACTCTTCACACACATCAAAATCTGGTTCATCCATGTGTGTGTGCATTGACCATGATAATTGCTTCCTGGTGCACACTATAGCCATATCTTCATCCATTAATTCCTAACCATATAAGTCCTTTTGTGTCAGTGTGCTCTAGAAACAAGTGCAGAAAATTTTACCTGTGTCCTCAACATAACCCATGGCTAGTGGAATGTCCTCTCCACTTGTTCTTCTTGACCTAGGATGCTTATGAACTTGAGCCTCAAAATTTGGAACTTGTGTTTCCATGTCCTAAGCAGTCTTTGTATTTGACTCATTTGTTCTCTTTTCTTCCTCTTCTCCTTCCTTCATTTCTTCACCTCATTATCCCTCTAAGTTATCTGGAATTGTGGTAGAATTAGGTGTGATTTCCTCTAACTTTTATGCTTCCTCATTCAATTTGAGTTTCCTTCTCCTTTTCTCGGTTGTCTCCTTCTGTGGAGAGAGCCTAGGTGATCTGCGCACCGTCTGTAGAGTAGCACCTTGCGTCCTTATTCTCCTGAACACTCTCTTAAATCGGTGCTCTCCTTAGACTGCATCCAAGTCCTCATCATCCCCCTCTTATGGCTAAGGTGGTGTAGTTACGCACTCAACTTCATCCTTATTCATAGGATGTCTTCTACCTCTATGTTCCAAACCACCACTATCTTCACTCTCATCCTCCTCATCCTCTACTTTAATTGTCTCTGTGGGCTTAGGCACTAGAATATTCTCCATGGTATGCTTACCCTTTGGCAGCCCTGGGAGCACGAACTCATTCTCCATGTACTTGTTATTCTCCAACTTGGGCTTCAGATTGAAGGTACACCAGTGCTTCTCCAACATCTCCCACAACCAAACTTACTGGTTTAATGCTCAATACATCTGAAATGAGCCTTTCAATATATGCACCCCATCCTGGATACACATATTTCTTCCTTAGCATGTGGTAGTCACAATCTACCTTGTTCGCATTGAACGTTAGGCGTCGTGTGTCTATGAACATGTGTACTAATGCCTGGAAATACCTTGCTGTGAAGGAATATGGTAACTTACACCAAGGGATCCATGCTCCATCCCTCATGGTGAATCACACTATGTAAAAGTGTTAGTATACAATGAATTGAACTACCTTTCCAACCATCGAAGGTAATTCATTGGGGATGCATCATTCTTCTTCAAAGGCCATGCAAAGCCTATCGTATAACTTCTCATCATTTTTCTTGAATGGTTTGGTCATGGATCCTTCACATAGGTATTTTCTAAACTGCTCCGCCAGTGACTTATGCTCCATGGGATACTCCCATATCTTCTCTTTTGGTCCATCAGGTACTCTGATCTCCATGAACACTAGCGACAACAAAACACCTCTAAAGCAGATCTTTCCTCCTGTACATTCTTCTTTAACAATAGTTTCTACAATGTAACTTGTAATATTATAGATCACCCCTTTAGACATCCTTTTAACAATGTGTAGCCACATGGTGTTCACTTGTGAACACCTCTCTTGGTCATTTAATTTTTTCATAAGGTGCATGGATGCTTTCACAAATAGGTACTTTTTCAGTTTATCTATGTCCATGTTGTGGACCCTTTGTGTACCCCAGCTCCTTTCTGGTCTCCAAGATTGCAGCCTTGTCTATTAAATCATTCTTCAAATCTTCTCACGTGCCTTTCAATCCTATTACCGTGGAGATTAGCGTGGCTGAAATTCTGGCTATGTGTCTTGCAAAGTAGAAAAAATATTCATGCAGTCTACTCATGAGCCACTGGTACACGGGCTCATATTTCCGAAAGTAAGGGAGCTTGTATAGCTAGTAAACTCTAATCTTCTTCAAGATCTTCTCATCAGCATCATTGTACACTAACATGTCTTCTGCCGTGTGTTTATTCATCTTTGTGTTCAGCAAGGCATCAAGCTCCTTATTATTCTCTATGGTATGGTGGTTATACTCACTCACCTTACTTCTCCTTATGTGAGAATCCCACTGTTGGCCTACGATAACCCCATCTAGATATTGCATTTCAGAAAAATTACTTTCTGGAGCCATCTCCTCTTCTTCTACGACCACCTTCTTATTTTCCTTTACTCTTGATGTAACTACTTTCTTAGGGGCCATTTCTTCCTTGCAATCCTTTGTAAATACTCACCTCTTGAATTTTGCAATGTGTGAATCAAACCCTAGCTCGATTTAGCATGCCCTAGGTGAAATCATGTGCCCTCACTCCTCTCTATCACCTTGCTTCACTCAAACCCTTCACCACCGGGGACGAAAGCTCTTTCTACACACATATCTCTTTGTCATGACTAGCTACACACCTTTCACACCTCAATTCAATCACTCAGCTCTTCACACTTAGCTCTTTTTCAAATACTCTTAATCACAATGGTAAAAATGAACTTGCATCCCATCCTTATATAGATTTTCAAATTTTTTGATGCATTTATTGCTCCTTCACCTACCAAATATCCTCTCATTAATTGACCAATTCCATTCTTTCCATGTGGTACATCTTCACACCCTAGCTATAACCTTCTCACGCACCTTCCTACCCTCTGGTCACAAAATTCTCTTCAGCATGCATCCTTGTGCCTGAGTACCTCATCATTGCACCTTCTTCTGGTAGTTGTTATGGCCTTTACTGACCTCGCGTTATATTGTCCCTTCATCCATCTCCATCTTTGGTCACTCTTTAGAAGAAATCCTTTGACTTGAAAAGCACCTGTAGCAGCTTATTCCTTTCACCTTTCAATTCCCATAATCTTGTACCTGGATATCGACAACCACCCCACACTAAAAGTATGTGCAATCCTCTGCGCATAAACATGCTTCATATAGTAATTAGCTTCATGCATGCAAGCACGTTTATTACACAAGAACAATAACTAAATTGACAAAGCATAGCAAAAAATAAGGAAACACATTAAGGAAATACATAATTGAAAACCTAATCTAAATGGAAATACTACCTTATTACAAACACCAAGAAGACTTATTTATAGTAGGGCTTCAACCTACTCCCATTGAAGTAACCGGGTAGCCATGTTCCATCAAGTGCTTCTAACTGGAAAGTACCTATTTCAAGGATGTAAGTGATAACATATGGCCCCAACCAATGTACCTTAAGTTTTCCTAGATGGCACAAGAACTTAGAGTCATAGAGAAGTACCATTTGTCCAATCTCAAACTTCTTGTCCCTTATATTTCTGTCATGCCATGCTTTCTACCTGGCCTTTTCTTGCTTCTGACTCCAACGTGCTATGGCTCATCACTCATCTAGCTTAATTATATTTTCAATCCATTCTTCTAAAGCTTTCTCATCAGCTAGACCTCCAGTGTGCGTAATACACAAAGAAGGTAACATAAATTCTATAGGAAGAACTTCTTCTACGCAAAACACTAATTGAAATGGTGTGGCTTTGTTCAATCTCTTATAAGTTGTTCTATATGCCCAAAGAACTTTAGACACTTTGTCATCCCAATAATTTATTCCAACATCACAAATTTTTGTCAATGTATGACTCAAAATCTTGTTGAAAGCCTCAACAGTTCCATTTTCCTAAGGATGGTAGGGTGTAGTATTATGGTGTTCAATCATGAACTCATCCAATAAAATTCTGATTGTCTCATTAAGAAAATGTGTGCCCCTATCACTGGTCAAACTCAAAGGACATCCATACCTTGTAATAATATTTTCTCATAGAAACTAGGCTGCTATAGCTGCTATACAGTCCTTTTTAGGTGCTGCTTCTACCCACCTTGTCAGATAGTCTGTGTAAGTTATGATGTAGTATGATCCAATTCTACGCGTAGCTAGTGAAATAGGACCCACAAAATCTATAGCCCATTTCTCAAATGGTTCTGTGCTAGTAATAGGTCTCAGAGGCATTTCATCTCATTGACCTAGTTTTCCAAGACGTTGAAAATGATCACATGCCTTACAAAATTCCTTACAATATTTATAGAGGGTCTCCCACCATAATCCAACAAGTAGAATCTTGCGCATTGTGGCATCACTGGCATAGTGGCCACCTACAATACCACCATGAGCTTCTTCCATAATATCCATTCACTCATGTTCCAATACACAATGACACAATACCTCATCTCAGCCCAATTTGTAGAAGTCACCACTGATTAACATATAAGGTGTGATGCGTATAACAAGTTGTTTCTTCTCCAAGGATTTCATTCCTTCTGGTGCCATCCCTGTTCATAGAAAGACAACAATGTCCTCTAGTTCTGATGGCATGCGTTGTAACCTGTATAACTGTGCATCTAGCATGGTATCCTCAATTGCCTATGCTTCTCCTGATTGTATTCTTGATAGATGGTTTGGTCCAAAATTACTTTTTATTGATTTTACGACAACTGTGAAATCAAATTCTTGAAATAAGAGCACCCATCGACATATGCACCCTTGTAAAATAGGTTTATTTACCAAATAATTCAATTTCATGTGATCTGTATAAAAAATGAATGGTGTAGCTAGTAGGTACTAGCAGAATTTATGTAGCACATAGATCATTGACAAAGCTTCACATTCTGTAGTTGTGTAATTTTGTTCTGTAGGAGTTAGATTTCTACTAGCAAAATAGATAGGATGATCTACAATACCTTCTCCAGGTTGAGCCAACACCGTGCCAATGGCCATGCCAGAGGCATCAACATGTACATGAAATGGTTTGTCCCATGAAGGAAAATGCAAGAATAGGCATGGTAGTAAGTTTCTCCTTCAATGTCTCGAATGTGCAATGTTGCTATTCTCCCTAGTAGAACATACCTTTCCCTTTCAGTAACTCTTCTAATGGTGTGGAAACTTTGGCATATCCTTTGATAAAATTTCTATAATATCCTGTATGACCCAAAAATTTGCGCACCTCACTTTGACTGGTAGGCTCCCTTAGGCCTATAATGACTACAACCTTTACTAGATCAACCAAGAAACCCTCCTTGTAGATTATGTGTCCTAAGAGTATCCCAAATGGTGTAGCAAATATGCACTTCTTGATTTTCAAAGAGATAGTCAACTATCTACACTATTCAAACATTAAGCACAGATTGTCACAATGATCCTTAACTAATCCATACACCATCCAATCATCTAAATATACCTGTAAGAAGTTGTGAATAAATTCCTTGAATGCTTGGACAACTATGCGCGAAAATACAGTAGGCACATTTTTCAGACTGAAAGGCATTATAGTATAGGCAAAGCTACCCCATTCAGTAGTAAACATAGTCTTTTCTTGATCCTCCTAGGCAATCTAAACCTGATGATACCCAGAGAACCCATCTGTAAATGAATAGATTTCACACCCTGCAACTCCTTCTAGTATTTCCTCAGTGAATGGCGTAGGAAATGGATCAGTTACACATGCAACATTCATCTCCCTATAGTCCATGCATATTCTAATCCATCCATCCTTCTTGATACTAATCACCATTGGACTAACCCATTCTGACTCATCAAGGGGCTTGATAATCCCAGACTTCAACATGTTATCAATCTCTTCTTTGACCTTTTCATGCAAATTGGGGTTCATTCTGTAAGGTCTCTTTCTAACTGGGCACACACCCTCTTTAAGATTTATCTTCATCTCCCCTAACGATTCATGCACACCTTTAAGTTCATGGTACCCCCTAGGAAATAAGTCCTGGTAATCCCTTAGTAACTCTATGATTTTTTCCACTTCAGAGTTCTGACCAATAGTCTCCAATTATGGCTTCCTTAGGCTCAGTATCTATTCCAATATTTACCCACTTTGTCTTCATCAGTTCATGATAGGCACGTGTGGTCTTATCCGCACTGTCTAATACCTCACGCCTCCCTATTGAATGGTTTACATCCAGATTATCTACTTCTTTGTCATCCACTAAGTAGACCATTTTTCCTTTCTCTTTCTCAAGGAAAGCATGTTGAAGTAATGTTGCATCGACCTCTGGTTCTTCATCAAGATGCACTCTTGAGTCTTCTTTACCTAATAACTCCTAAAGGAGTTCTTCAGCCTTGGCACTATCTCCCATAGTTAAGATCTTTATGAATTTCAATGCTTCTTCCACTGGAGGCTTCATAGAGAAGAAGTCAAATGTCTGGGCCATTCCTGTAATTAAATTCTACCAATTTCTAGTTTCTCTATGGAGTTCTGCATATACATACCAAGCACGCGTGCAACCTTGTAAAGTGGAATAAAACCGGTGCACCCATAGTGAAGGTGGTAAAGCTTCCTTCCCTTCTATCCAGAGTCTCTCAAACTTATAAACGTGGGGTTGGATAGGTTGATTACCATGATAAGTACTGATTTGAGTAGGTGCATTTCTCCTGAAAAACCTAGTAGTAAGAGCAATCCCAATTTCATTCCATCCAACAAGATTATCCCTGTGGGTCACCCACCAGCGTGCTGTTGTCCCACGTAGTGTATATGCTAGCATATTTCTTCTTTCCAGTGGGTCTATCCACTTTTCTTCCATGGTGCACAGGAATACCATGGGATCCCCTTCTCCTGTGTAACAAGGTACCAAGTTGTTACCTATCCTCCTGACATAATGGGGTTTTGTGCCTCACAGGAATATGCTTTACTTCGCACCCTACTAACTCATAAGTGTTGTGAGCCCAATTATCACAAGAAATACTTGTAGTATCGCTAATAGACTGTGCATCCTCCCACTGAATTAGTCCTTCTTTGGTTGGTTCAATCATCTCTGGATCTTGGATGGTGCGTACATAAATCCTATTCAGATCTTCTTCACTTAAGGGCTCAACATAGGGTGTACGAACTTTCCATCTGTTAAAGGGATAATAACTCTTTCCTCTTTATTTTCAAAACTGATATAGCCCTTGTTGAACCGAAGATCAACATTATTTGCATAGCACCAAGGATGCCCCAATAGAGCTGGGAAGCTATCTGACTCTGCCAGTGCTAAAACTTCAAAGTCTCCAGTGAACTTGGCTCCTTGTATGGTAATGGATGCATCCTTCAAAACTCTGATGGGAGTGGCCTTAGTCCGATTAGCCATGAATAATACATTAGAGGATGGTTGCAATGGGGGTCTTCCCATTTGTACCCATGCATCCAAGGTAAGAACATTGAATTCCATGCCTGTATCAATCAGTATATTACTCAATAGCCATCCATCCACAACAACATTCAGAGTGATTTCCTTGTCATAATCTAGGCTATGAGGGGGAAGATTTACATGCAAGATCTGTCATCCAGTCTTAGTACTTGTGCATGGAGTGTTTCCTTTTAACCAATTCCCTAACAATGGAATGATGTTTTCCTGGCACAACATTTTACACACTTCCCTCAAGTCATCTATATCATTTTGGACCATCTCCGATGCTTTATTCTGCTCCTTTAAGTACTGTATCTCACCCTGAAGATTCCTTAGAACTTCCATGGTTTCCTGATAAACCTCCTTCTGATAGGTAGGATCTGGGTACCATGCATGAAGAACTTCTTCTTTAGTGATGGTAGGTTTCTACTGCAATGCTTATTTGGTGCGTGATGCCTCAGTGCAGGACATGATCTTCACTTGTAGTGCCCCTCAGATTCTCTTCCAACTTAGGCATCCATTGATTTTTAACAACACGTTGTATCCTAACCATCCATGCAACTTTGTTTTCTTGTTTATGTTGCTTACTTAGATGCTCATATAAGTCTGGGCACTCCTCATAGCTATGGTTCTTCCTGCAGAAATAACATGTAATATTTTGAGGACATTCACACCTATAGTGATCAGGAGATCCACATGTATAACACGTTCCATGAGGGAACTCACTTCTCCCACCACCACGGCCTCATCCTCCAAATCCACATCGATATCCACGACCTCTTTCAAAATGCCCCTCATTCCTTTCATAGTGTGGTTAGTTGTGATCCCAATCCTGGTGCTCATTCTTTTTTTAGAACTATCCGTTACACTTGTCTTTCGTACCCCAATGTCTATAACATCATGGATCTGACCAATGAATCTACAATCTTCAGTATCATGGGTCGTGGACCATAAAATTTTACAATAGAAGGATACATTTTTTCTTATCATGCGTAGTAGAAAAAGACAGTGGCTAGCATCATGATTTAAATGAAAAATCTAACAGTCTAACAGAAATGAACATATGGACCTACGAGGACAACTATCCTTGGTGTGTCCCTCCACCTCACAATCTGTACACCAAATCCCTGAGCGTGTTTCATGGGCTGAATTCACCGATAATTTCTCTAACTGCTTTTCCATAGCTGTAATCTGTGCCTCTAAGAATGGGCTAACACTAGTGTTAATACTCCCAACTACCTCAACATGTAGGGCTAACTCCAATGCCTTGCATGGATCAGTATATGTCTTATGTGATAGCTCCCTTCTAAATGGTGTAATAAATCCTCCAATGAACCATTGTGCATGTTGGCTTGCGTGAATATCATAGGAAAGCTTAGACAAAGCATTTTAAAATGGGCATCATACTCGTGCACACTCTCAGTAGTGCATTACTTGATATATTTGAGCATGCTTATACTCTTCTGCTCAAATTACAGAATATAGAATTCTTTCAAGAACACATCCTTCAATGCTGTATAATCCACGCAAGTTTGATCAGGGTCAAACTTTTATACCAGCTATGTGTGCACGTCCCTATAATGTGGTAGCAAATTGGTTTACCTTACACTCAGAATCCATGATCCCTTTTGCATGCCATAGTATTTCACACATGTGCACATGTTCAGCAACATATTCTATTCCTCTATACTCTGGGAGATGAAGAGACATCTCCATGTAAATATTCTGAGGTTGCGGTGGGCCTTGCCCACCCGATCCAGAACCTCCTGTGTTTCCTCTGCCTCTAGAACCACCAGATCCACCGGAACTAGAACCACCCATACCTCTTAATCCTCCACCTGTAGTTGGAATAGGACCTGTAGATGTACTCCCCTATGCTCTAAAAGTAGTACTATACTGAACCCCTATGGTCTATGAAGTAGTTCCAATTCCAGAGGTGAATCCAACATTCTGTGTGCTCACATTCTGTGTGGATGATGTGCCTAAAAAACATACCTCCAAATAACAATGAATTTGTCTGCCCTGCCATTGATGTACTTTCTCTCTTACTTCCCAAACTTGCTTGCTAATTACTTGTCATACTAGATACTAGAAAACCAAGTGCAAGGGCTAGGTTATCAGGTAGGTTCAGATGTGCACCCATGGCCCAGGTCATCTCTACTGGCATGCTTCCTTGTGAGGCCGAGGAGGGTTCCCTGTCATGCTTTCCCAGATGGGGGAGTTCCTGATGCTCTGGCTCCATGTCTTCTACATGAGCTCCAAATCCTTCATGAGCCATCTCTCTCCTCAACTCCATCCACTCTGTAATGTCACACTACTTCTCTATCTCCCTCTCGCGTGCCTCATTATACTTAAGCCACCTTTCTTCCCTCTGCCTTGCCGCTGCTAAGTCTGCCATATTTCACCAAACCTTCTCCTTCCCCACGCATGGTGGGGTTTCTAGCCATCAGGTTTACTCTCCAAATTCAAAGTTACCATTAAGATCTTGATTGCCAGTGGAATACCTTGTAGGTAAGTTCCCCTTGGATATCATAAAAATTAGAATTCAGCTACCTCTGGAGGAAAAGTGGAAATTGAATACTCCAAGATATAACTATTTAAAACACCATGGAAAACCATGTATCCATAGCTTGAGTCCAAATCAGATCAGCATCATAAAGGGCCTGAAATTCTTCCTGTGTCTAGACAAGTGTGTGATACCTCCAATTCCACTTAGATGCATAAGCAATCAACCATTCGTATAGCTCTACTGGAAAGATAGCGAAAAATATCTCATATAAACTGTCATACAGATTCTGTTCCACCCACATGCGTGTGTTAAACTCAGATCCAGTGTTGAACCTACATGTGTATTCTTCCTCCAGATCATGTATCCACTCCTCAACACTTGCTAGAGTTAACTGGTACATCTTCATTGTGAACCATCCTAGAAAAAACTGAAAAAGAGGTCCCGACAATGGAACCAATGGTGCAACCTAGAATTCAGTAGTGAAAGCCCAATAGGACCCTAGATGCGTTGGCACATCACTCAGCTTAGACTGAGCACTCACCCAAAGTGTGCAAAGGTACCAGGTCCCTCTTTAGGGTTACTGTAGCAGGATGTTAGCATGATGAAGACTTAAAGCTTACAGATCCATAACTAATACATCATTCTACAAATGCATGCCAGTTCTATATCTAAGGAAGAATAGAATTAAAGTAATAATCATGATGGAATCAAGTACATGCAGATATCCAATTACACACAAGAACTAACACTTAGATTTCAGCCAATATCCTCCATTATATTAAAGATAAGTATACAGAAGCTTCATTACAATAATGGCAATCTATGCCTACAACAACTATGCACGATCTGATTAGTAATCCAGTCTTGCACACATACATATACTCTCTCTATGTCTGCATATTCACCATCATACATCTATATCTACTACGTAGTTCTCTACATATATATAAGGTTGGGGACTTTCCCTTCACCACTTATCCATTCCAAAAATAGGTCACATGCTATTATTATCCACGTGCCATTTACAAAAATAGCCACACATGCAAGTGTGCTAACAATAGACTACTGGTAGTTAACTACAGTGATAATCCTATTCCTAGCCTGTATCCATGCAAAGTGCTTTGTATCTGATCCTCCAAAAATAGCCAATGTGTGGCGTGCACGTCTCTACCTTGTTTGTGTGCTCTACACGCCATCTCTAAAAATAGACCTTCATGAGTGAAAATGGCTAAGTCCTGAAAGCTGAACTTCTGCTCCACGTGCGTGTTCTCCCTATCCATTCACACCTTTGAATATGACCTACTTTCCCATGCAGACTTCTTGTGTGCTTTCTTTCAAGTGTTCTTTGATTAAAAAAATATAATGATATCTCATTCTCTATGATAGTAAATATGTATCCTATCTCCACATGACATTTTTCCTTTTTTTCAAGACATCGCTCAAGGGGATATAGCCATAATACAATGATTATGTACTAACATGAGAAGGAAGAGGCACTACATGATAAATATGAGACCTTTTACCCTAGTAAAACAAACCTACTACACCCCAAAGGAATTCAACGCTTGTAATGAGGGAAATTGTGGATTTTTATCTTTTAAGTAGAATAGATGATGTTCCAAATATGATAATATCACATTTTTTTTTGTTTTTGAGTGAATTTTATTGCCTTTTTCATCCTAAGGGACTACAAACTTGGAAATATAAGTCATAATGGGTCGTAGAATCAGTGACTAACTCAATGACAGACATACATGCAAGAGATTCATCTTCCATGAAGGCCTTGTAAGGTCCATACCATGGATTAGAGTAGCATAATGATATTGTGTTGGCTCAGGAAAACCAGGCCTCTAATATGAGCATGTAGCAATAATCCATCAACAGTTCTCCTCTGTAGGACATGAGGATCCAAGATGTCACATACATTTTCTTATGAGCATGCTTCATTGAACTTTAACAAATGATTCCCTCATTGATTCGCTGTCTGGTCTCATTTACTTTAGTTGGAATGTTATCTTGTCCTTGAACTCAAGATGCAGGGCTGATTTAGATGAATGATCTCAAAATAGTATTCTAGATGCAATGCCTAAAAAAGTATACTGATTGTCTTATCCATCGGCATGGTAATTAGATCTCTGGGGAAATATGATGTAACCTGCAACAATATTGCTGTAAGGAATACCCATAAATTAAGGGACTTCAAGACAGTAACTATATTTGTGCAATAAACCAAAGTTATGATGAGTACAACGCTATGGTGCAGCTCTCAAATGTTTCCACTATCGACATCTGATATTATGGATTCAATATGATGACATGGTAAACCCTGTAGGGAATTCAGACAGTGGAGGGAATGACATGCAGCCATATTTTATTCAAGAGTCATCAACAGGGTATCAAAAGTCTTAGCTTCATATCATTTATAAAATAATTTCTTCATTTAGCTTCTAGCTTCTTAAAGGGAATGAGGTATCAGAATTTGCTATTGGGCAGTGTACTCGCTCAAATTTAAGGATGAGCTGGCAATAGGACTCAATGAGAAGATAAAATAGGATCAAATATACGAATATCTCCCTCCTTAGGCCATCTTACCTTAAAAGTTTGGATAATATGGAAGCTCTGAAATTGGTATTGTTGTTGTCTCTTCTAAAGATCAATTAGACCAATTTATCGATTCATACCTTGTGTATATTCTTTCCACTAAAATTAATCAGGATTAATATTCAGCTTAAAAAGCATTTCCTGGTGCACTCTCGAATGATTTGGAACTTTTCTAGGGCATAGTTGCAAAGCTTGGTCATGTTCTTACTCGTAAGTGACAAAATTCTTACAACAACATGGTAATGATTTTAGTTATCTTTTTTAATTCCAAATACAATTCCTCAAATCTATTGTAATGTCTTCTTGATTGTCTTAGAAGAAAAGAAGATTAGGTTGCTAAATTAGATCATTCCTAGGAATAGTCATCAATGGAAAAATGCATGGTAAACATCAATGCTTATGAGGTTTTAAAATCATTAACCATTTTTAGCTAGGTTTTTTAGGATATGTAATTTTTTAGGATTTTTGTGCTTTGAAAGTGGAATGAAAAATCCATGAAAAATCCTAGTCCCCCAAGGTGGGGGCCAATAAATTTGTGAAAAATAACCTTGTCACATGGAAAAATGAGTGAGTTTTCACCAACGATCCAGGACTAAGTCCCTCCTCTTGGTAATATGGATGCTCCCATTTATTTGATTTAGAAAAAAAAAAGCATGGATGGTTGTAAATTTGAGGATCACACAATAATACTCCACTAGACCTGTGGCCAATAGCTTGTACTTAGTACAAGGGAAGAATTTTCTTAGAAAAGGAGGTAGAGAGGATTAATAATGTAGTGAAGGGAAGATTAATTTGTTGAATAGGAAACATGCAGATTTCACATAATTAATCAGAGTAGATCCACACTTAAATTATAGGAATTCAAGTGTGCAAAAAAAATGAGACTAACCAACCAAAGACACAAAGTTCTATTGTTTCATTCATCAAAGGTACCAATTCCTTTATTTTTTTAACAAGATCACCATATTACAAAGTTAAGTATGCAAGAAGTAGAGGAAACATAGAAAGTAGGAATAGAAGAAAGTAATCTTTTTCTTGTATCTAGTAGAGAAAAATCTATTCCACTATCAACTCATAATTGACAAACCTTTAGAATGGAGAATCCATTCCAATTTATGTATTACAAAATGTCTGTTTATCTCCCCCCACATGAATTTTCACTTTTCCTCATCACTTGTGACCTTTCATATTCCTTATGGAATAAAATTTGAGTTATTTTTCTTATTAATTAAAAATATCTCTTACAATTTAAAATTAAATGGTCACTTAAGTGAATAAGATAAAATAGTGAAAAAATCATTCTTAATGAAGAATTAGAATATAGAAGAGAGAATAAAGAGAGAGAAAGAGAGGGAAGGGTAGATCAATATTGATGAAGATGAAACCTCTGCTGATGAATGAATTGGTTGTTAGAGAACATTGAGGGAATACTCCTAGAATGATTTCTTTACCTTTGAAATCTTTACTGAAATGGGCTGCCTCCGCAGGTGCCACCTTTATGTGCATGTGGAATACAAACAAAACTCAAAGCATTGATCCAAGTTTCAGGAACTTACCAAGGTTCTTACATTGGTTAAACCATTTACATGATTATCCCTCATAGAGTATTAGAGATTGAAGCTCTAATTTTCACAAGATATTCCAAATTGTATTCATTGAATAATAAGGGATATCTTACCTCTTTCTTGACCAAATCTTGGAAGGACATAAGGAGCTCTTCCATGGATGAATGTTCATTGAGTGTGGTGAACCGAGATTTTGTACACAATTGTTGATACCTTCCAAGATATAGGATGCATTCTATCCACAAGAATCAAGCTCGGAGATAACATCATTTATCATGTCATACTATAACACATCGTGTGAGACCAAATATAAGAAAAGTTGTCAAGGATGGAAGTGAAAACATTATTTCTCATTAGGGAGTAAAGAATCAAGATTGGCTCATTTTAGATACATGTGGAAACACACTATCCTATTGGGACTTTTCTTTCTCAATATCCTCCTTGGTCACTTTGACTTTGGAGGTGGTGGTGAGGGAAAATTCAAACAATGAGAGAACTTCTAGAAATAGTGCCTTTCCATTCTTCGAGAATCCTTTTAACCCACTTATCATTAGCTCTCCCTTACATTGTGTAATCTAAGGATTTCTTTATCAACTAAGGGTCAAAAATACTAATGGGAGGAATGGATTCTAGAAGAGGAGGTTACACTACATTGGGTTCTAATAATAATTACACTTAGGTAGTGAGATTTCTCACATTCTCCTCCAACTACTAGGGAGCATTATTTTTTTGTACTCTTCGTTATGAGCAAGAAAGAGGGCCACAATCTCCTTGAACAAATGTGCATCACTTTCGTGTGTGGCTTGATGAAAAAATATCGATGTGAGCTCATAGTCATCTGGACTCATATCTTCCACATGCTTCAAATATTTTGGCTAGGAAACATCAACATAATGGCCTCTAGAGGCCCCATTGAAGAAATGAGAGGTTATTTGGGCTTTCTTTCTCTACTTGGTTTTAATGAATTTTGAGATGGCCTCAAAATTAGGTGTTGGATTTACTGCAATGTCCTTGACTCATTCCCAAGAAACTCCTAAATCCATGGGAGAATTTTTTCAGCTAGCTTACAAAAGTATCAAGCATGGGGAACTTTGAAGTACAAGATAGGGGATCACATCTTACTCATGGTGGGATGAATCTTTGCCATAGGAAGGTATACTTGGATGCTAATTTGGTAAACAAGATACTTTGAAGGATCAATTTCACCTTGTTTCAAGAGGCCCAATGGGATCTTCAATAATCTTATCCTTCTTATGGAGCGTCCTAGGATGGGAATATTAAATGTTCTCTTCCTCTACAATACTTCTCTTTGAATATTATTTTGAGTGAGTGGAACCCATGCTTTCTCAGATGTCCCTTAGAGAGGAAGTGTGAGATACATGTCTAGATAGAGTCGAGAGACCATCTTGAATCGATGAATGCAATTCTCTTTCTCTTGAACCATTCTCTTGATTTCTGTATTACTAATGCATTCCTCTCCTTAATGTCACCCGATTATTTCATGTATTCCATGGGATTCAGTAAGGAAAGGTTGAATATTGACACTTCTTGGTACTTGTTATCAAACAAGTCTAACCCATCATCTTTTATCTCCTTAATGAACTAATAAAATTTAAATCCTTCATCTATTTAATATCATCCGCATATAGTATCCCTTTTCCGTACCTCGAAATCATAAGTTCAAAATTGGCCTTAGTCTTCAATTTGAGGAGTATGGTACAAACCTAGAAAGGTGAAAGTCTCTAGATTTCTCTTGATATCGAATTCAAACATAGATGTGTAAGAGTAGACACTAAGAGAAGTGAAGGATGCTTCGAGGTTTTATGCATCTATAATATTCTTACTTGAATATATTCCAAAGGAATGGGAAATGACACACCTTTCTTTTTTTATTCTTACACTTGATACATTCAAACATGAGTAAATTTCTTGCATAATTCAAATATAATGATTTTATCACATGGGTACCTATACTTCCTGGGACAATCAAGATTAGCCAAATTGAGAATCTAGATGTAGGTGAAGGTAGGGAACTGGATGAAGTGGATCCCATAATTTTCAATTAGTGAAACTACTTGAGAAGTAGATTATCTTCTCCTGATTTCCATCAAGGAGCCAAATAATGAACATGGTGAATGCATCATTGACCACTGATATAGTCAAATTTATCTCTTTGTTATTCAGCTATAGATACTTCTCATATGTAGGTGAATTTTTGAGTCACATGGGAAACTATGTAAAATCCTTTGAATGGTCTTGTGAAGGAAAGTGCATACACTAGGTAAGAAGTCATGGTGACCTTATTAATGGTAGAACAACTCAATAGATGCATGGATGTTGTCACTAATGATCTTGCTACCCCCAATCCACTATGTGGTTTCCTTTAGTGGCCATGAGGATTAACTAAGAAATATAATCTTGGAAATATTTCATATGTTTCTTCCCCCATCACCTTCTCAAAATAATAATGACATCAGAATAAGCCTCATCGAAATTTACTCCTTAGACATGTTATTGGGAATACATGAAGGATTTCTTCCTTGTCTGATTCATGAAGACAAGTCTCAGGCCTTACAGATATGAACTAGACTTCACCGAATCCTGTGAATCCATATTCCTTGGTTATGATAACCATGTTGCTATTGGTAGGAATTGTTAGGCACTGATAAATTCTCTTTGGTGTTAGAATTGGTAGGATTGAGTTATCATCTTACCCAAATATGTTGGAGTTAGCATTGTATTATTGTGCACATGTTATTACTAATTTTCTCTAAATAGATAGTGGGTTACCCCCTAATAAACATCTCACTTAATAATATTTAATTCTCCACTAGTTCATGAGGTCGGCTAAGCATTCTATTTTTTAAGTCATCTAAATCCATATGGGTGACATCATTATCTCCCAGACAAAGATATTCAGTGATCAAAGTTGAAACAGACTCTAAAACTGAATACTTGAATTTCATAGTGTTAAAAGATAACGAGATATGTGGAATGTGATTTGACATAAGTGTTTTGCTCTCAGTCTCAAAAAATTCTATTTTTAGTAGGTCCTATGTAGGACAACTTTTTTTAGTAAGTTTTCACAATTTTCTACTCCTAATGTTTTCTTGCTTGTTTGGAGTATTACACGTGTTGAAGATTTGCTATTGTTACAAACTTACTATTTCTTGGAAAAGTAAATCCTTGCACACTTACTTATTTTAGAAGGGTATATTTTAGGTTTCAGATTGCAATGAAAATTTTATTACTCATGACTTTGTCCTCTAGATTTTAAAGTTTTTCATCCTTGAGAGTTCTGTAGATCTAAAAGGATTCAACCTATGGATTTGGTATTTTAATATTTCTTCTAAAAATAATATAGAGGATCTATGTGGATGTTCTCAAAAGAAACTTAAAGGTGCTTTTGAGAGGAGTGCACAGGAAAGTGTTTGTTTAAAATAGGTGTACGATAAGAGGTTTATGAACATCTTTCCAATTTTAGACATGGATGTCTGATGAAATATTAGCATCACATCTACTAAAAATGGAGGTTTCTAAGGGTATTTCAACACCATATTTATTGGTACAACTAATTAAATGTTGTGAGAGGTGGATAATTATTCAATTTCTCATTGCAAATCTTAACTCGCCTTTTATTCAAATACTTAACTGGACGTTGCATGGATGACTAAGGTGGATCTCCATTAGTGAAAGAGGGACATTCAATTCATTTCACCAGGCCTCACTCTCTTTTATGATTTACATCAAATGGTTTCTTAGCTGGAAAGTTAGTTTTAGTCGCATAGAAATAAGTACCTGACAAATGAATACAGTGTCTTAGATTTACTCAGGATTTGAGAGTTATAACTTACATCTATACCCAATGAGAATTATTACTTTTGTTAGGTAGAGGTTAGAGATGCATGGAGCACTTTTGTAATAGGGGAAGATGGTGCATCATTTCTAGTTTGAATTTTTGTATATTTGAACCAAATTATTACTTTTCAAAATTTATTTGTATTTAGTTGCAGCTTTTTGGTTTTAGTATGAACAAGATTTTTGCACATATCTATATTAGATTTCTGCGGCCTCATAAATAATGATCATTGATATGACATGGAGAAAAAAAACAAGGGAAGAGATCATTTTTAGTTTTTTACCTTGTCCTATGATTTTAGCATATGGATTCACTAAAAGGAGACTTATTTGTATGTACACATCTTTGAAAAAAATTACATCAACATTGAACTCTTTTGTAGTAGACAACTTGAAGGACTGACAGAAGTTTTGTATCCACCTAATGTTCACTTTTTTAGTGCACACAAACATCCACATGCACAAGCATGGTTGAAAACGTGCATTTCGCGCGCATTGCACACACACGCACACGCACGCACGCACGCACGCACATGCACACGAACGCACACACATGTCAATTTAGCACACCGCGTGTGCACCTGCCAATTCTAAATTGGGACACCGGGTGTAGACACTAAATCACACACTTGGGTATATTTCTAGGTCCTAATCACATGCATTGTATTCATATGTTTCCTAAGGGAGAAAAGTACCAATTGATCACTATCTTTTGCATCTTAGGTTCCTCTTTGGTCTCCTTTTGGCCTTACACACTCTACTGCCCAGTCTGACCCTTCGATACTTCAGCTTTTCTAGCTTTGGACACCAGTTCCTAGACACCCTCATCCCCTGTAGGCACCCTAGACTTCTTTGTATCTTACTTACTACTTTTGGGTCCTTTCTAGCTGTTGGGAATCCTTATCTCTTAGGGGTTATCATTTTAGTGATTAATTACAAAATTCAAACAAGGGAAACATATAAATATAATGTTATGGGATCAAATTAAAGGACCAAGCTCTAAGCATCTACTATCACCACCTAAGGTTACATTCACAAGCATCTAAAGAGCATCATTGCATTGATCTAGCTTCACTCAAGGGATAAGGGATGGTTATTCTGCATACACTTCATAGGAGGGGAAGTTCATTTTTCCATGCACACATCTATCTACATCTTTTACATCTAGCTACTTTCTCGCTATCAAGTGCGACACACACAAGAGCCACCTAGGGAACAATTCCACACACATACGCATAGAACTACATTGGTTCTGAGATGTAGTTGTAAGCACTCAGTCATAAGATCACTTGTTTGACAGTCTGAGGATAATTCTGAGCCCTCATTTCCATTATTTTATTTTTTGGAATTTGATGTAATTTTGAGGGTTTTTAGGGGTAGTCTTCTTTATTTTAGGTTATCAACAACATCGACGATAATTGTGTGAGATTATAAAAAATCAAGGGTTTTAGATAACTCAGTGACCCTATGAAATTCATTTCTAGAGCTCCTGCATAGACCCTGACACCAAGATAGGGATCCTAATGCCCAGGTGCCACAAAAATAGTCCAAGTGCCCTAGTTCTTTCTTCTCCTACAGTTTTGCATTTTTATGGGCTCGGTTGCAAAATCCTTGCACTTTGGTTCATTTTCAGTCTTCCACTTTCCGCACACGTCCTGAGATATTTTTGAAATAAGCTAAGTGATATAACTCTTCATTTCACTTAGGGTTTTTAATTTTTATGCTTTATTGTTTGTGTTGTATCATATCTAGCAGTTTTTTATTATTTTTTTATCAGTTGCTCTGTAATTAGGGTTTTAGAAAAAAGTATATATTTTTATTGAATCATTTTATGAACCCGTCCTTTCAAACCCAACCTTAAAATTTACCATGGCTAAATATTATGGCCCCTTCACTGAAGCCCATCTTCATGATCTTCAAGACCATATTGTTGAGCATCCGCAGGACCTAGATCTGGTTTTATACACTTCTTGTCATGAGGAAGCCACTACTTTCACCAAGCTTAGTCAAACTATTGTCCAATGTTTCCTCCATTCCTATTATTACTTAACCTCCTCCTTTAACCATTCCACCTACTTACAATATGTATTCCTCCATTCTCACTCCTACAAATCATTTCACTCCACCTCTCACTTTGCATACACGGTAAGTTTCCTCTTATGGCACTCAAAATATAGCTTCTGTTTATCACAACCTTTGGGTTCAAATTCATCAGCTCCAACACACTACTTCTTTTTCCTCTCCATCTCTTGATTCTACTTTTCTTCTTCATAATCCTTTCACACCTTCCATTCCCACATATGAACTTCCTCCAAACTTTGTAGTTCCTAAGCCCCAAAATTTCAATGGTCATGATGACCCTTAAGAGCATATTTATGCATTTCATGTAGCATATCTATACTATGCGGATGATCATACTCTATTAGCAAATGAGTTATTTTTATATACTCCAAGATATGATATGTGTTGGTTCTAAGATCTACTTAGTTCAAATGATAAACAATGAAATGTAAATACTAAATAATTTATTTAATTTTAATAATGAAAGGAAATGAGAGGGGTAAGGTACCTATCTTAATTTTTCTTATCTTGAAGTGAGCCTGAACTTAAAGATGTGATTGAACTAGGATGCACAAATGTACTTGCTGACTCAGGTTTACAATAAATATTAAAGGTTCTCATTATGCACTAGTACAAGAGAGTTCTTTGAGACTTCTCCTTAGGTTTGATACAAATTTCCCTAGACCTCTGTGAGGGCACTGGAGTATTCAGAAATGGTTTGAACCTATGGGAAAACTTGATAGTTTCACTAGGGCTTGTCACTTGTTTGCCTTTGGGAACCTTTATGTCTCACTTAGATCACTGGGGTACCTATAAATCTACACATAAATATGCTCTTGCAAAATCTTCAAAACAACATCAAATCCTAAAAAAAGAAAGATGCAAAATGAGGGGTCAGACTGTCATCAACTAAAACAATAGTGAACTTACAACAAAGCACTGCACTACATATAAGACCCAATGTAGTTCTATGTTCTTGTGTGTGCAATAGTGCTCCTAGGTCACCCTTGCACCAATGATGCTAAGGCAGTAGGCGATAACTAGATAAAATGCAAATGTATGGATGGAATAGAATGAACTCCCCTTCTTATACAATGTGTATGTAAAATAATGCACCCAAATGCAGTACCTTGAGATATGTAGATAGATAACCCTTGATAAGAGTTTCCTTCTATTACAATTGTATGTACTTTTTGTTTATGTAGGGATATTTTTCTTAAATTTTGACACTAATGACATGACATGTCGACTAGTACCTTGGGATATGAGAGGTAAAAATTGAAAAGACCAACTGTAAATATTAAAATAAGATCAAACATAAAGAAGACACAGTTTCCTAGGATGAATAGGAGCACTTGACACTAGTGTCCAATCCTAGGTGCTATTTTCCAGAGATAAGTGATGAAAAATGAGTGAAGAATGGCAGACAAGGATCCCTATGACCTGACCAAAACTGGGTGTATGAGTGATAAGTGTGAAAGATAAAAACAATAGATACCAAAAAGACAAGTGAATGGAATATGGAATGCGTCACTAGTGAATACTTTTATTACTCAAGATCCATATATAAAACAACATAATTGGTGGTATATTAAATAGTAGTAAGTGTGTGATTATGTGTCTACATTAGGAAAGCTCTCTCCTCGCAGTCTCCAAGATTATGCTATGCATTGGTTCTATGATCTACCTATTCATTTGGTAACATATTGTATGCATTTAGTTGATGCTTTCCTTTCCCACTTCTCAATCAACATTGGATCAAATATATCATATGCTCGATTATCAAAAGCAAAGAAACGATATAATGAGAACCCAGAAGATTATGTATTGGTTACAAGAACAACCTAGGTAGAATGACTAATGTTCTTTATGACTCAGAAGTACAAGATCTATTTGTTTAGAGTCTCTTACCACCACTACAGGAGGGTGTCTTCTTTGATACCTCTCCTTCATTTGACCATCTGTGCCATAATCTTAAGCTACACGAAAGGAAGATTATTACTATGGGAAAATGTAAATACCAAGATTAGGAGGAAATTCATCTTCTAAAAATGGTATATCTTTGACAATAAAGTCCTACCTTTCAAACCATCTTCAAAATCAACTGAATAAAAAATCACTGTTAACGTTGTATCTCCTCTTGAGAAGCATCAATGGAAAATTCCTAAAATTACATTCACTAAGATCACATGTTCTCCACATATTCTATTGCCACAAATCATTGAGATCAATCTTATTACACTTACCCCTCCACTCACTTTGGATCCATCTCGCCTTAAGGGCCAAAAATAAATTGAAAAATCTTGATATGAATATCACCAATGTGTGGGACATTCCACTGATCATTGTTTAAAATTATGAAATATCATTCAAGATCTCATCAAAAAAAATCAAATTGAGCTTCCAAGCCATCAACTTCCCAAACAGTTAATGAAAATAAAAATCTTAACATATTATACAATTCTCTTTCAAATCATGAAAATAATGTTTTCAAATCTTTGGAAAATCATGCATACCATGTTGTCCCTCCTCCTTCATCAGGGCCTCTCGATTTTCTAGTTTCTCACACTGATTAATCTTCACCTCTCATTGTATTATCTGATTATGATTGCCATGCTACATTCTCCATTGATTACTTGCACATCGGTTCCTCTATTGGATTGACTACTATAAATAATAATATGATTGATCCATCACTCTACCAAAATGCATGCTCTATTGCACTTATTATTGCTATCAACTACCCACTTTCACAAATATCATATCCAGTGCCTAGATGTTATGACTACGTCAAGCTTCCAGTCACTGTTGGCCCTCTCACCATGCTTGTGCCTTTCCTTATGGCACCTAATCAAAAATTGTGACATGCTCTTAGGATTTCCATGGATCATGGCCTCTCAAGATATTGTTTCCATGCCTCACTTGTGTCTTAATTTCATACATAACAACCAGGTTGTCACCATTCGAGCTGTCCCTCTATGTAAACCATGGCCTTAGCATATTCTCTTGGGGTTAACCTTACACTCACTAGCGCATATCGGTCCACTGGACCTCTAACATACAAAGCACAATCTGCACCTATCTCTTCTATTTGTGTGTGACACACTCGTCCTCATAGGTCTGCTAGTCCATCCCATTAGTTTAGGCCCATTTCTAAGACAGTTCCTCTATCTAGGTGTAAATTATCTCATAGGCCTCCTCCACATAGGTGTACATCACCTCATAAGCCTCCTCTATTTAGGTGCACATCACCTCATAGACCTCCTCCACCTAGGTGTACATCACCTTATAAGCCTCCTCCATCTAGGTGCACACCACGTCATCAAAATCCTCTATTTAGGTGCATGTCACCTCATAGGCATTCTTCTCGCAAGTGTTCATCACCTCCTAGGTATACTTCATCTTGGTGCACACCACCTCGGTCTCTTTCTTCTATTTGCACATCGCCTTTGCATTCTCCTTCATATAGGTATTCACCACCATCTTTTGAGCATGATCACACATTTTCATCTCCTCATACATTGGGTGGAGGACCCTCATCCTTCACTTTTATCAGATAGCTTAAACATGCTCACACAATTGGGGGGCATCATGATTTATATTGCCTCCCCCCCTTTCTCACATTATCAACTATATTTTTTCACACTCTATACATCCTAATTCACATCTCTAAACATTCATCCCATACAATTTGGTACACTACTTGTATCATCGTTACCCTATGATGCACTCTTGTGCTAAGGTTCACACTTGACTATTGAGGGCATACTACATACATGAACCTCACACACTATAAACTTCACACATTTTGTATCTATGACATCTTCTTCTCACATCTCCCACACTTTTCACCTTTTGCACCCGCACATTCTACACATTATACACATTCTAATACTACACATTTAGTGCTACATACTATGCATTCTCACACTTGAAACATTCACAACACATATTTCTAATGTCACATTCAAAAAATACACACTTTATTTCTACATCATTCTAGCAAATTCTCTTTGTGCATCATACTACTCTATTCTACATTCTACGCTTCATGATCAAACATTTCTAGTGCATATCTTCACTACCCAATGAAACACTCTAGTCTCATGGTTCATACTAGAGTGTTGAGGGTATAAATATGAATTAAACCATGCCCCACCAAACTTGCATCATTCTACATTTAAATTCTTGGTCTTTGCAATAACTCTTGTCAACATCTGATTTAATATTTCTAGCACACAATGTTATCTTCCTCTACAATTCACGCTTCATATTTTACAATCGATATTTTCCAGCATATTATTCAATATTGCAATCATCTACACATCATAATCTATAATATATGCTCCACACTCTATTGATTTCTTTTTCTAGCATACAACACATTGTTCAAACCATTTCCTAATGATGCACTCTTATTCTATGGTTCATTCTTGACTGTTAAGGGGTATTTTATAAATGAACATCCTTTCAATCATGCATACACAATCGGGGGGCATGATTCCCCTATCACATTCACACTACATTCCATTCCATTCAAACTCATAATATGTTGCATATCTTGGTTTCATATAGTTCTTACTTGCTTATACTCATATGTATATTTTTCTTATTATGTTAGATGGATACATTGTATGTCATTATGTTTATCATACAAACATGCATGCCCACTTGCTTTCTAGTTGTGATCATAGAATCTAGACAAATTGTTACACACAGAAGGGATGCTTAGAACAATACTTCATACTAGTCCCATAGCGGCTCCTTGGGGAATCCACATTCGTACACACTTTCAGGTGTTATTGTTTCTGTAGTAAAAAATAACCAACATGGTTATTTTGAAAACTTTCAATTATATTCTAGCTTTGAGTTCAAGTTTTTAGGTTGCGCGCACTCTTGATTTTATACTTGAAAATTTTGCATGGCTATAGTTCTCCATGTGTGCCCTCACACCTATCCTTATTCTTCCTTATACTCTCCCTTATTTTTGCCTCCTTCCACATCCTTCCACCTTTCTACTTCATTCTTCTATCTTCTTCCATTTCCCCTCCACTCGCAGCTACTTTCATTCCAACAGTCTTATGAAAATTTTCATGCACGACTGTGAAATTACCATCCATTTTGGTTAAGTCCTTGGTATTCTCTTCCCAAATATGCTCCTTCCTGAGTCTCACTTACTTCTTCACGTGCACTCATTCCCTTTCCAAACTCTTCCTTGGCATTTGCATTTCATACACTTCTTCCTTCTTGTCACAACACAATATTTTTTCATATGCCCGTGCCTTCCAAATTACACACTCGTGAAATTTCTTCCACACATCTTTATCTTGCGCTATTCTTCTACTGTGGTTACTTGCACACTTTTATAGATATGAACCTTTTATTCCCAATTATTGTAGATCATTTATGCATGTTCTCACATATATCTACATTCCTCTTCTTCACACCCCTTGCTCTTGTGTGCACCAAGTGAAATATGTGATTCCAATGATAAGTTGTAATGTGTCACCTTATCTGTTAGAGTGTGCAACACGCAACCTATTAGAACATGTTATTTGAACGCCAAATCTTAACATTAAATTAATGCATGAAACATGCCATAAAAGATTAAAAAAATGAACAATCAACTAAATTCTTTAGTTGATTAGAGCACGCCACATGTCATTATGTGTGTAGATTGAACTGTAGATATTCTAACTGTCATAACTTCTACTATAGAGCTTAGATTCCCACGTGTCTAGGGTTTCATTGACATCTACTAATGTGGGCTACACATTATGCTATTTAAAATTTTATTTTGGTGAGATTTGGTAGGTGTAAAAAAGGGAAAGGTTAGTTGGGCCATTAATGCACACATCCAGTCAACCCAACCACTCATATTTGATCCAATTTAGTCTCCTTACTTCTTCTACAAGCTATACATACATGGGGAGGTGCATATGACAACATTGCAGGTGGATTTGTAGGTATTTATTACTTTTTATTGGTGGTTAGATGTTTGAATCTGAGTTTCCCTCTTCTTTCTCCTCGTATTCTCTCCTTCTTCTTCTATAAATTCATGTGCAATTCTCATTATAAAAGGTTGGACTCTTTTTTTTTTCTAAGGGAATTGTTCAGAGCATCGTTCTTTTACATTTTCAGTTGCATGCCTTTAAATATGGATCTTTTCATGTGGATACTTTCCTCTTTCATCACTATAATCAATTGTGCATCCTTTGGAATTAGTAAAATCTTGTTTTGTTCTTATTTTCTTCCTTAGCTCACATTTTACTACATCTAATTTGTGTTGTTTTTTTTTTTGCATATTTATATAAGTTTTAGCTTCCCTTTCTGATTTTACTCCATGGAAATGATTATGTGATCATGTTTTAGACTGTGGAATGGTTTTTTGTCCTCTCTGCACATGCCTTCCTTCATTTTTTCTTAGCTAAGATTGTTCATCCCTCTCTTTTTGGTGCTATCACCTCCCCTTAGCTTAGGTTTTCCATTTCATGCATCTCTTTCTCACCCTGGTACCTTATAATCATAGAGTAGTGATAGGTAGCTACATTTCCCTTCGTAGAAGTAGTTGTAGTAGTATAAATAGGTAGAGGAAGCCAAACTTGTCTGAAGGTCTGTTAGTGCAAAATCACAGCACCCCTGGATGCAGATCAGGCTTTTAGGTTGATCAATCTTGCATCTAGTGTGATTGCACAACATGGAAAACTCTCTCCAAGCGTGGGGACTTGTAAAACTGAGAGAGGAATCTCCAGATTAGAGGCTGGTTCCTCAAACTCCTCTGATTTAGATCTATATTTTGTAAAACTACAGGAGGTTTAGATCCTAATCCTATTCTAACTTGCAAGGAGACAGGGGTAGAAGTGCAAAAATTGAAACTAACTAAAGATGGTGATGCACCAAAAGGAGTGGTGAAACATATTTGTCATGCAAATAGACATAGACCAAAGTTCATAACATAAGACAGATTTACACAGACTGATAATGTATAATTTAGCATTTGAAATCAAGCAAATAATACAAACAGAGGATTGAAACCCATTCACAGAGCTTGCATTATCAATTTAATATCAAAATACGCATTACACCCTCAGAGAGGTAAAGAAAACTGTTACAATCCTTGGAGGAGGTCTGATACTTCATCAATCCCTTGAAGGAGGTGAAAGAAGAAGTCTGCTATGCCCAAAAAAATGTTCAACTCCCTTTGAAATGAGCCCAAAACTGGCTTTTAAAATGCAAGGGTCGAACCCAGGGAACAGGAAACGTACAAAGGCATGGGAGCCCATTCTTTCTTGACTACAGGTGTATTAAAATGGCATGGAGGACCTTACAAACCCATACCCTGTCATTTTGACCGGATTACAGGAGAATGCGACCCATTCTGCATTAAATCTGGTTGCTGGAATGTCATTTCTGGCCATGAACACACATAAAACAGAGCTGTTTCTCTGGCCATTTTCTTCTTCCAGAATGCTCCAAAACGCAAGATTAATCCCGGAATCATGTAGAGAATTTTACCAGCTTTCTGTTGATATAAAGAACGTGCAAATCCAAGCTCTGGATCGAAAGTTATGGTGATTTGAAGATCTAGGGCACAAAACAGGTGACAATGTGTTTTGAAACCTTTCCCACGCTTTGCCACCTAGATGACATGTGGCAGCTGCTGATTGGACGAGCAATTCTCTCTCCTCCATCTTTCGTGGGATTTCCTTTGAAATTTCCTTGTGGGGCCCTTAACTGGACACGTGGCGCTATTTCATTGGATTCACGTGGCTGACCCTTTAAAACTTGCCCTTTGACTTTTGACTTTTTTCCTTGAGACACGTGGCGGCTTCTGATTGGTTCTCAGCCCTGCCGGCTCTTTTGCGCCCTTCGTGCCTTTTCAGCCCACTTGTCCCATTTTGCTTTGGACTATCTTGACCCTCTTCGCCCGGTTCGGCCGGTTCGCGCCTTTTCAGCCTGCTTGTCCCATTTTGCTTTGGACTGTCTTGAACCTTTTCGCCCGGTTCAGCCGGTTCGCGCCTTTTCGGCCCGCTTGTCCCATTTTGCTTTGGACTGTCTTGAACCTTTTCACCCGGTTCAGCCGGTTTGCGCCTTTTCGGCCCGCTTGTCCCATTTTGCTTTGGACTGTCTTGAACCTTTTCGCCCGGTTCGGCTGGTTCGCGCCTTTTCGGCCCGCTTGTCCCGAACTGTCCCTCTTAGCAGTTAGTCGATTTTCTCCCTCCTTCAGCCGGATCGGCTTTTACATGCCTTTTCGGCCCACTTGTCCCATTTTGCTTTGGACTGCCTGTGCTCATTTCGGCCGATCCGCGCCTTTTTGTCCCAAATGTCCCGACTGCCCCCTAGGACTAGGACTTAGCCAATTTCCACAAATTTTTCTGGATCAACCTACTTGCTTTCTGCAACTTTTTTCCACGTTTTCTCAGAGCTTGCTCCTTTCTTCTTTGGCCAGGGGAGTTAAAAAAATATCTGAGAGAACCTCCGAATCATGATGTTTGCTCTGAATCAATCAATGTGCCTAGGACTTGAATATTCTGATGCATGTTATCAAAATTACCCTGGGGGGGTGAATTTTGGATAACAAGGTCTATCTCAAGTGAAAGTCCCACAACTTGGAGACAATCCCATGTTACCTCAAAGCGCCAAATCATAATCATCTGGGATGGGTAAAATTTTGATTCATCAACATTTTTTGGCATGCTCTATGGGACAAGCATTAAAATATTACATTTTATTATTGCTAAGTTATGGTGTTTGACTTGGTGATAGCTAGCCTTTGGAGACTTGTTTTAACACATCTGACGACTCCCAACATTCAGATCTACTGATTTCAGTAGTTTGCATGCCCTATCCATGAGAAGAATATAGATAAGATAGAATGCAGTAGTTGAAGGATATTTTGAATATCTACAATTATCTTTAGGAAGGAGTAGCAGAACCGTTGCGCGCACATCTCCATCTTTCGTGCACAAGATGTAATATACCTCTCCTCATCTTAGACCTTTTACGTGCTATATTAGGGTATTCAGACCCTTTCTATCCATGGTAGAGAGAAATATACCCTTTTTCAACTTCACAGGTGGAAGTACTTTGGCCCTTGCCACATAACATGATATACCAGTGGTTGCGCACAAAAGTATATCATTTCTCACTGGTGAGAATCAAGTAACCCTTACTAAACACATTCAAGATATTTCAAATGTATGCTCTGTTCACCTAGGTCACATAAGATGATGTAGCTATAAGACAACTTGCTTCTTCACTCAAAGGCAAAGCACTTCAATGGTACATGAGCTTAAGACCTGACTCTATCACTAATTGGGATGGACTTGGTACTGTTATTTTTAATCAGTTCTAGGAGAAAGATGATAAAATATCATTGTTAGAAAAACTCACAATGATCAAGAGATCTCCTAATGACCTAATACCCAATTTAAAATTCAAATTTCATAAGACATGGGATAAAATTCTAACCCTTTTAAGACCAAATCCTTAAGGTTCTTTTCTTTACTTCTTAAAAGCTCTAAATTCTTACATTGCAGTAATTGGCAAATAGTTTTTTGAAAGGGACTATACCCTTGAGTACAAAAGATGGCCTAGGAGCCAGAATAGGAATGAAAACCAGAGAGAAAAGGATCAGAATCCAAATGTGACAATGAAGCCCAAAGTAGCCAAAAAATAGCTACCCAAACAAGACAAAACAACAAAAACACTGCAAAAAAGCAGTAGAGAGACCGCAAAAAAATAGCATAAAAACAGACAAGAACAGCTAAAGCATCTACAACTACTTCTTGGCAGCTTTGTCTATGCTGGTCTTGATATTCTTCCAGGAATTGAACATACCCAAAGTTGTCATGTGGGCAGCGTCAGTCTTATCCAGCTGATCAATGGTCCTTTTGCTTTCCTTATCATTGCCCCAAAGTGTTGCCGGAACTCCGCTGAGATTGGAGACACTTTTGACATGTTGCTCAATGAACTCCTCAATCGCACTAAAGATGGCCATATTGTAATCATGACGAGTTTTGGCCTTCCCTAAATGGGAGTCTAAGGAGTTCAGCTTCTTGTAGATATCATCAATCTGGCTGTTATCAATATCCACCTCCTCCTCCTTCTTCCTCTTACCTTTCTGTTTTGCCAAGTTCTTAACCTCATCCTTCAACAGTTTCATATCAGCCTCTAAGGCTTCCAGCCTTTTTGAAGAGCTTTCCATATGCACATCCCGGGGACTGGCACTGCTAATATTCAGTAGGTCATGTGCAATTTCAATTTCATGAGGACCCTTCCCCACAGCAAGAGTCTCAAGGTTAAGCTTTCTAGAAGCCCTGGTGACCGGTCTGGCCGAGGTGGAGGTGAAGTGGGGGGTGGGAGCAGCAGTAGGGGGAATGGAAGAAGAAGCCTGGATGGCCGGCAGGGGGGTGACAGCAGTGGTGGCGGGGGCAGAGAATGGAGAAACGGGGCTAGCAGCAGCAGAACCCGGCAGAGGGGGAACTGAGCTAGGAGAGGATGGGAGACCAGGATACTTAAGAAGACAACATTTATGCAGCAGCAAAATAAGCCCCTGGTGTAAAGGAACCACCCGGGTATGCTTTTGAAACTCCAAAATGGAGCGCTCAAGAGAGTTCAGCAAGTAATGGGGGAAACAAACCATGCGATTCCTACGGAAGTGGTTAAGAAAGATAAGGTGCTTAGCAGGTACAGTGACAAACCTTCCTTCCAAGGAGATGAACCGTATCATCATGCGAGTAACCTCATCATAAGGTGGAGGGATCGAGCTAACAAGCAGGCCCGCTGTAACGTAGATCAGCTTCTCAGATCCCTCCACAAATCTCCTCTCTTCAACATCTCTGTCGACCCTTTTGTTAAAAAAATGGTAGCCCTCCAAGCCAAGGCCGGTCGCTTCAGCAATAAGTTCCTCATTGACCAAGATCTTCTGCCCCCCATATTCCACAGTCCGCTCCTTCCAATCCTTCACAAAACACACTGAGATGCTTTGATCATGCCCCTGAACCTTCTCCATGAAGTTGGTGATGCCACCCTTGCTGAGTATGCTCCATAGCTCAATATTATCCTTCCAGTCCGGGTCCGCACTAGGCTCAATTTGGCAAGGGGGACCCCCCATCTTCACTGTGCTTAACTGTTTGCAACAAATTCCCAAATCCTTGTGAGCACTGAAGCCAGTCTACTTTTTACTGTTGTAATCTGCACAATGTTGGAAATGAGAGCCGTTGCTTTTCCCACGAACGTCTGCGTGCTTGCTGATCTGAGCCTGTGGAAAATCACATGTGGGAATAACGGCCTTTTTGTTAGCCCACTCCCTGTCATCAATCACATTACTACTGTCTTCGGTTTCCGTGGAGCCTTGTATCCAACTTTTAGCAGACGCAGTGCAGCCCGCATGCGTGATTTTCAAATCAATGTAACTCCACTTGGAATTCCCCATATACTTCACACTATCTTGATTATTTGACATGATTTGCATAATCATATTTTTTAAGTCAACACGTGTGGGAGTATTATTGATGCTGATCCACACCCAATAATCATAACTCAGCTCAAGATATTGCTTGCGTATAGAAATCCGCATGAATGCTGTTTTGAAGCTGCTTAGGGATGCTATTATTATCCCAAACAGTGTGGTTAACATTAATGCCATAATTAGCCAGCGCATCTGCCAATTTATTACCCTCCCGGTAAGTATGCATGATCCTGATGTTATTGAATGTTTGACAAATACTTATGGACTCTGAGATAAAATCCTTGATGCTCCAACTTGGAGATGAGCACTGTTTAAGGAGATTAATGATATTCAGGGAGTCCCCTTCAATAATGAGGTTCTGGATATTTTGAGTCTGGGCAATTCTCAGGCCCCATAGAGCAGATAATGCTTCGGCAAAATGATTAGTTTGAATTCCCATTTTCCCAGCATACGCAGCAATCAGATTACCTTTATGATCCCGTATCACTCCTCCCCCTGCCGCAATCCCAGGGTTCCCCTTAGAGGCCCCATCAAAGTTCAACTTATACCAATTAAAATCAGGAGGATGCCATTTAATCAAAGATCTATCAATGCTATTCCCGGGATTGCTCCGACTATTGACAGTTCCAATCTGCCAATTGGATAAGATGTATTCTTCATTCTCTGGATATCTCTTGTTCTTGGGGGGTTTAAATCTAGCAATGTTCTCTTTGATACCATTAGAAATTTTACCAATACTAAGTTTATAGTTTTGCTTCTTATTTCTGAAGATAATATCATTTCTATCCTTCCATATCCTCCAGATTAAATGAGGGATAACCAGCTTCCAGATCCTTTTGACAACACAATGCCTAAAGGGTGGGTTCCATTGAGTCCATAGCTGATTAAGATCCTTCGGCACCACCCAGAGAGCTTCAAATTTAGAGAGGGAAAAACTCCATATTCTGGTAGCATACTCACAATGTATGAACAGGTGGCTGATATCCTCAGAATCTTTCTTACAAAGATGACACCTATTAGGGATTATAAATCCTCTTCTCATCAGGTTGTCAGTGGTAAGAATCCTGCCTCTGATAGCCAGCCAAAGGAAAAAAATTATTTTAGGAGTTAATTCAGTCATCCAAATCTTATTCCAATTGAACTCTGTTTGACTACTGTGGAAGAAATTATTATATCCAGTTTTGACAGAGTAATTCCCATCATTGGAATTATTCCATACCAGCTCATCCTTGGAATCCAGCTGACTTAATGGAATAAGATCTAATTGATCTTGAAGGGAGGAAGTAATTTGCATCAGATCATTTCTCTCCACAGTAAGTTTTTTCCAATTCTTGCTGGTACCATTTCCCTCAATATAGTCCTTGATTTTAATGCCATACTTGCTTATAAGACTGTCCTTAACAATCCCAAATCTATCCATGAGATTTCCATTAAACCAATTATCCTCCCAGAAGTTTATGTCCCTACCATCCCCCACTTTCCATTTACTGCCCTGCTTGATGAAATTTCTGCTCTTGACCAGATTATTCCAAAAAATGGAACCATAGGGGAGGTGCTCATCTTGTAGGAAAGAGTACACAGTTTGATGATTCAGGTATTTTTCTTTGATTAAATCAATCCAGGGTTGTTTCTCAGACAACATTCTCCAGCCCATTTTAGCAATGAGGGCCTCATTCATTTTCTCAATATCTTTTATACCCAGACCTCCCATAAACTTCGAGGTGCAAACCTTATCCCAAGCCACTAAGTGAAATTTGAACTTCTCTTCCATGCCTTGCCATAAATTTTTTTTCTGAATCCTTTCAATCTTATCTCTGAAGGAAGAGGGGATCTTGTAGAGTGACATGACATAAATGGGCAGATTTTGAAGAGTACTTTTAATGAGCAGGCACTTACCAGCACTAGATAAAATGGCTCCTTTCCAACCAGCCATTTTTTTTTGGAATCTCTCCAATAAATCATCCCACACCTTGCAAGAGACTTTCCTAGTGCCGAGAGGAAGGCCCAAGTAAGTGGCTGGAAGCGCACTTATTTTACAACCCAGAATTTTAGCAATTTTAAGCTGCCTTTCCTCAGGAGTGTTGAAAAAGAAGATGGAGCTTTTATCATAATTGATCTCTTGCCCAGAAGCAGATTCGTAGAGCCGCAGTAAAGCCTTGGTAGCCTTGGCTTCAATGACTGATGCCAGAAGAAGAAGGATAGTGTCATCCGCAAATTGCTGATGGGAGACAGCTTGACTGATGGAAGTGGGCTTAGAGCCATTTAAAAGCCCGTCATTAACTGCTTTGCCAATTGTTCTACTAAGGCTGTCAGCCAAAAGAATGAAGAGCAAGGGGGAGATAGGGTCCCCTTGTCTAAGTCCTCTGCTGCTAGTGAAAAAACCCACAGGCTCACCATTAACTACCACTGAGAATCTGGCCGTAGAGATACAAGCCTTAATAATTCTTCTAAATTTTTCTGGAAACCCAAATTTTGTTAAGACTTTGTCAAGGAAAACCCAAGAGACCTTGTCAAAAGCTTTATTCATATCAAGCTTGAGGACCATATTTTCCTTTTTATTATTTTCCATAGAATGTATGGTCTCGTGAACCATAATCACTCCGTCTTGTATAATCCTGCCTTTGATGAAGCCACTCTGCTGCCTTGAGATAAGTTCATTCATAATGAGCTGAAGCCTAGTAGTAATAATTTTGGTAAAAATTCTATAGATGGCATTCACAAGGCTGATAGGTCTGAAGTCTTTGAAATCTTTAGCATCCATTTTTTTTGGGGCCAGCACAATGTGAGTGTTATTAAGCTCTTTCAAAATATTTCCCGTTCTATAGAATTCATTCACCGCTCTGAGAAGATCCTCCGAACAGATTTCCCAAAATTTCTGGAAAAAATTTATGGAGAACCCATCCGGACCAGGAGCCTTGTCACCCTCTAAAGCAAATACAGCCTTTTGCAGCTCTTCAAGCGTGACCGCTTTGGTGATACTTCTAAATTTCTGTTCCTCAATTTTATCTTGGGGAATGGCCTCCAACATAAAAGAAATAGCTTCAGAATTGATGATATTCCTCTCCTCAAGAAGTTTTTTATAAAAATCAAGCGCTTCTTTCTTGATGCTATTGGGATCTTTTATGATATTTCCGTTGTTTTTAGAAACTTCTAAGATCCTATTACAGGCTCTGTGCTTCAAAGTGGTCATATGAAAGAACTTCGTATTCCTGTCTCCCTCTTTAAGCCAAATAGCTCTAGATTTAAGTCTCCATAAAGATTCCTCTCTGCTGCAGATCGTATGCAACTCTGAAAGAATATTCTTTTCATTAACTTCGTCTTCAGCCGATCTCCCCATAGTATCCATTTTTATTTCCAGATCCTGAAGTTTTTGTTTTAACTTTTTTTTATTGTCAAACACATTGCCAAAAACGCTTTTATTCCAGATTTTGACTTGCTTTTTGACATTTTTGAGCTTTTGAACCAATCTAAATTGAGCAGTGCCTTCACCATTCCATCCCCACCATTCTTTTATCTTGTCATAGATATTGTCATGCTCCATCCACATCTTTTCAAATTTGAATGAGCTTCTGGTGGGTTTAGTCCAATTGAGAAAATTTAAAGCAATCGGATTGTGATCCGATCCAACTCTGGGCAAGGAAGAGAGGTGGAAGTCTTGACTGAGAATCCAGCTCGCTGAAATTAGTGCCCTATCCAATCTCACCTGGATAAACTCCTTTCCCAACCTTCTATTATTCCAAGTGTATTTATTCCCATGAAGATCCACATCTAAGAGGTTATGTTCAGCAATAAAATCAGCAAAATCCTCCATACCAGTAGAAAAGCTGGAGATACCTCCATACTTTTCACCTGGGTTTAGTGGGGAGTTGAAATCCCCCATAATAAGCCAGTTAGCAGAACAATGCTGGTTTCTAAATGTTTTAAGGTCAGCCCAAAGCTTCCTTCTACCACTAACCGTATTAGGGGCATAAATGTTAGAAAGGATCCATTCACCATTATTCTCAATAGCAACAAATTTGATTGCAAGATGATTAATACTAGCATTGAGAACCGTACCAGTACAGTGCCTTTTATCCCAAAGAGTAGCCAGTCCTCCAGAAGCTCCCTGGGAGTCAACAGCCGCCATTTCAGAGTTATCCCAGAAACTCTTTTTATTAGTTTCTAGGGTCTTAGCTTTCATCTTAGTTTCTTGCAGAATCAAAATACTAGGATTACTAGAATCCCGTAACTCCTTGATGATTCTCTGCTTGGAGTTTCCATTTAGGCCTCGGATGTTCCAAGAAATAATCTTCATTTGGAATGATTGGTGGTTGGAATTTCCTGATGGTTCAACTGACGCTGAACGCCATCTGCAATGTCCCTCTCCGTTCTCTTAGATCTAAGAGCCTTTTTAGAGGGTCTTCCTCTTTTTGTGCTTCCTCCAAAGTCAACTAATCGTCTAGCAGAAGATCTAGTTGTTCTGGATGTTGAGGTGTCCCAGTTGTCTTTTTTCTTTTTCTTATCACTGTAGAGTGATTCTGGGATCATTTCAAATCCTTTCATTCTTTTTTTCTTTTTTGAAATGACCTTTGTGAATCCAGAGTCTGGATCCTCCTCATCCTTGATAGGCGTGACTTCTCCCTCTTCACGTTCTTTCTGAATCCTGTCAAGTGTGTGTGTATCAGCTGTTCTGGTGCTGAAGCAAGTAGATGAAACTGCTGATATGCTGCTGGAGCAAGGAGGTATATCTGCAAATGATTTACCATCTCCCCTAGGAGTGTTTTTCTGCAAAGCTTCTTTAAAAACCATACAGTCCTTGTTCGAAGATTCCTTAATGATGCACAACTGATTATCTATCTCGACTTCCTTACTGCTCTGAAATTGCTCAATAGGGACTATATTAATCTTCACAGAGCCTTCTTGCTCGTTCACCACCATGGATACCTTCACAGGATTTTCCAAGTCCTCTTTGTTAGGTGCTTCAGGAAAAGCTGCTGCTGAGACTTTGGGACGCCAGACCAGATGTTTCCTTATTTGAGTTCTAAAACCCCTTTTTTTCCCCTTTCTATTGAACTCCAACTCCTTCTGACTAGGGGCTTTGTCTTCATTCCGGCTATCCGTGCTAAGAACCCTACTATCCTTGTTCAGAACTGAGCCCTCCACAGGCTGTTCAGCTTCCATTGTAGAGGTCTTCTTTTTGGAACAACTTTTGTCAGAGTGTCCTATGCTATGACAATGTTTACATCTCAAAGTTTCAAACTCAATTTTTTGGGTCCATATCCCATATCTAGATTTCAAGATTATGTGCTCCGGAAACTCCTGTTCCATTGCAGAGAAAATGCAGAAACGAGCAAAAGCAAGTCTGGATCTGTTTCTCGTGGGCCCATCCAGCCCGATAGGGGCACCTAAGGATTTTGCAATATTTAGCAGAATTTCATCATCCCAAAAATGCAATGGTAGTCCAGGTAGCCTACACCAGATTGGGATGGTGTTTATATTTTCAGTATTAGGGTCAAATCAGGATACCATTTTTTCAAAAAAAGGCCCATATTACCCAGCCACCAAGGTCCTCCCAGAAGCACCGATTCCAAATCCTCTTGCTGATTAAATTTTTCCAGAAAAAAGCCTTTTGGCATGATGGTAATGCTCAGGGCTCCCTTAGGTTTCCACTTTCTCAAAGCCCATTTTCTAATGAAATCAATATTAGGTCTAGAGCCAAGAAACTTACCAACGAGGGAGAGATTCACTTTGCTTAAGGCTCTATCAACACATCCATCTGGGACCCTCAGGCAGGTGGCACCCTCGTTGTCCTTTTCCCACGTGAACTGACCAGTAATTTTGGACCCACCTTGATGTTAGGGCTTTGAAGCATCTTATTCCAGGCCATAGGTGTGGATCCCAGCATTTCCACATTTTCATTTATAACCGTCTGATTTTGGCCAGAGATCTGCCTCTCCTCAGCATTCTTAGGTTTAGCGCGTAGACTTTCTGTGGCCAGAACTGCAGAAACTACACTGACAGTACCTCCAGTGCTTTCTCCTTCGCTCGTACTCGTGCTTACAACCGTCTGATTCTGGCCACAGATCAGCCTCTCCTCAGCAATTTTAAGCTTAGTGCGCAGACATTCTGCAGCCAGAACTGCAGAAACCGCGTTGCCATAGTTTTCTCCATGTTTTGAGACTTAACCACATTTTTGGGATTATGGTGTTGCATGGAAAACATGTGAGGATATGGGTAGGTGTGATAGTGGATAAGGTTAGAACATGGAGACTTGCAGCCCAAGGAAGGAATATTCTAGGATATAATCATTGTGTTTAAGAGTTGTAAAGTAGAGTTAGTTATGGGTTAGCTGGCACTTGCATGTTTAGAATACTTGAGTATGGCAGGGTATGATGACATTTGGCATGTGGTTTTCTCTTGAGTAATGTTGAGGTGGTAAAGGAGAGATCCCACTCTATTTAAGAATGTTTTTTGGATCTAAAACAAAGGATAAGAAGGGATGGAGAAATGATGAGATGATGCGAGAGGAAGAAGATGTGATGATGCAAGAGATGCAAGAGAGACTTTAGATGCATAAGAGAGAGCTTGGCTAGAACTCTTTGAGTAGAGTCATTTTGTAGGGTTAGGATGTTATTTCTTGATGTATTTGGTCTGCTATGACCCTTTTTGATGTAATCTGGCTACTGTAAACAATTGTGAATCAATATATGAGGTGGATTGTTCTGAATATCTATGTTTATGGGTCCAAACCCTTGTGTTCTTCATATTTCTCATGGTTCAGATCTGATTCCTCTTGTGTTGTTATAATGATTACTTTCATATTATGGTGCATATGTGCTTAGATCTAGTTTCTTTACCTTTGTGCTAGAATAAATGTATGTATTTCTATTTCTGTAATATCCCTCCATTAATGGTGAACATTCTTACAAGGATCACATAAAAGAGGGGCTCGGTGAATTTTGCGTGCCTCGGGTGAGTGCCCAGTTCAGACTGGGTGATATGTCAGCTCGCTTGGGGTTAAAAGGGAGTAGGTAAATGTGACTACATTTTGGTTCCATTTCTGGGACCTCTTTTGAAGTTGTTGTAAGAATGGTGTGTGATGGCAAGAGCACTTGACTTTGGCCAGTGTGGAGACTTGGCTTAAGAACATGGAGGATGAGTTTGCACAGAGATTCAACACTGGACCTGAGTTTGATGCATGTACATGGGTAGAGGAGCATATGTATCATGAGCTCTATGAAACATTATTTTGTTGTTTTCCAATAGAACTATATGAATGGTTGTTCAATGTATGCATCAAGGAGGATTTGGTACTATCGACCTCATGTGTGGACCCAAGAATATTATCAATGGCTTCATGATGTTGATCTGATCTTGACTCGTGTTTTTCATCATTGGTGGAGTGGTGTGTTGACTAGCTACATGTTGGAGTACATGGTTTTTATGTATTCTTACCTATAAGTTACTGAGTTTGAGTTCTTGTGAGAACCAAGAGGATATTTCTTACGCACTATACCATTAGCCATCAAGATCTTGATCATCACTCTGAGTTTAGAAGTGTTTCATATGGCTAGCTAAACTCCCACTAGGCACGAGGTGTGGAAGTGGGTGTGGTGAGAAATGGTGGATCCTATGACAGAAGTGGAGAGAGAAGAGAGGTGGCTCAAGTATAATGAATCTCAGGAGAGGGAATTGGTGAGACAATGTGAGATTGCAGGAATGATGGATGTTTGGAGGTAGATGTTGTGGGAAGGATTTGAGGTTCACGCAAAGGACGTGGAACCTGAGCAGTCTGTGCTACCCCATCTTGGAAAATGTGGAAGGAGAACCCCCTCATCTTCTGATGAGAGCTCATCAGATGGAGAAAGGAGATGGACCATAGGTGCATTTGAACCCACCTGGTGACCAAGCCCTTGTGCTTAGTTTTCCAGTTTTTGAGACAAGTATTACTAGTATGGTTGGCATTGGTAAGAAAACAACATCAGGTAGATATAATTTTACATTACATCCATCTATGGCTGCACAGACATTTCCTTGTGTTTGGTGGTATCCTATCAGGTGCATCATTTGGACAAGGTGTGGGCTCACAAGAATGTGGGTATCACGTCTGGAAGTAGTTCAACTTCACAGACTATTGGAGCTCAGTTTAGTACAATGGTGGGAATGTAGAGTAGCACTACTTCAGGCCATGTACCTACTACAAGAGGAGGATCTAGAGGATCTGGTGGATCTGGAGGGTCAGGGGTTAGTGGAACTAGTGGATCTGGTGGTGGAGGAAACACAGGAGGAAATCAAAGGTTTTGGATCTGGTGGACAAGGACCACAACCCCATCAGTAGGTATTTTATGAGATGTCTCTTCATTTTCCTGATTATAAAGGTGTTGAGGATGCTGCAGAGCATGTACACAAGTGTGAATTGCTATGGCATGCTAAGGGGATCACTACCCCAGAGTGGAAGGCAAGCCAGTTTACAACTATGTTGCAGGGGCGCGCACATAGCTGGTACCAAAAATATGACCCACATCAGATGGTGGTGGATTATACTATGTTGTGTGATGCCTTCTTGGTGGAATTTCATATTCCTGAATTTGAGAAAAAGAGCATCAACATGCTCAAGGAGATTCAACAGGGTATGACAGAGAGTGTGTGGGAGTATGATGCACATTTTAAGACTCTTTTGTCAAAGTTATCTTATGATATCCATCCCTCTCAACATGCTCAGTGGTTCATTGGAGGCCTGATAACACCTTTCAGATGAGTGCTTTCACATAAGTGTTTTATGGATCCATGTGAGGCCTTGGAGGATGCTTTGCATGCTGAGGCCATTGGGAGTGTTGATACTAGGGTAAGTCCCTTTTTGGAGGCACAAATTGCTTCCATGGAAAAGAAACTTGAGAAATTGTCTGCGAATTCAGCACATGAGACTCAAAGTGGACTTTGGTGTATGGATTGTGAAGTAGAAGGACACACCAAGGATAGTTTCCCTTGAAATTTAGTGCACCATGTCAGTAGACTGTGAAATCTGTCACAGGGATCATGATCCAAGTAGATGCCCTTTGTTACAAATGCACTCCATAAGAATGTGTCTTACTATTGTAATATTTGTACATCTACCACTCATGATACTAAGGACTGTCAGTTGATAGACCAGATTCATGATGTAATTGATACTGGTGTGTGCCAGGCCAGCATTGTGAATAGTTCTAAGAATGAGGGGTGTCAACATGAAGGGCATGAAGATGGTAGAGGAAGAGGAAGAAGCTTTCATGGAGGATTCAGAGGCCGTGGTGGTTGAGGTAGAGGAAGGAGTGAATTCCCCCGTGGAACTTGTTTCAATTGTGGATCTATGGATCACTACAAGCGTGAGTGCCCAGATTTACTGCAATGCTCATGGTGTGGAAAGAAACATAAGTATGAGGAGTGCCCTGACTTGTATAATCACATGAGCCAGAACCAGAAGAAGGAAAAGGGTGCAAGAATGGTTAGTGTAAAGTGTGTTGAACCTCTGTTCATGCCTACAGTAGTGTCTAACCCTGAGTTGGAGCCTGTATTAGTAACTACACACGTTGAAGCTACATGCACTAGAGAAATACCAAAGTAGAGGCCTCTCATTACAAGAGAAGAGGTATTACATGGGAAGTAACCTGATCTGACTTATCAGAAGGAGGTTTACCAGGAGACTATGGAGGTGATTAGGAGCTTACAAGGGGAGATCCAATACTTGAAAGAGTAGTCATGGAAGTTGGAACAGGTGAAGAATGTTGAGATCCCTCAGAATGATGTTGATGATGTCAAAGAGGTATGTAAGATGTTGCACCAGGAAAATATCATTCCCCTGTTAGGAGAATGGTTGAGAGGAAAGGTACCATGCACTGGATGTGAGCATGAGAGGTAGATCTTGCATGCTAATTTTCCCCCTCATAGTCTTGATTATGACAAGGAGATCACATTGAATGTGGTAGTTGATGGATGGATTTTGAGTAACATACTAATTGACACAGGTGCAAAGGTAAATGTTCTTACTCTGGATGTGTGGAATCAGATGGGGAGACCACCATTGCAGCCATCTTCAAATGTGTTGTACATGGAAAATAGAACTAAAGCTATGCCCATCGGAGTCTTGAAGGATGCTTCCATAACCATTCAAGGGGCCAAGTTCACTGGGGACTTTGAAGTCTTAGCACTTTCCGAGGCAGATAATTTCCCAGCATTACTTGGACACCCTTGGTGTTATGTGAATAATGTTGATTTTGCTTCAACAAGGGATACATCAGCTTTGAGAACAAGAAGGAGCACATTATTATTCCACTAACAGATGGTAGGTTCTGTTCCTTATGTCAAGCCTTTGGGGGAAGAAGACATCAATAGAATTTATGTGTGCACCATCAGAGACCCAAAGGTTATTGAGCCATCAAGAGAAGGAGTCATTCAGTGGGATGATGCTCAGTCCTTGAGTGATACGACTAGCATTGCATGTGATAATTGGGTGCATGGAACTTATGAGTTGGTTGGGAAAGAATTGAAGGGCACTGTGACTCGTGTTGTCAAGGCACATTTGGTTAGGCATCTGGGAGGAAGAAAGTTACCAAGTTACATGGGAGAAGGTAACCCTGATGTCTTCTTGCACGCTATGGAAGTCCAGTGGACCTGTGAAGTAGAACGAAGGAATATGCTTGTTTATACCTTGTGTGGGACAAGAAAACATTGTTGGATGACTCACCAAGATAATCTTATAGAGTGGCATGACATAAGAATCATGTTCTCTGTTATATTCCTATGGACCAATGCACCTTCAAAGGATATGTGACTATCATGGGAGGGAATTAGCCTTGCACCACGTTCAGGAATGTGAGAAGGCTTGGATAGAAGGCCTGAAAGCTTTACCCCTTCCCTCTAGGTGCATAAGTTCTATTCCACTTTGTAATGTTATGAATGTGCTTGGTATATCCATTCATAGTTATGCCGTCAGAAGGGGAATTGGCAAGAGTTGACGATAGGTATTATTCAAACTTTTGAGTATCTATCTTCTAAACCATCAGTGAATGAGGCTTTGCAGGTAGTCAAGCACCTTACTCTGGGAGATAGTGCCAAAGCTGAGGACCTCATCCTAGATTTTCTAGGGGAGCCTGATTTGGAGGCATGCTTCGAGGAAGGAGAAGAAATGGATGAAGTATAGTTTGAGCGTGCCTACCTAGAAAAGGAGAAAGGAAAAATGGTGTACCTGATAGAAGATGAAGAAATAGAGAACTTAGATGTTGATCATATAGAGGGTACATGTGACATCTTGGATAGTGTGGATGAGAAGGTGCATGCCTACCATGATTCATTGAAGACAAAGAAGGTCAACATTGGCACAAAAGAAGAACCAAAAGAAGCAATCATTGGTGATTATTGGATAGAAACAGGAGGTTTCAAAGATAATTGAACTGTTGCGGGACTTCCAGGATTTGTTCCCATGTGGGTATCATGAGTTAAAAGGAGTTCATCACTCATTGGGAGAGATGCAGATTAAGTTAAAGGAAGGTGTGTGCCGGATTAGGAAGAGGCCTTATAGGATGAATCCTAATCTATGTGTAAAGGTGAAAGAAGAAATTGACAAGATGTTGGAATCTGGGATCATTGAAGCTATTGAAGAATCTGAATGGGTTAGCCCAATGGTGACTAGTCCTAAGAAGGATGGAAGGATATAGATCTTTGTAGACTATAAATACTTGAATACTACATGTGTTATAGATCCTTTTCCAATGCCTTTTACTGAGGAAATATTGGAAGGTGTAGCAGGGCATGAGATCTACTCTTTTACAGATGGATTCTCAGGGTATCACCAGGTAAGGATTGCAAAAGAAGACCAGGAGAAGACTACTTTCACCACTGAATGGGGAATTTTTTCTTATATGGTTATGCCATTTGGGCTTAAGAATGCACCTGTTGTATTTTCATGCATTGTGGTACAAGCATTCCAAGACTTTATTCATAAGTTTCTACAAGTCTACCTGGATGATTGGACAATGTATGGATTAGTAAAATATCATTGTGACAACTTGAGATTGATGTTTGAAAGATGCAGGTAGTTAAGTATCTCTCTAAACATTAAGAAATGTGTCTTTGCTACTCCTTTTGGCACATTGCTAGGTCATATTATTTGCAAGGAAGGTTTATTGGTGGACCCTGCCAAAGTTGTTGTTATTTTGGGTTTGGAGGAGCCTTCCAATCAAAGTGTAGTGTGTGGATTTTGGGGCATACGGGTTACTACAGAAAATTCATCAAAGGTTATGCCAGGATTTCTGCATGCCCTTGGAAGAACTATTGAGGCATAAAGGAAGATTTCACTGGGATGAGGCACAACAAGTGGATTTTGATACATTGAAGGAGAAGCTTACTACTATGCCCATTTTGTGCTTTCCCTCTTGGGACAAGCCCTTTCATGTGCATGTGGATGCATCAGGTATGGAAATTGGAGTAGTGTTAGCACAACCTAGAGAAGGGATTGTTGATCACCCTTTATGTTTTGCAAGAAGAAAGTTAACTCCAGCTAAGAAGAATTACACAACAATGGAGTGTGAAGCATTGTCTATGATTTATGTTGCATAAGTTTAGGAAGTACTTGTTGGCTACTCCATTTATCTTTTACATAGATCATATGACACTTAAGTATTTGGTAAACAAGCCTATTTTGCAAGGGTGCATATGCTGGTGGATCTTGTTATTTCAGGAGTTCAACTTTTCAGTGGTAGTCAAACTAGGAAAGTGCAATTCAGGACCTGACCATCTTTCTAGAATTAATTCAGGTGAGGATGCACAGAGCATTGAAGACACAATGTTGGATGCACAGTTGTTCAGATTACAACGTGTGCCCACTGATTTGGAGGATATTGTTGTCTTTTTATGAATAGGTGTGGTGCCTGATGGAATGAAGAGTATAGAAAGGAAACAACTTGCCATTCGTGTCGCGCCTTATATGTTGATTGGTGGAGATCTATACAAACTTGGTTGGGATGAGATTTTGCGCCGGTGTGTACTAGAGCATGAGCACATGGGTATTATGGAGGAAGCTCATGGAGGGATTTCTGGTGGACATTATGCAGGTTGAGCCACCATGCATGTAAGATTCTGATGGCTGGTTTGTGGTGGGAGACATTGTATAAGGATTTCCAAGAATATGCTAGGGGTTGTGATCATTCCAGTGCCTTGGAAAGCCTGGGCATAGAGATGAAATTCTGTTGAGGCCTATAACCAGTGTGGAACCTTTTAAAAAATGGGAAATTGATTTTGTGGGGCCTATTTCCCTCCCAGTGCACAGGACAGGGTCACACTACATCATTACTTGTAAAGACTATCTTACACGGTGGGTAGAAGCAACACCTATGAAGGATTGCACTGCAACTACTACAACAAGGTTCCTTTGGGAGAATATCATAAGCAGGTATGGATGTCCATTGAGTTTAACAAGTGATAGGGGTACTCATTTCTTGAATGAGACTGTTAGGATATTATTGGTAGAATTTATGGTAGCCCATCATAAGACTACACCCTATCACCCACAAGCTAATGGAACTGCTGAAGCTTTCAACAAGATTTTGAGCCACACATTGACAAATATCTGTGATGTTGGAAGGAAGGATTGGGATGATAAAGTCTCTTTATGTTCTTTGGTCTTATAGAACAACCTACAAAAGGTTGAACAAAGCCACACCCTTTCAGTTGGTGTTTGGTGCCAAGGCTTTTTTACCAGTTGAATTCATGTTACCATCCCTACGTATTGCGCGTGCAGGAGGATTGGCTGATGAGAAAGCACTTGAAGAGTGCATAGAAAACTAATGCAGTATGATGAGAGGCATGCTATAGCCTGATGGAGCCAGAAGACAGAGAAAGCAAGACAAAAGGCCTGACATGATCGACACATTAAAAATAAGAAGTTGGAGGTTGGAAAGATGGTTCTTCTGTATGATTCCAAGTTTTTGTGCCACCCTGGGAAGTTCCAAGTGCATTGGTTGGGACTGTATGTTGTGACCTATATACTTTACTTAGGCGCTTGCTAGTTAGAATATTTGGATGGCACATGGTTTCCTGATTTCTTTAATGGGAGTAGGTTGAAGCCCTACTATAAATAAGTCTTCTTGGTGTTTGTAATAAGGCAGTGTTTCCATTTAGCTTAGGATTTCCCTTAAATGCATTTTCCTTTATATGTGTTTCCTTTCGTCATTGTTATGCTTTTTTTTTAGTCCTGGTGTGTTGTGTGCATTTGCACCAGTAGCCAATTACTTTCTAAGAGGTTTCATGCACAGAGGACCACACATAGTTTTAGTGTGGGGTGGAGAGCACAAGTAAGAGGTACACTGGTTGGAGTGATGTTGGTTGGTGGCCCAAGAGAGAAAAAAAAAGTGTGTGGTATCAGAGGAATGCATGTAGCAGAGGTGATAATGGTTGGAGATAAAATGGTGTCAAGAAATAGTTTTATGAAATCCATGTACAATGATGAATGCGTAGAGCAACATGAGGTAGGCAGCGTCAGGAAGAACTACTTGGTATAAGATGCAGTGGTAGGTGTAATTCGGCACTGAGAGCATGTGTAAGGGAGTTTTTTGGTTGATGTAGTTTTACATGCCAGAAGGTTGAGGAGGTTACACGTGAGTGGGCACGAATGAAACACGCTGAAAAAAACATGTGGGAGGAATGTGTTGGAAAAATCCAAATTTAATGTGGTAGTATGGTGGTAGGTGGCATGGAAATAAATGTGGTAAAAAGTGGAAAACTATAAATAGGGAGTTGGGGTAAGTTATTTTCACCTTGCGTTTACTTGTGGAAGAGATCTTGTGAACTAGGGCATCCTTGTGTGAAATTTGTAAAAATCACATGCAAAGTGAAAGATTTGAGAACCAGATTGGAATGGAGTACATGGGCATGCACAGAAGTGGTTGTTTGGAAGGATTTCAGTGGGTTTTAATGTTGTCTTGTGGAAGAAAGGGTTTCCAGGTTAGGGTTTGAGAAACTAGGGCATGGGTTTGAGGAATTTACGTAGGAGGATTGAGCCAAGGGATTGATCAATAAGAAAGCAAGATACAAGGAAGGATTAACAAAGATCCGACAAGGATAATGAAACCAAGGAAAGGATCAATTTCACCCAAAATGAAGGGAAAGGGCAAGGGAAAACCAGTTGTGTCGACAAGTTTGAATGAAGAATGGTATGTGGAGATGCAATACCCAGATGGGGTATTATTGGGGATGGATTGGGTATCTCACGTGTGCAAAATGGTTATAAGTGATTATAACCATAGGACAGATACAACCAAGAAAGAGATGACATTGGAGCTTGTTCACCCTATAGGAGAAAGAACAAAAGATGACAAACCAGTGTATGATGACTCCATGAAGAGGACATTGGAGAAGGTTGGGATTTTGCAACTCTATGAGTTTCCATTTTTTGGAAAGCCTGAGAGATTATACCAGTGGCTTATGTCATGCATGCATGAAGATTAATTTTACTTCACAGGAAGGAGGATGCACATAACTCCATAGTTGATCTCCAAGTACACTGGACTTATCTACATAGGAGAGTCATTGGATGATGACTTGGGTGACAATGAGGCTGTCAAGGAAACAACTAAGGCATTTGAGTACAAGAAGGGTAGGTGTGAGCCTTTGACATTGCCAAGATCAAGGACCCAGTCATGAAGATGGATGTGCACCTATTCACCAAGTTGAATGAACAAGAATGATGGACACAAGTGAACAAGAGATGGTTGAATGTTTGTAGGAAGGTTTCAGAGGGGACCATCTACAACATCTCAGCCTTCATTACAGAGGATATCATTGATGCCATGTGAGATGGAGATAAATTTCATATGGTAATATTCTTCTTACCATTGTGTTTTCAGAGATTGGAGTGCCCGATGGGCTGAATAACAACATTTGGGAGTACCCTGATGAGAACCCCTCCCCAGCTAAGAGGTTTCAAGCATATACTTGTGAAAGTATGACACCTGCATACAAGGCACACTTGGATAAGTGGTACAAGTGGATGCACAATGCATTTGGAGTAGAGTGGAGGATTCCTGAGAAACTTCCAGCCTTGGTGAAGGATGAGGCTGAATTTGTAGTATACCAGCAGTTCTACATTGGCAGGTTCACATTGACTGATGGCACCAAGAGCCCATGGTGTAGATTACCTTTTTCCTTCACAGTGCAGTATTTTCAGAGTGTGGTTAACATGTTTAAGGAGGCTAAGAAACTGAGGTTTGATCTAAGTGAAGTAGATCAGGAGCACCTGTGCATTGCGCAGGACACTTGTATATCCTCAAAAGTGAGCGTATGTGGAGAAGTATGTCTCTCATGACATACATATGCTAAGGCTTGTAACATTACCACTTGTAGGAACAACAACAAAAAGGGTGTACATAAACCTAAGGCCTAAGTTTGAGAAAGGAAAATATGTTGAGGATGATGTCTCCATCCTTGAAGACCCTGTCAGAAGGAAGATGGTAGTGACAAAGAAGAGAGATAGGGAGGAAAATCCAATAAGTAAGGCACCAAGCATATGTGTGGTTCAGACCATAGGGGTGCAAGATTTAGACATGGACACGAGCACTTATACTCATAGGAAGAAGTCCCCAGTAAAGAGAAGTCCCTAGTAGAAGAGTAGTATTTGGTGAAGAAAGTAGAGGTAGTGCAGAGTTCAGACTCTGAGAGAAATGAGAGAGTGTGAAGGGTGATGAGACTAGAGAGGAGGATGAGGGGCATGAGTTAGAGAAGAACCCCCTTATGTACAATGTACATGAATATGATGAAGATTAGAATGAATCTGTGGAGGATGCTTGAGAAGGAGACATGAGTGAAGAAGAAGTGGGGACAAAGGTTTAGGAGACCCCACACCTATCCGGTGAATAGTTAGAGGACATGGTGGAGAAGGAGGTGGCAGATATCATCAAGGACTTGGTAGAGCATGAGGTGGAGCATAATGTGGGAGAAATGGAAAAAGAGAAGTGTGGAAGCATAGGAGGGGAGACAAGTTTAGCAGTCAGTTTCCCAAAGGGAGTGCACACAGGTGGCAAGGGCACACTGACATCACAAGGACCTATAATGACTTATGATGTTGATCCAAACAAGGTCCTAAGCATGTGTTTCTAAAGCACATTGACTATAAACCACCTCTTTTGTTGGTCATCATTTGATTCAGATGGTGTGTACCCATGCACAAGGAAGATGTTGTCATGGGATTTTGAATCCCATGTTGATGAGCCGGAATTTGAAGTCAATGCAGGTGCACTACTAGACACACCAGGCTCTACGGAGGTAAATCATATTGTGGATTCTCAATAGCTAATTGATGAGCATGTGTGTAACGCGCTGAAAAAAGTGTCAGTGGAGGTCAAAGCAAGGTTATTCAGGAGGAATAACAGGATTAAAGCATTGGAGAAGGAATTGGAGGAAAAGAACAAGGAGATTATAGAGAGGGACAAGGAGATAAAGGGGAAAGAGTCTATAATTGTGCAGTTGAGGACTGAGTTGAGAGAAGAGAAGGGGAAGGTGTGCGAAGCTTACAAGAAATCAAATAATATCTCAGACTCCATTATTTTAGCACACCTGGATTCAACCCCCCTGCATAGAAGTATGAGTCATCCTTCCACTTCCTAGAGGATTTGACATACTTAATCATGATGGAGAAGCAACCACTTGCATTGGAGTCAACGGAGGAAGTTATGACATGACAGAGAGAGTAGGAGAGATAAAAAATTGAGGAGACCATAAATTAGTACTCTAAGCTCCTTGCTTCAGTGAAGACCACAACATACATGGTCAAAGTTGTCTATGAAAACTGTGAAGATAGAGACAGGGTGACAAGTGTGTTGGTTGCTACACATGAGGTAGATTTGAAGGAGTTCTAGGCCAAAAATAGAGGTAATCAGGTGGAACATGAAAAAATCTTGGTGGAGGTTGAGAATAAATATGAGGCATTTGAAATTTTAAGGGCCTCTATTAAAAATAAGGTAAAGGAATTTTATCCTTGGGTTAGACATAAGATGGACATGTTGAACGAATATAGCGAGAAAATGGAGAATATTGTTGATGTAATGAAAGCTAAGGGTGAAGAGTTGACATTTGATGAGGTCAATGCACTGATAGGGGATTTGTTTAAATAGGCACAGAAGGAGGTGGATGCTTGGAATGAGATTGAAGCATACTTGAATAAAAAATTCCCAATCCTTGTACAATAGTAAAAAATTCTTTTGTTCTTTGGCGTAAGTTAGATACAGGTTATTCTTTCTCTCCATTCTTTATTATTTTTTGGAGATCAGATTGTTTCCATGGATGGATAACATGTTTAGTGTGGGGTAATGTTGAGCCCGAAAATGACTAAGTCTCAGAGCAGAGGATGAGTGCATGCGGAAGAAGGTGTAGGAAGAAGGCGCAACAGGTAGAGTGCACAAGAATAGCCAAGTCGTGCATGAGAGAAAGAAAGGGTTTTGAGACTTAGCCACATGTCAGGGTTATGGTGTTGCATGGAAGCCATGTGAGGATACAGGTAGGCGTGATAGTGGATAAGGTTAGAACATGGAAACTTGCAGCCCAATGAAGGAATATTCCAGGATATAATCATTGTGTTTAAGAGCTGTAAAGTAGAGTTAGTTATGGGTTAGCTGGCACTTGCATTTCTATAATACTCGATTATGGTAGGGTATGATGACATTTGGCATGTGGTTTTCTCTTGAGTAATGTTGAGGTGGTAAAGGAGAGATCCCACTCTATTTAAGAGTGTGTTTTGGATCTAAAACAGAGGATGAGAAGGGATGTGAGGAAATGAGAGATGATGTGAGAGGAAGAAGATGTGTGATGCAAGGAAAGGGATATTCTAGGTGCATAGGAGAGAACATGGTTAGAAATCTTTGAGTAGAGTCATTTTGTAGAGCTAGGATGTTACTTCATGATGTATTCGGTCTGCTATGACCCTTTTAATGTAATCTGGCTACTGTAAACAGTTGTGAATCAATGAATATGATGGATCGTTCTGAATATCTATGTTTATGGGTCCAAACCCTAGTGTTCTTCATATTTCTCATGGTTTAGATCTGATTCCCTTGTGATGTTGTAATGTTTACTTTTACACTATGGTGGATCTGTGATTAGTTCTATTTTCTTTAATTCTATGCTAGATTGAATGCATGTATTTATATTTCTTCAATTATCCCTCCATTAATGGTCATATAAAGGAGGGGCTCAGCACCTTCACACACCTTGGGTGAGCGCCTAGTTCAAACTGGGTGATATTGGCAATGTTTGGGGTTAAAAAGGGAGTAGGTAAAGGTGACGAACAAGAAAATAAAGAAGTTCCATAAGTTTTTCCTAAGACCAAAATTATGTTCTTTGGGGTTAAGGACTTCTTACAATTAACCAAGCTATGGACAACTCAAATAGGATGTGCTCATAGGTTGTTGAAAACACAAGGAATAAGAAGATAATGCCATAGTATAGCATGTATCCTTATGCTCCTGCCATCCAGAATAATTCTCAAAATAAAAAAGATACAACTCATCCTCAAGCATCAAAGGATGGTAATGCACCCAATAGTTCTAACACGTAAGTTCCTATGCACGAAGGTCTGTGTAATGTCTCGATAGAGGTGGCACATGTTCCTCCTTTGGTAGGTCAAACCTCTACGTAAGCTAAGGTCCCTACCTCTACACCTAAGCAATCAAGAAAATATGTTGTTATGCCTCAAATGCACAAGTCCACGGGACTACCATTCAACATTATTGACCAGATGAAGAAGAAAAATGTGAATGTAAAAATGTGGGATTCCCTAGCCATTCTGTCTCAACGCAATCTATTACATGAAGGTCTGGCACAACTTTTACGCACTGATCAATCTATCCAAAGACCTTAAGATGCCAAATTTTTTCAAGAAAAAAAGAAGCAAGTAAGTAATATTTTCAGAACCCCACCCTTTTATATGTCCTTGATAGTAAGCAAACATCTTGTCCATAACTGTATGATTGACTTAGGGCTAGTAATTCTATTATGCCTAAGAAAATTGATGTTGTCCTAGGTCTTAAGTACACCCCTATGTCCAAAGTATTCTTGCAACATGATGTCTCAACTATTACAACTTTAGGAGTCATCAAGGATCTTGAGTTAACCCTACATGCATGTCCAAGCCCAATGTTAACTCATGATGTGTCAATCATTGATTTTCCTCCACTGTTTTCCATTTTCCTATCGAGAGATTTCATTGCCAAGGTGGGTGGATACTTGTCTTTTGATTTATCCCATATGATACTTAGAAAAAGGTACGGTACCCATTTTACCATATAAGTTCAGCCTATACTTTCTTATCATGTTGAGTCATATAACCATTAACCTCCTCAAGCCAATTGCCTAATCCAAGAAGGCCAAGAAAAAGACTCAGTTTCAAATGAACAACATATTCCTCCCTCCGTATCTTATCTATTATTAGATGAGTGGGTAGAAGAGCACTATGAATTTTATCCCTGTGATATAACTATTGAAACTTCTCTTGGCACTTACTTCATCCTTTAAGAAGATTGTGTGCTTCCTATCACACTCAAACAAGAAAATCATGAAAATTATAAACCATGGAAAATATATTTTGATTGTTCCATAAGCAAAAATGGTGTTGGCACATGTGTTGTTTTTTTAATCTCCCCTAGAGATGAGAAGTTATTTTTCATGCATAGGTCACAGTTTCCATGCTCCAACAACGTAGCCAAAGAAATTAATGAAGGAAGTGGATTACATGACATCCCTTGGTTCACTTTTCTCACCAACTGAGGATTTTTTTCATGGTAGCACACAACACATAAAAATGGTGGTCAAGCCATCTATTCCATAAAATGAAGTGAGTTGGCAGGTGTTTGATAATGACACACAAATTATCTAGTTCATTCAAAATGAAGTTGAGTTCTCTTCAAACATGCAATATGAATTGCATGATTTCTATGGTGAGCAGGTAATTCAATTAAATAAAAACAAGTTTCCTAAAGGGTTTGTCACCTTAGAGCACATATTCATTCCTGATGATGAGTTCAAGGGTGAAGAAAAAGTACATACGTGCAATGCAAGATGAAAGACATGATATCATCTCTCTATGTCAGAAATACAGTGACATATTCTCATGGGAGTATGAAGACCTCAAAGTATTTAATACAAGTGTTTCTCAACACTTCATTGACCTTAGACAAAAGAAAATTAGTTCAATCCTAGGATATAGCCTCTTGTGAGGAAGGAGTTATTTGAAATCATTGACATAAATATTATTTTACCTATCAAGTACTTTACTTAGGTGGAAAATATTCTTCCATTGCATAAGAAGAATGGAGAAATCAGGCTTTGTGTTGATTTCAGGTGTCGTTGATCATTATCCTTTTACCTCTATGGAGAAGATTGATATCATCTCTCTATGTCAGAAATACAGTGACATATTCTCATGGGAGTATGAAGACCTCAAAGTATTTAATACAAGTGTTTCTCAACACTTCATTGACCTTAGACAAAAGAAAATTATAATCAATCCTAGGATATAGCCTCTTGTAAGGAAGGAGTTATTTGAAATCATTGACATAAATATTATTTTACCTATCAAGTACTTTACTTAGGTGGAAAATATTCTTCCATTGCATAAGAAGAATGGAGAAATCAGGCTTTGTGTTGATTTCAAAGATTTGAATAAGGTGTCGTTAAAGGATCATTATCCTTTTACCTCTATGGAGAAGATTCTGTAGACAGTGGCTAACATGCAAAGGTTTTCAATGCTCAATGAATATTCTGGTTTCAATGAGATCTTGGTCAAGGAAGAGGATAAGTTCAAATAAACATTTACAACCAAATAGGGAACATATTCCAATCAAAAAATTCCTTTTTGTATGTCATATATAGGTGCAACGTTCCAACAAGCCATGAAAATTTCATTTTAAGGATATATCAATGAGTTCATTCTAGTTTACTTAGATGAAATAACTATCTTCTCAAAGCAGAGCATGGATCACATGATGCATCTAGAGAAATTATTTGAGAGATCCATTGAACTTCGGGTGTCTCATAACCCCAAAAAGGGAAATTTTTTTATTACGCAAGGCAAGATTTTGGGCCATGTAGTTTCAAAAGATGGAATTTCCATTGATCATGAGTGCATTTCTTCCATCTTTCTCTCTCATTTACAGTGCAAAAGAAATCCTTGTAATCATTCCTAGGAAAGAACAAATTCATTTGGTGATTTATTCCTAACTTTGTAGGATTGGTCAATCCTATCGCCCTCATGCTAAAAAATGACACATCCTTTAAATGGACAACAAAAGGAAAGGAAAGCTTCAACAAGATCAAGCAAGAAATTGATTTCACGCCAAAACTCATCAAATTGTATTACTCCAAGGATTTAATTCTTTATACTTATGGAGATAATTCTAGTGTTGATTTTGTATTAACACAAGAAAACAAAAAAGGACTGGATTAAATATTGGATTCCTTCAATCAAATAGTTAAGGATTATGAATTGAGATACAGTCACACAGAGAAACATGTCTTCAACATCATGTGTGTAATAAAGAAGTTTAAAATTATGCTCACCAAAAATTGTGTCAAGGTGCTAGTTTCACACTCAGGTGTAAGAGACTTCATCATGGGAGAAGAAATCAGTGAGAAAAGGGCAATATGGGTGACCAAGATCATGAAGTATGATATGACTATCAAATCCACTAAGTTGGTTAGAGGTAACACACTCTGCAAGAAACTTGATGATAACAGGAAAAATGAGCAAGAGGATTCATTGTTTTAGGATGAAAATCCTCCACACACTGAACTTGAGCATAATGAAGTCCCAATCTTATGCACCTAGATGGAGGACATGGTAAAATTCCTCTCATCTAGTGCATATCCTCCTAGTATACACAAAGAATATAGAAGACATATGAGGCTGCACTCTATTCCATATGCACTCATTGATGGTATTCTCTTCAAAAGTAACATTAATGGCGTGTTGTTGAGATGTATTGACGACACGTAGGTTGATAAAGTGTTAGCATAATTTTAAGATGGATTCTCTAGTGGACACTTCTCTGCTAAGGCAATAACATCAAAGATCATCAAATAAGGATACTTCTGGCCTACCCTCTTTCTAGATTCACACAAGTGGGTAATCAAATGTAAAGAATGTACTTTCTTCACAGAAAAAAGAAGTTGTCAATGTTTTCCCTCCAACCAATCCAAGCAGATCAACCTTTATTGCAATGGGGTCTTGACTTCATAGGAATGATCAACCCTCCTTTAAGTACTTGTCACAAGTGGGTGATAATAGCTATGGACTACTTCATTAGATGGACAGAAGCTGTCATGCTCAAGGAATCAATTGAGTCAGTTATCCTTGACTTTATCGAAGGAATTGTAACAAGGTTTAGCATTACTAAAACCATTATCTCTAATAATGAAAAATATTTAATTGGTACTAAAATTTATAATTGGGATCTTATTCTTGGTATCTATTTCAAGTCTTCATTTAACTATTACCCTTAAGGTAATGTCTTGGTAGAGTCAACTAACAAGAACTTGATCAGAATCATGAAGTGAACAATGAATATCAACCAGAGGCAGTGGCACACAAAGGTCGTACGTGTGCTCTAGGTAGACATAATTATGTTGAAGAAGGAAATAGGTACTTTACCTTACAAACTTATTTATGGTAAGGAAACTAGGATTCCTTTATCACTAGAGTTTCCTTTATTAGAGCTATCCCAATAGCTAGAGTTTGAGGGTGCAAACCAAAGAGAAATTAGAATGACAGAGCTGATTGAACTTGAAGAATTGAGAGAATCTATCTTGATTAAATTATAAAAATATCAGTGGTTAACTAAGTTGTGGTTTGACAGAAAGTATAGGCCTTAGGACTTCTAAGTGGGTGATCTGGTCTTAAAATGGGATGATGACATAGCTAAACTAGGGTGTTATTCAAAGTTTGATGTACTTTGGAGTGGCTCATACATCATCAGTTCTTTTAAAGAGACTAACTCTTTTGATTTGTCTCATCTTGATGGAGATGCACTATTAATCCTAGTTAATGAAATCTATCTCAAGAACTTCCATTAATTTTTTCTTCTGCATCATTGTACAAATTATAGTAGTTTTAATTCCTCTAAGTGTGCATTGTGCACAATGTCTTGTTTATACATAGTTATTTCCTCTCGTGCACTCCCTTATGTTTGATTTTTTATTTCTTCTAGGATGAAAATTGGTTCAAAGATCTTCCAAAAGTTAGGTAGTATGCAAAATTTTTCCACTCTCATAACATACAAATCAGAACAACTTCATATGAGAGTAATAGTTTTATCCAAAGTTTAGACCATGTTTTCAAGTGACTTCAAGGGGTATTTCTTTAGGTTGTAGATCAAATGTTTGGGATTTTATACAGACATGCCCAATGAATTCTTATAAGGCCACTAGTCTCTTTCATTTGGCAGGCATATGGCCCCTAAATCCACACTATTGTCCAAAATAACCACCTTGGTTATTTTGATAACTTCCAGTTATATTCTGGCTATGTATTCAAGTTTTCAAGTTGCGCACACTCTTATTTTTATACTTTGGCACTTTTGCATAATTGTAGTTCTCCGTGCATGCGCTCTCATCTTTCCTTCTTCTTCCTTGTGCTCTCCCTTATTTTTTCCTCCTTTCACGTGCTTCCACCTTTCTCCTTCATTCTTCTATATTCTTCCATTTCTCCTCCATGTGCACCCTTGTGTGATTTATTTCATTCCAATAGTCTTACATACCTCTATGAACTTGCACTCCATTTTGTCTAATTCCTTGGCATGCTATTCCCACATATGCTTCTTCTTTATAAGTCCCACGTACTACTTCACAAACACTCATTCCCTTTCTGCATTCCTCTATATTCTCTTTCACACATTTCTTCCTTCTTGTCACCACACGCTCCTTTTTTAGATGACTGTACCTTCTGCATTATGCACTCCTTGTGTAATTACTTCTGTGCATCTTTATCTTGTTCTCTTCTTCTTCTACATGTACTTGCACACTTCTACAAATATGCACCTTTTCTTCCCACTTCTCATGGATCATTTGCACATTTTCTCGAAGATATCTACATTCCCATTCTTCACACCACTTTCTCTTGGGTTCATGACTTAGTCACTCCATCTCATTTGCATGCTTTCATTATTTTAAAACAATCAATTTCATTCAGATGTCTAATTTCGCTATTTTAAAAGGTTTGTTAAAATCATCTTAAATAGATAAAATGATCACTTTGGTTTTTCAAATGATATACTACACTACTCACACTATAATATGTTCTAAAAACCTTGCACAAAACCAATGTAACTATCCCAATCTGTAAAAAATGATAATACTGCTCAACCACGTTGACATTTCCTTCATTAATCTTGGTTTGCTTCTTTACTACATTTGAGAAATTTGGAGTCTTAGCAACTGAATCCCTCTTATCAATTCCTTCCCATATTCACAGGCTCATCATGAATTTATTTCAACTACTAAACTGATTGGAAACTAACATTTATTCATTCCTTCTAGAATTACCCCAAACTACTATTTATTAGGGTCTTAAGAGAAAACACCTTGTTCTAAGCACGGGTAGAAGAATTTACACCTACCATAAAAATATGAAAGCATCCCTATACTCATTTTATGAACATTATGGTGTTTCTTATATTTCATCCTTCAATTCCATAGCCTGATCCTTCAAATCCAATTTGTTCTCTTGTGTATTTCACCCTTACTAGACCTAGTTCTTCACTCTGTTAGAATTATATTCCTCTTCTTGAGGTTTCAAAATTCAATCAAATCATTTATAGGCACCATTTAAAGTGTTCTCCATTCTTAAAAAGTTTTTCAATTTAACTCCCAACAACTTTCACACTTCCTTCATTCAGTGGTCCTCAAAGTTAGGTTTCTTAGCATTTCACGGTAATAGTCTAATCCCATGCGCATCGACCTATCACCCAAGTGGGCTGGGTGCTCACCCGAGGCATGCATGGGTGCCCGAGTCTCTCCTTTATGTGAGTTTTGTGAGAATGCATCATCTTAGGACAGATAATCAAATGTAGGACAGAAAATAACTATACAACATTCTTAAGAACTTAGAATGAGTTATCATCTCATTGTATGCAAAAAAGAGAAATAATAAACAACATATGGAGATGGTTCATACAAAAGGGAAATGCATAAGTATTATACTCCTAAACACATAGATGATTTATAACAGAGCATTATATTCATACTAACAGAGTCAATAACCCACATTACATCCCTTGAGGTCATAACAGATCCTCATATAACTATGCAGAGCCAAGTCATGCATCAGAGCTATATTATGCTTCATCATATTACAAAGAAAATGAAAACCCATCCCCTTAAATGTGCCATCACTCATAGAGCTCTCCTAATCCCTAACCCATAGCATCCTTCATCTGTTTCTGCAGGGCTTCACCTCTCTTTTCTTCTCTTTTTCCTTCTATATCTTTCCTCTCTCTTCTCTTCTTCCAATGAGTGCTTTTATTTATAACCTTACCACCCACTGCCATGCCTTTCAGAAGTTACAGATTGGTCACCAAGTTTCGAAGTGGTCCACCATGGGAGCATGCCTTCAAAAATCTGAGCTCTCCACTCCTTGCAATTATGTCTTCTGGAACCTTTCATCGCATGCCTGGAATATTCCTTTTTGATCCCACAGTCACCAGGATGGCACCTTATCCACAAGGGTCATGCTTTTCTCATGTGTTGCCTGGGATGCCGAATGCGGCTAAGTATAAAACCTATTTTTCCTTTCATGCGCGCACGCCATGTGTTCTGAAAAATCCTACTAGAATCCTTCCATGCACCTTCAACCCGCGCCCTTCTTCAACTAGGTCCACGTGCCCGCACACCCTTTTGTACTTAGCTGATATTTTGGGGCCCAACATCACCCCATACTACACATGTTCTTCATCCTCAGAAACACTCTTCAATAAAGAAATAAAGAATGGTGGATCCTTACAAATGGTTGGAAAGGAAGAATAAAGGAATGAAGAAATGGGAAAATAATGAAAGAATGGGGAACTTTATTTCTGGAGGAGGAGAGGGAAATCCTTCCCTAATTCTGCTTCTATCTTTCCCCAAGTGTTGACCTCATCCTGAGCTTGCTGACAAAGGTAACCCACCAAGGAGCTCACTTCTTCAAAACTCAGTTCTTCCCCCTTAGCACTCATTGTTTCTACAATCTCCTCAAGTTTCTTTCCCAAATCCTTGAGCGTGTCCATCCTCTGAGTAATTTGGGGGTACAATTCCTTCATCCGGTTCTTGATTGAGCCCCACAAGGTCTCAATGGCCTCTGATTTCTTTTCTACTTCAGCTAGGATTTTTTCCCACTCAACCCTGTTCCCCTTGTTCTTTTCTTGGAACTCCTTGAGTTCTGCTTCATGGGTGGAAACTAAGATACTTGCCACTCTATCCCTGTCTGCGTAATTATCATAGGTATCCTCAGCAACTTGCGTGACAACTTTTACATCGGTGAGGATCTTGTTGTACTGAGCAACAATTTCCACAACCTTCATCTTATTTTCCTTTTCTTGGCACACCAATGCCTCTTCTGTGGATTCTAAGGCCAGTGGCCACCTCTCCATAGTGAGTATGTGGGTCAAGTCCTCTAGGCATTACAAGGATGATCCATACTTTTGTGTGGGTGGTGTTAAGTCTGGATGCTTTAAGACAATGGCATCCGTGATCATCTCTATCTTCTTGTATGCCTCACGCACTCTTTCCTTTTCATCCTTTAGCTCATGCCTTAACTGAGCGCTGATTAGTTCCTCCTACTTCAGGTCCTTGCTTTTCTCAAGGAGCTCTTCTTCCCTTTTCTCCAGTTCTACCTCTAGGAACTTCACCCTGTCATTTCTCCTGAAGAGCCTGGCTTCAACCTCAACTGAGACTTTGTTGAGCATGTTGCAGATTTTCTCATCTGATAATCTTTGAGCATTCACCAAGGGGTTTATCCCTTTTTTTTTAGCACTTTCATCAATGCTCCTTGGCTTACCTCAAACTCAGGCTCATCAATGTGGGACTCAAATGCCCATGATAGCATTTTCCTTGTCCGAGGGTATGCACCTTCCTCATCAAATGAAGCCATGGCTAAAAGTTGTTCTATTGGCACGGTGCTCTGGAAGCACATGTGCAACACCTTGTTTGGATCATTGATGTAGCCCATTCCTTGAACTTGTGATGCTTTTGTGCTCTTTCTCCATGTGCGTGTGGCTTTTGGAAAGCTTACAGCCAAACTGGGATCTCCTCCCATGCTGCCATATTCTTTTCCTATGCTTTCCTCCTCAGCTTCCTTCATCACCACATCCGCACTGCATTCAACCTCTTGTTCTACCAGGTCCTTGATGATTTTTTCCACTTATTTTTCTGGCCTCATCTATCTATTCCTTTGTGAGGCTTGGGGTCCTTTGATCCTTTGTATTTTCTTCCCTGCTTACCCCCTTGCCTTGAGTCTCAACTTCTTCTTCATCCTCCTCCTCATCTCCGTCATTATACTCATATCCTTCTTCTTCAGAATCATGTATCTCATAGACAGGATGGTCTTCACCTCCTTCTGGCTCATCATCATCATCCCTGTCACCGATGTAGGCATCTAGGTCTTCTATCTCTTCTGAATCGACCTCATCCATCACCTTCTACTTCTTCCTTACTGGGGATTCCAGTACAGGGGATTCTTCTCTTTCTTTTTCTTTGACAGGTGATGTCTTCCTTGGTGATTCCTCCTAGGTGAGGGGCTCTTCATGCTCCGGTGCCTCTTCTTCTGGGGTCTTCACCTTGATAGGAGACTTCTTTCTCCATGCGTAAGTACTAGGCTTAGTGCTTGTCTCCGGCGCGCTCACCGTTTGTGTGGTTTGAACACTTGGTGCCTTCTGCACCTCTTCTCTTTCTTTCTTTCTAGGTGCATCCTTCTTCCTTCCTGTAGGGTCTTCAGGGACAGAGACATCATTCTCCAAGTAAGTTCCTTTTTAAAATTTTGGCTTTATGTGTAGATACACCCTTGTTGCGGTCCTTCCTGCAATCGGCAGCGTTAAAGGATTCATCATCTGTATCTTGTGGGAGACATATCTCTCCATGTATGCACACTTCTTTGGGTAGACCAACTTCTGGCACAGCTCACGGTGGTCTATATCTACCTCACTAAGGTCGAACCTTAGTCTCTTGGCCTCCTTGAACTGATTAACTCCAGCTTGGAAGTATTGCGTGGTGAAGGAGAAGGGTAGCTTGCACCATGGGCTCATGTTCTCATCTGTCAATATAAATCTCCAATGCAGAAGTGTTGGTACACTACAAATTTTACCTCCCCATTCATGAGCATGGGAAACTACTCTGGGATCCTCCACTCAGCCCCGAATGTGTCATGCATTCACTTATACCACTTCTCCAGGCGTGCCTTGTGAGTGGCCGTCATGGTTTCACAAGTATATTTCGTAAACCTTTTTGCGGGTGAGGGATCCTCTTCTGGATACTCCCAAACAAATTTTTCTGGCCCATCGGGCACTCCAATCTCTAAAAATACAATGGTGAGGAGGACATTACCAAAGAGTATCTTCTCTCCCTCCTGTGCGCTACTTATAATTTCATCTGCGATGAAAGTGGACAAGTTGTAGATGGTTCCTTCTGATATCTTCTGGCATACATTCAGCCATGCCTTGTTCACTTGTGTCCATCATTCCTAGTCATTGAGCTTGGTGACCAAATGTGTGGCCATCCTCATCACTAGGTCTGGTATCTCAGAGATGTCAAAGTATTGTGACCCCTTCTTGTAGTCATACATGGCTACAGTCTCCTTGATAGCCTCCTTGTCACTCAGATCATCATCAATGTTATCTCCTTCACAATTGAGGCCTGTGAACTTGGATATCAGTTGCAGTGTGATGCGCATCTTGCACCCCATGAAATAAAAATGATCCTCATGCACATGCGACATCAGCCACTGATAAAGGTGCTCAGGATTTCCAAAGTATGGAAACTCATATAGTTGTAATAACCCAACCTTCTCTAATTTGACCTTCACCTCATCGTTGTAAATGGGCATTCCATCTGGTGTCCTATTGTTAGTTGGTTGGACCAACTCCAGTGCCATTTCCTTCTCTGTTGTGCTCATGTGATGGTTATAATCACTCATGGCCATCTTCCGTAAGTGTGACTCCCACTCTTTCCCTAACAATACCCCATCTGGGTATTGCATTTCCATGTACCATTCTTCGTTGGTGCTCGTGATGGAAGTGATTTGCTTTCCCTTGTTGTTACTCTTTGTTTTCTTTGGTGAAAACGGTTGGTTTCCTTGGTGTCATTCTTCTGGTCAGGTTGAACTTAAACAATCCTTCCTCTTGCTCTACCTTGCTACTCTGTTCAATCCCAAAGCTCACTCTGAAGCTTCAACTCCTAAAATGAATCCTTCTTTCTCCATGCCCTAGCTGTCAAACCCTAACCAGGAAATCCTTCCACAAGATGGTGCTCTTCACACAACCTTCCTCATGCCCATGTACTTCCCTCCATCTGGTTCATAGATCTACTCTAGATGCACACTCAAATTCCTCGGATTCTCCTTTCTTCACACAAATTTCTCTCTGGATGCTCTAGTTTGCAAGAGCTTCTTTTACTTCGTAAACACAAGGTAACAAATGACTTGCCTGACCTTGTATTTATAGTTTTTGCTTCTTTCCAGCATTAAATGCTATACCACCTACCAACATACTTTTAACATTAAATGTGGATTTTTCCACTAAGCCGACTTTAAGCACCTTTACCCACGCGCCACATCCTGCATGAAAAAACCCTTTACAACCTTCTGGTGTGCAAAAATCCAACCCGACCGAAGACTCTTACATGTGCATCCACAACGCCGAAGGAACTTCTTCTATCCTTTATCTGATTTTTTCCCTCACCTACCTCATGTTGTTTCTATGCTCTTCATCCTTTCTGTACATGGTTTCTGCAAAGCCTTTTTGACACCATAATCCAATATCCACCATTTCCTCACGCATTTCTTAACCTTACGCACTTTTTATCCTTCAACCGGGCCATTCACTGTAACTTCTACTACCAGCTCAAACTTGTATTATAGGCCTATACTTCGTATCACTCCACCCCACACTAAAATAGATGTGTGGTCCTCTGCGCATACACAACCTTGGAAAAATAATGTGGTTACCTGGTGCACAAGGTGCAAAAATGAAACAAAAAGAAAGGAACACACAACGAGAAAAGGAAACACAAGAAAGGAAAATCATAAAGGGAAATTCTAAGCTAACTGGAAATACTACCTTATTACAAACACCAAGAAGACTTATTTATAGTAGGGCTTCAGCCTACTCCCATTGAAGTGACCTGGTAACCTCATCCCATCCAGCACTTGTAACTGGAAAGCACCTGAATCAAGAATGTACGAGATGATGTAAGGTCCCAACCAATGGAATTTCAATTTCCCAGGATGGCGCAGATACTTGGAATCATACAACAACACCAATTCCCAACCTCAAACTTCTTGTTCTTGATATGATGATCATGCCATGCCTTTTGTCTTGCTTTTTCTATCTTCTGACTCCATCTAGCAAGTGATCACCTTTCGTCTAACTACATCAACTTATCAATTCTTTCTTCCAATGCTTGTTTGTCAGCTAACCCTCTTGTGTGCACTATACGCAATGATGGTAACATGAATTCCACTGGTAAAACAGCCTCCGTGCCAAACACCAATTGAAATGGTGTGGCCTTGTTCAACCTTTTGTAGGTTTTCCTGTATGCCCATAGAATGGTTGATACTTTTTCATCCCAATCCTGTCTTCCAACGTCACCAATATTCGTTAAGGTGTGACTTAGTATCTTGTTAAATGCCTCAGCAGTTCCATTTTCTTGAGGGTGATATGGGGTAGTCTTATGATGGGCCACCATAAATTCTGCTAACAGAATCCTAACTATTTCATTGAGAAAGTGTGTACCCCTATCGCTTGTTAAACTTAAAGGGAAGCCATACCTACTGATTATGTTCTCCCATAAGAATTGAGTAGTTGTTTCCATGGTGCAATCCTTCATAGGTGCTACCTCTTCCCACCATGTCAAGTAATCAGTGCAAGTGATGATATACCGTGAACCAGTCCTTCATGTGGCTGGCACAATTGGCCCTACAAAGTCAATTGCCCATTTTTCAAATGGTTTAGCACTGGCTATTGGTCGCAAGGGAATTTCATCTCTCTTTCCAGGTTTGTCAAGGCACTGGAAATGGTCACAGGCCTTACAAAACTCAATACAATCCTTGTAGATGGTTTCCCACCAAAGCCCTGCTAATAAAATCTTCCACGTGGTAGCATTTCCTACATAGTGTCCTCCTACAATCCCACCATGCACTTCCTCCATAATTGCCACGTGCTCATGCTCCAATACGCATCGGCGCAGAACCTCATCATGACCTAACTTATACAGGTCTCCACTAATCAACATGTAAGGTGTGGCACATATTGCTAACTACTTTCTCTCTAGGGCCTTCATCCCTTCCGGTGCCACACCTATTTTTAAGAACACTGCGATATCTTCCAAGTCTGAGGGCATGCACTGTAACCTAAATAGTTACACGTCTGGCATGGTATCCTCAATGCTTTGTGCATCCTCTCTTGAGTTAATCCTTGATAAGTGGTCAGGTCCTGAATTTCTTTTTCTTGGTTTCACAACCACGGTGAACTCAAATTCTTGAAATAGAAGGACCCAACGACATATGTGCCCTTGCAGAATGGGCTTGTTGACTAAGTACTTCAATGCCATGTGGTCTGTGTAGAATATGAATGGTGTTGCCAACAGATACTACCTAAACTTATGCAGCGTGTAGATCATAGACAATGCTTTGCACTCAGTAGTTGTGTAATTCTTCTCTACTGGTGTTAATTTCCTACTTTCAAAGCACAACAGATGATCAATAATTCCCTCACCAGGTTGTGTTAGCACTACTCCCATAACATTTCCTGAGGCATCAACATGCACATGGAAAGGATTATCCCAAGAAGGAAAATGTAATATGGGCACGGTGACAAGCCTATCCTTCAAAGTGTCAAATGCCTTTTGTTGTGCCTCTCCCCAATGAAAGACACTTTTGTGTTTTAACAATTCCTCCAAGGGCGTGGTGATCTTGGCATATCCCTTGATGAATTTCCTGTAGTACCCTGTATGCCCAAGGAATCTATGCACTGCACTCTGATTAGTAGGCTCCCCTAATCCTACAATAACTACAACTTTAGCAGGATCCACTAATAAGCCTTCTTTGCATATAATGTGTCCTAACAAGGTTCCAAATGGAGTAGCAAAGACACATTTCTTAATGTTGAGGGATATCCTTAATTGCCGGACATCTCTCAAACATCAACCTTAAATTGTCACAATGATCCTTCACCAATCCATACACAGTCCAGTCATCTAGGTAAACTTGGAGAAACTTATGGATGAAGTCCTGAAATGCTTGTACCACGATGCACGAGAACACAACAAGTGCACATTCTTTAATCCAAAAGGCATAACTGTGTAGGAAAAACTTCCCCACTCAGTGGTGAAAGTTGTCTTTCTCTGGTCTTCCTTTGCAATCCTGACTTGGTGGTACCTGAGAACCCATCCGTGAAAGAGTAGACTTCGCGCCCAGCTACTCCCTCCAAAATTTCTTTAGTAAAGGGGGTTGGGAAAGGATCAATGACACACACTACATTCAGATCCCTGTAGTCAACACAGATTCTTATCCTACCATCCTTCTTGATGTTGATAACCATTGGGCTTATCCATTCTGATTCTTCCACTACCTCAATGATACCAGATGCTATCATCTTGTCTATTTCTTCCTTGACTTGTATGCATAAATTTGGATTCATCTGATAAGGCCTCTTCCGAATCAGCATATGCACCTTCCTTCAACTTGATCTTCATCTCTCCCAAGGAATGGTGAATGCCTTTGAGTTCATGGTACCCATGAGGAAACAAATCCTGGAACTCATACAATAGATCAATGACCTTTGAAACTTCTTTTTCCAACCAATAGTCTCCGATAATAGCTTCCTTAGGTTTTGTCTCCATTCCAATGTTAACCTTATTTGTTTTCAAGGGCTCATGGTAGGCATGTGCTCACTCATCAACGCTATCTATGACTTCGTGTGTACCTTCTGAATGGTTAACATCCAAAGTCTCCATCTCTTCTCTGTCTATTATATAGACCATCTTTCCTTTTTCTTTTTCCATGCACGCGCGCTCAAGCTGTATTTCCTCTGATTCTTCTTCATTGAGGCACGTCTCTAAATAAGGCTCACCTAGTAGCTCCAATAGCCTATCTTCTACCATAGCACTATCTCCCATTGTAAGGTGCTTGATTACTTGCAATGCCTTATCCACCGATGGCTTGGTACTCCTATACTTGAAGGCTTGAATGAGATCAGCCGCCAATTCCTGCCAATTACCTGTTTGATGATGCATCTCTGAATGAATATACCATGTGTGCACAACCTTGTAAGGTGGAATATAACTTATGCACCCATAATGAAGGTGGTAAACTTCTGTGCTTCCCATCTAGGCCTTCTCACATGCTTGGATATGAAATGAAGTGGCATCTTTACCATGGTATTCTTGTATGACTTGTGGGCACATTGCTCCTGGAGAACCTTATAGAAAATGTGATCCTCACCTTGTGCCACTCTAGGAGGTTCTCCCAATGTGTATCCCACTAGTGTGCTGCAGTTCTGAGTAGGTTGTAGTTGAGCATTCCCCTCCTCTCGTCCTCATTTTTCCACTGATCTTCCATTTCTCACAAGAAAATTTCAGGATATGCTCCCCTAGAGTAACTTGGAAACTTATTTCCTCCTAGGCACTTGACTGAGTGCACCTTTGTAACCCTTGTTACAGATCCTCTCAATTATCACCCAATTAACTCATAAGTCCCATGCTCCTAATTTTCGCATGCCACACTAGTGGTATCACTCAAGGACTGAGCATCTTCAAACTGGATAACTCCCTTTGTGGGGTGAATTATCTCAGGATCTCTGATGGAGTGCACATAGATTCTATCAAGGACTTATTCTCCTAAGGGCTCAGTACAGGGCATTGACTTCCCATCTATCAAGGGGATGATCCACCTTTCTTCCTTATTCTCAAAGCTGATATACCCTTTGTTAAATTGTAGGTCGATGTTGTTCTTATAACACCATGGGCGTCCAAGCAATGCTAGAAAATTGTCTTCCTCGGCGAGTGCCAAGACTTCAAAGTCTCTAGTGAACTTGGCCCCTTGAATGGTGATAACTGCATCCTTTAGAACTCCAATGGGCATTGCCTTAGTTTTGTTTTCCATGTACAACACATTCGAAGATGGCTGCAATGTGGGCCTTCCCATCTGATGCCAAGGACATCTAAGGTAAGAACATTGACCTTTGCTCCCATGTCAATGAGAATATTGCTCAAAATCCATCCATCAACAACCGCATTCAAAGTAATCTCCTTATCATAGTCGAGGCTGTGAGGAGGAAGGTTTGCATGCAAAACCTTCCTTTCATGCTCTACTCTGGTGCGTGGTACCTTCTCTCTTAGCCATTCTCCTAGCAAGGGAATAATATTCTCTTGCCTTAACATTTTACATACTTCCTTGACCTCATCCAGATCATCCTTTGGAACCTCGACATTCTTCCTTTTCTCCAACTACTTTGATTTCTCCTTCAAACATTGGATCTCCCCTTGTAAACTCTGAATCACGTCCATAGTCTCTTGATACACTTCTTTCTGATGAGCAGGGTCTGGATACTTTCCATGTACTACTTCCTCTCTTGAAACTAGTGTCCTTTGTCTTGGTATCTCCCTGGCACGCGTGGCCTCTACTCATGTCATCACCAACACAGGTTCTAGCCCTGACTCATGTGCCACTCTTGGCATCCACTGTGAATCGGCCTTCTTGATGCTTACCATCCCAGTGCCTTTGTCCTTCCGGTGTTACTGGTTCATATGCTCATAAAGTTCTAGACACTCTTTGTACTTGTGTTTCTTTCCGCACCATGAGCATTGTAACAGGTCAGGATACTCATGTTTGTAATGCTTTGTAGATCCAAAATTATAGCAGGTTCCTCTCGGGAACTCACTTCATCCTCTACTATGGTTACTGCGACCACGAAATCCTCCGCAAAAACCTCTTCCATGTGTTCCTCCATCTACGCGCCCTTCATAACATCAGTCATCATCCTTTGAACTGCTTGCAAGGCTAGTCTGGCACACACCCATATCAATAGCATCATGGATTTGATCAATCATTATGTAATCCTTGGTATCATGGGTTATAGAGGTACAAATCTTGCAATAGCAAGAAACATTCTTGCGGATTGTGCATTGGAGTAGAGGGCATCTACTTGCATCATGATCCCCATGGAAAATCTCACAATCTACTGACATAGTGCACACCGAATTCTGAGGGAAACTATCCTTTGCATGTCCCTCCACTTCACAGTCTATACACCAAATCCCACTATGAACCTCATGCATTGAGTTTGCAGATAGCTTCTCCAACTGCTTGGCCATTACAGCAATTTGAGCCTCTAGAAAAGGGCTAACACCAGTATCAATGCTCCCAACAGCTTCGGCATGCAGGGCAGCTTCCAATGCCTCATGCGGGTCTGTGAAAGTCTTGTGTGACAGAGCCCTTCTAAATGGTGTTATCAATCCTCCGAAAAACCATTGAGCATGTTGAGAAGGATGAATGTCATAAGATAGTTTTGACAAGAGAGTCTTGAAATGTGTCATACTCCCGCACACTCTCTACCATTCCCTGTTGGATCTCCTTCAGAGTGTTGATGCTTTTCTACTCAAACTCAGGGATATGGAACTCTGCTAGGAAGGCATTCTTCAATGTGGTGTAGTCTACCACCGTCTGATGGGGGTCATACTTCCTATACCAACTATGCACGTGCCCTTGCAATGTTGTTGCAAACTGACTTGCCTTCCACTCTGGGGTAGTGATTCCTTTCACGTGCCATAGTAGTTCACACTTGTGCACATGCTCTGTAACATCTTTCAATACCCCTATAGTCTGGTAAGTGCAAAGACATCTCAAAAAACACTTGGGGAGGTGGCTGGGGTCCTTATCCCTTGGATCCAGAGCCTTGGTTTCCTCTGGTGTTTCCTCCTCCACCAGATCCACTAGATCCACCAGGTCCTGTTCCTCCTGACCCACCAGATCCACCTCCTGTAGTCAGAAAAGGACCAGAAGTGGTCACGCCTAGTGTTCCCAATGTCCCACTGAACTACACTGATGGTTTGTGATATTGTCCCACTACCAGTTGTATGTCCCGCACCACTCCCAGACATGATACCCAATCCTTGCGTACTTGCACCTTGTCCAAAGATTCCTCCAAATATAGGGATGGCTTGTGTAACCATGAATGTTCCAAATGATAAATTATATCTCCTAAGCAATGATCTATTACTCCCACTGATACCAACTGGGTTAACAATACTTATTCCTTGATCTGGAAAACCAAGCACTAAGGTTTGGTCACTAGGTGGGTTCAGATGCACGCAGATGGCTCTTCTTTCTCCATGTGACAAAACTCTCATCAGAAGCTGAAGGGGCCTCTCTCCCACACTTGCCAAGATGGGGTAGCATAGACTGCTCAGGCTCCACATCCTCTGCATGAACCTCAACTCCTTCCCGCAACGTCTGCCTCCATAGATCCATCACACTTGCAACCTCATGTTGTCTAGTCATCTCCCTTTCATGAGCTTCACTATACTTGAGTCATCTCTCCTCCCTTTCCTTTTCAGCTGTAATGTCTACCATCTTCCTCCACCCTAGCTTCCTCTCCCAATGCTCAGAGAAGCTTAGCCGGCCATGGGAAATGCTTCTAAACTCAAAGTAATGACCAAGAGCTTCATAGCCAAAGGAATAACATGAAAAAATGATCCTCTAGGCTCCCTCAGAAACTCAAACTCAGCAACTTCTGGGAAAGAATACATAGAAATGGCATATTCAAGAGTATAACTAGTCAACACTCTCTTCCACCAGTGATCAACAACATGCATCCAAGTCAGATCTGCATCCTGCAGCCTCTGATAGTCATCTTGGGTCCATACACATGATCTATAGTACCATCTTGATCTAGATGCATATGCTGAAATCCATTCATATAGTTCTACTGGGAAGCAACAAAAGAATGTCTCATACAACTCATGGTATAGGTTCTCTTCTACCCATCTACGCGCATTGAACTCAGGTGCAGTACTGAATCTTTGAGAAAACTCATCGTTCATGCTCTTGAACCATGTTTCAACACTTTCTAAGGTCAAGTGCTCTGTCATCACACATCATAGGGACAAAGATGCATGCCATTTCTCACAACAACTTTGAAAAGAGGTCCCAACAATGGAACCAAGATGTAGTCATATTTTATACCCTTAGACCAATAGTCTAATCCCATGCACATCGGCCTATCACCCAACGGGCACTGGGTGCTCACCCAAGGCACGTGTGGGCACCGAGTCTCTATTTTATGTGAGTTTCATGAGAATGCATCATCTTAGGATAGATAAGAAAATGGAAATGAGAAGAAAAGAACTATACCACATTCTTAAGTACTTAGAATGAGTTGTCATCTCATTGTATGCAGAAAAGAGAAATAATAAACATCATATGGAGATGGTTCATACAGAAAGAAAATACATAAGTATTATACTCCTGAACACATAGATGATTTATAACAGAGCATTATATTCATACTAATAGAGTCAATAACCCACATTACATCCCTTGAGGTCATAACAGATCCTCATATAACTATGTAGAGCCAAGTCATGCATCAGAGCTATATTATGCTCATCATATTACAAAAAAGAATGAAAACCCATCCCCTTAAATGTACCGTCGCTCATAAAGATATCCTAATCCCTAACCCATAGCATCCTTCATTTGTTTCTGCAAGGCTTACCTCTCTTTTCTTCTCTTTTTCCTATCTTTCTCTACTCTTCTTACCTCTCTTCCCTTTGCTTCCAATGGGCACTTGTATTTATAACCTTAACACCCACTGTCATGCCTTTTAGAAGTTACAAATTGGTTTCCAAGTGTTGAGGTGGTCCTCTATGGGAGCATGCCTTCACAGATCTGATCTCTCTAATCCTTACAATGATCTCTTCTTGAACCTTCCATCACATGATTGGAATATTCCTTGTTGACCCCACAGTTTCCAGGCTGGCACCTTATCCACAAGGGTCATGCTTTTCTCATGTGTTTCCTAGGATGCCAAATTTGGCTAAGTACAAAACTTGTTTTGCCTTACGTGTGTGTGATGTGTGTTCTAAAAAACCCTTCCAAAACCCTTCCCTGCGCACCTTCAACCCACATTCCCATGCGCCCTCTTATACTTAGCTAATATTTTTAGGCCCAACATCACCCCACACTATGCCTATTTTACATCCTCAAAAACACACTTCAATAAAGAAATAAAGAAAGGAAAATCCCTACAAATGGTTGGAAAGGAAGAATAAGTAATGAATGAATGGGAAAAGAATGAAAGAATGGGGAACTTTATTTTTGGAGGAGGAGAGGGAAATCCTTCCATAATTTTGCTTCAAGATTTTCCCAAGTGTTGACCTCGTCCTGAGCTTGCTGACAGAGGTCACCCACCACGATGCTCACTTATTAAAAACTCAGTTCCTCCCCCTTGGCATTCATTGTTTCCAAAATATCCTCAAGTTTCTTACCCAAATCCTTGAGCACATCCATTCTCTGAGTGATTTGGGAGTACAATTCCTTGGCTGGTTCTTGATTGAGCCCCACAAGGTCATACTGGCCTTTGATTTCTTCTCTACTTTGGCTAGGATCTTGTCCCGCTCAACCCTATTCCCCTTGTTATTTTGTTATAACTCCTTGAGTTCTCCTTCATAAGAGGTAAATAAGATACGTGCCACTCTATCCCTATCTATCCAATTATCATAGGCAGCCTCAACAACTTGCATGATAGATTTTACATCGGCAAATATATTGTGGTATTGAGAAACAATTTCCACAACCTTCATCTTATTTTCCTTTTGTTGGTACACCAATGCCTCTTCTGTGGATTCTAAGGTAGGTGGCCACCTCTCCATAATGACTATGTGGGTTAAGTCCTCTAGGTATTTCAAGGATGATACATACTTTTGCGTAGGTGATGTTAAGTTTGGATGCTTTAAGAAAATGGCATCTGTGATCATCTCTATATTCTTGTATGCATCACACACTCTTTCCTTTTCATACTTTAGCTCACACCTTAACTAAGTGCTGATTAGTTATTCCAGCTTCAGATCCTTACTTTTCCCAAGGATCTCTTCTTCCCTTTTCTCTAGTTCTTCCTCTAGGAACTTCACCTTGTCATTTCTCTTGAAGAGCCTGGATTCAACCTCAACTGAGACCTTGGTGAGTGCGTTGCATATTTTCTCATTTGATAATATATGAGCATTCACCAAGGGGTTTATCCCTTTTATTTTTGGCACTTTCATCAACACTCCTTGGCTTACCTCAAACTCAAGCTCATCAATGTGGGACTTAAATGCCCATGATAGCATTTTCCTTGTCCGAGGGAATGCACCTTCCTCATCAAATGAAGCTATGGATAAATTTTTTTCCATTGGCACAATGCTCTGGAAACACGTTTGCAACACCTTGTTCGGATCATCGATGTAGCCCATTCCTTGAAATTTTGATGCTTCTGTGCTCTTTCTCCCTGTGCGTGTGGAATTTGGAAAGCTTACAACCAAACTGGGATCTCCCCCCATGTTACCATATTATTTTCCTATGCTTTCCTCCTCATCTTCCTTCAACACCACATCCACACTGTGTTCAACCTCTTTCTCTACCAAGTCCTTGATGATTTTTTCCATTTATTTTTATTCAGCCTCATCTATGTTTTCCTTTGTGAGGCTTGGGGTCCTTTGATCCCTTATATTTTCTTCCCCACTTACCCCCTTTCCTTAAGTCTCAGCTTCTTCTTTATCCTCCCCATCTGCTTCATTATATTTTTCATCTCCTTCCTATTCAAAATTATGTATCTCATAGATAGGATGGTCTTTGCCTCCTTTTGGCTCATCTTCATCATCCCTATCACCGATGTAGGTATCTAGGTCCTTTTTCTCTTCTGAATCAGCCTCATCCGCCACCTTTTACTTCTTCCTTACTGGGGATTTCATCATTGGAAATCTAAAGGATGATTCACCAGTGCTGTCCAAAAGATTCATACATGAAATTTTCAGATTGCATGGTGTACTAGAATTGATTATATCTGACAGGGATCCAAGAATGACGTCAAGATTTTGGCAAACGCTTAATACAGCTCTTGGAATGAAACTAAACTTCAGTTCTGCATATCATCCGGAAACGGATGGACAAACTAAGAGGGTAAATCAAGTGTTGGAGGACATGTTGCAAATGTATTGCATGGATCAACAGTATAAATGGGAAGAGTATCTTCCATTAGTTGAATTCGCATACAACAACACTTATCACTCATCTCTTAAAATGGCACCATTTGAAGCACTTTATGGAAGAAAGTGCAGAACTCCTGTTAGCTGGGATAGTGTTGAGGATAGAGTGGTAATTGGACCAGAGATTCTCACAGAAATGGAACAACAAGTTAAGCTGATTCGTGAACGATTAAAGGAAGCAGCGGATAGGCAGAAGAGCTATGCTGACCTTAAGTGGGTTGATCGAAGGTTTGAGCTTGGTGAGAAGGTTTTTCTTCGTGTTAAACCCAGAAAGAGTTCTATAACTTTTGGCAAGGCTGCCAAGTTGTCACCTCGATTCGTGGGACCTTTCGAAATTGTCGAAATAATCAATCCTGTAGCTTATCGATTAGCATTACCACCTGCTTTATCTCGCATGCATGATGTTTTCCATATTTCTTTGCTTAAGAAATACGTTTCAGATCTGTCACATGTTTTAAATTGGAATTCCTTGCAGGTCCAAGACCCAGGAATAATCGTGGTTAAACCCACACGAGTGCTGGAAACTCGCCAATTGCATTTGAGAAATCGTGAAATACAGCAATGTAAGGTCCAGTGGGACCAGTTTAACAAAGAAAGTGCAACTTGGGAAAATCTGGAAGAGATGAAAATTGCTTTTCCTTCTCTTTTTCAACAGAATGAAATCTGTTGACAAAACATTTCTTTTATGAACTTATCTTTTTCAAGTTTATATGAAAGCCAGATGGAGGAAAACATTATTCAGGTTGAATAAAATGTGTTGTGACATTGATTTTTGGAACAATTCAAGTTGGAAATAGTCGCATTGTTTTGTGAACTAATAAATTGGTTGACCTGAAGGTTAATCAAATATGTAATCATCGGGACGATGAATCTTTTAGGAGGGAAGCATGTAACACTCTGAACTGTTGTTACTTCCTCCTGAGCATTCAAGTGTTGATATATGATTTCTTCTGTAAAAGGATGTGTTCCTTTGATTGTGAAGTCATGCTTGATATGTACTGTATCTTCTTTGCAATTGAAGATCTTTGACTGAGTCGGAATATGATTGGACTCTTTTATTTCTTTCATTTTACACCTGAGTTTAATCTGATCTCGGAATGAATTGTGGATTTATCCATCTATAAGACCCAGCCTTGGATCAGTGGCATTGATCCAAGTGATGCTTTAAGTTTATTCGGGATGAACAAAAATTATAGACCTTATGCAGGTTGCAAGGTCTGAATGTGTTGAATAAGCTATTCCGGAGTCTAACTCAGGCTGATCGTGTTAAATGAATTGGTTCCCGATATCGTAATATCAGGAAGGACTTGATCGTGGGCCAGGTAATAAATTCAGATACATTTATTCAACTAGCCTATTGGCAGTGCAGGACTGAATCCTGTTCGTGAATGTATGTTTGTAGGTTCTTTTTCTGAACATTTGAAATGTTAGACCTAAACTGGATTTATTAAGGTTAGTAACCTAAAACTAAACTATAACCTAGGGGTTAGATTAGTGTTAATCTAACCTAGGCCTAAGCTATAAGCTAAATGTTCTAAGTTAGTAACCTAGCACTATGGAGGTTAGACTAAGTATTATCTTAAATCCTAACCTATGTTACTAACCTAACTAATGAACAAGGAAGAAAGGGGACCTATGAAAGGGTGCGAGCCATGGGCGGCAGTTTCTATGGCATTAAATAGATGGATAAGCATGAAGGACAGGTAATTTGGTGGAAGTTTCAAACGGCTAGCAAGAGCCGACGTGGCAGAGTCGCCAAAGTTAGAAATGGTCTTTGAATTGTTTTTATCCATCGCCAACTATGGCGGTCGGTGGCAATGGAGATTGAGCGGGAAATTTGGAGTAAATGCAATTAATGAACTCGGTCTTCGAGCTCGGGTTTCTCGGGAAGGCATGCAAAATGGAAAACTGGTAGTTTGTTTGGTTTTTCATGCGCTCCGGTTTTCCCTCTGTCTGATCACTGGTTCTTCGCACCAGTCTACTTGGTGTTGCATGGCAAAAATGAGTGTAACTCGCTCTTTTCTCTGTCAAGGAAAGTTTATAAGGCATGGAAATAACAAGTTATTGTTGTTGAATCTAACATGGAAAAAGAGGAGAAGGCACGAGCTCTTTCAGTGGTCTTCTTCGGATTTTTAAGCAAATAACCAGGCATGTTAGGCCCTAACTTTTAAAAATCTTGCTTTCTTTAAAATGATTTCATTAGAACAACTCTCTTCAAATGATTTTTGGGTTCAGTTGGTTTCTATTGTAACTGTGAATGGATTAGTTTCTGTATCTTCTTACTGGATGGATTTTTTTAGCGAACCCTTGATGGGTGTATATTTTGTTTCGAATGATTATACTATCTCGTTGTGTTTTGCATTCTGGATAAAGTTTGTGAAATGCATGCAAGAAAGTATACGAAACCTGCTCTGTGTGAGCCCATGAATTGTTTCCTTGTTGGGTTCAGGCTACAGTCGATACTTGCTGTTGATTCTTGTCGAAAAGGATACTGTTGGATTTTTGTTTGAATGTTCAGTATAATTCGACTTCTTTGTAAGTTCTGTCATGTTAATATAAGTGGTGGTTACTGAATCTTGTTGGGTTTCGCTATATACTTAGGTTATTTTGAACGGATAACTTGCTGTGTTTATAGTATTTTAATGCGACCTTGTAGAAGTTGTTTTCCCCCCTTGTGTTGCAATTATGGGATTCAACCCGTTGATAAGTTTGCAATATATGTATTTATATGCAAAATGACTCTGTGGAGTCCTTGGAATGGTTTGTATATTATGGACTACTGTAGAAGTCATGTATGTGAATACTGGTAGTTTGATTCAGTCGGAGTCCTGGAGGGGTAACTGGTAATACGACTTCTGTTGTCTTGTTATGAATACCTTCGTTTAGCAATGAATTTCTTGGTACAGACTCAGTTGGTGTAATTTTTATGTTTTCCTCTCTGTGTAAGCTTAGAGTGAATATTGTTGTATGGGTTCAGTTGGAATCCTTGTTACGAAACCAGTATTTTGCTTCTGTATAAGCCTGGTTATGAACACTTTTTGTTTTTGGCTCTGTTGGAATCCTTAATGTATATATTTATCTTGTATACATATAGATATCATGATATCATGTATCTTGGCCTCTGTAGAAGTGGGTCGTGAATGCCATACTTTTCTACCTCTGAAGGAGTTCAGATGTGAATACGGTATGTTATTATTCTGGTTATAAATCTTGAATTTGATATGTAACTTGTATCTTTCAACTTCTGTGTAAAGCCTTGTTATGATTTCGGTCGATACTGACTCAGTGAGAGTCCTTGAAAGGTGTCTATTAATTTTAATTTCATTCAAAGCTGGGTTGTGAACGCGGTTGTTATTATGAATACTAAATGTTATTAACTTCGGTGGAGACACTGAAAAATAATTCATGTTGTAACATCTGTAGGAGTTCCTGCTGTGAGTACTTTTAGTATTCTTGACTTGTTATCATACGAATTCAACTTGATTTGAAAACATTTAACATAAGTATTGGTTGAATTTGGCACTGTTGGAGCCCATGTTATGTTATATGTTGGCTGATTCTCGATCTTTGTCCTTACTGTGTTTTAGTAGGGACTAAATTGAACTGAATGTTGATGTGAGTTTTGACTCAGTAGAATTGTTCTTGTGTTTGAACATGATTACGTCTTCTATTAGCATGAATATCTAGTCTTGAGCTTGACTGAACTATAGAGCTGTTAACTGTACCTCGAAAAGTGATGGCATTGAATATTTTCTTGTTTGTCGCTTCGTATGGAAGGTTATGTGGAGTCTATTTGGATAGATTATTCATCACTGTTTTGGCGTGAGAGCTACTGTACTGCTAGTAAGCTATAGGAGTTTGTTATATTTAAATTTTAACAAAACTGTGGTTCTTCTTGTGGCTCGTCTGACTTATTCGTATGCGTATAAGGTGAATGCTTTACTCTTGAGGAGACGGTACAGTCATGAGCTTGTTTGAAGGGAAATATGAATGACTTGTTTTCTTTCTCTTCTGTTGTAAAGTATATGTTGATATATTTTTATCTAACTGTTAGAACTGTTTTTAACATATTGATGGAATCATGATTTGTTATGATATTCATTTTACTATGTTGAATGTAATGATCTGTCTGATGTTTGTTGTCCTTGGGATTCAGATGGATAGTTGTTTTGGATACTTTCGTTCTTCTTGATTTCTAATATTTTGATGAAATATTTGAAAAGTATTTAGGACTATTCAGTAACGATAATATGAGTTACGCGTTTATAGTCATGTTTGTATTACAAGAGCATAGTCTGAAATATGTTTACTTGTTTGGTGAAATGATCTCATTTAAACAGGTTGTTTAATGAAAACAATTGGTGGATTGCAATTGTTTTAAGAGTTAGTGCTTATCATGCTCAGTTCATCGAACTGACCCATGTTGACAATTTTTGCAGATGGTTGCCGTAAGTGGTAAAAGCACGCAGATCTGATAGGATGTTCAGATTGTTTAATTTGGTTTTATGATGAATTACAGCTTGATTCTCTAAATGTACTATATGAGGAAAGATGTTCTTTTTCTGTTGAGTATTGTATCAAGTATGCTGAATGCATAAAATGTATTTGATTAGCTCTGAAGGGAATGGAAAAGAGATATTTGTTACTTATGTGTTTGTATTCATATCTTGATAGTTTGACCTTCTTCGGTTCAAATGATCTTGAGAGCATTGTTATTATTGTATAATTTGGAGACTTTTGTGATTATCAATGTAAGCTTGCAAGAATATGTGACTGAATACTTATGATTGTTTAGTAGTTCTAGTATGTTCTATCTAAAGCTAAATTGGAATTTAGATCACTGTCTTTCTGGAAGCTAGGGTTAAAATAAACCTGAGCAGGAAGCTAAACAAGCTGAATAAATTATTACTTCCTAGTCTTGATCTAAGTCAAGACAATGTTTAATTGGATTCTTAATCACTATATCTCGATACTAATAAGTAAGATATAAATTCAGTTATGAGAACTGATATAAACCTAAAAAGGGTTTGGTTGGCAATCTCATGTGAAGATTATGGGTTATTGTCCAATTTCGTTGATTTAGAATTATGTATATTCTATGAACTCCTTGATGGGACCTCTAGTCTTAATAACTTCTCTTGTGTAATGGGTTTTATTAAGAAAGGTAATTCTAAGGTGAGGAACCCAGGAATTGGGAAAGACTACCCTTAGGGGGAGCGTCTTCGGTATAATTTTAACTCAACGTATGTAACACTTATTAATAAGTAGATCTTTTCGAGGTGGATTTAAAGGTTGACGGCACAAGTCAACTGCAGGGTTGTACCTTCGAGAAGATTAGGATCTTCTCGAAGATACAACAATGCAGGTGACTTATGACGACACCCTTTGCATTGATCGTTAAGATTTACACCTTAAACTCGAACAAGTTACTCTGGGACTGATTAGGAATGTGGTCACGTTATAAGGCTGCCTAGGAGACTCGGGGTATCTTGACACACTGGTTTAACTAGGGTTGACCCAGTATGTCAGCGTATCCCTAGTCCTCGGGAGCATCCATATAACGTTGTCACCTTACTAATCCATTTCCGAGTGAATAACTTGGGATAGGAGAGACTGACAGAAGTCAGTATAAGACATTCTACATAACATAGGAATGGGGTGAAGGACGTATTCCAGATTGACGAGTATGCCGTTAAGGAATACGAGACATAAGCAGTATGTTTCAAATCTTTGGCCAAAGTATCGCAAGCTACTGATTGCGTTGTCCTAAGTCACCTAGTCTAAGGGATGAGATGCCGATGAATAATGGTAACAATTATTCAGATAGGTTCCTTAGACAGAGCATTCTGAATCCCAGATTAGGGAAGAGAACCGCAAGAGTGTTGTGTTAAATAAAAACGCCAACTCTTAATACACATGAATAGATCGGTAGATTACCGAGTCATGGAATGAATAGATCGGAGGTACTCCGAGTCATTACAGCTGCATATGGTTATCTGTTATAAGAATGGTTGCTTTGATTTGTGAGTTCTAAATTATTTATTTAGAACCAGGAAGCATTTATAAAAAAAAAAAATTACTTGTTCTAATGTATAAAATGAGGATGTTACAGGAATCTTGGTACAGATAAAATCACATCCTCGGACCTGTGGTAATACACATGAATAGATCGGTAGATTACCGAGTCATGGAATGAATAGATCGGAGGTACTCTGAGTCATTACAGCTGCATATGGTTATCTGTTATAAGAATGGTTGTTTTGATTTGAGAGTTCTAAATTATGTATTTAGAACCAGGAAGCATTTATCAAAAAAAAAATTTACTTGTTCTAATGTATAAAATGAGGATGTTACATCTTGGTATCAGAGCTAAAGGTTGCAGCTCTTGGGCCTATTGTGTCCATAATCTGATGGAAACCTGAATTTTCTTGTAACAGAAAATCGTTAGAACAAGAGGGAACGTTGCAAATAATGCTCCACCTAAAGGAGGGGTAGAAACAACCCAAAATTCAATGAGATCCTTGCTGCCCTGTTGGACACAAGAGATCATTTGCTGTACTTGAACCAGGTGATGGGAAATGAGGAGGATGATGAAGCTGGTAATAATAATCAGCAACCTCCTGAGGATAACCCTGATATGGGTGTTGATATTAACAATGCTGGAAATGCACCTGTCCAACCAGAAAACTAAAAGGCTCACTGTTGGCAGCAGAACTCACTAATGATATAAAAAGGATAAGCCCACCTAAGAATGATGGCACCACATTAGGAGATGGAGCTGAAAACTGGCTCAATGAAATGGAGAAGTACTTTTAATAACCAAACTTCTCAGAAGAAACCAAAGCTATTTGGGGAGCCTATCAGCTTTCCCATGAAGCATCTTCATGGTGGGATAGCTGTAAAGCTGAGCTAAATATTGATGAGACCAATATCACTTGGGTTCAATTTAAAGGCTAACTTTAGGCAACGTTGGCTGCCACAACTTTTTCTATGATCACTAAAATGACAGAATTTCAGAACTTAGCTCAAGGGAAGCTAACTTTAACTGAATACTGGGAGAGGTTTACTAAACTCCTCAAGTATGTACCGCAGTATCAAATTGATGAGAAGTTTAGAATACATAAATTCATCATGGGATTGAATCCATTGTGATAGGGGGAGAGGTTGATGTTCATAGTCCAACCACTGATGGAAGGAGTTGTTGAAAAGGCCATAAGAAAGGAACAGAAATTGAAGGCTAATTTCTGCTCATAATGAGGAAGTAAGGAAGAAGATCCCAAACTCCTTCTTGCACCCAACCTCTCTTGCAGCTAAACAAGGGACCTGCCCTATGGAGGCCAGGTCATGCTACTCTCACTGAGCAACAGTCTACACTCAGAAACTATTGGCAAAGACCAAAGTAAATTAGTTCCCTGATGAATAAGGATGATTGTAATCAGCAACGAATAAGATACATGCTGCAGTAATAGACAAACAAGCTCAAAACAAGTGACACCTATAGAAGTTATCAGGTAAGTTAATGCATACCTTTCACTAGATTTTTAATCAGGAGCTAGAATGTTTTACTGTAAACTTGCTTCTAACTTATGAGAAAAGCATGGACACAAATAAATCTTGGACTGTACAGTATGGTAATAACTCTGTTCATACAGTGACAGTATGTGTCATTTTGCAGTCCTTGACTTACCTAACTTTTCCATGGAAGTTCTCTATGTTACACCTTTGGGATCGTATAACATTGTCATCTTTTTGTGCTTATTGGTTAGCTGAACATATTTCTAGTCATTACTTCCCCATTCAAATGAAAAGAAATAGGGGAAATGTTTAGAATCATGGATAACAACATGAGATGTCAATCCTTATAGCTCAATGTCTGTTTACAGTTAAAAGGTCTTGACGGCACAAGTCAACTGCAATTTACCTTAATACACTGAACATTAGGATCTTCTTAATGATGCAACAATGCAGGTGTCTTATGATGTAACCCTTTGCATTGATGTTAAGATTTAGCACCTTAAACTAAGGAACAAGTTACTATTTTGTCTAATTAGGAATGTGGTTGTTATATTTTGCCTATAAAGACTCGGAGGATTCTATGTGTAACTGGTATTAACTAGGGTTCACCAGTATCAATCATGTTATCAAAACATTACTCGGGTGCATCCATATCACATAGGTGTCACCATACTGTGTTTCCGAGTGAACAACCTGGGATAGGAATCCGTGACATGTGAAGTGTGTATAAGTTACATTCCCATTTAGGAAAGTGAAGGACGTATTCCCATTGATGGAGTATGCCTTCAAGGAATACGAGATTCACTCCCCAGTATGTTTCAAATCTTTTGGCTTGAAAGCCAATCGCAAGCTAAGGATTGCATTTTCCTAACTCACCTTTTCTAATCTTGAGATGCCGATGAATAATGGTAACAATTATTACAAAGGTTCCTTTCAGAGCATCTCTGAACTCCTACACTTAGGGAAGTGCAACTATTCAAGATGACGTGTTAAATAAAAACGCCAAGTCTTCTTACAATCCATATGGTATAGATCGGTAGGGGACCGAGTCATGGAATGAATAGATCAGAGGTACTCCGAGTCATTACAGCTGCATATGGTTATCTGTTATTGAATGGTTGCTTTGATTTGCATAGTTCTAAATTTTGTATTTAGAACCAGGAAGCATTTATCAAAAAAAATTTCTACTTGTTCTAATGTATTTTGAGGATGTTACTGCACTTATAACTGGTTCAAGCATCTAAATCAAGCAATGTATGAGATGATGTAAGGTCCCAACCAATGGTTTGTGTTTCAACTTCCCAGGATGGCATAGATACTTAATCATTCATACAAAAACACATGTTTGCCCAACCTCAAACTGATGCATTATCACCGCTTGATATGATGATCACCATGCCTTTTTCTTGGTTTTTCTATCTTCTGACTCCATGTAGCAAGTGATCTCACCTTTCATCTAACTGCATCAACTTATCAAACCTTTCTTTAGTACTTCACTCATTAGCTAACCCTCCTGCCACTATCGTTGCAACGATGGTAACATGAATTCCACTGGTAAGTGGAACCTGCGCCTAAGAAAACACCAATTGAAACAGTGTGGCCTTGTTTAACCTTTTTTAGGTTTTCTTGTATGCCTATAGAACGACTAATACTTTTTCATCCTAATCATGTCTTCCAACGTCATAAATATAAGTTAACATATGCCTTAGTATCTTGTTAAATTCCTCAGCAGTTTCATTTTCTTGAGGGTGATATGAGGCAATCTTATGATGGGCCACCATAAATTATGCGAACAAAATCTTGACTATTTCATTGAGAAATGTCACCTCTATTGCACTTGTTAAACTTAAAGGATCTAGCCATACATGTTGATTATGTTCTCCCATAAAAATCTAGAAACTTTATCTTGTGGTGAAATCCTTTGTACATTGTTGCCTTTACCCATCGCTGTCAAGTAATCAGTGTTTTAAGTGATGATATACCACAAACCAGTCATATTCATGTTACACCCTGCAATTGACCCTAAAAAGTCAATTGCCCATTTTTCAAACACCGTTCTGGCTATTGGTCTTCCAAGGGAATTTCATCTCTCTTTTAACACCTGCCATAGGAACTTCATTGCAATGGTCACAATCCTTAGTAAAACTCAATACAATTTTTGTAGATGGTTTCCCACCAAAGCCCTGCTAATAAAATCTTTCACACGGTAGCATTTCCTACATAGTGTCCTCTTGCAATCCCACCATGTGATTCCTCAATAATTTCCTCAACTCATGCTTCCACATCAGCGCAGAACCTCATCAGTTGTGACCTAATTTATATAGTCTCCACAACAACATGTAAGGTGTGGAGCATATTGCTAACTTCCTTTCTCTCCAAGCCTTCATTGTAGGTGCCTTAACCTGGTTTTTATAGAAATTTACAGCAACAAGTTATACACAAAACAATATCTTTTCTATTCAGCATAGTAAGCTTCTCCAATATTATTCACAGAATAATAATGTATCTTTCAATTCATTCCGGATACATTACATAGAATGCACTTACAAATATATAGGCACATAGTTTCCTATAAATTAGGAAACTACTCTACTATCAAATACTAATCTCGTGAGTTGTTTGTAACAACCAAACAACTCAACACACATTTTTTATCAGTTGTTTTATATAACAAATAAATAACAAATTACTAATATAATAATAATTACCAAATGTAATTATTAACTACACAATGTAAATACTAATTCCTAACATTCCCCCCCTTAGTGTTTACATGGTAGAAAAACATCCACACTCTCAACTGCAGTATGCTCACCCCTGTGGCATGTCCAACTCTGTGACTCATGACCTTGATCCAAAAGAAAGGCTCACTCCTTCCATGGTTTTAAACAGGCTTACCACAAACCTTGATGTGACAGGAACCTCATCAACTGTCCACCTCATGTGGTTTTCTGGATCCTCCCACAAACCCTTTCAAGATCCATGAACTGACTTACTTTGGTGCTACTATTCACCACTATGCTTATACATCAGGGAATTATGTAGGAAACACAACTTGCATATCAAAAAACTGCACAATAGAAGATATACTGAAAATATTTCACATTACTTCCTATAAGAATCGTAATGTTCTTAATTGTAGTCTCTGTCATTGATCGCTGCCACTCGATCTCGAACAACATAGAAAACTGCCACTGCCACTGGAAGCTTTCCTTGACTAAGTCATTTTGGGTGCAGAATGGGAATGGAACATTGGTATGTATTCCCCCCCACAATGTGAAATTCCACTCATATAGATATTGAGAAGCAAAATGCATCGAAGAACATACTCCTGAATGGATCTTGCTAGTTAGGTCTTGCTGCACATGGTCACTAATGCTAGTGAACGTATTCTTCTAGCTGACCATCTTCCAAAGAAGTACGGCAGTCAGAGGACCAAGTCAGTCAGAGGATCACTGACAGTCATCTGCGCTCCAACACAACTCTCTTTCCAACATCCATCAAATACCACACAAAATAGGAACACTGCAAACTGAAGCACACTGAGAAAATGGAAACCACACTGAAAATCATATACTCACACCATACATATGCCACCACAGCTTCTGCGCGGCCCCGTCGTTGGTGACTGACGAGAGGTCGCTGTTCGACCTCCTTCCTCTGATGCCTCCTTCCTCCATTGTGACACTACTAGCTCAGCAGAATGTGAACATGAAGCTCAAGTTTAGCTATTGGATGTCACGTTCCAACGATAATGCATTCGTAAGAAATAATAGTTTTTTTATTTTAATTTTATTTTCTTACAATTTTTATATTGACCCTTTTTTGACTTTGACATTAACAACCTATTATTCACCTAAACACATTTTAACAACATAATGACAATGAGTGACATATATGATGGAAAGATGACACAAAATATATTGATGAACCTAAAACAACATGCACTATTTGAAAACAATTTTTTGATGTCAACATTTGAAAAATTAATTTTAACTTGACACTCTTAATAATACAAACATTTAATTTTACTTAAAATACTTAACCTATGAGACAAGAAAATAATAAACAACAAACACATAGACTCCATTCCTAAACATATTAGGAGACCAATGACTCAACAATTACCATGAATAATAAAATGCAATAAACTTATCTTATAAGGAGTGTCTCGGTAACCATAAAGGAAACTGTCCTACAAAATCAAAGATAGGAATCTTCAAAGCATGACATAGGGTTGTATGACCTGTCTCAGTTTCCTTTGGAAAATGGCATGGAATGGAGTATAATTTGCATTCGTTGAAGGAAAGACAACGCACAACTGGATAGTAGCAGACACATATCTGAGTGATAAATGACAAAGAATCTATGGATATATCATTTAGACAAATTTGGTAGAGACCTGTACGTGGCAGGGACTACGAGTTTTCATGCTCCATCCACAACATCCACTCCTTGAAGAAATACGACCTCATTACATAAGCAATTATCAACAATGCATTGCTGATGGTGACTAACAACTAAGATCTTCTGGATTTGTAGAAATAATTCGTCACATTAGGAGGTTCATAAATACATAACTCCTCTTTTGATTCACAATGCTTGCAAATTTTTCTCGATTCCAAATTATTACCAAATATGAGTATGTAGATAGTGACTTCTGCAAGATACAAATCTAAACCATAGAAAATATGCAAAGATGATTTATGTAACTCGATCATCTGAGTTGAGCAATATGGAGACACGTTTCCTGTAAATTGCCCACAATCAAGGAAGTTGATGCAATGAATCATGGAGAGACACGTTTGATAACATTGGGGCTCGAGTCTCCCTTATTCATATACTGTTATAGATATGAGCGTATCTCTATAAGCTCAGAGCGTTGAACTATAGAAATTTCAAATAGAAGTCTGCCTGCTATCTGAGAATACGACAGGCTCAAATTCCAATAGAATACAAATATGCAATTGTCCCTTTCCTTAGAAGTGCTACAATAGAAAACACAGGGCAGAGTCCATCTCTAGGTTTGCAAATAAATGATACTCAAGACAAAATTATGAATGAAGACTTACAAGACTCTCATTCAGATGTTCTCGCTTTGATACCAAATAATAGACCTGGATCAGATTTATAGAAATGTACAACAACAAATTATACACAAAACAATATCTCTTCTATTCAGCACAGTAAGCTTCTCTAATATTATTCACAGGATAATAATGTATCTTTCAATTCATTCCAGATACATTACATAGGATGCACTTACAAATATATAGGCACATAGTTTCCTATAAATTAGGAAACTACTCTACTAACAAATACTAATCTCGTGAGTTGTTTGTAACAACCAAACAACTCAACACACATTTGTTATTAGTTGTTTTATATAACAACTAAATAACAAATTACTAATATAATCATAATTACCAAATGTAATTATTATCTACACAATGTAAATACTAATTCCTAACAATCCCATCCGGTGCCACACTTGTTCTTAAGAACACTGTGATATCTTCCAAGTCTGAGGGCACATGCCACAACCTAAATAGTTGTGTGTCTAGCATGACGTTTTTGATTATTTGTGCATCCTCTATTGAGTTAATCCTTGATGAGTGGCCAAGTATTGAATTACTTTTTCCTTAGTTTCACGACCATGGTGAACTCAAATTCTTGAAATAATAGGACCCAATGCAACATACGTGCCCTTGAAGAATGAGATTGTTGACTAAGTACTTCAATGTCATGTGGTCTGTGTAGAATATGAATGGTATTGCCAAAATATATTGCCTAAGCTTATGCAATGCATATATCATAGACAATGCTTCATGCTCAGTAGTTGTGTAATTCTTATTTTCTGGTTTCAATTTCCTACTTACAAAGAACATCAGATGATCAACAATTCACTCACCAGGTTGTGCTAGCACTACTCCCATAGTTATTCCTGAGGCATCAACATGCACATGGAAAGGCTTATCCCAAGAAGGAAAATGTAATATGGGCACCGTGATAAACCTATACTTTAAAGTTTCAAATGCCTTCTGTTGTGCCTCTCCCCAATGAAAGGCACTTTTGTGTTTTAACAATTCCTCCAAGGGTGAGGAGATCTTGGCATATTCCTTGATGAATTTCCTATAGTATCCCGTACGCCTAAAGAATCCACACACTGTGCTTTGACTAGTAGGCTCCCCTAATCCTACAATAACTGCAACTTTGGCGGGATCCACTAGTAAGCATTCTTTACATATAATGTTTCCTAACAGGGTTCCAAATGGAGTAGCAAAGACACATTTCTTAATGTTGAGGGATATTCTCAATTGCTGACATCTCTCAAACATCAGCATTAAATTTTCACAATGGTCTTTCACCAACAAATACATAGTCTAGTCATCCAGGTAAACTTGAAGAAACTTATGGATGAAGTTCGGAAATTATTGTACCATAATGCATGAGAACACAACAGGCGCATTCTTCAATCCAAAAGGCATAACCATGTAGGAAAAAATTCCCCATTTAGTGGAAAAATTTGTCTTTCTTTGGTCTTCCTTTGCAATCCTGACTTGGTGGTACCTTGAGAACCCATTTGTGAAAGAGTAGACTTCACACCCAGCTACTCCCTCTAAAATTTCTTCAGTAAAGGGGGTTGGGAAAGGATTGATGACACACACTACATTCAGATCCCTGTAGTCAACATAGATTCTTATCCTACCATCCTTCTTGATACTGATAACCATTGGGCTTATCCATTCTGATTCTTCCACTACCTCAATGATACCAGATGCTATCATCTTGTCTATTTCTTCCTTGACCCGTATGCGTAAATTTGGATTCATCTGATAAGGCCTCTTCTGAATCAGACACACACCTTCCTTCAACTTGATATTCATCTCTCCCAAGTAATGGTAAACTACCTTTGAGTTCATGGTACCCATGAGGAAAAAATCCTTGGAACTCACGCAATAGATCAATGACCTTTGAAACTTCTTTTTCCGACCAATAGTCTCCGATGATAGCTTCCTTAGGTTATGTATCCATTCCAATGTTAACCTTATTTGTTTTCAAGGGCTCATGGTAGGTGTGTGCTCACTCATCAGCACTATCTATGACTTTGCACGTACCTTCTGAATGGTTAACATCCAAAGTCTCTATTTCTTCTCCATCTACTACATAGACCATTTTTGCTTTTTCTTTTTCCATGCACACATGCTCAAGCTATACTTCCTCTGATTTTTATTCATTGAGGCACATCTCCAAATAAGGCTCACCTAGCAACTCTAGTAGCGTATCCTCTACTATAGTACTATCTCCCATTGTAAGGCACTTAATTACTTGCAATGCCTTATCCACTGATGGATTGGTACTCCTATACTTGAAAGATTGAATGAGATTAACCACCAAGTCCTGCCAATTACCTTTTTGAATGAATATACCATGCGTACGAACAGACTTGCAAGGTGGAATATAACTTATGCACCCATAATGAAGGTGGTAACACTTCTGTGCTTCCCATCCAGGCCTTCTCACATATTTGGATATGAAATGAATTGGCCTCTTTACCATGGTAGTCTTGTATGACTGTTGGGTACGTTGCTCCTGGAGAACCTTATAAAAAATGTGATCCTTACCTTGATCCACTCTAGGAGGTTCTCCCGATGTGTAGCCCATTAGCACACTGTAGTTTTGAGTAGGTTATAACTGAGCATTCCCCTCCTCTCATCCTCATTTTTCAACTGAGCCTCCATTTCCGGTAAGAAAATTTTAGGATATGCTCATCAAGAGTAACTTGGTAAATTTCTCCCTCCTAGGCACTTGAATGAGCACGCCTTTATCACCCTTGTTACATATCCTCTCAACTATCGTCCAATTAACTCATAAGTCCCATGCACCCAATTCATCACATGCCACACTAGTGGTATCACTCAAGGACTGAGCATCTTCAAACTGGATAACTCCCTCCATGGGGTGAATTATCTCAGGATCTCTGATGGAGCACACATAGATTCTATCAAGGAATTATTCTCCTAAGGGCTCAGTATAGGGCATTGACTTCCCATCTATTCAAAGGGATGATCACCCTTTCTCCTTGTTCTCAAAGTTGATATACCCTTTGTTAAACCATAGGTTGGCATTGTTCTTATAACACCATGGGCACCCAAGCAACGACTGGAAAGTTGTCTACCTCAGTGAGACGCCAAGAATTCAAAGTCTGTAGTGAACTTGGCCCCTTGAATGGTGATAGTTTCATCCTTCAGGACTCCAATGGTCATTTCCTTAGTTCTTGTTTACCATATACAACACATTCAAAGATGGCTGCAATGTGGGCCTTCCCATCTGATGCCAGGCATCTAAGGTAAGAACATTGACCTCTGCTCCCATATCAATGAGAATATTTCTCAAAATCCATCCATTAATAACCACATTCAAAATAATCTCCTTATCATAGTCGAGGCTGTGAGGGGGGAGGTTTGCATGCCAAACTTTCCTTTCACACTCTACTCCAGTGTGTGGTACCTTATCTCTTAGCCATTCTCTTGGAAAGGGAATACTATTATCTTGCGTTAACATCCTAAATATTTCCTTGAACTCATCTAGATCATCCTTTGGAACCTCGACATTCTTCCTTTGCTGCAACTATTTTGATTTCTCCTTCAAACATTGGATCTCCCCTTGTAAACTCTGAATCACGTCCATAGTCTCTTGATACACTTCTTTCTGATGAGCAGATCCTAGATAATTTCCATGTACTACTTCCTCTCTTGAAAATAGTGTCCTTTATTTCAATATCTCCCTGACATGTGTGGCCTTTGCTTGCATCACCTCCAGAACAGGTTTTAGCCCTAAATCACTCACTACTCTTGATATCCACTATGAATTGACCTTATTTATGCTTACCATCCTAGTGCCTATGTCTTTCTGGTGGTGCTGATTCATATGCTCATAAATTTCTAGACACTCCTCATAATTGTGTTTCTTTATGCACTATGAGCACTGTAATAGGTTAGGACACTCACGTTTGTAATGCTTTGTAGGTCCACAATTATAATAGGTTCCTCATGGGAACTCACTTTTTCCTCTTCCGTGGTTACTGCAACCAAAAAATCCTCTGTGAAAACCTCTTCCATGCACTCCTCCATCTGTGTACCCTTCATAACTTCAGTCATCATCCTTTGAAATAATTACAAGGTTAGTTTGGCATAAACCTAGATAAATAACATCATGGATTTGATCAATCAGTCTTTAATGCTTGATATCATAGGTCGTAGAGGTACATATCTTGCAATAGCAAGAAACATTCTTACGGATTGCATGCTGGAGTAGAGGGCATCTACTTGCATCATGATCCCCATGGAAAATCTCACAATCTATCGACATAGTGTGCACCGACTTCCAAGGGAAACTATCCTTTGCATGTCCCTCCACTTCATAGTCTATACACAAAATCCCACAACAAACCTCATGCGTTGGGCTTGCAGATAGATTCTCTAACTACTTGGCCATTACATCAATTTGGGAATACAGAAAAGGGATAACACTAGTATCAATGCTCCCAATAGCTTCGGCATGTAGGGTGCTTCCAATGCCTCGTGTGGGTCTGTGAAAGTCTTGTGTGATAGAGCCCTTCTAAATGGTGCTATCAATCCTCTGAAAAACCATTGAGCATGCTGAGAAGGATGAATGTCATAGGATAGTTTAGATAAGAGAGTCTTAAAACACACATCATACTCCCGCACACTCTCTGCCATTCCCTATTGGATCTCCTTCAAAGTTTTGATGCTTTTTTTCTCAAACTCAGGGATATGGAACTCTGCTAGGAAGGCATTATTCAATGCGGTGTAGTCTACCACTATCTGATGGGTTTCATACTTCTTATACCAACTATTCACACACCCTTGCAATGTGGTTGTAAAATAACTTGCCTTCTTCTCCTGGGTAGTGATTCCTTTTATGCGCCATAGTAGTTCACACTTGTGCACATGCTCTATACCATCTTCAATACCCATATATTCTAGTAAGTGCCAAAACATCTCAAAAAACACTTGGTGAGGTATCTGGGGTCCTTGTCCCCCCAATCCAAAGCCTTGGTTTCCTCCAGTGTTTCCTCCTCCACTAGATCCACTAGATCCACCAGGTTCTATACCTCCTGACCCACCAGATCCACCTCATGCAGTAGGAAAAGTACTAGAAATAGCCATGCCTAGTATTCCCAGCATCCCACTAAATTTTGAGCTGATGGTTTATGATATTGTCCCATTACTAGTTATATGTCTTGTGCCACTCCTAGAAACATTACCCACTCCTAGACGCATTACCATATCCTTGCATACTTGCACCTTGACCAAATATTCCTCCAAATGCAGGGATGTTTTGCATAGTCATGGATGTTCCAAATGATAAATTATATCTCTTGGGCATCGATCGGTTACTCCCACTGATACCAATTGGGTAAAAAATATTTCTCCCTTGATTTGGAAAACCAACCACCGGGGTATGGTCACCAGGTGTGCTCAGATGCATGCCGACAAATATTATTTCTCCATGCAATGAAATCTCATCAAAAGATAATGGGGACTCTCTTCCGTGCTTTCCTAGATGGGGTAGCATAGACTGCTCAGGCTCCATGCCCTATACATGAACCTTGACTCCTTCCCGTAATGTCTAACTCCATAGATCAATCAAAATTGTGACATCATGTTGTCTAGTCATCTCCCTTTCATGAGATTTTCTATACTTGAGTCATCTCTTCTCCCTTTCCTTTTAAGCCACAATCTTCGCCATCTTCCTCCATCCTAGTTTCCTCTCCTAGCACTCAGAGAAGCTTAGCTAACCATGGGAAATGCTTCTAAACTCAAAGTAATTACCAAGATATTCATAGACAAAGGAATAACATGCAAAAATGATTCTCTGGGATCCCTCAGAAAATCAAACTCAACAAGTTCTGGGAAATAATACATCAAAATGGCGTATTCTAAATCATAACTGGTCAGCACCCAAGTCAGATATGCATCATGTAGCTTCTAATAGTCATCTTGGGTCCATACACATGATCTATAGTAACATCTTAATCTGGCGGCGTAAGTTAAAAGCCATTCATATAGTTCTAATGGGAAGTAAAAAAATAATGTATCATACAACTTATGGTATAGGTTATCTTCTACCCATCTATGTGCATTGAAATCAGGTCTAATGCTGAATCTTTGAGAAAATTTATCCTCCATGCTCTTGAACCATGTTTCAACACTTTCTAAGGTCAAGCACTCTGTCATCACACATCACAGGGAAAATGATGCATGCCATTTCTCATAACAACTTTGAAAAGAGATCCCAGAAACAGAACCTACATGTAGTCATATTTTATTCCCCCTAGACCAATAATCTCATCCCACGTGCATCTACCTATCACCTAGTGGGCGTTGAGTGCTCACTTGAGGCATGGGCGGGCACTGAGTCTCTCCTTTATGTGAGTTTCATGAGAATGCATCATCTTAGGATAGATAATCAAATGTAGGATAGAAAAGAACTATACAACATTCTTAAGAACTTAGAATGAGTTATCATCTCATTGTATGCAGAAAAGAGAAATAATAAACAACATATGGAGATGGTTCATACAAAAGGGAAATGCATAAGTATTATACTCCTGGACACATAGGTTGTTAGGAAATAACAAATAAAATACGTGGAACAGTCCCTCATAGAATCGTAACAGTAGAAACTAATATGCATAAAATATTATAGATCTGAAATAAAAGTGCAAAATAAAAACAAAAAAAACAAAAAGAGAGTATTTAACATGGTTTACCCAATTTGGGGTACGTCCACCAAGACTCATTTGCTCAAATTTTATTACAAGCCACCGCTCTCTTAATACAATACCCAGATCTATTTGGAGCTATGCTCAACAAACTCTACAGAATTCACACCCAAATTCATACACATCTATAATGTTATATTAACCCTACCATATGCACAAAACCACGTAAGTATATAACTACTTAAGAAGTTTTACAAAACCATGGGTATCAAAACTATGGGCCAAAGCCATCCTATAAACTTATGGGTCAAAAATACAGCCCATATGAGAAACCTCGGTGAGACAACTATGGAAAGTGTACAATACTCTTAGTGTACAGTCTTCAACACTTTCTCACATGAAAATAGGCTCCATAACCTAACATATATGATTCATAATAGAGCATTATATTTGTACTAAAAGATTCAATAACCCACATTACATCTCTTGAGGTCATAAAAAATCCTCATATAACTATGCAGAGCCAAGTTGTGCATCAGAGTTATATTATGCTCATCATATTACAAATAAAAATGAAAACCCATCCCCTTAAATGTGCCATCACTCACAGAGCTATCCTAATCCCTAACCCATTACATCCTTCACATGTTTCTATAGGGCTTCGCCTCCCTTTTCTTCTCTTTTTCTTTCTATATCTTTCTCTACTCTTCTTGCCTCTCTTCCCTTTGCTTCCAACGGGCGCTTGTATTTATAACCTTAATACCCACCGCCATGCCTGTTAGAAGTTACAGATTAGTTTCCAAATGTCAAGGTGGTCCTCCATGGGAGTATGCCTTCACAGATCTGAGCTTTCCACTCCTTATAATGATTTATTCTAGAACCTTCCATCACATGTCTAGAATATTCCTTTTTGATACATTAGTCACTAGTCTGGAACCTTATCCACAAGGGTCATGCTTTTCTCATGTGCTTCTTGGGATGTCAAATATGGCTAAGTACAAAACCTATTTTTCCTTGTGCACACACATGGTGTGTTCTGCAAAACCCTGGGGCATATTGTCTTAATGCCTCAATACTACCATTAATGACTCATAATGTCTTACACACAAGAAGAGGCATATTGCATCATTTTACTAACTTCTATACAACTTAAGACTTATCACCACATAACTAGACTAACACACACCTTTGAAAACCTTCATGACCTCTCCCTTACCATTTACAATATCATGTTATAATTTTCCAAGTTTAAAAATTTGAATTTTAGAAAAATGGAGGGAAAACTTCTAATGTGAAAATTTGAATTGCCTATTCAGTCAAACCTCTCTTTCATGACCCCATACATCCCAAGATTTCAATTTAATCTCATATTCTTGAGAATTTTCCTCTTGAAGTGTCTTATTAATGATGGTCCTGCATCATACTCCCAGGGGGGAGAAAAACATCCTTGTACCTTTGTGTTAGAAACCTACAAATTTTCTCTTTCTAATGTTCCTCAAGTCTTCTTGATTGTTATTTCTCCTTCTTTTGCCTCCCTATTGTCCTTACTTCTCCTTTTACCACCTAGATCCCATGTTTGGTACTTTAACCTTACATTTTCATTGAAATGAATTTTTTTCTTCTTGAGCTTGTTCTCCATATCTTTCATCTTCATTGTTTTACCATTTGTACCTACAAAATCTGGCACAAAAACAACAAATAAATATTACATTTCATGACCTTTGACGTGGTCCATATTTCCATAGCCTTCATTCAACACATTTCCTTCATTATCCTTGCTTAAATGGACTATATACTACCCATACACTTCAATTTTCTTCATTCCATCATTATCTTTCAATTTACAACTAATTTTTCCTCCATTATAACTTTTTCTAGGTCCCCAATCTCTTTATCATGAGGTTTTACATTCCCTCTCTCAAATTTCTCTTATCTCACTTCACTTTCTTCATTCTTCTTAACCTTTCTCTCTTCACAAATTTGTTTCTCAACTTCACCTATTGTTTCCTTCTCATTTTTCCTCAACTTTTCCTTTTCTTCATCTTCTTTATCATGTAATATACCTCTCTTAGTGTCTTTAATTTGAAAAAACATAGCTAAAGCATCATCTAAGACCTTATCTTCTTCTTTTACACCTATTTCATACCTTTGACCTATCATCTCACATTGTTTTAGTTCACTCTCTTCGACTTGCATATTTGTTTTCTTAACTTTCAACAAGAACCTCTTAAATTCCATTAGCAAAATCATATTTCTTAGATTCATTTCCTTCCTTTCAACATGCATTTCTCGCATTTTTCTATAATTTACTAGGCTAGTTTCATCTTTTTTAACATTCACAAACAAGAGACTTTCATTATGTATTTCAAGTAGATTACATACCTCATCATCATCTTGTTTTGATGCTACCACATTCTCATTGTCTTCATCTATCCTCAGTAAGGTTTCAAACACAACCTCTTTGATCTCTTCTTTCTCTGCATTTTTTTCATGCTTCTTCATTTGATTTATCCATTTATCTTCTTATTTGATGATCCTTCTCAGATGTAGTTTCTGGTTCCTTCTAAAAATATGATCTATAGGCCATTGACCCTTATCTTCATCAAAAATTCCAGTCTATAGCTTTCTTTCATTGACACCTATTCTATTTTCTTGACAACTTCTCTTAGTGCCTTCAAATCTTTCTCCATCAATTCTTCTCATCTCCTTTTCTCCTCTCTTTTCTTCTAAGATTATCTTTCTTTTCTTTCTCTCTCCTTCTTTCCTGTCAACTTTACCAACTCATTCACAAGTTCTTCTCTTTCCATTTTTACTTTTTCTCTTCACCTTGTCACTTTCACACTCACACACAAACTTCACAACTTCTTTTTAGAAATTAATAACACAAAAATGTTTCAAAACAAAAGCCCTTGCTTTAATATCACTTTCATGATGTAGTCACTCTATATATTTTGCATGAATTTTGTTGAGTTGTAGAGCTTAATTTATTCACATTAGCATGTTTTATTAACTTGATGGAATACACATTAACTGGTGTTAGTTGGTAGATCAACGTCGGTCACCTAGGACTGATATCGGTTAAGGAAAGGAGGAACTGACATCGGTTAGGGTAGATGATGTTGGTTACCTGTGCGTGAATGTTTTATTTAACTCATGGGAATTAGATCTAACCTTTGATATAAAGTTGATCTAATGCTTGTAATATCATATCTAAGTTGCCTTAAGTTTATATGTGGTTATATAAGCTAGAAAAATAGGGTTAGATGATAAGAATAATTGGATGAATTGTAAGGACTTCTTGGAGAGAAAAACAGAGAAGCTTGTGAGGAAGAAAGTAATGTATATCCAAGAGGTGTGGAAGTTGTAGATATCCATTGTATATTCTCTAAAAATATTTGATTAATAGATTGTTTGTTGTTATCTCCAAATCACTACACCCCCCGAATGGCCTAGGAATTAATCATGACATTTGGTGTGATTGGGACACAAGGGTTCACCTCTCAAGATGTGGGACTTGCACTTGAGGTGAACCTTTGGAGAAGGCTAGATTCCTCTTCCTAAACTAAACACAACACTACTTTTGATGCAAGAAAGATGGCTAACTAGACCTATACTAACATTTCATGGGATTAGAGAAAGAGAATGCAAGGAAATAAAATCTATGCTAGAAGTGGTGATGCACCAAGAAAAGGGATGTTCAATTTCTGGAAGGGTTAATGTGGGTAGGATGCTCACATCATTGGCCATCTTCACCTATTGCAACTTGGAAAGGGTAAAAAATACCACAGACTGGAAGCACACATTCCTTCACTAAAATTTAAACATACACAATAGAAAGATCAGATTTGATTTGATACATAGATAATTTATCAAGAGGATAATCACAAGCACATGCCAAGCATCCACTTAAGTGATAATAATAACGCAACTCTTAATCACCAGAAGGAAAATAGTTTCTCACAACTGACGAAAGGTAATCACACTACTCTTTTCACAATATGAAATAGATAATCTGAAATAAAGGTAAATTAATCAATAATGCTAAGGAATTGCATTCACAAAGCATACAATGACTAAGCATTCAACACAATAAAACAGATCTTCAAGTGCAAGGTATAACTCTGAATATAATTAAAAGGTTTCAAAAAATCCCTAAAAGCACTCTTCCAAGCTTGAAGAGCAAAAATCTCTAAAAATATGTGTCTATCAAATAATGGAATCATTCCACTATTTATAAGTTCCTAGGTTGAGCCATTATAGCTAGGCCTTTAACTAACATTTAACTAAAAATAGTAATGTCATTAATATCAAGGGAACAAGCTCCCATAAAAATAGAAAATTTGTTGCAAGGGTTTGACTCAGTCAACCCTACAACTCTGACCAATCCAAAGCTTAGATCCATCCTTTCATGGCCACTCAACTTTGGCCTAGTTCTATAACTCCTTCCTCATATGCAGGTTTTTGTTGTGTTTCCTCCCATGCAACCATTCGATGTTTATAATCAATGAAGTGTTTGGTGACAGCTTGAATTTACTTCATCCCCGGGCCCACATGCGTAGTGATTTACCACATCTGTTATCTTAATCTCTCTCATCATCCTTAGGTAGAAACCTTTCTAAGTTTATTTCAAAACTTTCTTCAATCTTCTTGTGAAATTTTGGCATAAAACCAACCTGTCAATAGATTCACTACCGAAAGTTCTTCAGTAACTTCGTCATTGTCACATTTCACCAAATCCTTGAAATTTCTACTTGATTTGGTCCTCTGGAAGAGCGTCGATATTTTCATTGAAAAATTTACAGTTAATAATGTCAAATTCTTCTGATATGTCATTTAAAGCATCCATAATCTCCACTCATTTATCATCTGACTTCTTAATTAGATCTTGTAGCACCTGACACTAGAAGTCCATGGCCTTTTGATATTCGAACAGCTTTACAACATCATCGATTACATCCTCCTACAAGAATAGATATGAATCTTCCTCTCTAATCTCACTCCATGTTGCAAAATTCAAATTCAAATTGTCATTATCTTCTGAAAAGGATTCATCCATTTTGAAAATGGTAGTTTTCCCAACCTGTAAATCATTATATATCTCAATAGCTTCTTTAATTAAAGGTTCAACCTCCTACAGTATATGTTCCATCCATCCATTTACTGATCTCCCTTTCTGGCCTATCTTTTCAAGTCTCATGATAAGAAATATCATCAATTATAGATGAAACTGTCATGGCCATAGTAGTTGAGACTTCAATGATATGGAGTTGGCTTGGGTTACTTTCCGTAGCAAGTGCAGTGAGCTTCTCGACCTTGGCCTTAAGCTCATCCTTGGAAGATTTCCTTGGCCTTATCATACTTTTCTAGCAATAGGGCCCCAAGAGCAACGTGTGCATCCTATTTTGCTCCTTCATGAGTGGCTTTGCCCAATGAGAATCTAGAAATATGATGATTTGTAGATATAATTATTTCTTTATTTTTTCCCTCAACAGCAGTGGCAACCTCCACAACTCGTTCCCTAGATGCATTCACTGTCAGGCTTGAAACAATCTTTGGCCTCTTGCCCTATCTCTTTGGGGTATATTCTAATATGCTCATATCTATTACATCTCCCAGAGGCACTTTCTTCTTTTGCTTTGGATTCTTTTTGAAACAACCATTCTAGAATGGCTAGATGCTGATGAAGATAGCAGTAGTTGATTCAGATACCTGAAGCAACAGTTAGCCACCATAAGATTACCAGTAACATATCAGTTCATATTCTGAGCAAAAGGTAGTGGTAGTGATGGGTGGGGTGGATGTGAGGACTAGCCATAGGAGTTGATACAATAATGTTAGGGGATGTAGATGGAGGAAAATGAAAGTGTTAGGGGAAGTGAGGTAGGAAATGGGTGACCCCAATAGTTTCTCCAGCTAAGAGGACTAGAAGGGATGAGAATACCTTGGCCATGGAAGGTGATGGGAAAGAAGAAATGATGGTAGAAGTGGAAGGAACTAATACTAGGAAGGGACAATGGAAGAGAAGAGGGAAGATGTGATGGGTCTTGTGATGACACTAGGAGAATCACTGACTTCAACTACTTTCTGGTCACTGACAGTGTTGTTGGAGGCATGACTCTTGGGAGCTAGGAGACCTTAGAAAGAGATGAGCTCACCAAAAACAAATGAAATCTTTTTTGGAACCGTATGGAACCTTTTGAGTCGACCTCTTGCCTCTTTGTGGGTGTAGATTGGCTCATGGTTGACTGGTGTAGCTCCTATATTTGTAGGTTGATTCTAACCCCTTGGGTGAGATTCCCAAGGTAACCAACCAACTGTGAGTCCTCTTTGCAAAATGGGTCCCGCCCTTTCCTTAGTATTGCTGCATTCTTCCACATACCAATCAACCCATGGCAGTGGTTGATTGGCAATATTATCACTCTTGTATGATGAATCTAGGGCCTCATCATTGTCCTACATGTCCTTTGGCACATCAGCCAAACCAAATTTCCAAACTTCATCAAGGATTAACTGTTCACAATCCCTTTGTCACACGATGTATTCATCTCGACAATGAATTCATATATCTTCTAATTGGGGTATGTGCGAACTGGACTGACATGTCTCCCCAAAATTACCCCAATAGTCAAAATTATTTTGTGGATGGAAGGTCCGTAGGGTTACCTCAACCATTTTCCTTTGCTTTTGATGAATTGGTTATGATTTTGGATCTATTTTAATAGTATGTTGAGCTAAACCGGGATCGAAACCATGCAAGTCCTTGTAACTCCATGTGAAAATATCATGTTATTCCTAATATAATCAGAGAAAAGCCTCCTTCTCTTGAGTAGTGCATACCTTATCAGTTTTTAGGACTTTCTCGCTTGCCACCTCAACCTCTTCAAAATCTTCCTCTTTTACCACCATATTGGTGCTCTATTTAGCTTGATCATTTGGATTAAAAATGGATTCCAATGTAACTAGACCTTTTGGCAACTTGTTTCCTTTCAGATGTATAATTTGATTGCCGTAAGAGTTTTGGAGTTTATCCTGGTGTTTGGAAGTGATTTTTGATTCTTGCTATAGGAAGAGAACAATTTGTTGATCCCTATCAAACACCTATTTTCCAAAATAAGCCCCTTGCTTATTTTCGCTAACTTTCTTTTATTCCTTCCTTCCTTGTGCCTCATTCAAATTTTTCCACTTTTTAGGCACTAAAAATTATCTGAAAGTGGCTTCATCAAATAGAGAATTTTCTCACCTTTCCAGAAAGGTAAATTTTTCCTTCTAACTCGTATTTTGCAAGTTATGGCTCTGTAGATTTTTTGAGGGAAATTTTCCCTGGGAAGGTCTGCGACCAATAGGAATGTGCCATGTGGCGGCAGAATGGCGGGTCAATGGAGGAAACTTGGAATTTTTTGCTAAGGAGTGGGCGATGTGCAAAGGGAAAATTTCACTCATGGGCCTTCCAAGGAGAAGGAAAAGAAATGATTTGAACCCACGGATGAATGGGGAAGCACCATGTGGCGGCGAAGATCGGCCCGGTGGGGGTTAAGTTGAAAAAGTGGTCAAAAAAGGTGCAAAGGAAAAATTTTACCCATGAGTCCACAAAGGAAAGAAAGTTGATTAAGTCCCATGCCAAATAAAAATGTGCCATGTGTCCATGAGGGTGGCGGAGTCAGAGGGGTAGAGTAAATTTTGGTTTTTTGCCAATATAGCAAAGGGCGAAAGGAAAAAAATTGGCCCGCAGGCCCTCCAAGGAGGAAATGGAAATTTTGGTAGCCCCCTGCGGATGAATGGAAGGATGACATGTGTCTTGGTCTCAGTGGAGGTCGAGGGTATGGGGAGAATGTGGAAATTTTTCCAAAGTGGTCAGTAGCGCAAAGGAAAAATTTGGAGCGCGTGTCCACAACAAATAGGAGGATGACACGTGTCCCAGAGTGGCAGGACGCGGAGGAATTGCAAATTTTTTTCCAAAATTCAAAAAAGTGTAAAATGGCCATTTGAACCCGTGGACCAATGGGAATACACCATGTGGTAGTGGAATGGTAGGGCACAGATATTTCTGGGGAATTTTTCCCAAATTTAAAAAAGGGGAAAATTTTTAGGTTTCGGCCCGCTGACCTGATTTTTGCCCTAGTTTTTCCCTAAATCTTCAGAGGGGCATATCTTTAGATCCAGAGCTCAGTTTTTCTTAATTTTTGTGTCATTGGAAAGATATTGAAGTCATCTACATGATAGAATCTTAAATTTTGTTTTTTAGTGGAGATTAGTGATATAAAAATGAGAAAAACATCTTTGGCATGGGGAAAAGAATAGAACTGACATTCAACTACCATTTTTAATGCAGTATGGCGTCCATTCTTCTCTAGTATGGTAAAAAATCTTGGGTAATGAACTTTTAAGGGCACCCATGCTATTTTGATGGATCTGGTCAGTTGTTGAATTATTCATTTTAATTTTCCCATGTTTCTCCTTCCTGAACTTGGGTTTTCATTGTTAAAATCTAGATTTGGCTCATTTTGTAAGGGGTTAGACATTTTTTTATGTTCTGCAGGCTCCCTCCTTCACCTTGACAAGTAAATTTGTTGAATATCAGACCTTTTTTAGGACTGCAACATGTTTTCTACCTCTTTACTATTGTAATGCACTGTATTTAAAAATGGAAATGAAAATGCAAGCTCTGTGAATGAATTTTCAATCATTTCTTGTGTTGTTTTCTTTATCACGATCCTTCATTATAATTTTAGATATTTGTGCATGATTTAGGTTACATTTTTATAATCTGTGTCAATATTTAGAAATAGATGTTCACCACTCCTTTGGTGTATCACCTTGTCAGTTTTAGTTTTATCTTCTTTCTTTCTATCCTTGTCTCCTTGGTAGAATTAGAGTAGAATTTTTAGTTAAACCTATACAAATTTCATGCATACATCTGATCAGAGGAGTAGAGGAACCAACCTTTAATATGGATATTTTTTTCCCATTTTTGTAAGTCCCACACTTGGGGAAAAGATTCCATGTTTTGCAATCACACTAAATGACCCAATTCTCACTTGCAGATCTAAAGGTCATTTAGGGGGTGTTGTTGATATGCAATAACATTTTTGGCATGCCCAGTGGGACCTTAGAGGTCTTCATCTTCATTACAAAAAAGTTGATGTGCATTTTTTTGTAAGTTTCTTTCTTAAAAGAGCCCTAATTTACACATTTGGTGACTCCAAAGAAATAAAATCAACTAGTTTCAATAGTCCAAGTCTGAAAATTCATAAGAAGGATCCAAACAAGGTTAAGGACTAGAGACGAGGGATTGTCTGAGTATCTACAGTAATCCATAGGAAGAAAAGAGAAGGGAAGAAGAATTGAAAGGTCTCCATCTCCACCAAACATAACTCTATCAACTCATCCACCTGGTAGACCTTTCACCCAATCAACAAGGGTTCTCAGGCCAATAAGAATGGCACAACACAACCCTTATGTCAACTTCACTGGTAGCATCCCACTTTCTCTCAATGCAAAAAACCCAGTTCCAGTTGCAACATTGAATAACATCCCATACTTTACTAGGGAAAATCAGACCACTCCTAGTGATCATGTTAAAGACATTACTAATGTTTGTGCAATCCATGAGATTGTTGAGATGTAAATTACTGTCAAATTATTGGCATCTTCATTCAAAGGGAAAGCCTTGTAATGGTTTAGGAGCCTTGGGGTAGGCTCTATCCAAAATTGGAACCAGTTCTACATAGCTCTCCATGAGAAGTTTGGAGAAAAGGGAGTTAATTTGTCTCTATTGGAACAACTAACAACTATCAAGAGAGCTCCCAATGAGCAGCTAATAGATTTCAATTTCAAATTTCAAAGGACATGGGATAGGATCCCAGTGACAGTAAGGCCAACAGCTAAAGGCGCTTTCTTATACTATCTCAAAGCTTTAAATTCTGATATTTCTATGTTAATCCAATCCATGGGAGGTGAAAATATACCTGCAGCTTATAGCATCGCCATTAGGGCTAAGAATTATTTGATCCTAGCTAGTAAACTGGCACCCAGGCCTCCTATGCCCTTATATCCAAACTTGGAAATCCCAAGCACTAGTCAAGCACCTACTTTAGCTCCTATTCCCACTCCTAGATATCAGAGTTCAAATGAAACTTCTACTTCATTCTCTAGTGCCTCAAATGAACTTCAAGAAGTCATGAAACAATTACAAAATTTAGGCAATGAGCTGGTTACACTCAAGAGGCACCAAGCCCAAAGTTTTAGACCTTCTTATTAGTTTCAAACTCATCCTAATAAGCAACCATATCAGCATAATAGGCCACCCAATCTAGCTGAAAATCAAAATCAAGTAAGGCCACCTCCCAATAGACCATTTCATCCCTATAACCCCTATTTTGTGTTTACCTCTAAAGCTTTAGTGCCAGTGCAAAATAATATAGCTCAAGAGTATGATTGGTGTTTCCCATGTAATGAACCTCACAACCAGTCTATGTGCTTCAATGGAGCTTTGAACCAAGCTTTTGTGATGACAACAACTAGTGTAGAGAGTGAGGTGAGTCAAGAAACAAACCAACAACAAGGAACATCTTAGCAAAATAAAACTCCAAATGAGACTACACTTATGAATTGGCAGGCTGAAGATATTTGTGGTATGAATCAAACAATTTCTTAGAATGTAGCAGCTAACACATGATCAAAGAAGAGGAATATTGGTGAAGGGTAATCATTAGCTCCAGGTGATCCACAACCTTTCATCACTCAATAAAGTGTTGGAAAACAAAATCTAGTTCCAAATGTGCAAGGACAGCCCAAGCCACCTTCTAGACCAACTCAAATGCTAGCTATTGCAGCCCATGTATAAGAAAAGAATGTGCAGGATAAGGGGCAGCAAAGGGATGTTTCATCCCCATTTAACATCATTGAACAAACGAGGAAGACAAATGTGAATATATCTATATGGGAATCACTATACATCCTAGGCCAGAGGGATCTACTACAAGCTGCCATGAAGGACTGGTCAACTTCAAACCAACAAGCTCATATGCAAGAGAAGGTACTCACAAATGCTGCTCAGCCTGAGGAGAAGCATGGAGGATAGCAAGGTAAAGTTTTGAATCCCCCTCCATTCTATGTTTCATTGATCATTGGGGATAAACTAGTACATAATTGTATGATTGATTCTAGGGCAAGTAGTTCTGTGATGCCCAAGAAAATAGCTAATCAGCTGGGCCTCTAATATGAAGTCATATCCAAAGGAGTGGTTCAACTGGATGGGACAGTAGCAACAACAGTTGGGATAATTAAAGATTTGAGCCTCACTTTGCATGTATGCCCCAATGTCACTATTTTGCAAGATGTCTCAATGATAGATTTACCACCACTTTTTTCCCTATATTTGTCAAGGGATTTCATAGCTAGAATTGGAGGATATTTATATGCTGATTGGTCACACATGTTGTTCCAAACCAGATATGGAACTAAGGCCACAATCAGGTTTGAACCTATTTCAAACTTCTACATTGAGCCTCATAATCCAAGCCCAATCAATTCCAACTGTTCAACATTTGATCAAGAGGATTATCTAGGCATAGATGAAGCTGACACCAAAGTTAGAAGCATCCCAGATTTTACTCTTAATGAATGGGAAAGCAAGGTACATGGTTTTGATCCCTATAAGGAAATAGAGGAATCTGAACTAGGATTTTATTACATGCATCAAGAAAATTAGCCTATTTCTAGTATCACCAAGCCAGACCATGAAGATGAAAATGACGTATGGCAGTTGTTATTTGATGGGTCAAGAAGTAAAAAAGGTGCAGGGGGAGCTATGCTTATTTCACCTCAAGGCATTAAGTATTATTCAACTTTTAGATTTCAGTTTGCATGTTTTAACAACACTGCTGAATATGAAGCTTTGATATAAGGATTGCATTGGTCAAGAAAGAGAGGTATCAAAAACTTGCAAGTCTTTGGTGACAGTGAGCTGATTGTTAATCAAGTTCAAGGGTGACATGCTACCAAAAATGGCCTACTCAATTGTTATAAGAATAGGGTGTGGGACCTCATTGAGTATTTTGAAGGCTTTAGCATAAACTCCATCCCTAGGAAAGAAAACCAAGTTGTTGATAGGATTGCAGCAGTTGGAGCAGCGTTTGATGTTGTGGAGAGTATTAAGGAAGATAAAGTGTAGCCAAACATTCATGTGATTATAAGGCCATCAGTGTCAGATAATAATGTAATTTGGAAAGTGTTTGAAAGTGACCAACAAATCATCAATTTCTTGCAAGAAGAATCTGAGTTCTCAGCCAAAAATAAGGAAAAGTTAGAACAACAATATGGTGATCAAGTGGTACAGCTGAGAACCAACAAACTACCAAAAGGACTTGTCACTTTGGAGTCCATCTTTAATCCTAATGATCAATTTAGGAAGGAGAAAGAAAACATCCAAGTCAAGGGAGAAGATTCAGCACCCATCTCAGTGGGAGAAGGAAAATCACTTCTAATTGGTAAAGTGGCAACCAAACAAGAAAGGTATGAGTTCATGCAACTTTGCCAAGAGTTACTGGATATATTTTCTTGGAGCTATGAAGACTTGAGAGGTTTCAATCCCAAGCTAGCTCAACACACAATTGAATTAGATCCAAGTGCTAAAATCATCAGGAAAAAACAAAAACCGGTCAATCCACACATGGAGCCTCTCATGAAGAAGGAATTTAATAAGTTAATAGAGGAAAGTATCATATTTCCCATCAATCATTCAAGTTGGGTTGTAAAATTGGTTCCAGTTAGAAATAAGAGTGGAAAAATTAGATTTTTTGTAGAATTTAGAGATTTGAATAGAGCATCCCTCAAGGATCATTACCCACTTCCTTCTATGGAGAAAATTTTGCAAGTTGTTACTGGCTCTGAGAGGTTTTCATTGCTAGATGGTTATTCAGGGTATAATCAGATCATGGTAAAGGAGGATGATCAGTTCAAAACAGCCTTCACCACCAAATGGGGAACCTATGCATATAGGAAAATGCCATTTGGGATATCTAATGCTAGAGCTACCTTCCAAAGGGCAATGGATATGGCGTTTAAGGGATTGATAAAAAATAGTGCTAATATACCTAGATAACATTATTGTATTTTCTAAAAGTGTAGTAGATCATCTCTTTCATTTGAGACAAATGTTCTAAAGATGTAGAAGATTTGGGGTATCCTTGAATCCCATAAAATGTATTTTCCTAGCTCATGAAGGAAAGCTCCTAGGCCACATTGTTTTCAAAGAGGGATTAGCAATTGATCCAGAGATGGTTGAAGCAATAAAAGCATTTCCATTACCAAGTCACAAGAAGGCCCTTCAAAGTTTCTTGGGAAGAATAAATTTTGTTCGAAGGTTTAATCTAAACTTTGTAACCCTTGTCAAGCTAATAACTATGATGTTGAAGAAAGTATGGCTTTCAAATGGACAGCTGAAGGTAAGGCAAGTTTTGAGTCAATCAAAGAGGCTATCTCACAAGCTCCAACTCTTATTAACCCATATTTCTCTAAGGATTTTATCCTTTATGCATTTGGAGGTGATGATACAATTTCTACAATTTTAGTACAGTAGAACAAAGAAAATGTAGATCAGCCAATTGCCTTGTTTAGCCAAAGCTTGGAGGACTATGTGGTGAGGTATTTCTTCATTGAGAAGCATGTTCTTGCAGTGATTAGGAGCTTGAAGAAATTTAAGCATCTAGTTTCAAACAACAAGGTTCAATTGCTGGTTTCTCATGTGGGAGTTAAGGACTTCCTCCTCAACAAAGACCTAAGTGAAAAATGTGCAGGGTGGATTACTCGTGTCATAGAGTAAGACAATAAGATCAAATTCACTAAGCTATTCCAAGGAAAGGAATTGTGTGAGTAGCTAGTCTTGAGAAAATCAATGGAAGCAAGCAATGGGAAGGATGTTGTTTTGGCATTGTAAGATAACCAAGAACAAAGAGGTGTTCAAGAAGAGAATGGTGGTATGCTCACTCATAGCTAGACCCAATACATAATGCACTTCTTACAAATAGGCCTATGCCTTCTAGAGATGAACAAAACCAAGACAAGATAATTCAGATTATAGGCTATTCCATATGAACTTGTTGATGGTGTCTTGTTTAAAAAGGATATCAATGGAGTGCTGCTAAGATGCATTGGGACAAATCAAATTAAGAGAATGTTAGAAGAGTTCCATGGTGGATCAGCTGGGGGTCATTTTCCTCCAAGAGTGATAGCCCTCAAGATTATGAAGGCTAGCTATTATTGGCCCAAGGTGTTTAGTGATTGTTATGCATGGATTAAGAGGTGTAAAAATTGTGCATTATTCACAGGCAAGGAAATATTAGCAGCCCTTCCATTGAGCCCAATTTCAGTTAACCAGCCATTCATGCAATGGGGTTTGGAATTCATTAGAGTCATTAACCCAAACTCAAGCCAAGGACACAAGTGGATTCTAACAGCAACATACTACTTCACAAAATGGACTGAGGCAGTGGCACTCAAAGAAGCAAATGAATCTAGCATTATAGACTTCTATGAAGGGATAGTAACCAGATTTGGTATACCTACCACTATAATATCAGATAATGCTTTGGAATTCATAGGATCAAAGGTAACTGAATGGGCTATTAAAAATGGGATTTATCTGAGCACTTCATCAAATTATTACCCTCAAGGTAATGGCCAAGCTGAGTCTACCAACAAGAACCTATTAAAGATCATCAAGAGGACTCTTGATAAAAATCAGAGGACTTGGCACACTAAACTTAAATCAACCTTATGGGATTATAGGATAACTCCCAAGAGATCCATCGGTAACTCTCCATTCAAAATTGCTTATGGAAGAGAGGTAATCTCACCTATGTCACTTGAGTTTCCAACGTTGGAACTCATGAAGCAATTGGAATTGTTGGAGTTTGAACCCATGGATTTTAGATATGTAGAATTGATGGAAATCCAAGAAATCAGAGAGCATGCAGTCCAAAAAATTGAGAAGGACCAAGCCTTGATCAAGAGAACCTTTGATAGGAAAGCTAAGGCTAGAACCTTCCAAGTTGGAGATTTAGTGTTGAAATGGAATGCAAACCAAGAAAAGCTAGGAAAGCATTCAAAGTTTGATGCCATTTGGAGTGGCCCCTACATGGTCACAAAATGTAAGAACATCAATGCCTTCCAATTGTCTACTTTGGATGGTGAAGAACTACAGATTCTAATTAATGGAATCCATCTAAAGCATTGCTACTAGAAGGGAAACTCCTCACCTTGTGCATATTAGCTTAGATTTTCATTCCTCCAAGTGCTTGTGCACATTGTTTTGTTGCAGCTTAGTTTTACATTTCCCTAAGTGGTTTGGCACAAGCTTTGTTGTCCCAAGGATGCATCTTTGTAGGCCATGCTCCAGATCAAGTGATGTTCTACTCCCACAACCTTCTTCCTAGAAATTTTCTAATGAGTTGAGAGTACCAAGTATTAAGTTGATGACTCCATGCCCAATGGATTGCTTCAGGCAGTTGGTCACTTCATCCAGCAGGAAGATGACTCCTCCGAGTCACAAAATTATTATCCAAAATAAGCCCCTTGCTTATTTTGGCTAACTTTCTTTCATTCCTTCGTTCCTTGTGCCTCAGTAAAATTTTTCCACTTTTCAAGCACTCATAATTATCTAGAAATGGCTTTATTAGATAGATAATTTTCTCACCTTTCTAGAAAGGTAAAGTTTTCCTTCTAACTCCTTGTATTTTGTAAGTTATGGCTCGGTGGAGTTTTTGAGGGAAATTTCCTTGGGAAGGTCCACAACCAATAGGAACGCACCATGTGGTGGCGGAATGGTGGGTCAGTGGAGGTAAGTTGGAATTTTTCGCTAAGGAGTGGGCGGGGTGCAAAGGGAAAATTTCACCCCCAAGCTTGCCAAGGAGAAGGAAAAGAAATGATTTGAACCCGTGGATGAATGGGAAAGCGCCACATGGTGGCGGAGATTAGCTCGATGGGGGTTAAGTTGAAAAAGTGGTCAAAAAAGGTGCAAAGGAAAAATTTTGCCCACAGGCCCACAAAGGAAAGAAAGTTCAATAAGGCCTGTGCCAAATCAAAATGTGCCACATGTCCATGAGGGCGGTGGAGTCAGAGGGGTAGAGTAAATTTTGGTTTTTTGCCAAAATAGCAAAGGGCGAAAGGGAAAAAATTGTTCCGCAGGCCTACCAAGGAGGAAATGGAAATTTTGGCAGCCCCCCGCGGATGAATGGAAGGATGACATGTGTCCTGGTCTTGGCAGAGGTCAAGGGCATGGGGAGAATTTGGTAATTTTGCTAAAGTGGTCAGCAGTGCAAAGGAAAAATTTGGAGTGCATGTCCACAGTGAATAGGAGGATGACACGTGGCGGTGGAACGGCTGCGTAGTGCAGAGGATTTTTGGAAAATTTTCCAAAATTCACAGAAGCGTAAAATGTCCGTTTGAACCCGCGGACCAACAAAAATGTGCCATGTGGCATCATAGTAGTGGGGGGGCAGAGTTTTTTTGGGAAAATTTTCCCAAATTCAAAAAAGGGGAAAATTTTTGGGTTTCGGCCTGCTGACTTGATTTTTGCCCCTGTTTTGCCCTAAATCTTCAGAGGGGCATATCTTTCGATCCAGAGCTTAGTTTTTCTCGATTTTGGTGTCATTGGAAAGCTATTGAAGCCCTCTACGTGATGGAACCTTCATTTTTTCTGGTGGATTTTAGTGAGAGAAAAAATGAGAAAAACGCCTCTGGCATGGGGGAAAAGAGCATAGAACCGACATTCAACCACCATTTTTAATGCAGTATGGCTTCCATTCTTCTCCAGCATGGTCAAAAATCTTGGGGAATGAAATTTTAAGGGTACCCATGCTATTTTGATGGATTTGGTTGAGTGGTTGAATGATTCCTTTCAATTTTCTTGTGTTTCTCCTTCCCGAGCTTGGGTTTTCATTGTTAAAAGCTATATTTGGCTCATTTTGTAAGGGTTGGACATTTTTTCATGTTTTGTAGCCTCCCTCCTTCACCCTTGGCAAGTGGATTTGTGGATTATCAGACATTTTTTGAGGATTGCAACATGTTTTCTGCCTCCTTGCTATTGTAATGCACTGGTATTTAAAAAATAGAAATGACAATGCAAGCTCTGTGAATGAGTTTTCAATCATTTCTTGTGTTGTTTGCTTCTATTTTGATCCTTCATTACAATTTTAGTAATTTGTGCATGATGTGTGTTGCATTTTTATAATTTCTGTCAATTTGTAGAACTAGATGTCCATCACTCCTTTGGTGTGTATCACCTTGTAAGTTTTAGTTTTATCTTCTTTCCTTCTATCCTTGTCTCCATTGACAAAATTAGAGTAGGATTTTGAGTTAAAATCTCTGCAAATTTCATGCATACATCTGATCAGAGGAGTAAAGGAACTAGCCTTTAGTCTGGATATTTTTTTTCCCATTTTTACATGTCCCACACTTGGGGAAAAGATTCCATGTTGTGCAATCACACTGGATGATCCCATTATCAAACTAGCAAATCTGAGAAAACATCTAGGGAGTGCTGATGATTTGCACTAACAACACCTACCAACTACTCACATTATCAGTACCCCAGGAGGAAGGGGCATTTTGAGCTCTGCTTGCAAATTTTCTTACATGATGTCATAGTTGGCATGTTGTATTGAGAACCAATGGTAGCCATCACTTGTCAGAATCATTTGATTTTGTTTGGGAATTGCATGAATTCCAAAAGCTTTGAAATCTTCTATCAGATCCCAGACCTGATTTTTGTATGACCACAGTAAATAATTTTTTGATGCACTACAGGCTATAACTTGGTGCACAACCAATTCGCTATCACCAAAGACAGTCAAGGTGTGGATTCCTCTTCATTGGGCCAATTGAATTCCTTGTATAAGAGCTTCATATTCAAGTGAAATTATTAGTGCAACTGAACTACAACTGAAAGGAAGAGAAATATTTGTTTCCTTCTGGAGATACTAACATAACCCTTGTACCAGATCTAATTTTACTTAGTGATCCATCAAAGAACATCTGCCATAGTCCGTTTGTATCACTTGATGCCTTAACCAGCTGAGGTACGATGGAATCTTCTTCATGAATGCAATACATACCTAATCTAGTCTCCTCCAAGAACAACAGACCAGATTCTTCATTTTCCAATAAATCAGCATAGGGGTCGTATTGATGGTTTATGCTCACTTCATCGAGAATTGTATCTGGAACCTCTTCGACAAGAGTAGTTGGCTCATGATCTGTATCCTCATCTTCATGATCACAAATGGCATAATTACCATTTATGGGTTTAGATGTGTACAGTTCCACGTGATTGTGACAGATTGGTTCTACCCTTATAGTTACCTTAGTCCCATATCGGGTCCTCAGGATCATATGCAACCAGTCTGATGACAAATAACCTCCCATTTTTGTAGTGAAATCCCATGATAAGAAAATGGCGAAGAGGGGAGGGAGATCAATGATAGATATATCCTGTGTGAAATTCAAACTAGGACATGTGTGGATAGTGAGCTGAAGAACCTTAATGACCCCCACAGTTTGAACTGTAGTACCATCTAGCTGAACAACCCCTCTCAAAATTGGAGTATATGGAATTTTTAGTACATCTGTGACCTTCTTAGGCATCACGGAACTACTGGCTCCAGAATCGATCATACAATTGTGCACCAAATGGTCACCAATAATCAGTGAGATATAAAATGGTGGAGGCTTGTTGGTATTAGCATGTATTTTTGTCTCAAGTTGGCATAAGCTGGTTACCACTACTACTTCCTAGCATGATGGTCTGCTAGTAGTGCCAAAGTTGTTCAAGGCCTCTCGTAGCAAGTTCCTTTGAGAAGGAATAGAAACTGCATCCCACATTGTGACACTCAAATTGGTCTTCTTCATTTGTTCCATGATGATGAATGGAATCACTCCCACTTTACTAATTTATTTTGGGGAATTGGGGTCTTCCTTTAGATAATGCTTATTGGGTATGGTGATATTAGGTGTCCCATCTTTCTTTGTAGTTTGTTCCACGGATACTTCTGATGATTTCTTTCTCATGCCTTTATCATCTGGTACCTGTGTTGGGGCCTGAGAAGTGGATGCCTGATCAGTATTGGAAGATTGTGGGTCTATTTCCCTTTTCTTGGAATGTGTGTTAGATGCTATGGTGGAGGAGTCAATATTCACACCACAAAAGTCCTCTACTTGCCAATTTAGTAATGTGGTTTCATCGAGAGCTTGGTCTTGGATTTCTGAAGTGGATGGTCCAGCAGATGATTCAGGTGGAGTGGTTATGCTTTGAACCATGAGGGCTTGACTCAAAACTCCATTTGGGTAGAGATTCTGATTATGGGGCTGAGAACAAGGGTAACACCATTCATAGTCTTGGATGAGGTTGTTCTGGACCGGGACTATAGCTTGGGAAGAACTGGTAGCAGAAGGGTTCTGAAAATTCAAAGGTTTTACATTCACAGCTTGGCTTGTGGCCTGATTTTGTGACTGACCATTTCCATGGAATGGAGGATGGTTCGTCTGATATTGGGGTTGAAAGGGGCAAGCATACTGGGACTGCTACCTCTTCATTGCTACGAGTTCATTCCCAAAAGTTTGTAATAGTGACTTTACCTCAGCCAAATCATTTGAGGGATTGGATGCATGCATGGCTACTGGAATAGAAGCTATCAGAACTAGGGAAATGACTGGTTGTTGGCCTGCAAGCTCTACAAAAATAGGAATGGGAGGCCTAGGAGCAATTTTACCTACTTGAATCAAGTAATTTTCAGCTTGTACGGAAACTTCGTAAGCATCAGGGATAACGGTCCCCCCATGGACTGAATCATGATGGTGACATCACTATTCAATGCCCGTAAGTAATATAGAAATGCACTTTCTGGGGATGGCCTTACAAGTTCTGGGATCCATTTCCAAGTCTTGTCAAAATGGAGGTTGAAATCACTCATATACTCTTGAGGAGACCACTTGATAGTATGAAATTGTTCTACAAGTGAGAGATTATCACTTTTTTCCTCGAACTGTTTACACAACTTCATGCCTAAATCATTCCAAGTGGTAACAGATCCAATAGCTAAACTCTGGAACCATTGAAGTGCTCTGCCTTTGAATGAAGTAGTAAGGATTCAAACTGCCACGTTATCTTCCATGATACTGTGTACTGTGCAGATGCTAGCTACATCCAGTATGTGCTCCTGAGGTGAAACATTAGTCTCCCCAGTGTAAAATGGTAAAATTTTCAAGGCAACTGCTAGTATGGTGTCTCTTTGCACTAAAAACAAAGGACCATTGGCATTGAACAGAGGAAAAGTATTGGCTGCCATGATGTTCAAAAGATGGTTGTGTCTTGATGGGAAAAAATGTCTTTAAGGGGAAGTTAAATGCCCTCTACGAGGTAAAGCAGAAGCTGATGATACTGAAAGGTTTCTTCCCCTTCTTCTTGGGGGAGACAAAGAAAGCTTTGTATGATTATAATTGTCCCACCTTGAAGAAGCTCTTGTGTGAATTCTTCACATAAGTTGATGTACTAAACTTTGAAATCCAGAGAGATGGAGTCGCCAGGTACCTTGTGTCAATGGAATGAGAAGAGAAGTACCAACTCTCTGTCCCACCGGGTGTGCCAAAAACTATTGTCTCCAAATCACTGCACCCCCTGAATGGCCTAGGAATTAATCATGACATTCAGTGTGATTGGGACACATGGGATCACCTCTCAAGCTATGGGACTTGTGCTTAAGGTGAACCTCTGGAGAAGGCTGAATTCCTCTTCCTAAACTAAACACAACACTACTTCTGATGCAAGAAAGATGGCTAACTAGACCTATGCTAACATTTCATGGGATTAGGGAGAGAGAATGCAAGGAAATAAAATCTATGCTAGAAGTGGTGATGCACCAAGAAAAGGGATGTTCAACTTCCGGAAGGGTTAATGTGGGTAGGATGCTCACATCATTGGCCACCTTCACCTATTGCAACTTGGAAAGGGTACAAAATACCACAGACTGGAAGCACACGTTCCTTCATTAAACTTTAAACATACACAATAGAAAGATCAGCTTTGATTTGATACATAGATAATTTATCAAGAGGATAATCACAAGCACATGTCAAGCATCTACTTAAGTGATAATAATAATGCAACTCTTAATCAACAGAAGGAAAATAGTTTCTCACAACTGATGAAAGGTAATCACACTATTCTTTTCACAATATGAAATAGATAATCTGAAATAAAGGTAAATTAATCAATAATGCCAAGGAATCACATTCACAAAGCATACAATGACTAATCATTCAACACAATAAAACAGATCTTCAAGTGCAAGGTATAACTCTGAATATAATTAAAAGGTTTCAACAAATCTCTGAAAGCACTCTTCCAAGCTTGAAGAGAAACTTCACCAAAAATCTCTAAAAATATGTATATATCAAATAATGGAAGCATTCCACTATTTATAAGTTCCTAGGCTGAGCCATTACAGCTGGGCCTTTAACTAACATTTAACTAAAAATAGTAATGTCATTAATATTAAGGGAACAGGCTCCCATGAAAATAGAAAATTTGTTGCAAAAGGTTGACCAAGTCAACCCTACAACTTTGACTGATTCCAGAGCTTGAACCTGTCCTTTCATGGCTGCTCAGCTTTGGCCTGATTCATCTGCATCTCCTTTCTCTACAAGTTTTTGTTGTCCTTCCTCCCATACAGCCATTCGGTGTCTGTACTTGAAGAAGCACTTGATAACACCCTGAGTTTCTTCATCTCCAGGCCCACATGCATAGTGATTCACTACGTCTACTGTCTCGATCTCTTTCATGATCCTGGCTGGAAACCTTCAAAGTTTATTTGTGACTTTCTTTAGTCTCCCTATGAAATTTTGACATAAGACCAGTCAGTCAATGGAATCACTATTGAAAGTCTTTGTGACGTCATCATCACGCTTCACCAAATATTTGAAATTTTCCTTAATCTGGTCCTCAGGAAGAGCCTCGATATTTTCATTAAATAATTTACAGTTGGCGTTGTTAAACTCCTTTGAGATGTCATTCAGGGCATCTGTAATCTCCACTCATTTCTCCTCCAATTTCTTAATCAGATCTTGTAATACTTGACACTGGAATTCCATGGCCTTTTGATATTCAAACAATTTAGAGGCATCATCAATCACCTCTTCCTGAAGAAGCAAGTCAGAATCCTCCTCTCTAATGTCACTCCATGTTGCCAAAGTTAAATTTAAATTATTATTATCCTCAGAGAAGGATTCTTCCATCTTAGAAATGGTGATTTTTGCAACCTGCAAATCATTATAAATCTCAATGGCTTCCTTGATCAAAGGATTAGCTTCCTACAGGATTCTTTCCATCCATCCACTCACTGATCTCCCTTTCTGGCCTAGCTTCTCGAGCTCATGATAAGAAATATCATTGATTGTAGATGAAATTGTCATAGCCGTAGTAGTTGAGATGTCAGTGGATGGAGTGGGTTGGGTTACTTTACGCAGTAGTGCAGTGAGCTACTCGACCTTGGCCTTGAGCTCATCCTTGGTGGCCTTGTCTTTGTCATATTTCTCCAAAAGGGCCCCAAGAGTAGTGTGTACATCTTTCTTGGCTCCTTCATGAGTAGCCTTCCCCAATGAGAACTTTGATATTATGGTAATCTGCTGCTGTGATTGTTTCTTTAGTTTTCCCCTCAACGGGGGTAGCCACTTCTATCACACGCTCTCCAGATGGATTAACCGTTAGACTTGATATGGTTCTTGGTCTCTTGGCCTGTCTTTTGGGCATGGACTCCAATATACTGAGATCTATAACATCTCCCAGAGGAACCTTTTTCTTTTTCTTGGGAGTCTGTCTAAACAACCATTCTGGTATGGCTAGAGCCGATGAAGATGGAGTGGCAGATCCAATACCTGAAGCATCAGTTAGAGCAAGATCACTAGAAATATCAGCTGGTATTTGAGCAGAGGTAGCAATGATGGAAGGTGTGGATGTAAGGACAACCATAGGAATTGACAAAGCAATGTTGGGGGTTGTAATTGAAGAAAATGGGAGTGTTAAAGGAAGTGAAGAGGAAATGGGTGACCCAATATTTTCCCCAGCTGATAGAACTGGAAGTGACAAGAATACCTGGGCCATAGAAGGGGATGGGAAAGAAGAAATGATGGTGGAAGTGGAAAGAATTGATATTGGAAGTGATAATGGAGGAAGGAGAAGATGTGATGGATCCTAGATGACACTAGGAGAGTCACTGACTTCAACTACTTCTGTCACAGGCACTACAGGTGGTGTAATCTTGGGAGCAGCAGACCTAGAGAGAGATGAGCCACCAACAACAAATGAAATCTTCTTTGGAATTGTAGGAACCCTTTGAGTTGACCTCTTGCCTTTTGTGGGTGTTGGTTGGTTTATTGCTGGTGTAGCCCCTATATTTGTAGGTTGATTTTCCCCTTTGGGTGAGATTCCCAAGGTGGTCAACCAACTGAAAGTCCTCTTTAGAATGGGTCCCGCCCTTTCCTTAGTATTGCTGCATTCTTCCACATACCAATCAACCCATGGCAGTGGTTGATTGGCAATATTATCACTCTTGTATGATGAATCTAGGACCTCATCATTGTCCTGCATGTCCTTTGGCACATCAGCCAAACCAAATTTCTGAACTTCATCAAGGGTTAACCTTTCATAATCCCTTTGTCACATGATGTATTCGTCCCGACAATGAATCCATATATCTTCTAATTGGGGTACGTGAGCACTGGACCGACCTGTCTCCCCAAACTTACCCCAATAGTCAAAATTAGTCCGTGGATGGAAGGTCGCAGGGTTACCTCAACCATTTCTACATCAACATTTTTTGCCTTGTGAATATTTGGGCAAGAATACCTACCAATCGAAATAGGGAAATGCATTCCCACTTTGTGACGCTTATTTTGGATTCGATGATAATCCAACAACTGCCAAACTAATTCCAAAAGAATCCATTTGTCAGTGGGGCACCTCAGCAACTTGCTTGGGGCACCTATGAAACCTTGAATCTGAATGTAGGTGAATGTAGGAAACTGAAAGTAGATTGCTCCCCATTCTCACACCTCTTGGAAAGCCTCATCGAAAACCCTCTGATTGTATAGTTCTTTGTCAAAATGATAGAGGACAACAACGAAGAAAGCATCATTGACTCTTCAGAAATGCTTTCTCCCCTCATCCAGAGTGAGTTGGGATAAAACTCATATATTTGGGAGGTACTGTGAACACCCTTGGTATTCAAACATGTAAAATATCCCATAGCAGCAGCCGCATATACCAGGAAAGATGTCATGTAGAAGGTCTTTGTTTCTAACACTTTTCCCAACTGATAGTGAATGTTGCTACTAATATGCTCCCCCCATCAGATAAACTCATCATTCTTCTTGATAGTTGCTATGTATAAAAACATCCATTCCTGGAATTCCTTTGCAGAAGGAAGACCTGAGACTCTGCTTAATAGCACAATAAGATCATTGACTTCCTGAATAAAATCTGATTGATGCATAGTTTTGGGTAATTTGGTGAAATTCTTAACCAGATAGGATTTCATCATAACCTTTGAGCATACTTCCTCTTTCTTATCCCAGTGTTCCACTACTATTTCTGGTGAAATTGTGGCATAATCTTGAACGTCTGGAAGTTTAAACAAATCCTTGAAGAAATATGGGTCCAAACGGATTACCACCTTATCATCACTATCCCTAACTGACATGGAGTCCTCGTCGAAGTGGGCTGCTGCAGCTAAGACAAATTCTGGGCAATGCACAGATGCAGGAAAACTGGCGGCAAGGGAAAGACCACTATCGTAGATGGCCTGCATCCATGGTTTCTTGTTTGGAGCCTTTAATCTCTCCCAGAACTCAGGAAGATCAATTTTTCCTAGATCAGTGTCCCCAATATTTCCTAAGTCGGAGGATAGGCAGGATTGGGGAGCAACCCCAAGAAATGTGTACTTCATCTTCTCTTTTCCCTTTGAAGTGGAGGCAGACATCAAAACCTATGTTTTGGGAGCTGAATGTCATAGAAATTCTAAAAACCTGAAAAAACAAATCTCCAAAATTCTGAACAAGAAAATTCCGAAAGGAATCACCGAATCGAAATCCCTGAAAGATTTTCCCGAACTGAAATTTCTGAAATCAAAAACTCCAAAACAAATCTCCGAAATGAATTTTCTCGAAAATAACTTTTCCGAAAGAGTTTCCCCCAAAAAGCTGAAAGGTTCTCTAAAACCTGAAAGCAACAGTTCTCTAAAATTTGAAAGCAACAAATTCTCTGAAATCCCTAAAAGCAACAAATCTCTGAAATTCTGAAAGAAATTTTCCTAAACTGAGATCTCTGAAGATTTTCTCCAAAGGAGTTCTCCAAATGAATTTTTCTTGTGATCTTTCAAAGGAATCTTTGAATGAGTCTTTCTGAATATTTCTGGAGGAAACTGCAAAACTAATGTTAAATCACCAAGCTAGAAAATGAGAAATGAAAAGAAGTACGAGAGGCCTAAAAAGATCCTTTGAACAACTTTGAAAACCTGGAGGAAAATCAAAAAATGAAACATGGTGAACCAAAAGAATGACATCAAAAAATGCAGAGGGAAACCAAAAGAAAAACCCAAATGAGGAGGAAATGGAGGAAAAATACCTAAAACCAAAAGAAAAATAAACAAAAAAACATACCTTGAAAAAGACATCACAAAGTACAAGAATGGAATGTCAGAGTGAATGTGTCAGGTAAAAATGACAAGTAAAAATCTGAGTTTAAATAGAAATCCTGATATTAATGGTAAAAATCTGATCCATATGGAGGTAGGTGAAAATTAATTATGCACAAAATCTCTGAAGGTCTGAAACCTAAAATTCCAAAAATTTGGGATTTCAGACTTCAGAAAATGGGAAGCAAAAAGACGAATTGGTGATTGAAAAGTCTGAAACCCGAAAACCTGAAAGTCTGAAAATTTGGACTTTCAGAAATTCAAAACTTGGAAAACTTCAAGTGAAAATCCTAAAAATGACTCGGAGAACTCCAAAAACCCGAAACCTGAAAGTCTGAAAATTTAGACTTTCGGACATTCAGACTTCAGAAGTCTGAGAGGGATTTAAACAAAAAGAGCCAAAAAGTCCCGAAACCTAAAAACCTGAAAGTCTGAAAATTTAGACTTTCAGAATTTCGGACTTCAGAAAATTTCAAATGAAATTCCAAAACTGAGCTTAAAAACTCTGAAAGAGAAAAATCTCTGAAATCTGAAAATTGAAAAAATTTCAAATTCTCATCCTTAGCAAAAATTCACTGTGCAAAGATTTCTCTAAAAAACATTAGTCTAACATATAGCCTTTTTCTAGGTAGGTTAAATGGTTAACAGTTGTTTCTTGGTAGATGTAACCCACACTGGGTGAACCACGTTATATCTTGTGTATTGTTCTTCTAGTTTATTTCCACTTTTATTGTTTGTATTCTTAGATCTGACTAATATATCTGTACAACTCGTGTGATTAACCCCAATAACTAGTATAAGAGATTTCTTGTTTGAGGGTTTTGTGTGTTGACATATTTACTCATAGAGGGATTTTTGATTGAGTGGGAGCTACAACAATGGTAGAAGATGGAAAATACAGAGTTGAAAAGTTTGACGGCTGTAATTATCAATTATGGAAGATGCAGGTGGAGGATTATTTGTATCAAAAGATCTATACTTACTGTTGGATGAGAAGAAAAGACCTACAAAGATGACTGATGAAGAATGGAAAATTCTTGACAGAAAGGCTTTGGGATCTATAAGATTGAGCCTTGACAGCATCTGTGGCTTCAAAGATTACAGAAGCAGCAACCATGGTAGAGTTGATGAAATCTTTAGCTAATTTATATGAAAAACCTAGTGCTTCAAATAAAGTTTATTTGATGAAGAAATTATTTAATTCTAAGATGCAAGAAGGTGAATCTACATCAAGTCATTTGAATGATTTCTGATTCTATTGTAAATCAATTAAAATCGGTTAATATTTCATTTGATGATGAAGTGAAAAAACTTTTATTCTTATGCTCTTTGCCAGATAGTTGGGATAACTTGGTAATGGTTGTTAGTAATACAGCATTTGCTACTAATATTTTAAAGTTTGATGATGTGGTTAGTATAATCCTGAATGAAGAAATACGTAGGAAAAGTCCAGGATAATTATCATTTGGTGATGATTTGAATGTAGAAAGCAAGGGAAGGTAGAAAGAGAGATTCAAGAGAAAGAGTAATGGGAAATCAAATTCTAAGAATGGTAGATCTGAATCCAGAGGTAAAGGAATAACTTATTGGAATTGTGGAAAGAAAGGACATGCAAAGAAAGATTGTTGGTTCAAGGAAAACAAAGAGAATGTACCAGAGAAAGGTAAAGAGGAAAACATTGCTGCATCTGAGGTAATGCAAGATGCCCTTATTCTCTCCTTGGATAATAAAATTGAATCATGGGTTTTAGATTCAGGAGCTTCTTTCCATGCTACCCCTAATAAGGGTTATTTCAGAAATTATGTCCAGGGTAATTTTGGGCATGTTTATTTAGGAGATGATGAACCATGCAATATTATTGGTAAAGGAGAAGTTCATCTAAAATTGTAGAATGGAAATACATGGATATTGAAAGATGTGAGGCATGTTCCAAGCCTCAGGAGAAATCTAATTTCTGCAGGACAACTAGGTGAATCTAGTTGCATGGTTACATTCACAACCTGACTCTTGGAAGGTTACCAAGGGATCTCTTGTTGTAGCAAGAGGAAAGAAGGTAGGAACATTGTATTTGTCTACCTGTATTACTGATTCCTTTTTGGTGTTATCTACTTCAGATTCAGATGCAAGCATGTGGCATAATCAGCTAGAGCCATATGAGTAAAAAAGGAATGCAGATCTTAAAGGCTAAGGGTAAGTTATCAGATTTGAAAGATGTAGATCTTGATTTCTGTGAGCATTGTATATTTGGAAAGAAAAAGAGAGTGATATTTCTCAAAGTTGGGTCAACAAAGAAGGAGCAAAAATTGGAGCTTGTGCACTCAGATGTGTGGGGACCAGCCCAGGTAGCTTCTCATGGAGGATCCCAATATTATGTGACTTTCATTGATGATGCCACAAGAAAGGTATGGGTTTATTGTATTAAACGTAAATATGATGTTTTTGAGACTTTTAAAAGATGGAAATCCCTTGTGGAAAATGAATCAAATTCAAAGTTAAAATGCCTTAGATCTGACAATGGTGGTGAGTACTGCAGCAAGGATTTCAATGATTATTGTTCAGTAAATGGAATACACAGAGAAAGAATGGTTCCTAAGAACACCACAGGAGAATGGTGTTGCAGAAAGAATGAACAGGACAATCATGGAACATGTGCAAGAAGCATGAGGATACATGTTGGATTACCCTTGCAGTTTTGGCAGAAGCAGTAGACAAGTGATTTATTTAATTAACTGTGGGCCTTTCAAGTGCACTAGATGGTGGAATACCAGAAGAAGCTTGGACTGGAAAAGAGGTAGATATTTATTTTCTTATAGTATTTGGTTTAGAAGCTTTTGTGCATGTTGATAAAGAAAATAGAAAGAAGTTGGATGCTAAATCCAAGAGATGTACTTTCATTGGTTATGGATCTGGTGATTTTGGATTCCTTTTTTGGGATTTAGAAGATTCTAAGATTGTTAGGAGTCGTGACATTGAATGGAATGAAAAGAGAATGTACAAGGATCAAGTTTTGGTACCCAAAGATGAACCGGTAGAAGATTTTGTGGATGAAAATGCATTCTCAGATTTAAAATTGACACCTACAGGTTTACACAGTAACCAGTGTCAGTTGACCCCTGACCAAGTGTCAGTTAACCCCGAACTGGAATCAGTCACCTATACGAGGTGTTGGTTACAGAAGATCTAGATATCAGCATCAGTTACCAAACTACATCAACTAGGAGGTGACTGACATCAGTCACTATCTGAGATTGATACAAATTTGTAGAATGAGAAAAATGAGCCTCCAACACCCCAAATCTCAGTGAGAAGGTCACAAAGGGTAAGTAGACCTCCAGAAATATTTTCACCTTCCTTATCTTATTTATTATTGACTGATAGTGGTGAACCAAAGAGTTTTGAAGAAGCAATGCAGGATGAGACCCATGTGAAGTGGGAGCATGGCATGGATGAGGAGATGGACTCCTTGAAACAAAACCAGACATGGGATTTGGTTAAGTTGCCAGCAGGTAAAATGACATTACAGAACAAATGGGTTTACAGGATCAAGGAAGAAGAGGGTGGACAGAAAAGATACAAGGAAAGGCTTGTGGTAAAAGGATTTGCACAGAAATTAGGTATTGATTTTGGTGAGATATTTTCTCCTGTAGTAAAAATGACTTCCATCATACTGTATTGAGTTTAGTTGCAGTAGAAGATTTTCATTTAGAGAAACTTGATGTTAAGATGAATTTCCTTCATGGTGATTTGGAGGAAGAGATTTATATGCAACAATTGTTTGGGTATGAAGTCAAGGGTAAGGAGAAAATTGTGTGCAGGTTTAAAAAGAGCTTGTATGGTCTCAAGCAAGCTCCAAGGAAATGGTATATGAGGTTTGATAGTTTTATGCATGAGCATGGTTATATGAGATGTGAATCTGACCATTGTGTTTATTTCAAGAAGCTTGAAAATGGGAGCTATATTATTTTGTTACTATATGTGGATGATATGCTTATTGTAGGATCTAGTATGTAAGACATTGGTGACCTTAAAGAAAATTTATCTCACACATTTTGCAATGAAGGATTTGGGAGTTGCAAAGAAAATCCTTGGCATGCAAATACACAGAGACAAGAAGAAACAAGAAATTGTATTTGTCTTCAGGAAGCATTATATCAATAAGGTGTTGGAAAGGTTTAGTATGCAAAATTCAAAACCTATAAGTACACCTATGGCTGGACACTTTAAATTGAGAAAAGATCAGTGTCCTACATCACATGAGGAGGTCAAGTACATGACATGAGTTCCATATGCTTCAGCAGTTGGAAGTCTCATGTATGTTATGGTTTGTACCAAACCAGACATTGCATAAGTAGTGGGAGTGGTGAGCAGATATATGGCCAATCCAGGTAAAGAGCATTGGAAAGTAGTTCAATGGATACTCAGGTATTTGAGAGGGACATCTACATGCAGTAGTTATGCTATGGAGGGTCATATATTTCTTTATGTGGCTATGTTGATTCAGATATGGCTGGAGATTTGGATGGTAGGAGAAGCACCACTGGATATGTATTCACAGTAGGTGGGATGACAGTTAGTTAGATTTCAAGATTGCAGAAGGTTGTGGCCTTGTCTACTATAGAGGTTGAGTATGTTGCAGCTATAGAGGCTAGAAAAGAGATGATATGGATGAGCAGGTTCATGGAAGAGTTGGGAAAGGAGCAAGAGGATTGCAGATTGTACAGTGATAGTCAAAGTGTGATTCATCTGGCAAAGAACTAAGTGTTTCATTCAAGAATGAAACACATTCAGTTGAGATATCACTTCATATGGAAGGTGTTGGAGGATGGGCAGCTAAAACTGGAGAAAATTCATACAAATAAGAACCTGGTGTTATTCTAACGAATCCATTGAAAAAGGAGAAGTTGGAGCTACACTCCACTTCTATTGGTCTTGAGTTTGAGACTTGAAGAGGGAGAAACAAGCCAAGGAAAGGATCCAAGAATGGAGTTGTATAGTATAATGCAATAATTTATCTCCAAGTGGGAGATTGTTGAGTTGTGGAGCTTAATTGCTTCACATTAACATGCTTTATTAACTTGCTGGAATACACAGTAACCGGCATTGGTCAGCAGACTGGCATTGGTCACCTAGTGACCGATATCGGTCAAGGCAAGGAGGAGCTGGCATCGGTTAGGGTAACCGACATTGGTTACCTGTGTGTGATTGTTTTATTTAACTCACGGGAATTAGATCTAACCTTTGATATAAATTTGATCTAATGGTTGTAATAGCATAGCTAAGTTCCCTAAGTTTGTATATGGTTATATAAGCTAGAAAACTAGGGTTAGATTTAATAAGGAAGAATTGTAAGAAGGAATTCTTGGAGAGAGAAAAAGAGAAGCTTGTGAGGAAGAAAGTATTGTACATCCAGGAGGTGTGGAAGATTGCAGATCTTCATTGTATATTCTCTATAAAGCTTTGAATAATAAGATTGGTTATTTCTTGGTGGACGTAGCCCACACTGGGTGAACCATGTTATATCTTGTGTATTGTTCTTCTGGTTTATTTCCACTTTTATTGCTTGTATGCTTAGATCTGAATAATATATCTGTACAACTGGTGTGATTAACCCCAACACATTTATCATTTTAAAATAATCAATTTCATTCATATGTCCAATTTTACTATTTTAGAAGGTTTGTTATAATCATATTGAATAGATAAAATGATCACTTTGGATTCTCAAGTGATATACTACAGTAGTCACACTATACTCTATTCTAAAAACCTTACACAACATAATCTTTAACTCAATCCCAATTTTGTACTTGACTTTTCATGACAAAATTGCCCTCAACCACCCTTATATTTCCTTCATTACTATTAGTTTTCTTCTTGACTACATTTGAGAAATTTGGAGTCTTAGCAACTAAATCTTGTCAATTCCTTCCCCTGTTGACAGGTTCATCACAAATTTATTTCAACCACTAAACTAATTATAAATATAGATTTATGTAATTCCTTCTATAATTACTCCACCAAGCATCTACTTCATATTAGGGTTAGCATCCAAACACCATGTTCAAAGCATTAGAAGAATTCACTACCTCCATTAAACAATATGAAAGCTACCATACTCATTTTGCATGACCATTAATGGAAGTTCTTAAATTTCATCATTCACACTCCTTAGTCTTCTCCTACATCTAGGTATTGTTCTCTTATGTAGTTCACCCTTACTAGACCTGGTTCTTCATTCTTACAAAACATACTCCTCTTCATTGAGGTTTGAAAATGTGCAATGAAGTATTTATAATAACCCTTTAAATGGATGACCTTCCTTAAGTTTCTCAGATCTAACTCCACATTTCACACTTCCTTCATTAAGATGGTCCTCACATTTTAGGTACTCTTATCATTTCACAGTTTTGTGAATTAAGGACTAGTAAAGATATCTTTTTTTCTCAACTTGTAGACACTCGAATTTTCTTTAAAATCCTTTATTAATATTTCCAATAGTCCTATGTTCCAAATCTTTCCTTGAAATTCAATCATTTAATTCTTCAGAAACCAAACCCTAGGACTGTGACAGTGAATGCCCAAAAAGTGCAATTTCTGCATAAATTTTCTAGTTCTTAAGGTTCCAAATATTTCCTGTCAGGTTGACATTCCATGCTCCTCTATGCTTCAGAATTTTATCAGGAATCAATAATTCTTCATCCATTCTCTTTAATCTTAGGGTTTAAAATTTTTGCTTACTCTACTTAGAGCACAGTCATATTTTAATGGAAACACAAAGAAACATAGAATTCCTGCTATTTTTACTCTCAAATGTGTATTATTAAGGCTTATTCACCTTTCCTATAGGATTCCTTCATGTTTACTTCATTACATGTATTCCAAGGCTCCTAATTCACAGTTTGGTAAAAAATGCAAGACACAATTTGTCACAATTAGTCTTGTAAAATCATGCATTACATTTGCAAGAAGATTCGATGCTCAAGGCATTTAATAAATTCAACATGAAATACAGTGAAGAAATCAAACATAACTTACCACCAAGTCTTATCTCAAGAAATATCTCAGTGTTTGAGTCGACAATTTCCTAGAGATGTATACATGTATCACCAAAGAAAAATCCATACATGGAACATCAAAGAAAAATCTGTTCAATCTCAAAACAAGGATGAAAATTCTCAACACCTTAAATTTGGTTAAAGAGAATACTCTCACCTAATTCATGTCTTCTATTGCTCATATTCAATGAACCTTCAAAAATTTGTATTTTTTCTCACATTACCGACACCAGACATGAGTTTGTTTTATTTAAAACAGATAAATTTCATAATCACACTTTCATTCTTTTTTTGTGAAACTTGCCATGACTACCACATTACTCTCAATTATCAAATATCAACCTTACCAATATTGTTTTATCACAAATAAAATACTTGAATGATGCACTTATGATTTGCAATTATAGTATCATAACACATAAAGTATACATAATTTTTATCAAAATTCATTATTTCTTATGTCTACATGGTCCTTCTAATTGTTACCTCAAGGTATCCTAAATGCTAATCCTTCCTTGAATGAATCCCCCCCATAACTATTTCTTCCTTCTTTTATGTATCAAGTGCCCTTAAGACAATTAATTCTCAATAATGCCTATACAATCTCAAGGGGCATATTACATCATTTTGCATCATTTTACTAAGTCTTCTATACAACATTAAGCTTATCACCATCTAACTAAGTGGCCACACACCTTGAAAAAGCTTCAAGACCTCTCCCTACCATTTACAAGTATCATGCAAAACTCCTACAGTTTAAAAATAATGAATTTCATAAACAATGGAAGGAAAACTTCTATCATGGAAAATTTCGAATTCCTCCACTTCAACCTCTCTTCCATGACCCCATACAGGTGTTCCCAAGATTTTAACTTAATCTCATATTCTTGAGAATTTTTCTCTTGAAGTGTCTTCTTAATGATGCCTCTACATCAACGCATGCCAAGTGTAATATTCCATGCCTTTGAGATAATCACGTTTATCTATCCCCTAGAGTTTGAAGTATTTTTCAACCTCAGATCATTGTAGTTGCATGCCTTCTTCTTCACATAAAATGAATGCATTTCACACATGGAAGAAAAGTAAACAGATGTATAGTCTTGCCAAATCCTTCATTGATCAGAGCACTCACCACTGTGTCACACATGATTAGTTTAACTTCTACTGTAGAGTTCATATTACCATACACACTGTGTTTTATTTGCATTTTTAAACACATCTTACACTATAGAAAATTTCACCATTTACCTGATGATGCACTCTTGTGGTAGGGGTACACGTGAACTTTGAGGGCTTACTCATTAATGAACCATCCATCATACACACAACCACATTTCACATCCAATTGCATTCACAAGATATCTTTTATAGCTCACATACATGAGAGGACACATTTAACAACATGACACACTCTTGTTTATAGGTTCATTGCTTGACTATTGCAGGGTTAAATGAATTTAACCTCACCACATTCACCTCTTCTTTACTCTTTGTGCATTCATGATCATATTTCTGGACTCTTTTTGTTTGCTAAGGGAATTTTTTAGAGCATTCTTCTTTTGCATTTTTAGTTGCATGCCTTCATATCTGGCTCTTTGTATGTGGATAATTTCTGAAATGAACCTCACCACATCTTTCACTCTCTAATGTGCATCATTTTTGTAATAAAATCCATTTCAAACCATTCTCTACCTAATGTACACATGTTCTATTGGTTACATTCCTTTGACTGCTGAGAGTTGCATTTATAAATTCAGACTAAGTCTCAGCATACTACCCTCTCCTGGGGAACGAGCCCTCCTTCATACTCACATTACATTTTATTCCATCTCACTAGTGTTCATCACATACCCCATATCTCAGGTTTTCACATTTCATGCATCTCCTTATCACTCGTGTCCCTTACTCATATAGTAGTGATAGGTACTACATTTACCTTCATACATTAGTATGTCATTATCTTTTCTATATACACATGAATTTCACTTGCCTTCATAGTTGTGCAAATACTTTACACAATCTTACAGTAGTCCCATGAATGCTTGCCAAATACCTCTTACCAATCTCACAGCTGATCCTGGGACATTTACTTTTGTAAACACTAACAGGTTTATTGTTCAGATTTATTCCTATTTATTCATAGTAGCACACTACTATATCAGATCATACACGCTTTGACATACTCTATATCTTTATAACATACTAATGAGTGCTTCATGTGTAGTATTGGACTTACAAGAACCTTTTTCCACCATGGTTGTTTGATGTTTTGCTTACTCTAGTTTTCCATTGTTTTCCATTGTATGCCATTTTTTACGGGATTTACCCTATTCTTTATATTTTGTGTACATTATACGCTTTTGGACATTGTGGCTTCGATTGTCTTGTGACATTGTGAGTGATGTCCTATGTTTACAACTTTATTTTCACGAATTACATTGTCTTCTTTCTTGATTAGCTTACATATTATTTCTATATGCATGTTTATCTTATTTTGCACTAACACTTGTCTTCTAGCCATTGTTTTCATGTGCCTTGGTTTCTACTAAGCACATTACCTTCTATATATCAGGATCGGTTCAACATGGGGTCATCTTTTGGGCCATATCCTCCTAGTGATGTCACATGCACCCAAATGAGGGGGCATCATTGGGTGAATCAGTCACCCATTCAATAGTTACATAGTTTACATGATTCAACACAGAGACAACACAATCTAATAGTCTTAGACATGGCTCAGAATCAGACTTGGGTCCTTACTTCAACATAGACACTAGCGCCCAGAATTAGACTTTGGCACCTAGGTGCTTATGTCCCTTCCTAGGTTACTGAGACCATGGGGAAGATACATAATTTTCTAAGTTTGATACAGTTCACAGTAGTCTACACAACGGATTTTACAAGACACTTACAATCCTTAGCACTTGGCATGCATGCATTACACCTTCTTTTCTTCTCTTACATTAGATCAAATTGGATTAGATTTTTACACACCATCTTCAGTGGTGTTTATACTTCATGAAGTATTCAAAGGTTAGATAATGACACTAGACCTTTCTCCCTACACTACTTCTTCTGTGGCGTGAGATTTCCCCAAAAATCACATTCAGTTGGCATGAGATCACCCAAAAAACTCGTTCTTCTACAACATCTTCAGGATCCTTTCTATCACTTTCACTCATCACAGATCAGGTGCACATGTTCATTTTTCTAATTTTCAAAAAAATTGCGCACTTTTTACATGCATTTCATACATTTTAATTGAAATATTTCTATACACAAGTATTTTACTACTTGTTCATTCTTCTCTTTTGCAGGTCCATCCTTATGGGAAGTAGTAGTCAACATCAGTTCACATCAATCACACTTCAAACATGACATAAACAAAGGTACAAATGACACATCTATACATACATTTTCACCCCTAGGGTCATTCATCACACTTCCTCTTCTCTAGTTTCCACGCTTCATTTTTATCACTCCATGCTTTTTTTAATCTCCTTAGCACACTTTCGCCAACGATTTACATGGTTATCAGGTATGCATCTCTTATCTACTTTATGTTATCAATATTTTCACTCAACAACATAAAGTGGGGAAAATGTAGACACTAAATCACACACATGGGTACATTTCTAGATCATAATCACATGCATTGCATTCATATGATTCCTAAGTGAGAAAAGTACTAATTGATCACTATATTTGGCCTCTTAGGTTCTTCTTTGGTCTCCTTCTTGGCCTTACACACCATACTTCCCAGTCTGAACTTTGATACTTCACCTTTTATGGATCTGGAAACCATCGTCCAACCAAGATGGCAACGCTCTGATGCCCTTGTCCCCTCTAGGTTCCCTAGACCTCTTTGTATCTTACTTACTCTTTTTGGGTCCTTTCTAGCTATTGGGCATCCTTATCTCTTAGGGGTTGACCGTTTAGTGATCAATTACAAAATTAAAACAAGGGAAACATATAAATACAATTTATGGGATCAAATTAAAGGACCAAGATCTAAGCAGCTACTATCACCACCTATGGTTGCATTCACAAGCATCTAAAGCATATCATTTCATCCATCTAACTTCACTCAAGGGATAAGGTTTGGTTATTTTGCATACACTTAATAGGAGGATAATTTCATTTTTCCATGCACACATTTATCTACATATTTTGCATCTAGCTACTTTCTCGCTATCAAGTGTGACATTCATAAGAGCCACATAGGGTACAATTACACACACACATAGGGTATGAGATGTAGTGTAATGCTCAGTTGTAAGATCACTTGTTTGAAAACTGAGGATAGCCTAGCCCCTCATTTACATTATTTTATTTTTGGGATTTGATGCATTTTTTAGGGTTTTACATGTGGTATTTTTTTATTTTAGGCTATCATTGACATTAGAGATCATTGTGTGATAGTATAGTGATAGATAGTGAGGGTTTCAGACAACTTAGTGACCATGTGAAATTTTTTTCTGGATCTCCTACGTAGACCCTGGTGCATAGAGAGGGATTCTAGTGCCATGACACCAAAATACCAGTCCAGGCATCCCGGTCCTTTCTTCTCCTACACCTCTTCATTTATTTGGGCTCGGTTGTGACATCCTGCACTTTGGTTCTATCAGTCTTCAACTTCCGCACACCTCTAAGATATTTGCGAAATCAAAAAAGTGATGTAACTCTTTATTGTACTTAGGGTTTTTAATTTTTATGATTTATTCCTTGTGTCATACAATATCTAACAACTATTTATCATTGTTTTATCAGTGACTCTGTAATTAGGGTTTTAGCTAAAAGTATATATTTTTGTTAAATCACAGGGAGTGCGGTTTTTGCTCCAGGAGCATGGAAGGGTGTTTTGGTGTCAAACTTTATATGATTTTCACTCAAAATCACATATTGAGATCATTCCACAAATTATCAGGATTTAATTCTTCCTTTTATTTCATTTTTAATACCTATTTCAATCTTGACTAAAAGGAAAAATTGTAGTTTCCTTAATTCTCACATAAGATTATTGAGTCTTGGAAAAAAATTGATGTGTCTATAATATAGAGGGTTCTAAGATATTTTTGTTGATTATTTTATTTCCTCAAAAATCCTTCAAAAACGCCTAGAATAATCTAGAAAATTTGGATTTCACCATTGGAGACTTCATTCCCCATGCCTAAAATTACCCGATCTTTCACAAGTTGTTCGTGACTTAAATTTATTCCACCAAATTTCATTAAAATTGCTTGAATGGCCTAGTTTTTCTCCATCACCACCTTTAGATTGTTTGAATCTTCCATGTAAGATTATAGAGGCTGTTTACCATTTATAATTTATTAAGGCACACAAAGGATATGTAACGTGGAAAATTTTCAATTGAAATTTATTGATAGGTGAAAATAATTTTAAAAATTGTCTCCTTGATTCTTGGGTGACCATCCTTACTCCATTATGTAGTTTTTTAATCAAAATAGGATATTATTTTTCTTTAGGTTCCTTTATTATGATAACATTATATTGGGTAATTATCATGGCACTATCAGGGATTGATGGTATTGGTGAACTATGGTTGTAATATGATTATAGTAGATTCAAAATATATTCTATGATACTTTAACTTTCTTATTGGATTTTGTTTTTAATAACAAAGAGTTTAGTAATTGAATAAGCATGTTGGAAAGTGTTTTAAATAGCTTGTAATGTTTATATACATGTGTTGTGAATGTGAGAATACAAATTTGAGGTGAATGATACTTTTTGGTATTAATCTATTCAAAATGGTTAAGAATGATGAGTAAGAATAATGTTATCAACTTGCTTCATATGAATTATCCTTTCCTATGAAATAAAATTTTAATGAGATATGTGTTTGTTGTTTTTATGGTATTTCCATAGTTCAAAATTGTGCTAAAATGTTTTTGGAATATACTGTGTAGAATTTTGTTCAATAAAGTTCCTTTTATAATATATTTTCATATTTTTAATATGCCGAGTCGTTGGTGTTTAATTGTGACAAGTTAAGGTTATAATGAGAGTGGCAGTGAAATATTTACAAATTTTAATGGGAATAACGTAATGTCTTGTAAATTAATGAATATTGCTAGTTGATTACGTGGATTTGGAATCTTTACAAATATTTAGGTGTGAAACTGAACTATGATTGGAAAGATAAGATGTGATCCATATGATTTGATATCTATTGTGTTGTCATATATAATTTCATGATTATTTCCTTGTAATGAATTGTTATCTTTAGCTAACAAATTTAACTTGTAAACTTATGTTGATGTCACTCTCTATTGTATGTTGGTAAATGGTTCCATATATATATATATATATAATGCCTTGAGGGTCAATGGATTTTACTACAAATGTTTCAACGATATATTTAATAATCTTCTGGTTCACCCTTTTAAGGACCCCCCTACCTTCTTTTAAGATAGTAAATGGAATATGTTATATGAAGTGAAGACAACTATAATGTCTTGGTATTTATGGATTTGATTTTATGGTAATTTCTTCCATTATGGTATACCTCTGCATTTTTTTTGGAAGATGGTAACAATTATGAAAGCATTGTATAAAGGAAGTGATTTTATGTGGTAGCTTAGAGTTGTCTAGTTTCAACACAATGTCAGGGTCCAGATGATTATGCCAACGATAAGTGGTAGTAATTTTCTTATATAGTTACGAAGAAATTGAGAGTGATAAGGAGTAGACTTGGACAACAATCATTTGTCTCATTATAGAGGTTTAGTTCTATTTTGGTGAATCTTATTTCGACACAGGGAACAACTAAAACTAAGTTTCTTAGTCCTAACAATACCTACATGTTTACATGAAATATTTACTTTGACACTCCAAAATAGGGTTAGGCAAGTTGTTTGAACCCTTCTCGATACTTCATAGACTAGATATTATCAATGCAATTCTTAGGTCTCAGTGAGTTAAAGAAATAACCTCAGTTTAGAGAAAGTAATTTTATTTACTATATCAATTAGTTTTTATCTAAACCATACCAAGGCTAAGTAAATTCAGTGGTTTTATTGTCAGATTTTGCCTAAGTGATAATATCAATACACATGATAGATCAGTTACAATATAAATTTGTATAAGCTTTTAATATAATTTTGTAGATTACGATGAATACATCATCCAAGGAGCTATATTATATAGCCATATTGATAGACTATGGTGCTCCTCATTTGAACTTTGGTGCTTGGAATGATAGACTATGGTGCTCCTCATTTGAACTTATGGTGCTTACGGATGATAGACTCTAATGCTAAATCAGATGATACTCTGACACTATAACTAATAGACTCTAACACTCCTCAGATGAACTAATGATGCTACCATATTGATAAACTCTCAGAACTCATCAAATGAGCACTATAGAATGCTTGGTCGATAGATTCTGGTGCTTAGATGATACAAAATATTGCAAGTTATTCCTCTTCTCTTTCTTCATCGCGGAGTCTCATCAAATCATACTCAGAAATATGAAATGGCAAAATAGTTTTTTCTCGCTCCTCTACCCTTTATCTTTTCTAATTTTATCCTCATTGTTTCCAACTAAAGCATTCCTATCCTCATTGTTTCCAATTTGGTCCAGGATATAAGAGTTTGGGAGGCCAATACCTCATTCTTATCCATTATTTCCCAAATTCTCTCATGAATTGCATCATGGATCTTGCTATTTTGGTATCCATGTTAGAGTATTAGGGGAAATAACTTCTTTTCTCATCATATAAAACTCCATGGAATCCCATCTCATTATACAAGATGCGAATGAAATAGTGAATTTCTCTGTGTAAAAATGTTGGAAGTCGGAAATTACACCTTCCATATGAAGCAAATATTGTTATCCTATATTTTGACTATAGACTAGCTGAAAAAATGTTATAATTAAATATTTGGGCTTGGGGAACTTAGACCTCATGAGTAAGATGGTGGTTGTCTCTAAACTGGTGAAAATTTGTTGTTCCTTCCTCCATAGGATTTGGTTTTGATAAAAAAGATATAAAATATCTTAGTTGTACCTCTCCAAGGTATAAATGTATCATTAAACCAATTATGTGACCTAAAAGGTAACCATACAAGAATAACTCACATAATTGATTTTGTTAATTCTACTATGCTGGTTAAGTGATGCAAAAGCATCATAAGCTTTATTGTAGACATAATGCAAATATGATTAGGTGTGGTTGAATAAGGTCTAAGGAGGTCCTAAGAATTCCTTTAGAAATCAATGAGAAGCCTTGATTAACTTCATTAATCTCCACTAGTCTTATCTCATTTTCCCTTCAAAAAGGGGGTATGTGAAAATTCAAATTGTTTGTGAAGGTTTTAAGGGCTTTTAGAACATTTGAGCTTGTTGAAAAGGGCATGAACCTATTAGAAGGGGTATTTAGAGTTTATTATTATTTTTTAAGTGTTCTTTTACCTTTATGTAAATGTAAGTTCACCTTAAGACTATCTAAAAGAATAATTCTATGTTGGAAGGCTAAAATAACATGATTTTTAGAGATAAGAAGATGAGAGGAGAGATTCTTGGTCTATTTTCAATCCAAAACCAGGTGTAAGACATGTTGATAAGTTCTAATGCATTTTATAAGAACTAATAGAGGAATATGTATGTAGAGTAAGAGAAGGATATATAATAAGGAAGTAAAGGAAGGTGTGTGAAGTATGTGAGAGAAAGAGAATAATGGAGTTTAAAAAATCATCAAGAGGTGTCATTCTTTGTAAGACTTTCTTTGTAGCAGGTTTAGGTAAATGAAATAAAGAAATTATTGTATTCTCTTTGGTGGAATGAAGTTTCTAGTATGCATGAGATTTTATTATGTGTTATGGATCATTTTTTATTGAATCAAATGTTAATGTGTATGTTATAGATGAAAATTGGTCCAAAGCATGGTATTAAACACTAAAAAGCATGCAAAGATTATAGATGAGAACAAACAATGTATTATCAAGCCTTAGTTCCAAAAGAAAAAAGTTGAGGAATAATCATACAAAGCTGTAGGAGTTGGATTTAGGTTATGAAACCAAAAATTACACAAGTTATTGATTTTTTACCCCTCATGGGTTGGTTTAGAGCCCAGTTTTGAGAAAATATTAAAATCTAGGTAAATTTGTGCATGATCAACCATAGGTTCCTTAAGATTAAAGTTAGAGGGACACAAAAAAGAAAATTTTCAAGTGGAAACAAGTGTTAAAAAAAAATTCTCATTTTATGAATTTTCTATGTTTACTACCCTATGGCAAGACAGCTTGGGAATTTAAGAGAAAAGGCTTGATAATTTGCAAACCATTAATCCCAAATCCCTCAAATTGATAAACAATGTGTATTTAAGCTATATTCAAATGTTCCACATTGTTATAGGTCAAAAGGAGGTTTGATCAAGGAGAAAATACCAAAACATAGTCCTACAGCACTGCAACAGAGCTAGAAGACCCCAAGTTTGTAAAATTTTGCATTTTGAGAGTCAAATTTTAGATGAAAAGTGACTAAGAATAGTTAAATGACATGAGTTGATATATAAACTTCTACTTTGGGAACTTGTAATGAAATTACTTGTATAATTTAGATTAAGAGCAACAATAGAACACCAAATAACACAATATTTCAGAATAATGATCTCAATATGTAATTAGCATAGCTTCGCCACTTCGAGGGGGCAACCTCCAAACCATATAATAAGACTCAAATGCTCAAATGATAATGAAATACTACCTATAATACTCTATATATACTATTCATATGCTATGGCCATCACCAAGGCCAACCTATTAAGCATGAGAAAGTATAAATGATATAATAAAATGATATGGTAAGCCACAAGTCGGCTACTCATATCCTAATACAAGCAATAGGTTAAGGGCGTAGCATGCACTTCCCCTTCAAACCAATGTTGTCCTCAATGTTGAATAATCCTGGATGTTGCTGCAAAAAACCTTCATCCTCCCAGGTGGCGTCTTCTATGCTCAGATTCTTCCACTTGATCAGATATTCCTTAATGTCTCTAGTTCTCAGCCTCTTAGTACATGTTTACAGAATCTTCTTTGGCTCCAAAATGATTCTTCCTTCCTCGTCAAGTTCTAGTAACTCTGTTTGGGCTTCAAATTTCTATCCAATAACCTTCTTTAGGCATGAAACATGGAATATTGGGTGTATGTGTGAAGATGGACACAACTCTAGTTTATAAGCAACACTACCAATTTTCTGTAGAACCTGATAAGGGCCATAATATTTAGGAGCAAGTTTGTTTTCCTGTTGCTTTAGGGAAATCTGTTTGTAAGGCTGGAGACATACAAAAACCCAGTCACCAATTTCAAAATGTCTTTCACTACGGTGTTGATCTGCTTGTTGTTTCATCTTGTTTTGTGCTAATGCTAAATTCTCCTTCAAACTAGCCAAAACATGTTGTTGATGTGTAATGTGTTCCTCAATATCTCTAACCTTAGTTTGCACCCTCAAGGAGGAAGTGATAGAAGGTGGATGACAACCATATAGTGCTAAAAATGGGGTCATTTGAGAAGAGGTATGAAAAGATGTGTTATACCACCATTCTGCAAGTGGTAGCCATTTAATCCACCTTTCTTGCTTATCTAATACAAAACAACGTAAATACCCCTCTAAGCATTTGTTGACCACTTCTGTTTGCCCATCAGTTTGAGGATGATAAGATGAACTGTGAGCTAGCTAAGCACCCAAACATGAAAATAATTCCGTCCAAAAATTACTTGTGAAAATAGGATCACGATCACTTACAATTATCTTTGGGGTTCCATATAGCCTTTGAACTGTCTCCAAAAAAATAGTTGTGACTATATTGGCTACAAATGGATGTGATAGGGAAAAAAAATGGGCATATTTTGTGAGCCTATCCACAATCACGAAAATAACATTCTTACCCTCTGAACAAGGCAATCCGGTGATGAAATCCATGGAGACCTCCTCCCATCTCTGGCTAGGAATTGGCAAGGGTTGCAACAGACCTGGTGTCTTAATTGTTTCCCCTTTGTTCTGTTGGCACACTAAACACTCTGATACAAAATTATGTACATCCCCCTTGATTCCTTCCCAAAAATAATTCTCTTTTTATTCTATGATATGTCTTTAAAAACCCAGAGTGTCCTCCAACAGGTGAGGCATGTAGCTCTGCAAGAATCTTATGCTTCAACTCAAAATCTTTACTCAAGTATAACCTATCCTTGTACCATAGGGCATTACCTTTCCACTCAAATTTGCTAGATGTCATAGATCCTTGCTTGATATTTTGTATTAGAGATTGTGTATCCTTATCTTGATTCCATTCCAATCTTGCTTCATCCACCCAATCAGTCGTCAACATGGACATTCCACATGGTAAGGCATCTACGGATGTATCCCTTCTAGATAACACATCAGCTACTACATTTTCTTTACCCTTTTTGTATATGATTTCAAAATCATAACCCAACATTTTTGTTACCCCACTTTTGTTGTTCCTCAGATGATAACCTTTGCTCCAAAAATTATTTGAGACTATCGTGATCAGTTTTTACCTTGAAGTTTCTATCCATGAGATAGGGCCTCCATTGCTTGACCGCATGAAGAATAGCCATCATTTCTTTCTCATAGAAAATTTTGAGAAGATATTTTCCTTTGAATTTGTGACTCTCAAATGAAATTAGTCTTCCTTCCTGCATTAGAAATGCTCCCAATCATGATCCTGAAGTGTCACATTCAACAATGAAGGTTTTTGAGAAGTTAGGAGTAGCCAAAACTGGGGTGTTGCACGTGGCTTTCTTCAGCTGCTCAAAGGATTTAGTGGCTACGTCTTGTCCAATGGAAGGCATCCTTCTTTAACAATGCATTGAGTGGGGTTGCTATTATACCATATCCCTGCGTACAAATCTTCTATAGTATCCTGTTAGTCCTAGGAACCCACAAAGATTTTTGAGATTTTTGGGCCTTGGCCATTCCACCATACCTTTGATCTTCTGAGGATCAACTTTGACACCTTCATGGGATACAATATGACCCAAGTACTCTACCTCTTGTACACCAAAAGAACATTTAGATGGCTTTGCATACAGAGTATGTTCCTCCAAAACTTCCAACACGTTATTTACATGTTGTAAGTGTTCTTCCCATGTCTTACTATAAATCAATATGTCATCAAAGAAAACTAATAAAAATTTCCTTAAAAAAGGCCTAAAAATAGTGTTTATCAAGCTTTGAAAGGTTGAGGGTGCATTTGTAAGACCAAAAGGCATTACCAAAAACTCATAATGGCCCTCATGAGTCCTGAAAGCCGTTTTATGAACATCTTCCTCTTTTATCCTAATTTGATGGTACCCCGAACGAAGATCTAATTTTATGAAATAAATAGCACCATGCAATTCATCAAGTAAATCATTAATTACTGGAATAGGAAACTTATCTTTGATGGTATACTTGTTGAGTTCTTGGTAATCTAGAAACATCCTCCATGTTTCATCCTTCTTATGTACCATGACCATTGGGGAAGAATAGGTACTCTGGCTAGGCCTGATGATACCCGCCTTCAACATTTCCTGAATCATTTTCTCGATCTCACTTTTTTGGGAATATGGGTATCTGTATGGTCTGATGTTAGGTGTTTGGATCTCTAGAATCAACTGAATGGCATGATCATGATCCCTAAATAGTGGTAGTCCCTTTGGAATTACATCAAAAATAGATGAGTGAGCATCAACAATATTTTGAAGATCGGGTGGCATTGAAGACTGTATTTTGTACTTCTATGGAAAATAACTTTGCTATAAATCCATCTACTCCTTTTCTGATAACCTTCTACATCTGATGAGAGCTAATAATTTGTGGATACTTAGATACCATCCCATTCAATTGTATTGTCCTTCCATCTGAATGAAATCACATGAACAATTCTTGGAAATTCATCTCTATAGTACCTAAGGTTGTGAGCCATTGGACCCCCAAAACAATATCTGCCCCTCCCATAGAAATAGTAAACATAGGTGAGTCTAACATGTAGTCTCCCATGTAAAGCTTGATACTATGGCACTTTCTTGTGCACTTGACTGTCCCACCATCTGTAATCATAACTTGCATCTATGGAGCTGGGTAAATAAAACAATTGAGGTGGGCAGCTAACTTACTATTTATGAAGTTATGAGTACTCCCCGATTCAATCAACATTGTCACCTTCTATTTTTTGAGATAGCCAATAACCTTGAGTGTTTGAGGAGTACTAATACCTGACAATGCATGGAAATAAATTTTAGGTTGGTGATCCTCTATTTCCTCTTCTACTAGTTCCTCAGCCTCTCCTATAATTTCAGCATCCTCATTACCTCTATCAATATAGAACAACTTATTATCAACAAATTTATGTCCCAGTCCATATTTTCTATCACAGTTAAAACATAATCCTTTTGCTCTCTTTTCTTCCATTTGTTGAGGAGTCAGTCTAATTGGCCTAGAAAATGAAGGGGAAGAGATACTACGGTCTCTGGTGTTAATGAAAGGTAGCCTCCTACTACAAATAATTTTTTCCTCTGCTCGACTTGCCATGATAATAGAATCAGAAATCTTGAGTGGATTAAACATACATACCTCATACTCGATGTGGTCCTTAAGACCCATAAGAAATAGGTCATTCAAATTATCTTCTGGAATATTCTCCATGCTTAAGGATAGGTTTTGGAATTGATGCACATAATCTTTGACTGATCTTATTTTTCATAACTTTTCTAATTGACTAAAGTAGTTCTCTGAAACACTATAACTATAGTTAAATTACAACTCCTCGGTAAAAACTATCCAAGTGACACTGAGACCATTCTTCTACCTCTGAGCACATAACCATTGATACCAAACGAATTGGTTTGGTTCAAGATACAGGGATGCCAATGTCACCTTTTGTCTTGATTGTGTTTGATGTAGCTCAAAGAAGTTATCCATTTGATTTATCCAATTCAGGGGATCTTTACCATTAAATTTTTTCATGTCCACTTTTGGCATCATGTTCCGTGGTTACAAATAAGTTGGATTCTGATTGGGTTGAAAAATTTATCCAACATGGTTATTTTTTCCATGTTTTTGAACTGAATATCCTCCTTGGTTGATATGGGATGGATTTGGGCCATACTATTTACCCTTTACATGTTGCATGATATCATCCAACTGATGATTGATTTGGGCTATGTCTCCTTTAGAGGCCATCTCCGATTGTACATTTTGTAGCTCATACTCAAGTTGACTCACCTTATGATCAACTAAAGTAAACCCTAGTGTTGAGGAATCTGTATTTACCCCTTCTGAATCCATCTCTTCAATCACTATATCATCTTTATCTAGGGTTTTACCAGTAATAACTGGATTCTTTTTTGCTCTTGTGGAAGGCCGTGCCATGATATCAAACCTTAGGGTTTAGGGTTTCGATACAAATTTGGCTGAACAGGAAAAACAAAGAGAAAATACTAATACTATTTTTTTCAAAGCTTTCCAAAAATGTAAATAAATTGAAACAATTTCACAATTTGCACCCCAGGGAGATATTTTATGAAAAACCCTAAATTTGTAATAACTTGTGCAAAATAAATTTAAAAAGTCTGAAATTTTCAAGGAACCTTACTTGAAATGTTTTGCAACTCTGGTAAAAATATCTCCCACCAATTCTCTCTGGTTCAAAATATATTTTGGAAACAAAAAATTATGGTTTTTACCCTAATTTTAGCCCAGATCGCAGCTCTGATACCACTTGTAATGAAATTACTTGTATAATTCATATTATGAGCAACAATATAACACCAAATAACAAAATATTTCAGAATAATGATCTCAATATGCAATTAGTAATAGCTTCGCCACTTCGAGGGGGCAACCTCCAAACCATATAATAAGACTCAAATGTTCAAAATGATAATGAACTACTACCTAAAATCCCCTATATATACTATTCATATGTTATGGCCATCACCTAGGCTGACCTATTAAGCATGAGAAAGTATAAATGATATAATAAAATGATATGGTAAGCCACAAGTCAGCTACTCATATCCTAATACAAGCAATAGAAGGGTTATTCAATTAAATCCAAGTACTCCCCAAAAACCATTTGATAAATTTTACAAATCAGTTTCAGATGAAGAGATTCAACTTATTAAAGAAGGAGATATTAAGATAAATCATGCATATGCAGCAAAGAGTAATTTTTTTCTAGAAATGTTGATGAGAAGAAAAACTAGAATAGTTATAATAAAAATCAAAATAATGATGGATCTAACCATTTTTCAAAAAATGATGGTGTATAAAACAAATCTGGAAGAAGATTGATTATTTGCAGGTATTGTGGAGGTAAAAATCACATTGAGAAATTTTGTATGAAGAAGAGGGCCAATGAAAGGAAACAATACAAGCCTAAGAAAGAAAGGTTTAAGGATGTGAAGATGGATAAAAATAGCTTCATGGAAATCTCCTTCAAAAGAAAAGGTGAATCAAGTATGGAGGTAATTTCTAGCTATAAAAATGAATCTAGTGTTAAGGGAGGGTAATTTGCTTTAGAATCCAACAAAGAATGGATTTTAGATTTAGGAGCATCATCTCATATGACTGGGGATGAATCTTTATTTATTGATTTTGAAGAAGGGAAAAATTCAGATCAAGAAATCAGTATTGGAAATAAAATGAAACTTTAGGTGTTAGGAATGAGGACTGTTGGAGTAACTAATGGAATTTTGAAAAATGTTTTATTGGTTGAAGGATTAAAATTGAATCTTATTTCAGTATATAAAATTTCTCAAGCTAGTTATGAGTTTGTTGTCATTGTTGATCAAGTCATTGTTAGAGATAGAAAAGATCCAAGAATGTGATTGTTATTAGTAGAGTGGATCACAAAGAATGTCTCTTTAAATTTTTTGGATTTGTAGATGATGAATTTACAATCTCCAATGCTTTTATTGCTAAGACAGATTATATGTCAAAACTTTGGCATGCTAGACTAGGACATATTAATTATAGAAAATTGCAAGATATGGTATGAATGAATATGGTTAGAGGATTAACAAAAATTTCAGCTTTTGATGGAGTGTGTGAAGGATGTGTGTTAGGTAAACACCATCGAGATCCTTTTGATTCAGGTAAGGCATGGAGAGCTAATCATCCACTACAACTAATTCATAGTGATTTATGTGAATTGGGTTATCCTTCCCTTTCAGGCACCAGGTATCTTCTCCTTTTTATTGATGATTATAGTAGGAGAGTATGGGTTTATTTTCTGGAAAGGAAAAGTGAAGTATTTGAAGTTTTTCAAAAGTTTAAGGCATTGGTTGAAAATCAGAGTGGAAAAAGAATTAAGTGCTTAAGGTCAGATAATGGGGGTGAATATTGCAAATATGCATTTGAATCATTTTGTGAAAATAATGGTATTAAGATACAACGAACTGTTCCATATACCCCTCAACAAAATGGAGTTGTTGAAAGGATGAATAAAACTCTTTTAGAAATGGCTCATTGTATGTTGCATTCTAAGGGTTTGCATAATAAATTTTGGAGTTTGGTTGTTTCTTGTGCTACACATATTATAAATAGAATCCCCACCAAAGCCCTCACGAATGTCACTCCTGAAGAAGCTTGGAGTGGAAGAAAGCCTCATGTTGGGTATTTTAAAGTGTTTGGGTGCATTTCTTGGGTACATATCCCTAATGAAAAAAGGGAAAAGTTAGAACCAAAGAGTCATAAGTGTTTGTTTATGGGGTATAACAAAGAATCAAAGGCCTACATGTTATATGATTTGGTAACAAAGAATATTTTTATTAGCATAGATGTAAAATTTGATGACCATTCTCAAATTATAACAAATACTTCCCATGATGGAGATTACATTGAGGCATGCACTACTTCTAATGATGATAATATTATTGATAGTGAAATGACTAATGTTTGTGATCAGCATATTTCTACAGCTAGTGATGATGAAGGAGAAGATGATTCAGCCAGGAAAAAGACAAGGAGTATTGAAGAGATATATAGAGAAGGTCCAAAGACTCAAGGAAGGAATAGAAGTTCTCTAATGTTGAAAGTCTTACAGATAAATGATCCAGTCTCATATGAACAAGCTAGAGGGAAGAAAGAATGGGAGCAAGCTATGAAAGAAGAATTTGATGCTTTACAAACAAATAATACTTGGGAACTTGTGCCCCTTCCTAAAGGTAAGCATGTTATTGGTTGCAAATGGGTTTATAAAAAAATTTGAAGTCGAATGGTGCTATTGAAAAATTTAAAGCTAGATTGGTTGCTAAGGGATTCAATCAAAAGGAAGGTGTTGATTATGAAGAAACATTTTCCCCTATTGTTAAAATGAATACCATTAGAATTATTCTTTCTTTGGCTGCTAGTTTTGGATGGCATATTCATCAAATGGATGTTAAAAATGCATTCTTAAATGGAGATTTGTGTGAAGAAATATATATGAATCAACCACCAGGTTTTGTAGATCATAAACATCCAAACCTTGTTTACATATTAAAGAAGTCTCTTTATGGTCTTAAGCAATCCCCAAGGGCATGGAATGAGAAGATTGATAGGTACTTTCAGCTTCATGGGTTTAAAAAATGTAAATCATAGCCGAATCTTTATGTGAAGAGAATCTAAGATGAGATTATTGTTGTTGCAATTTATGTAGATGATTTTCTCATTGCTAGAACAAATATTGGGTTGATCAATGATTTAAAATCAGATCTTAAAATGACATTTCAAATGAGTGATTTGGGTGAACTAAACTATTTTCTTGGATTACAAGTTTGTAGACTAGATGGAGGATTTTTTATTCCTCGATCCGAATATGCTTTAGATATTTTAGAAAATTTTAACACGTTGGAGTGTAAACCAACCTCTACTCCCTATCAATCTGGATTCAAGCTTAGTAAGGAATGTACTTCCAAGGGGGTAGATCCAACTTTATACAGAGAACTTGTTGGTAGCCTTGTTTATCTAACTCATTCTAGACCATACATTTGTTTTGCAGTTAATCTTGTATCCAAATTTATGCATGAACCTAAATAAATTCATTGGCTGGATGCGAAGAGAATTATGCAATATGTTCGTGGCACAATACACTATGGCATTCATTATGGCTATAAGTCCTCAATCTCATTGGTTGGATCTACAGATTCTTATTGGGCTAGTGATCCAGATGACTAGAAATCAACTGGTGGCTACATTTTCAAACTTGGATCGGGATCTATTACATGGAGTAGGAAAAAACAGACAACCACCTCATTTTCCTCATGTGAAATAGAGTACAAAGCGGGAAAAGAAGCAGTTTGGATTTGAAATCTTTTATCTGAGCTTGGTCTTCCACAATGTTCAACTACTAGTTTGTATGGTCATAATCAAAGTGCCATACAAGTGGCATAAAATCTAGTGTTTCATGCTAAAACAAAGCACATTGAGATCGATGTTCACTACATTTAGGATCTTGTACAACAAACTATTGTCAAGCTCCAATATTGTCCAAGTGAAGAACAAATTGTTGATATATTCATTAAGAGAATGAGAGAAGCAAAATTTATGAAGTTTCAAAAAATGCTCGACATGTTAGAGGTGAATGTACAAATGAAAATCGACACATGACATTCAACCACACTCAACCTCCCAAGGTTGTGTTTGGAAATCCGATGTGGAATATGTGAATGAAGATATGGGTAAATGAGATGAACAAGTCATCAAGGAAAGATGATGTCCTCAATGCGCAATATTGGGATATGATCATCAAGGGAAAATAAGGCCCTTCTAGCTTGATTAGGATTGATGGTTGGATCCGAAAGAATGGTTACACGAAGACTCCAATATATATCAATCTCTGGGGAAATCCTTTCTATTAGTTGTGGGATACATGGGAAACTAATGGAGCCTCAAAATGATTTCTAGACAGGTTCATGGAATAAATGAGAGAGAGGCATGGTTCCACTGACTCTATGGTCGATTAGCTAGAGTGGTCCAAAATACGAGGGCTCGGTGAGCTTCTTCATTCAAAACATTTAGTTCTCTAATGATGTCCAGTGGAAGTGGGGATGACCTAAAGACTAATGAGGGTAATCTTGTGTCAAGGTACAACTGGTCATTGGGACCTTGCGGTTGGGGAACCCATGGATCACAACCATAAACTCTTGGTAGATGTGGTCCTTGTATGTTTAAAATATATTTCCAGAGGTAGTCCAGTATTTGTAGTCTTTTTCAGTCATTATGTTCAAAATGTTTAATTGCTAAATTTTCTCAACATTTCGTGTTGGTGTTCTGAGGACAAGTATATAGAGTCCTATATCTATGTTTGTAATTAGCTTGGGACCATTTGATTGTGGTACCCATGGATCACTTCTGTGTGTTTGTTCTTGTTGAGGATTTTTTATTGTCATGTATTGCAATGATCTAATTTAACTAAGAAAGTAACAACTAATTAAAGTTATTCTATGTTTATTATATTTTCAAGATATAAATGAAATAAAATAATACAAATAAACTACTCTAATAAAATAAATGTTTTCTAGTACTCTCTATAAATACAGAAGAAATGAAATCTTGTATTCCTAATTAAAAAATCTAAATAGGAAAATAACTAGATGTAGTTATCTGTCTGTGCAATAGTGTATTTAATCTAATTCAATTAAACAAATCCTTTTTCCAATAAGTAATTTTGGATTTATTAAATCCTCTCCTATCTCAGATACACAGGAAGATTGAAATCTTCATAATCTTTTCTTACCTTGTAATTTCCTAGATAGAATCTATGAGAATATAAGGGAACCCATAAAATATGACAAATTTATTATCTGTATGTTGGCATAGCAAGCTTCTTCCAGATATGCTTCCCTCCAAATCCATAGGGATAGGGAAGGAATAACCTATCAGCAAAAACTTCTATGGAAGATGTAAACATTATTTGAAATTGACTTAACTAATTGTAATGAGGAAATTAACTTTTTGTATTATATTTGATATGTGTGTGTGTGTACGATTCAGAAACAATAATATGAAGAAATGAAAAAAACTAACATCAACCCCAACCTCGAAACATGGAGTAGTAGAAAATCCATTTGTGTTATGTTTTATCCCCTTAGCTTGTCTTTTCAAACTCTTGTGTTCATGTGATTCCAAGATGATTGGGAATGCAGTAGAAGAAGCCGTGAGAAGGTGGTGGAGAAATGACAACTTGATAGCAGTCTAGTAGAAATGCAGGTGGAAGAGAAATAACACAAGTGAACCAAGCTTGGCTATGCAATTTCTAGCAAGAATGTGGCAGCTCAACAATATAATAATACACAAAATTATCTTCGGCCATTTTCTTCAAAAGAAGCGAGGATTTTATAGAAGGTTGGTTAGGTAGTGCACTAGCACACTTGTCAGCTATGGGGTGCCACATCATCACATGAAAGGAAATTAAATATTTAATTATGAATTACAAGGGGAAGAGGAGGTTCAAATGAATTAGTCAAGATCAAAATTAGCTAAAATGATTGAGAAGCGTGCTCTAAAAGTGAACTGAAGTGAAGTAATCATGCATCAATTATCAGGAAAAGAATTATGGAGAAAGCATACAAGATCGCTACCTTGCATAGGGAGGAAGTTGGATGACTTTCTCCCTGTGTAGGGTGGTGGTTACAAAACTGCCGCCCTACCTGGGCGGTGGTTATAGGAATGCTACCTAGGAAAGGAAGTGGTTTTGCAACTAAAGGCCAAAACTAAGGAAGATAGGTGCAGGAAGCTGTCGAAAACAAGGGAATGGATAAGTATGTTAAACTAGGCTATAAATGGAAGTTGTAAAGAGGTTTAGGGATCTCAAAGACTTTAGAAAATACATGAATCATCATTGGGGACATTTTGTAACTGTTTTTTGAAAGTGTAGTAAGTGAAACTTCAGGTGCGTACATATTTCCCCCTCAGAGAAGTGTTTTAGCCATGAAGAGGCATAAAACATAGAGTCTAAGTATGGCATTCCTAAATTATGGGGTTAAAAGTTATACCTGACATGCCCATGAGCTAAAATGTCACCATCTAAGCTCTCGTTACCTACAACATGAAATCAATACTCATGTGCAAATAGATATGATATAGAAAAATAAACACTAAAATAAAATGACAAGAGGACTTACCATCTGTGTGAGGATAGAAGTATACCTGCACCAACGCTCCAGCCCTATAAATAATGTATATAACCAAAACCATTCATTTTCAATTCATTTTCACATATCCTCATTGTGATTTTTTAGCTCTGGACTAACTATCACCATTTTTAGAGAGAGTATAGTCAAAACGATGAGTAAGATGATGTGATCATGCCTCCGTGAGCAAGAAATCCAGTGGTGAAGACAAATGTTAGTATTTTGCATTTGTTTATTTCAAAACCTAGAATGTAAAATGTTGAAAATATACACCTAGGGGGGTTATTTTAAAAATATCCTGTGTGAGAATGTTCCCTAGGAGGTGATCTAGGTGGGTATACTTTTTGTTTTGTGTAAAAAGTTCCATTTTTGTGTATTTTTGAATGTTTAGGTCAAAGGGGACATCTTATCCATTCTAGACATGACCGACACCTTGCCTAGTGTAGTGATTACAAGACATTTTCCCTAACCATGCAGTGATTGTAAAACCACCACTCTGCACAGGGCGTCAGTTTTCTAATTGTCAAGACAAAGAGCTATTTTGACCAAGTTAGATTAATTTTTTTGGTTTTTAAGTTATTTTATGTTGTTTTTTATGAGCTTATGCATTGATACATGTTACTAACTTTCTCTTTTTATTGGTTTGGTGAATACGGAAGGAGTTATACATCCGCTAGAGTTGAGAGAGAGAGAGAGAGAGTGTGTGTGTGTGTGTGTGTGTGATTGGCTTCCAGGAATTCTTCATCAACTAACTCAAGATGAGACAAATTTATTACACCGGGATGGTTTATGGAGGATTACATGGGTGTCACACATTACACCAATTAGTCATATATTATGTAACCTACTATCTTATTAGGATGTTGACCAGAACAAATTTTGATTTCTTGGTGTAAGGGGAGAGTGCAGCATCACTTTGGAGGATTTTTATAGGATTCTTGTGTACCTATGACTAAAAGATGATTGACCTTAGAGAGTTCAAGGAGAAATGCTAGATCTAGATAGTGGGCTTCCTACATGGGAGATGATGGGGCATTAGAGGGTGCCAAGCAAGGTATGTAGATTTTATGTGTTTCCTTTGCACCTATCCCCTAAATTATGTAAGGCCATTATTGGTATTCTGGCTTCACATTTTGTATGGGACAAGGGTGGGGATACGCTCTTATACTACTGAGCTCTAATCATCATGAATATTGAGAAGCACTGAAGGATATTTTCCTGGGGTGTGGATATCTTTAGCACCACCTACCATGACTTATACTGAGTGGTGCAGATCCAGGTGAAATATGTGATCCATCCCACTTTAGTTATGATCTGGGTATATGATTGGATCATCCCCTATCATAGGGGAGTCGGTATATATGATCTAGGGGCCGTCAGGGCTGTGAGATGGATAGGCTTGTTAGTATTTAGAGGGACATATCATCCATTCTCTACATTGACTACAGATAATTTTTTTGTGAGGCCCTACAAGGATATGATTGGGTTCCGAGGCCATGTGATGACCATCCTAATTGAATGTGCCACCACTTCATAGTTAGTGGACATATCTACTAGGGTGGAGGCCCAACATGCCATCATAGTACCCAATAAGTTTGGGTTTCTCTATGATGATGATTTTCCTATTGTGCCTACTATATATAGGAGTGTTAGGGAGGCACGAGATGGACCTAAGGGCCTATATGGATGGACAGTTGTGATACCATGAGTATATATCTATGTGGAGAAGGTGCTAGTTCCTAGGGCATGCAGGGAACCTAGGGATGTTCTCCAAATTAAGGTTGCACCTGCTCACAATGGAGAGGAGGATTTTTGTAGGCCGACACATGACATTGATATAGAGGCAAAAAAGAGATTTCTTTCCTTCACTGGTTTTATTATCTATCTATGGATAGGAGATGGGTGAGGAGGTTAGATACCAGAGGGGGGTGATCTAATGACATAAGGGTCATGTTGATATACCTTCTTATTATCCCCATCATCACATCTGGTCAACATAAGACCTATGGTGTGCTTCATCTCTAAGACAAGATCCATCGAGGGTCTCTACCTCAATGAGTCGTGCCTCACAATATCCTTCTTCTCCTAAGATTCCTTGTAATGATATCCGTAGGATGGGTATCTCAACTTCAAGTAGAAAAACCACTTCTGAACCAAAAAATAAGGAATATGGGGTTATCCCCATTAGCATTCTTACTAACATTCTATAGGCCCACAAGGTTGGAAATAGCTTTAAGTGCTCCAATCATACTTGTTCTCCTTAATATTTTTAAAGAGGATGGATTTCAACGTCTTATTAGTTTCCTCAGCCTGTCCATTGGCCTGAGGGTAGTATAGAGAGGCAGTGTGATGATTTATCTTGAAATTTTCACATAATTCATGCACCTCTTCATTTTTAAATGATGTGCCATTATCAGAGATAATGACCTGTGTGACCCCGTATCTACATATGATCTGGTTCAAAATGAAATTTACAATTATAGACCCTGGAATGCAGTGGTAAGAGGCATGGCCTCAACCCACTTCGTGAAATACTCTGTGGCTGTAATTATGAAATTGTGGTTATCCATCGATGAGGGAGAGAATTTCCCTATCAAATCTAAGCCCCACGTGGAAAAGGGCCAGGGTGTTACAATCGATTGTAGAGCTTGGGAAGGAATGTGAATCTCGTGAGAGAATTCTTGGCATTTATGGCACTTGTGTACATACTCTATTGCGTCATGTTCTAGGGTGGGCCAGAAATAGCCCATCCAGTGTATCTTTCTAGTGGTTGCATGTCCTCCAAAATGACCTCCACAGACCCCATTGTGGGCTCCATAGAGGATATTTTCAGACTCTTCCTCATCGACACACCTTAGCAACATTTCGTCAAAACCTCTACGATAGAGAACTTGTTTTATAACTATGTACTTAGCGGCTATGATGCCTAGCCATCTTCTGTGTTACGAAGTTACTCCTTCAGGGTATGTGTGGTCCATAATGAAATTGACAATATTTGAATATCATGGACACACAATAATGGGAGGTTTGACTTCTATGTAGTATATACACTCATTGGGGAAACTCAGGTCTACTAACTCTCCACCATCTAATGGGTTATCTGCCAACCAATTGGAAATGATTTATCCTTTGATGGAACTTTTGGTTGACATAAGTTAACTCAAATTCTCCCATTAAGGTTATGAAGCATCCATCTTTCTTGGACAATGAACCTTGTGTTAGGAATGTCTGAAAACAATCTATTTTAACAATAACTTGTCTCTTGGTTAAACATATAATTCCTTAACCATTTTGTTGCAAATAATATAATGAGGCATTCTTTTTTCCGCCTGTATATAGAACATCTCATAGTATAGTAACGTATGAATGATGAAGTAAATTACACGTTCACGCTTGTCATCATCTTCTTGTGCTAGCATGCAAGCTAATGAGACATACGTAGCCCGTGAATATAGAATGAGAGGGCAGTCTGATTTGGGAGGCATGAGCATGGGAGGTGATAGAAGGAATCGTTTGACCGATTCAAATGCCTCATGACACTCATCCATCTAGATGTTGCAGTAATCCTTCTTTAGAAAATTTTTTATCAGATGAATAACAAAGGTTAAATCAGGAATAAACTTTCGTATTGCACCGAGATTTTTGAGAAAGGACCTAATGCCCAACTCATCTAATGGTGGTATCATTTCTAGAACTACTCTGATTTTTTCTGGATCTACATTGATCCCTCATGAAGAGATGATGTATCCCAGTAATTTCCCTCCCGTCACACCAAACACACATTTTTCTGGATTCAATGTAACATTGTATTCAATTAGATGAGAGAGGATGATGTGAAGCACCTCAGGGTGATCGCAGCTTTTTCTGGCCTTAGCCAGAAGGTTGTCAATGTATGATTCCACAATCTTGTGAATAAGATCATGGAATATGTAAGTCATTTCCCATTGGTAAGTGGCACCAACGTTCTTGAGACCAAATGACATGACTACGTAGCAATAGGTTCCCCAAGGAGTAATAAAGGTCATCTTTGTTTGATCTTCCTTGGAGATCCTAATTTTATTGTACCCAAAAAACCATCCATAAGTGACAAGAGCTCATAACCAGTTGTTGCGTCAATGATAACATCGATGGATGGTAATGGGAAATCATCTTTGGGACATGCTTTGTTTATATCCTGAAATTCAATGCAGATTCAAATTTTTCCATTCTTTTTAAGAATGGGGATGATGTTAGATACCCACATTGAGTAATCAACAGGTTTGATGAACCCCACCTGTAGGAGTTTCATAACTTCCTCTTTAACCATTAGCGCCACCTTTGGTTTCATAGGTCTAGATTTTTGTTTGATGGGCTTGGCATCAGATTTGGTCACAAGGTTGTGAACTGCAACATGAGGAGAAATTCTTGTCATCATTTCTTTGTAACTAAACATGAAGGCTTTTGAATGTTCTTTAAGAATATTCATGTGTATTTCCACTTCTTCAGGAGTTAGTGAAGAACCTAACTTCAAAATTTTTGGGTCCTCCATCCCGATATTGATATCGATCATCCCTTTGATCAAAGAGGCATTACCCTCTTCAAACTCAGGTAGGGCCAGAGGTAGTTCTAATTCCCCTTCCTCTTCTATCTCACAAATCTCAAGGCCTTCTGAGGAGGAAGGGTCCATTGTGTGATCTCCAAAATAGGAGGAAGAGTGAGGAATGAGAAAATCCTCTCTTATGATGTTGGGGATGTAAATCCATATAAGTGTTAAGGTACCCTAAGATAGCCTCATCATTTTATACATAATCTAGGGTAGCAGGCTTGTTCTCAGCCTCAACATATGCCAAGATCGGATTCATTGGCATTTTTTGAACTAAGGGTTCAGTGTGAACCAAAACTGTGAAGTTGGTATCTTCTAATTCTTTTCTTGGACAAAAGAGAGAAGCAAAGTAGCTATCGAATCAATGAGAAGGTTTTGTTCATGTGGGATGGCTTCAATTGAAATGAATTCAAAACCTTTACTTAAGTTGAGTACAAAAGTTTTATAGAGCTGTAAGTGTTCACCCTAGTCTCATATACCTCTGAAACTTGATTAGTGACTAGCTGTGAATCACCCAACACTCTAATATTACAAGCACCCATCCTTTTGGCTACTATGAGACCAAGAAGGAGGGCCTTGTATTTTGAACCATTTTTTGTACATTCAAAATCTAGTTTGAAGGAAAATGGCATGACCTTCCCCTTAGGAGAAGTGAGGATCACACCTGCCCCAGCACCAAAGTGACATTTTTCTCCGTCAAAATTAAGAGTCCAATAGTTTCTTGGGAAGATTGATGTTGGATCACTCTTTGTATCTTCTTCCCTTGCTTCTGAGACTTCAACCATGTAAAATTCATCGGTTGGAAGAGAGATGAGTCCCAAAGCATGTCCTATGCCCATGGAATCGAATGGAAGGAGAATGGGTAAATCATTCTCCAATAGCTCGACAATATTCACCATGGTTTCTGTTGATACTATCTCAACAATAGTAGTTTCATCTTTGACTGCAGGAATCCCTTCGATCAAACTAGTAGTTTCTAATTCTATTGTGGGAATTATTTTTGTCTCTGGTGTTGAACTCGTGGGTTTGTTCAATTGGTTTGTGGGGAGCTCAAACTCAAAATGTACCCCAGGTTTCTTCTTTAGGTTAGCTAGGTGAATGTCAAAGGGATTTGGGTCACCTTGTGCAATTAAAACTTTCCCCAAATGTAGGAATCTAACTTCCTAAAACAATGTGGAAGGAATCACCTTCATGTGATGTATCCAAGGATGACCGAGAATCATATTATAGTTGGTTTCCCAGTCTATAATATAAAACTCTGTAAGAACCATCTTGGCCCTAGGGTAACTGGTAGCACTATGGTTCCAATTGATGTTTCCTTGAGGCTATCATACCCTCTCAATGTGTTTCTGTTGAAGAGAAATTGGTTTCTCTGTAGCCTAACTTCTGGAGAAAAGAAAAGGGGACAATGTTGATTGTTTCCCCATCATCGATCATTTGTGCTTTACGTAGTTGTTGTAAATCCAAATTTGTAGGTATAGATCTGGATCACCTCTACGTGCCAACTCAACATATGTGGGCATCTTACTGATGTCGAATATGAATCCAACATCTCTTTCTAGCTTCCTAGGAGGATAAACATCAAAGTCTATGTGATTTATTTGTGCCTCTGGAGGAGGGGTGACATTGATCAAATGTCCAAGACCCAATGCTTCCAATAAAGAAGCTCTATGAGTAGGGGAGTTCTTCAACAAATCCAAGAAGGAGATGTGAGAAAATGTCTTTGTTAAATCATTGATCAAGTCATAAGCCCCCAATGGTCTCGAAAGTGTTGGAACATCATCTAACATAGATGGGTAAATAGGAATGGGCTGTGAAGAGTAGTCTTGAGTTTCTTAGTGGCATTTATTTGGGGTTTAAGTTTCTAGCTTCTACCAGACCCACTATCTTAGTTTGTTGGTGACCATCCAATGGAGGTGCCACCAATGGGTTTGACGAAGTTGAAGCTTCATGATCATTGTTTCCCACTAGGATACCCTTGTTTGAGCCGTTGGGGTCCAACTTACCATTGTTAGGATGTGTTGGAAGGGGATCATTAAAGATCCTGAGTGGTGTGTTTTGAGGGGATACATGCCCCATGCAAGTATTCTGAGTTGGCACCATAGGATTTTCCAAAAACATCTATAAAGAGGTTCCTTTGGTCCTCTAGTAAGCACTGTAGGAACTTGTTACAGTCTCTTGGAAAGTTCTGACATCATGCCCTCAGACCCTATGGAAGCCACAATACAGGTCAGGATCATAATCCCAAGGTCTTTGGTTTTTGTTTTGTTGTGGTCCAAAGTTCTGATTGTTATTCAACTGTTGGTTATTGTAATTGAAGTTTGGAGGCCATTGCCCTTGATTTTGATATTGGTTTTGGTACCCATTTGGGTACTGGTTAGGGCCTTGAGCATGAACTTTTTGTTATTGTTGGGGTGGATGATGATTGAAGTCCACTACATTAATCGTAGGAACAAATTTGTTAATGTTCTTATTATTATTGTTTGTGTTGTTGTTAACTTTATTTGTACCTAAGGTGTTAACAACATTTGGTTTCTTTTGCTTGGTCTGTAACACCATCAGTTGTAACACCATGGTTTTTGTTAAGGACCTTAGGTCCTTGGTTGTTGTTTGCATTGTTGGGGTAACTTGAATTACCCTGATTGGGAGTGATCAATCTCCATTTGAACCATAGGTCTTTCAACCACTGTCTATTGCCACTTGATCAATGTGGAGAGCACCCTCTAACACCTCTTTGTAACTCCTTAAGGGGAACTTCTAGACTTCTTCCTTCATTTCCCAGTTAAGAGAGTGAAGGAATAGATTCACAAAGCTCTGTCTGATCCATGTTGGGAGTGCTTTGAAGAGTAGAGGACTTTCCTGCCATCTCTGGATGAAATGCAGTAGTAGACTCATTGTGCTCTTGCTTTATATGTAACAATTCCTTATTCTTGTTCTTAGCAACTTGTTCATGTCAAAATATTTGATGAATTTAGACATGAGTTGTTTAAAGGAATGTATTGAAGCCTCAGGTATCCTATAATACCAGTTGAGAGTGATTCCTTCAAGATTCTTAGGGAAGATCTTTGCTACGACTGCATCCCATGGGAGCAGCTCTCGAATGGCAGTTGCATACACTTTGATATGCACATTTGGATCTCCCTCCCCTTTAAATTTAGGAAGATCTAGTAGAGGCTATGGGAGCATAACACTCTATATGGTGAAGTTGAGGGGCTCTTTAAGATATTTAGAGTAGGTCCCCACTACATAAGACTTCGACCATTGATGACCCCTAATGGGGAGCAGGAGGTGGAATAGGTTGTTGATATGGTGTAACGTAAACATTTGTGGAGGCATAAGGCATCCCTTGTGGCTGACCATATGGACCAGGAAAAGAGTACATGTCCCCTTGTGGTGATTTAGAATACATGTGTACATATGGGGGAACATTACTCTGGTATGGAGTTGGAGGCACAAAACAGGGAACGTTGCATTTCCAGTTGGGATGGCATTTGAGAATGCACTTCCAGATGGTGCCTATTGAGGGTATCCATACATAACATGAGAGGGCATACCCAAGGTTCCCGTTCTAGTGAGAAGATGTCTAGGGCTAGGAATGCCCATGTAAACAAGAGGAGGATTTGGTGCAGTAGGCACTTGGCCAAAGTTTTGCGGATGATGGAGAATCCTTCCTTTCCCAGCAAAGGATGAGACATGAGTAGCCTGGGAAAGTTCCAATTCTCTAACCCTATCCACCAATGTTGAGATGACCTCACCTGATGATGGCATGGTGTTTTTTTTAGTGCACGTTGTTGAAATTTGTTAGGTTGCAAAGGAGTGTGATATCCTACTATGAATTGTTCATTGTTGTTTCCACCCCTCATTAGAAATGTTTTCTTTTGTGGGAGGGGTAGAGATGTTATTCTGAAGTAAGACATCAACATGTCCTTACATCCTATCTAGAGATTGATTCATGTTTTGGAATCATTTCTCACTTCGGGCATAACATGCTAAATACTCCTCATCTAGTAATGGGAGTTGATCAAACTACATACTGATTTGTGGTCTGAAAAAAACCCAAGGAGATGAGCCTGAATCTCTAGTGAATGTCATATTGTTAGAACTTGAAAGTTCAGGTTGTTTTCCATGTGTAAGTTGATCAATCTCCTCAATCCTGACCAAGGAGCCATTGTTGGTCCCTTGAGGAGGAGGAGTTTGAGATGCAAGGAGATTAGTTGAGTAGTTGTCCACCCACCCAGATAGTGAGGGTGACTATTGTTGCCTACCCATTTGATAGTAATATGCCTCGAGACCCAAAATGGGTCGGCTGTATCCATCTTGTCCCGACATATTTGGGGGGTATATGAATACCCACAGAATAATGGGAGAGAGGGAAGATGGATGAAATAAATGGAAATGAAAAGAGACTAGCTCTTCATGTCAGGTTCACCAATTTGTATGGATGAAAATTGACATGTGACCTTCAACCGCACTTGACCTCCTGAGGTCATGCCAGGACAACCGATGTGGAATGTGTGGATGGATATGGATAGAAAAAATATGAATATGTGGTAATGAAGATGTGTGTAAATGGGATGGAAAAGTTATCAAGGAAAAACAATGTCCTCAATGTGCAATATCAGGATCTTCTCGTCAAGGGAAAAGAAGGCCCTTCTAACATGAATGGGTCTGATGGACAGGTTAGAAAGAATAGCCACACAAAGACTCCAATCAATATTAAGCTCTATGGAAATCCTTTCTATGGGTTGTGGGATGCATGGAAAACCAATGGGTGCCTCGTAATGATTTCCAGACAAGGTCATGGAATGAATGAGAGAGAGGCATGGTTCCACTGCTCTATGGTCGGTTAGCTAGAGCGGTCCAAAATGTGAGGGCTCAGTGAGCTTCTTCATTCAGAACATTAGTTGTCTAATGATGTCTAGTGGAAGTGGGGATGACCTAAAGACTAATGAGTGTAATCCTGTGTCAAGGTCTAACTGGTCTTTGGGCCCTTGTGGTTGGGGAACTTGTGGATCACAACCATAAACTCTTGGTGGTTGTGGTCCTTGTATGGTCATGTACATTTAAACTCTATTTCAGGGGTAGTCTAGTATTTGTAGGCTTTGTCAGCCACAATGTTCAAAATGTTTAATTGTTCAATTTTCTCAGCATATCATGTTAGTGTTCTGAGGACAAGCATACAGAGTCCCGTATCTATGTCTGTAATTAGTTCAAGGACCATTGGTTGTGGGACCAATGGATCACTTCTGTATGTTTTCTTGTTTGAGGTTGTTATGGTCATGTATTGCAATGATCTAATTTAATCAAGTAAATAATAACTAATTAACTGAATTCAAGCTATTATATGTTTTTCAGTATTTTCAAGATATAAATGGAATAAAACAATACAAAGCAACTACTCTGATAAAATAAATGTTTTTGTGCTTTTCTGAAATTTAGAAGAAATGAAGAAATGAAAGTTTCTGATCAAATTAATAAATCCTAAACAATAAAATAACTAGATGTAGTTATTTACCTGTGCAATGGTGTATTTAATCTATACTAATTAAATTAAATCCTTTTTCCTAATAAGTAATTGTGGATTTGTTAAATCCTCTCCTATCTCAGATACACGGGAAGAATTGAAAGCTTCTCAGAAAGCTTTTCTTCCCCTGCAACTTCCTGGATAGAAGTAAAGAATCTTTTATGAAATTTTCTATATATGAAAAATTTATTATCTCTATGCTAACAAAGAAAGCTTCTTCCAGATATCACCTTCTTTCCAAATCCACAGGGATAGGGAAGGAAGAATATATTCCTAAGAAACTTTATGGAAGATGTAATTGATTCTTTGAAATTGACTCAACTATTTGCAATGAAGAAATTAACTTTTCTACTCTATTTGATAATGAATATATATATAAATATGATTCTCAAACAATAAATGAAGAAATGAAGAAAACTAACATCAACCCCAACCTAGAAATGCAGAGCAACGGAAAATCCAGTTGTGTTATGCTTCGTCCCCTCAGTTTGTCTTTTCAATCTCTTGTGTTCATGTGAGTCCAAGGGATTGGGAATGTAGTAGAAGCAGCAATGAGAAGGTGTTGGAGCAATGACAGCTTGATAGCAGTCTGGTAGCAATGCAGGTGGAAGAGAGATAACACAAGTGAATAGAGCTTGGCTATGTAATTTCTAGCAAGAATGTGGTAGCTCAACAATACAAGAATACACAAAAATGATCTTTGGCCATTTTCTTCAGAAGAAGTGATGGTTTTATAGAAGGTTGGCTGGGCTGTGCACTATCACACTTGGCAGCCATGGGGTGCCACATCAACACATGAAGGGGGTAGTTAAACAATCAATTACAAATTACAAGTGGAAGAGGAAATTGCCAAAGTCACTCAAGCCTAAAATAGCTAAAATGATTGAGAAATGTGCTCTAAAAGTGAACTTAAGTGAAGCAATCACATGTCAATTCTCGGGTAAAGAATTCTGGAAAAAGTCACACAGGACCACACCCTGTGCAGGGTAGCGGTTAAATAACCACTACCCTGCCTAGGGAGGTGGTTACAGGACCACCTTGCCAGTTATAGGCAGGGGGTGGTTTTGTAACTAAAGGTAAAAACTAAGGTAGAATGGTGTGGGAAGCTTTTGAAAAGTAGGAAATGGCTAAGTACGGTAAACTAGTAGAATATAGAAGCTTCTGGATTCTTATAATCCAAGCCTATAAATTTGTAACAAGACAACAAGTTAAATCAACAAGTTGGATTGCAACAATTGGAGTGGATGTAAGTTGGATTGTTGAATTAATAATAAATATTTTTTAATCTTCTCTTGTTAAAAATATTGTTCTATATTATAAATATTTTGTTTCTTGTGGGCCTGTACTTTTTCAAAACATGTGTAAAAAATAATTATCAAGTCTACAAGCCACAAACATGGAAAGAACATGATTTTGTTGACAATTATACATTATCACAACTTACATATAAAATTATATGTATGTACTAGAAGTTATCTATGGATCTAAATGCATCACAATTGAGATGAATAAAATACAAGAAGCATTATATAAATTTTGAAATATTTTGCAAATATATTCTGCCACTATTGAGAAAACAAACTATGATGCCTTGTGTTGTCCAGAGATGATTGGCCAAATTAGAGCACAAAAAAACAATATTCCTCACATGTAAAAAAAATTAATATGTGTGTTGGCTACCCCTAATAATGGCTCGCTATGTAAAGTAGGTGGATCTTGAGTCTCCAATGTGTCGAAATTGAGCAATTCCAATGCAAAATGCAATTGATACTGTGCAAGACGAGCTTACATGGAACTGAGAAATGTGATCAGGATCATAAACATGTAAAAAAAATTATTAAAAATTTACAAATTGTACCACACATGTACACTCTAAACTATTCTTTAAATCTCTTTCACATAAAAAAAAATCTCATTTACAGGAGTGATTAGATTATCTTTTTCCCTAACAAAAATAAGCATTATTTCATTGGAGAGAGTACGAGATCGCTTTGATACCAAATGTAATATTTGGCATAGCTTTGCACATGAAAAAAACAATAATATTCATTCTTTATTTCTTCACCCATTAGCAAAATAATATAAAGGAGTTATATTATATATCCATTATGACAACAACAAACCTCATATAAATAGGGAGGAATAATAACAAATACCTTGTTAATTATTTTACCATAATCAAACAAAATTAATATATTTTTACTATAACAATTTATAAAAGATATAACCATAAATAAATAATATTTATCTCAAATAGGTGAGTATTGTAGGATGTCTAATACAATTTACCACTTAATATTTGTAATATTTTTATAATGTTGTTAATATTTAATGTGTTAGAATTATTTGGGGCATGCATTGAAAACCCCCCTTATTATTGGTAGGAGACTCACTTTACCTTATCACTAGAAAGTAATTAATAAGTAAGAGTTAGGTGAGTCAGGTGTGTAACTGGTTGGAGGTTTGGACCATTGGATCCCGTATGCACATCATATCTCTATAAGTTTATAAAATATTGTATGGAGCAGTAAAAAAAATGTATTTCTTCCATATTTAGATGTGATTGGAGTTAACATTGGTATAATATTCCAATGGTTGCTCCTGATCTATGAGGAAGAATCTATAGAACAATTATGGTGGAAATGACAAAGTGGTTGAAGTTTAAGTGAAAGAGCATTATTTTTATGTTGAAGGTGTTTTTCCTATTAGAAGTTTCCTACCCTTTTGGAAACTGTTGGTGTGAGTGGTATTTTCTATCTTTTATTTCTTTATTAGGTGGATTATCATCTCACTAAGTGGTTCATCTCACTTAGGTGAGAGCATAGATCATAGATGTCATAGTAGTTATGATAGATTCCATCATAGAATCTCTCATATGTGTAAGTGTGTCATATAGGAGTTACATTCACCTTCCAGAAAGTAACTCCTCTTCTCCATCATGGAGGTATTATTAGCTATGCATGGGAGTTACTCAACATTCCCCTATATGTAAACCTCTCTTCTCGATCTATAAGCATGGTGACATGCTTCCCTTAATGCATTCACATTTTTCATGGTTGAGTTCTTGTTTGAATCTTGAATCTATTCATCTCTAATTTTGAGTATAACTCCTTGAGGTGCACAGATTCCCTCTAGATCCCCATCCTTCTTCCCTCCATCATAGTATCAGATCTCGTGGATCAAAATCTTGTCTCTCACTATGGCTATTTCTTACAACTATTTGATTTGTAGTTTCATGTGTAAGTTTCTCAACTCCTTGTTTTGTGCTCTACTTGCATTTTTAAGGGTTCTTGTACTTGGTTTATGTGTTGTGTTGTGAATTTCTGGTGTTTATTGTGTTTGGGATCAAAAATTGTAGGGTTGAAGGTGTTGGTTTTGAGTTTTGAATAGGTTGAAAGGTTGGTCTAAGGGCTCAACTCATACCCATCTCACCAAAATGGGAACCAATTTGTTCTACATCTTGTTTTGCATTGCATTTACTACTCACCACTTTACCTTTTTGACTCACCAAGTCAAATGTTGTGCATTGTTTGTTTTCTCATTTTTTTATTTTCCTAAACTCTATCACTTGTGCCCTTGTTTCTTTGGTCCTTGATTTGATTTTTCCATCTTCCTATGCATTGAAATTCATTTCCTTCACTCTCGCATTGCTCGAATATCTCCTACATTATTTTTCTCTACACCTACACATTCACATTAGCTCATTTGCATTGACCAAATCACTCCCATAAATTGGACCTCTACTCACATTTTTACATTGTCCTATGTTGGATCACCAACTTGATCATCGATTGCTCATGTTTCATTTGCATGTTTTGTTTCTGCCTTGCATCATTCACACAGGTTCATTTAATAGCTTAGGTTTTAGCTCCCACATCTTGTGAATTATTTTTACTTTCTTGTGTGTGCATTACATGCTCGTGAACTTGGTATTGTTGTTTTGCTCAATCACAATGTGGTTTTCTTTCTCAGGATCATTGTCATGTTGGGCTTTTAGAACTTCCACTACCTTTCACTCGCTATATTTTCTCTTGAATATTATCTTCTGCATCGACCAGTTCTTGAAGCATATTTTCCACATGGATATCTGTAACAATTCATTTGTTACTCCTTCATCTTCGATGCTCAAACCCCACTTTTTTCTACTTAACACATGGACCACTCTTCGAACACCTCTTCAGACTTCACACGCACATCAACTCATTGACTCCCACTTTACTCGGTGGCCCCCACACCTCATCTCGACACTTAAAGTCTCCCTAGAGATATGTTAGAAGCACAATGGACTGAGAGTGGGGATGAATCAATCCTTATAGTAATTTTATGTGCACCAACACCACAAGGAGCACCAACCCCTAGTTTAGTAGAGTTATAACCCTAAAAAGAGCACCAACCACTAATTTTTTAAAGCACCAACTCCATAAGGAGGCTACAACCCCAAAATATGATTAAGCACCCACTCAACCACCTTATACAGATCTAATCTCTGATTTTTTTCTACCACAACTGATGGACACCAAGTATTCAGCTCACACTTTTTCAACCCTTCACTTAAACCCTAGGTGGTCAATCCTTTACAAAAAGAAAAATTCTTCACTTCTCAAGCTTCAAAATCATGCACACAAAATGTTTCATCTTCCTTAACCAATGGACCATCATGATAAGAAATAAGCAAGGATTCATTACTTTGCATGCATTAATCTTGAAGTAAACAAGAAAACCTAACATGTCTAGTTATCCTCTATTCTTGAAAGCTTTGTAAATGAACCTAATAAAGATTCTAAGCAATCAGTTTGTGATTATGAGAATGGGAGCTCACCATTAATGGCTACAAATCCATATGGTTCTTCCCATTTACTCAAATCTTGAGTGTGTAGTGCAATAACAAAGAAAATAGCTCAATAAACAAATGAAAAGAAGCTCTTAATCCTAAACAAAATACTATAGTTTATGCTAGAAAGGAGGAAGTGTTCTTAGAAATGGTCTAGGGGTAGTGGGGTATTTATAGGTTTCTAATTTCCAGAAATGGAAGAATTTTGGTGCATGTGGGACAAATGAATAAGCCAAAAAGCACTTTATGACTTTAGAAGAGGTTAAACATGCCTTAGGCTAGTTAATCTAGGTTTAGGCTAATTAATCCTGATTAGTGAGGAATTAGGAGCCTGAGAGAGTTGTGAGAGGACTACTCAATCCAATGAAATGGATTGATAACCTAGGAAGCTAGTAGAAGTGGTTTAGAAGGAGATTAGAAGAGGGTTTAGCTAATAAGAGGCTATATTAGCCTGATTAGTCGGTTATAAGAGGAATACGACCAAAAGGATGTCGTAAAAGGAGAGTTAGATAGGCCTAATTGACGAGGTGTCATCAATTTGTGAGGAGTAGAATAGTTAGTGCAATATTAAGAATAATAGTGCTTTGATCAAACTATAGGTGTCTACATTTTCCCCTCTTTGGGGTGGCGTAAGCTATGCCACTTCAAAGAAAGTAGACAAACACAAACGACTACAATTTTTTTTGAAGGAGTGGGAGAAAAATTAGTAGGGTGAAGGATGCCCCCTTGAGTATCGATAGGGTGATAAAGAGGTCGATTGATGTTTGAAAAGAGATAGAAGAGATAGATGAATGGGTAGGGTTAGGATGGCCTACGTAGAAAAGAAGAATAAAGAAGAAAGGAGAAGAGGAATGGGCAGGTTTGCTTAGTGGAAGAGATCCTGTTAGAAATGTTGTAAGAATGAAGAGAAGAGATGTATAATGATATAGCTGGTGTTTACGTTGCCCATCGTCCATGTCATACTAAATAAATAAGTCGACGGGGGGGCTGCTCACTTTGAATAACGAGGCATAAAATATTTGATATTTATATTGAGAGGAGTGTACGTAATTGTGGAGGAATAATTGAAGAGCTGATGATGGAGAGAGAAGAAACATCAATTGATATTGAGCTATCTGCAATCCAAGTATTGTGTAAGACAATATTCATTTCATCATATTGCTAAGAATCTTCATCATCGGTCCTTATTAAAAATATAAGCATACGAAAGAGGTGTAAAATGACATGAAAATCCAAGATACAAACAAATTTCCATTGCTAAAAATGCCAACTCCATGCAACATACAAAATGTAATGCAATACGAGAAGTAAACAAGCTGATCTAATAGGGAAATAAGTACAAACACACACACTCAAACCAACAATGTTTAAGATAGTTGCACAAATATTTTGTTATCAAGCTGTAGTCCCAAATGTTTGTGATAAATGAAAAGGGTTAAAAATGATGCCCCAAGAAAATTGTACATGCAAGGAGCAAAACGGAGGACACTTGGGTCCTATGAAAAAGTAGTGTGCACTACGAAATAGTACCAGGCAACTCGTTGTGCCCCAGAGTACAGATGAAGTAAGCAACTGAGATTTTGTAAATGATTGTAGATTCAGATGATCTATGATTCATTGTTTCAAAACATGTGAAAATGCCAACAAGATATGAGATGAGTGCCATGTGAGAGACACAAATTTCAGCTGTGTATGAGTTGTTTACCAATTTTTGTCAATTTTTTTGAAATTTTACAATTTTTTGGATTTTTGAATGATTTTATGATTTTTGTAATTTTTAACATTTTTGATCAGTCAGAAGAATTTAGAACATGGAAGATCACCTAAAAGCACGTGAAATGCCTCATGGTGAAGAAATGGGCGTCGAGTAGCAAAAACGTGCCCCGACGAGAAGAAAATGGGTCAAAAATGATTATTTAATAAAAATAATCATCACGATGGTGAATAGAAGAAGAAAGAATGAAAACATCACCTGGAAACAATAAAAATTCCCCAGGGAGAAGAAACGAGTGCTAGGTGGAAAATAATGCCCCAACGTAGTGAAAAATTAGTTAAAAACAATAATTTAACAAAAATAATTATCACGATGGGTAGAAGAAGGGGTTAGAATGACCACGACGGTTGAATTAAGCATTTTGTCCATCACAATGGGTGAGAGGGCATCGTGACGGGTCAAAATAACCCTATATACCCCTCCCAGGGGGGTAAATCATCACGGTTAGTTCATTTGTTATGGAGCTCTTGTGAATTTTTACCGCGAGTGATTTGTGAGCTGTGAGAGAGATGGCGAGAGTTCAGAGGTGGATCAGACATGCAGACCAGATCTGGGAGTACCTTTGGATGATGCCGATGGACCCTACATGAGTTCCCTATCCCTTCTTGTAAAATTTTGCATTTAATGTCATTTTTTAGCATTTTTAGCATGTTTAGGGTAGATTTAATGTGTGTGCGCATGCCTTAGCATGTGCAGGCATCATTTGGCACACATACGCATCAGAAAATGGGTACGCATACATGCATATGCATTGAAAATATGGGTATGCACGCATGTACATGTTGGAAGGGATGCATATGCATTAGGGGGAAATATGTGGATGTGCACGCGTGTGCCAAACTACATGTGCAGGTGTCATACTGGATGTGTATGTGCTAGGGAGGGTTTAGATTAGGTGGGAAATTGGTTAGGGGTGTATGCGTCAAGATGGGTGTATATGCATCGGGAGGAGAGCGTACATGTCCTAGGTGTATGTGTTAGGATATGGGTGTGCAGGCATCCATAGGGGGTGCATATGTGCTAGAAGAAAGACTTGGCCAATTTTTTAAGAAAAATAGGATAAGTATAGAAGGATGTGGTCTTAGAATTTTGTAGAAGAAAGTAGAAAGTAGTACGTAGAAGAATAAAATAGAAGAATATAGATAGAAAATCATCCCAACAAGTGTATTTTCATTTTACAGAGACGATTTCCAGTCCTTCATACTAGAGAGCAGTACGAGTGCTTGGCTACTATAGAGGTGGATTTTGATGAGGAGGAAATGGGGCTTTTGGACATCCTTTTATATATTACTGGATTAGATCATGTGGCTAGTATGCCACAGATTACTCTGGATCATGGCCTCCTCACAGCCTTAGCTGAGAGGTGGCATAGTGAGAGCCAGTGTTTTTGGCTCCCGACTGGTGAGATTACTATTACGTTGGAGGATGTATGGAGGATTCTATGGGTGCCCATCCAAGGTCAGCCGATTGAGTACGAGAGTCACAAGACTGAGATCTCATCTTGTTTATTTGAGCTATTCGGAGTGGAGGACATACCTCACTGAGGTATGGCCTGTTAGACTATCTCAGTGTATAGCAGACTGAAGTTAGATCGGGTGGTGGTTTACTTGATGGCCTTTGTCAGTGGCATTCTACTTACTGACAAGACTGGCGCTACATTCCCTCTGGGTCTCATCAGAGTAGTACGTGGACTAGTTGATGGTGAGAGGTATTGTTGGGGCCAGTGTATATTGGCACATTTGTATTGGGATCTTCACCTTATCACCTACTACCGTCAGAAGATGGTACACCCAGACTAGATTATTACAGATATGGGCCTGGGACCACATAGCCATTGGCCATCCCACAGGTGTTTTATGAGCTCGTGCCCTAGAGGAGCCATCTGGGATGGGTTGGGTTCTGGCCAGGAGATGATGTTTGGCCTAATATGGGAGATACCTATCATTATTGTTGAGAGTTTGATGATCTCCAACAGGAACAGATAGTATGGAGGCCCTATAGACACTTTCAGTGGCTAGAGGATGGTCTAGAGCTTAGTGTGGCCATGGTAGATCATTTTATGTTTGGGAGTCGATGCTACATCAGAGATTTTTATAGAGTGGACAGATGTTAGAGGTAGTTTGGTCTCATTCAGGATGTTCCACGACATGATATGTGGTATGCCGTAGAGCCTATGAGGTTTTTGATATGGGTCCTAAGATTCAGATGGATAGAGCCATGGCCAACTATGAGAAGATGGTGCCAGTACCATGGGTACCATTGAGACAGGTTAGGGATCCTGGATGTACAAATGAGTATGGACCATGGTATTTGACAGTGTTACCTCATCGATTGACCATTCCATGGGAAGCCTGGGATGCAGGAGTTAGGCCACCTCCAGAGGGGCCACCAGATAGTGATGATGAGGATGAGGATGGAGATGATGATGATGATCCCTTTGATGGTCAGTGTCATGATGGGGGTGGGGGACAGGGTCCTCCACCGTGTCAGCCATAGGGACAGGGATCGAGGCCTAGACAGAGATAGGTACCTATGGCTCCTCATATGCAATTTCCTCCAGTTGGTATACCAGCTGGAGTTCTCATTCCATTACGTCAGATTCATCCAGTGATTTAGTAGGGTCCTCCTCCTCATGCTCCAGGGTAGCACATTCCTAGGCAGCAGGGTCCTCCTCCTAGTCTGCCACATGATGGTGGAGGAGACGATGGTGGATATGGAGGGCAAATAGTTGCATTACAACAATAGTTACAACATGTTATAGTTGTGTAAATTCAAATGATGGCCGAGAGAGATCAGGCTAGGGCACAACTTCAGGTGGTTACCACAGAGCGAGACCAGGCTAGAGCTCAGGTACAGGTTGTGACCTCAGAGAGAGATCAGGCTAGGGCCCAGGCTAGTTAGGGAGGTGGCAGAGATGGTGCCACTTGGTTTCAGCAGATTCAGTAGCTAATTGCTCAGAGTACACAGATTATGAGCTTATTACAGCAGTCCCAGGCACAAGTAGTATGCCATTAGGGACGCAGGCCTAGAGATTAGCACAGGCCCAGGAGTAGACTATGATTGGCTAGAGATCAGACTATGACTTCTACCATAGGATTGACACATTGACATTGACACAGGCTGGGTGGATGTGCACCCAAGTTACAGGAGAGTGTGATGCTCTACAAAGGCATCTATAGTAGTTGGGATGGCCCAGATATTGTCAGATGTTATGAGGGCTAGTGGTGAGGCCTCCTATTACAAGGCCGCATACTACGAGGCAGTTCCTGAGGGACTGAGAGTGACACCATTTGATCAGTTAGATGTGAGAAGGTCTAGATAGGTCCCTAGAGGACCTCTCGATCAACTGAGATCAGTGCAACAGCCCACAATACAATAGAGTGTGGCAGGATCGGCGGGCCATCTCATCAGCAACAACATCCTCCTCTAGGCCATAGGCCAGGAAGTCCAGGAGAGGGTGAGAGTCATGGATGACTCTCCTTATTTATTGTATACTGATAGATGTATGTACCCTTGATGTATGCCTCTTATGAAGGCTCAGTTTTGATCGATGATGTATGATGTATCATTTTGGATTATGCCTCTTGATGAAGGCCTATTTTGATTCATGCCCTTGATGGCAAATTTTTGTATCGATGATGTATATATTTTTGAGATAGACATTTCATACATGTATATGGACATTCGATGTTATACTTTCCATGTTTTTATATGACTTGATGATGATGATTTATGGATGATGATTATATCATGATGTTGTATGATTTTACTTTTTATGTATGTATCATGATGGATGTTGATGATGTATCACATGTTTTTGATTTATGATATATCCTTAGATAATATCATATGTTTTGTACATGAGATGTTTTTTTAATTTTTAGTGTACGGGATGATATTTATGATATTGGTGTGGGGGGAATAGATTTTTGATCATGTGCAATCCCTCTTGCCCCATTGATGATACAGTATGTGATGATTAGCTTAGTATACATGCTTGATGTAAAACTTAGCATTTTTATTGATATATGATTTATAGATGATGTTAGATGTGATGATATGATAGATGATAGATGTGACATATGTTATGATGAAAAAATTTTGTACAATCAATTCACAAGCACAACCTAATAAAAAATGAACACAAGACAAATATTCACAAGTATGCAAAAATGAATTCAATGCAATAGTTAAGTAAAACTCAACTTAAGTAAGAAATTTGAACTCAATTTAAACATACAACATAATGCAATGGAAACAAATCTAATGAACATACTACAATTATAAACAAGTATGCAAGATAAAATGAACTAAATGCAACAGTTAAGTAACACTCAACCTAAGAAAATGAATTCAATTCAATGCATACAACATGGAAATAAAATGCAACCAACACTCTACAAACCGACAACTAAAAGTAATCAAACTACTACTATGTTTTTGTGGGACAACATTGATATATTTTCTATTGTTTTTGGTGTTATCTCGAGGGATAAGTTTTCAAGGCTACTGTTCACATTGTTTTCAGGGTTTCCTCAAGACAATGTTATTTTGTTTGTGTAGCGTCATCCCTAGGAGGGATTTTTTTGAATGTTTAGGTTTTTGTAACATTTTGTGAATGTTTTTGTGATTTTCTAAGGTCTATTTTGAAAGCAATGTACAGTGACAAAGAAGCATGGATGCCCCCAGTGTGAGATGGGAATATACAAAGGTAGAATGCCACATGTGTATGTTCAAGAAGTTTCAGATATGAAGGTTCCCCCAATGTTAGATGGGAATATACAAAGGCAATTCCTTCACGTAGAAGCAAGAACAGATGAGCCAGATCATGACTTTGTAAGATAGATTCAGGAGGATTCCTAGACCTATAGGAAAACTAACCCTAGATAGAAGTGATAGTTACCCATCTAGATGTGAGAGTGGCTTGTGAACAAAAAATCCTCCTTAAGCACCAGAAACCAGTTTTCACTCAAGGACTTGCCCAATGTGCCACAATTGCGTGGTTTTCACACTTGGATGACCTGTTTTCTTTTTACTGTTTTCTTGATTTTTTGATTTTTTTGCTTGTTTTTTCTTACTTTTCCAAGGAACTTCTTATTCAAGCATAAAAGCACTTGAGATGCATTGCATTCATCGGTTCCTTTAATTAGTCACCATCTGAGTGAGCCAACTTGTATGCCCTTGAACCTGTACTTAGCGACCACAACATATGGCCCTAACCAGTTAGCTTCAAACTTTCCTTTATTTTCTTTGTCTTTAACAATGTTTTTTTGGTTCTCTTTCAACATGAGATCACCTACGTCAAACTCACGAGGTATGATCCATTTATTGTATCCCCATGATACCTGGTTCTGATAAACCTTCAAGTGATTAAGTGCCCTCATACACTTTTCATCCAGTAGCTCTAACTCTTCCAGTCGAGCAACCTTGTAGTCTTCATCTTTATCTAGATAGTCCCAGAGAGATATTCTCAGGGAGGGAAGCTCAATTTCCAAGGGTATGATGGCTTCAGTGCCATAGACTAATGAATATGGGGTAGCACTAGTAGGGGTGTGAATGGAGGTTCGATAGGCCCAGAGGGCGGGATGAATCTGGAGGTGCCAATTATGACCAGTCTTACTAACCATTTTCTCCATGATTTGAACAAGGGTTTTATTGGTGGCCTCTACTTTTCCATTACCTTGAGGGTAATAGGGGGTGGACCACTTGAGTTGGATTTGGAAGCATTGGCATAATGCTTTAACCATCTTGTTCTTAAAGGATTTACCATTATCTACAACAATGGTGGAGGGGATGTCGTAATGACAGATGAGATGATTCATTATGAACTTAGATATTTGTGCATCGGTTACGTAAGTGAGAGGCACAACCTCTACCCATTTAGTGAAGTACTCGGTGGTGGTGATAATGTGGGTATGGCCATCTGAGGAAGTTGGAGTGAGCTTCCCTATGAGATCAAGTCCCCATTTAGAAAATGACCAAGGGGTTATGATGGGCTGCAAAGCATGTACTGGTGCATGTATCAAGTTTCCATATTTTTGACATAGTTCACACTTCTTGATGAATTTGCAACAATCGTCTTCCATGGTAGGCCAATAATAGCCTACTCTTAAGAGTTTCTTAGCTAGGACCATGTCACTAGTATGTGCTCTGTAAATGTCTCCATGTACTTCTTTAATAACATGGACTAACTTAGTAACATCCAAACAAATGTAGCAGATTCTCATCATAGCCATGACAATAGAGGGTGCCTCCTAGGAGGGTATAACGGGATATACGGTGAATAAGGGATTTTTTCTTGGTATGGGAAATGTTTGGGGGAAACGTGCCATCTTGTAGATAATTAAATATGGAGTCGTACAAGGGTGAGAAGGGACCAAAAAATTCACATGCCAAACAAGATCCTGACATGTCATATGCGGACACTCGTAAGTGCTCCAAAAAGAATGGTATTTTATTTTCCTGGGGTGGAATGTGTAGTAGAGATCTTATTCTAGCCATTGCATCTACCGATTGTTTGTGTGATTTTGGTCTTTGTTCAAAGACAATTTGTACAAAGTATTATTTCAAAGTTTCCACAAGTTTCTTGTATGGAACAACCTTTTCATATTTTACCTTGTACTCATCATTAACTTGTTTAATGATTAGTTAGGAGCCACCAATGACTCGTAGATGTCAAATACTCTAGGTGATAGATAACTTAAGACCAAAGATAAGAACTTCATATGCTGCAATGTTATTTGTACAAGGGAATATGGGAGTGATGAGCACCATTCCTGCTCATGATCCTGTAGTGCCCACATCCCTTTGGCACCTTGTATTACTGATCATGATATTATAGACTATATGATGAACAATTTAATAGTTTTGATTTAGTATGGTGTTAGACGTCAGATCCCGGATTATTGTTGAATCTGATTATATATAATGCATGGTGATTATTAGAGACACTCATATGTGGATGATGATATACTATTAACATGGATGTTTAATGGAATTTATTCAGACAGGTGATTTTTGGAGATTATGAGTAAACCTAGAAAGGGGAAATTATTTGATGATGATATAATTGCTAAATAAATTTACAAATGATATAGTTGTTACTTTGAAGTTGCTGATACATATTGTGAGTGATTTTGTTAAATTTCCTTCATGTTTTTGTGATTCACATACTTAGATGATTTTGTGATTATTTTATATATTCATTTTGGATGTTCTGATATGGCCACGAGGCCGAAGGAGGTATTTTTATTTTACAAGTTAAATATATCACAACAAAACATCAAGGGATTAGAGACCAACCAAAATGGAATTATAGGTGTATTCAACACAGTCACCATGGCAACGTGTTTTGTGTGTGTTGTTTTGTTAGGGATTTACAAGGGGGAAATCACCTTTAAATGTGACCATGGGTTTGTATATTTTATTAATGTGGTTACTTTTTATTATTGTTGTATGTGTTTTATTAGTGATGTGTTTCCTTTCTTTATTTAATTATGTTGAGAACAATTAATGTGAGAAAACATATGGTTAAAAGATAAATAAATAAAATTGGGATATGGGAAAATAATTATAGAAGTTGTTGTCTTTGTAATAAACTTGTAAGTGATGTGTAAGTTGTGTAAGAGCTTGTGTAAGTCTGATTTTGGAGTATGAAACACTCCACCTCCATGGAAATTCCAATTTGTCCTTGGGGGATGTTTTTGGAGGCTTGTGGGACAATTAAAACTTGTCCCATACCTCTCAATTTAATTTACCAACTATGCCTATGGTTGGAGGACTAATTTTAGACATTTTTAATGTATTTTATTAATCATGTTACATTGTTTTGATTGCACTCTCTTACATTTTTTTAAGTTTTCAGTCCTTTAGGGTGTGGGATTTTTAGAGTGTGCAAGTAGATTGTCATATTTTGACCCACCTCTTTATTGTGCATTGGAGTATAGAATTTTACTTTAGTGTTGGAATTGAGGATGTGTGATGTGGCATCCTACATGGATCCACATCATCCCCTTCTCTTCTCTTTTCTATATAATGAAAACTCTTGGCTTGTTTTTGGGGGTTGAAGCATTTTGTATGAAAGCTTGGGGTGCATTTTTTTCTTATGTTTAGAGCTCTTACCTTGGAGTAGCTTGGGTAAAGTTTTTTCTTGGTTGTTGAACCTTTTTGCATTCTTCCTTGGGGGCTCATTTTCTTGTTGGAGCTCTTGTTTTTGGAGGAAGTTTTGGAGAAAACTTTGCATGCTTGTGAGTTTTTGTTTTGGACTATATTTTTGACATTCAAAGCTTACTATGTGGAGTAAATCCTTCCATGTGGAGGTAGGAGTTTATTCCTTCTTTTATTGCTGTCATTTCTTTCTTATGTTGTTGTTAATGGTGAATGTTTTGCATGTTTTATGGGTTGTTTGGGTAGACTGCCATAGGAATGGTGTAGGAGAAGGCTATGGGGAATCCATGTGGGAGGTTATAAGGGAATTCCATTGGGATTAGAAATTTTGTGGAGGGAGTTTTGGGTTTGGTATCCACCATGGAAAAGAAATAGCTTGCTTACTATTGGGGGGGCATAAGGGATAAACTTTTGGGGGGACATAAGGAGGGGTTGGGAGATATAAGGTTTATGGGGTATGATATGTTATATTGGTGGTATGATTATAGGTGGATGTCCAATTCCCAATTGGGAGGCATAAGTAGCTTCCCCCATACTCCTTGCTCCTTTGGCTTGCAAGATCAAGCCTGAGTTCTATTTTGAAATGATTTTAAATGCAGTTGTGAACTACTGTTTGTGTTGAATTATGTTTTTTTAAAGGAAATGTGTATGTGAAAGAATGTTATGTGTGAGAGCCATTTCATTTCCACGGTTTAATTTCACCTTCTATTTTATCTTGGTTGGGGCTCGGGGGCCAATGATGAAGGAATGCTTATCCTTTCATTGGATATCTTGGTTGGGTGGAGAGCGTTGCCTTTCCCCTTCTTTTGTTGTGATAAAATTAGAAGAAAATGGAAGTTACATGTTGCTGTTTTTACACAAGAGAAATGTACAGTTTGACAATCCCTTGTGGAAACCCATTCCTTTGTAATCCTTTCCCACATGATGTGGATGAAATTGTAATAGTTATGTTATGGAGAAATGATGTTGTAATTGATTATAAAGTTATATATTTGAAATGTGAAAGACACTTGCATTTTGTTCTGTACATTGAGAAAGAAAGAGAATTATGTTATTGTTTTCCAACATTGAAATATGTAAGTTATATAATTGAAGTCAATAGAGGATTACAAATTCATCTCTCATTGCATTGTTGTTATTGTATTGGAACATCAAACTGTGATGAAATTGGAGTATCAAATTGTGATTGGAATCCTTGTTGTTTGGAAAATGGAAAAAGGATAAACACTTAAGTCTACCATGGATTGAATTCAATGTTTATTTGTATGGAAAAATGAGATAATTAAATCTCTTGTTGAAAGGAAGAAATGGAAATTAAATCCCTCAAGAAATTGACCTCTGACTTAAATTTAAAACTGGTAATAATTCATTTAAAATGCACAGTTCAGACCTGCACTTGATAATCCACTGGAAAATGATATAATCTACCATGATAAGACACCAAAGAACTCAATCTGACAAAGGAAACACTTAGGGAAACAATTAAAACATTGCAAAATTGAGCTCAATCTCTTCCTCAACTGTTTTCTATCTTTTGTTGAGCAATTCAATTTTGAATCAATTGAACAAATCAAATTCTCTAAAACACTTTAAACCCTCTCTAGATAAATTCTTCATGTATGTTGGCATGTTGACTGATGGAGGAGATCTAATTTAGTCAAATTGAAAAGTTGAAAATTGCCAGTTTGCCAATTAAAAGCCTGCAGATCTTTTTTGTAAAATTGACCCTTTAAAACTTATCAAAAAGTAAAATTTATGCTTCTTGTGCAAAGAGGGTATCGATAGATTTCCAAAAAGTCCTCGTTTTCTCAAAACCAAGCTTTCTACCTCAAGTTATGGCACTTTTAAGTTTTTGTGCCTTGGCGGGAAAATTTGGGAAAATTTGCCCTGGCGGGCCCGCAACCCAAAAATTTCCCATCTAATTGCCTTAGAAAACATTTTGAAAATTTTGACTTGGGAAAATTTTCATATTTTCCTCCACTGGCCCGCAGCCAATCAGAGGCTACCAAGTGTTCTCTAGGGGCTGAGGCAGAGGCACGGATTTTTCTTCACCCTTAAACCTTTTGAAAAATTTTGGAAAATTTTCACTTTTACCTCCGCCGGCCTGCTGCCAACCAGAGGGCGCCACGTGTCCCCTTGTGGCTATAGCGGGGGCACGCATTTCCTTTTGGAATTAAATTTTTTAAATTTTTTGGGAAAATTTCCCATTTTGACCCCACCAGCCTGCGGCTAATGAAAGTGTGCCACGTGGCACTTTGGGGGTGGTGGCGGGTAAGGCGGAAGACCCTTGACTTTTGTCTTTTTTTTTTTTTTTTTACCTTTTTTGGAAAATTATCAATTTTCTCCCATGACCCACTTCTTTACCTTCCTCTCAGACTCTATCCCTTAGTAGATGCATGGACCCATGAACTTCTTTCTCCCTTTTTCCCCTTCGTGGCGCAAAGTGCTAAATCCACCCGCCACCCCGCCCTTTCCTTCTCCCTTCTCCACTCGGTGCCAGGACTCAACACATGTCCCCTAGGGACCTGCGAGGGCATGGAGTGTTTTTTTCCTTTGAGCCATACATTGGGAAAATTTCCCAATGCTGCCCCACAACCCACCAACCCACCTTAGGTGCATTCCCCCTCCTCTTGCCACGTGTCCCTCTAAGGAAAATTTTCCTGAGAAACTCCGCCCACTCATAACTTGAGTTCTGTAAGGAGTTAGAAGGACTTATTTATATCACTGAAAAGGTGAGAAAATTTCCTATCCATTGGGAATGGTTTATAGAAATTTTGGGAGTGTTATGTAGGATAAAAATTTAGTTGAATCTCTAAACCTATTTAAGAGCAGGCATGGGGGTAAGATTACTCGTTGAACCTAACTAAAACATGTAACCCTAAAATTTGAAGCTTGAAAACTTGTTATAAGTTAATAAAGGAAACTTGTGTTTTGGTAAATAGGATTTGTTCCAAAACCTATTAGTGAAAACTGATATCTTGCAACTTAGTTGTAGACACTTCAAATAAATAAAAAATTATCCCATAATTTTCTAGCTAACCCTATGTTGTTTCTTTAGTCTCAAGTGACTGTTTAAAAGGGCACTACATATCCATGAAATCTGAATGACACATCAAATTAGACTTGTCATATAATGAATTCTTTGATATACATCATAGGTGTATTTGGAATATCCAAACACAAGGGTTTCATTCTCAGTATGGGAGCTTCAGATAACTGATCTGCCAATACATGTCCTTTCATATACTTCTGTTTAACGAACTCAATGTCAAATTCACTAAGGAGAAGGAGAAGGAGCCTAAACTTTGGATATTAACTTGGTTTTTTTGTTAAGGGGGTAATGGCAAAGTTTATAAAAATTAAATACTATTGTTATGCAGGATTTTTCAATCTGCGAATAGTTTAACTCATAGGCGATTAAGGTACGGCTAAGGTATTAAACCACACTTTCTTTTTGGCTAAGGTTGTATTGGGAAAGTAGTACACCAATACCAAAATGAGTGGCTAAAATATACAATAGGAGGGGTTGGCCTGGGGTAGGCGACATGAGAATAGGTGGGTTTACTAGATATTGTTTAAGAAATTCAAATTTCATCTGAAAATATGTCCCCCAGTTGAAGGTAACATATTTTTTTAGTAGATGCGTAAAAGTATGACACTTATCTGCAAGTTGTGAAATAAATTGGTGGATTGCCTGAATTTTTCCTTGTAGACTTTGTAGTTTTTTTAGATTCGTCAGTGGAGGCATCTTTGTAATAGTTGCAACCTTAGTGGGATCTACCTCTATCCCTCTCTATGAAGTAATGAAACCTAGGAGATTTCATGTTAATACACCGAAGATGCACTTTCTGGGATTCAAATGAGCCTTATAATCTCATATACATTGGAATATTTTTCTTAGCACTTCAGGGTGCTTACATCTAGTTTTAGATTTTGTTAAGATATTGTCAACATAATCTTCCATGATGTCATTCATCATGTTTTGGTGCCTCTCTAAACAACCACTTGAGACCCAAGAACAAACTAGGATTAGTTAGGAAAAATTATGGAATAATTTTTTTTTGTTTAAGAGTATCAATAATTAGGTCACAAGGCAACAATTAGCTCAACAAGATTTAAGATCAACTACAAGGAATGGATTATAGAAATACCTCTTGCATTTAATAACAACAAAACATAAGGTCAAACAAGGGATAAGATTAACCACATAGGTCAGGAGAGAAATTTCTCACTCACCCACTCTGTAACTGATTCATAGGGTTCAACTTGACTTTTCACACAATTAAGGCCATCAAAATTTTCCTCCCTAAGCCTGCGGACTACTCTTTGGGAAAATTTCTTCCCTAATGTCCGTCAGCTCATATCTTGCAAAATATAAGGACTTAAGAGGACTTATTTATATGGTTGGAAAGGTAAGAAATTTTCCTATCCAATGGGAATGATTCAGGAAATTTTTGATGGACTTAATTGTGTGAAAAATTAGGTTGAACCCTGTGAGTCAATTAGAGGGTGGGTTAGCGAGAAATTTCTATCCTGACCTATGTGGTTAATCTTATCCCTTGTTTGACCTTATGTTTTGTTGTTATTAAATGTAAGAGGTATTTCTATAATCCATTCCTTATATTTGATCTTAAATCTTGTTGAGCTAATTGTTGCCTTGTGACCTAATTATTGATACTCTTAAACAAAAAAAATTATTCCATAATTTTTCCTAACTAATCCTAGTTTGTTCTTGGGTCTCAAGTGGTTGTTTTGAGAGGGCACCGCACATGTCATGGAATATGACCATCATTACACATTGATATGTATCCCCGTTATTATTGAGTCTAAAAGGCATGACCTTAAAGAAAAATGTCCCCCAAGGGGTGATGAAAGAAGTCTTGTTTTGATCTTCCTCTACAATCCTGATTTGGTTTTATCCTGAAAATCCATCCATTAAGGATAACATTTCATAACCAGTAGTTGAGTTGACTATCATGTCGATGTTTGGTAGAGGAAATTAATCTTTGGGACACACTTTATTCATGTCATGGAATTCTATGCATATTCTAATACCAACCGAATTCTTTTGAATTGGAACTATATTTGATATCCAATTTGAATAGTCGATAGGCTTGATAAAATTTATTGCTAATAGATTTTCCAATTCTTCTGTAACAAGCAATGCAATCTTTGGATGCATCTTTCTTAACTTTTTCTTGATGTGTTTAGCATCTAGTTGTACAACAAGGTTTTGTATGACCAATTCTGGGTCCAAACAAGGTATATCTATGTATGACCACCCAAATACGTCTACATATTCTTGTAACAATGCCACAAAAACATTCGGTTCCTGTGCCAAGAATGAAGCTCCTAACTTAATCATTCTAGGCTCTTCTTCTTAACTAATATTAACATTAATTATTTCTTCAACAAGCATCTTAGATGCATCTTCAATCTGTGTAGGATCAGGGGGAAGATTAAGATCAACCTCTATAGGTGTCTCATCAAATTTGAATGGGTACACAACTTTTTCCATGATTTCTTTTATTTTTTGTCCACTAGTGCCTCAAAGAGGTTTTCACTATGGGACTTATGCTTGTTTTTACCACAAGGATTTTCAAAAGTAATCTTTCCCTTGCTCACAATATTTTTATACAAGTGACCACACATCTCTGTTTCTTCCCCAAAGTATGCGCAAGTGTCCAGTTTGATAGAGAAACATTTCTTGTGGTCCTCGTTTGGAATAGTATCCCTGAGTCCCATGAATTCTGAAAATTCCTAATCATTTTCAAAGAAATCAATTGGTATGTGAAATTATTGATCCCAATCTATGAGTTTGGGATATACTAGGGTAACTTGATAATTGGCTTGGGAATCAGATTTGGATAAGGTGGAGATAGCTAAATTTGGAAATAGGTTAGTGGAGGCAAGATCTTTGTATAGGCTACACTGGGAATCTACATCATTGTCTGAATGAGATGAGCTATCCTAACATTCAGAAGAGGTAGCATATATCTCAGAAGGTGGATCACCATGAGGCCTGATACCAAAGCCATTTTTTCTATTTAAAACGAGGAATAAGAATGGGTTCTAGCCTTCCTTGTGTTTTTATGTCATACCCAAATCTATTATAGCCCATGACATACATCATGTAGTGGCCTTTGACATATTGCGGAGCTTGATGGCATCTATCCTGAGTGCTCTCGAACTGAAAATATGGTTTACCATGTGTCCTAGGTGAAACTAATAGATCTAATATTAGCAAGGCTTATTGAAGAGTGAATTGTTCACTTGGGCCATACTTTATAGATGTGGCCTCTCATGATGTGAAGGGGTTAACCAACATAGGAAATTTATGATTGTAGGGAGTAAGTGTATCTGGTTCTATGTGTTATCTTATAGATTTTCTTTGTAATGGGATAACAATATCCGCTAAAGGACACTCATATGCTACATGATAAAAACGTTGCAGTGATCTATAATGTGTGAATGGTTCTAGATCACCTAAGATGGTGATCACCTATCCTCCATGGCACAATTTGATACACTAATGAAAGGTAGAGGGAATGGTCTACATGGCATGAATCCATGGGGGTCCCAAGAGCATGTTGTAAAGAAGATCCAAGTCAAGGACATGGAACATCATATCACGATATGTCAGCCCTACTTCCATCGTAATCACTATAGTTCTTGTTGATTCTCTCTCTTCATTGTCATAGGACATGATGGTAATAGTTTTAGTACCCAAATCTTCTTTTGAATGGCCTAGTTGCTTAACCAGCTTCAATGTGTAAATATTTAAGCCAAAACCTCCATCTACAAGAACTCTTTTGATTTTACTATGAGTAAAAATGACCTCTATGTATAAGGGTAAGTTTGAAAGGAATGATAGCCAGATTGTACCAAGACAAGAACATATATGCTAATCAAACACCATGATCAATAAGATGAAAGCAATTCGTCAGAATAGCTTTACATAAAACCTTTGCAAACAAATGAGTAGCAATATCATATATTATTATGGAACTCAATGCAATACATTGAGAATGGGCCTTGCTTAAATAGATAAAGAATAACAATCTAAGAACCAGTCAAGGTCATAGATCAAGCCATAAATCAAGGAAATAACTAGTCATCAAAGAACTAGTCAAGACCATAGATTTAGGAGAGAACTAGACATCAAGGATCTAGTCAATACCATAGATCAAGGAAAGAACTATACCTAACAACTAGATAATATCTCCTAATATCTAAATAAGATAAAAGAAATATCCACACACATAAGTGGGTGAGAATAAATACAATAAAGGTAAATAAAGTACCTAGAGGAACATGAGCTAAGGTAAATACCTACTCTAACACCCCCCCTCAAGTGAAGCTAGGGGCCAAAATAGATGTGGCATGTCCATAGTATGAGTCCCGACAACTAGGCCTGATGAGGTACTCATGTTCAATAACTAAGAAAAAAGGGACACAGCAAGGTACCCAAAACCAGTAACAACAAAGTAAAGAGAGTAAAGACCCACTCCAAGGTATCCCAAGAAGCTTGGCTCAAAAAAACTCATACAATGCTGAAGAAGTTTGGTGTGCAATTTGGTCTAAATCCAATGCTCGATCACAAAACTCAAAAACAACTGACACTGGGCTTCACCAAAATAGCTCCATACAAGGAGACTATCACTGTGTTGTCCACTCAAAATTTCCCTGCTTTTGAGAAGTTGAAAATTGAAAATTTTTAAGTTAAAAGCCTTCTCTGTTGTCCTGGTAATGTGAAAAGTCAAGAAATTGGAAAAATCTATGTTTTTGGGTCATTTTGTGTAAATTTTGGGCCTGTTAGACATTTTTGTCCCAAGTGTCCCAAGTTCATTCGGGCTCTCTGTTCCCCAATCGGCCGCTTTACCCGAAGTCTGTTTCTTTCAGGCCCGTCGGAACTTTTTGTCAAAAAGTGTCCCAAGTTCACCCAGACTCATTGTTCCCTTTTCGTCCGATTCGGCCGAATCACGTACTCCGCATACTTTCATCCCTCATGTCCCAGAAGCATTTGTGCTTACTTTTCCCACATCACCCGTATCAATCGAATCGCGCTTTCATGTCTCGCATGTCCCAAATGAACCAAATGCCATTCGAGTTATTTTTTCCCTCTCTTCACAAATATCTTACTTTCCAAATTGGTAGGTATGTATTTAATGTGCATTAATTGTCTTTCTCTCTCCCAAACGGCTATATAATGAGCTGTCCCTATGCATTTTGCACACTGCTTTCTTGCTATCCATTATTCATACCTTTGCGATCAAAATTTCTGCACGCATACTCATTTCCCTTGTAGTTTCGTCCTGAGTCCAGATTGCAACCTTGGCTCCTCAAATTGCTAACAACATGAAGATTAAATTCCAAGGCCAGGGGCAAGTCTCACAGCTTGAGCCTGTCGTTCCCGATATCGGGGATAGTGAGGTTCGCCACCTCAACTTTGGAAATTTTTGGGCAAGAATGAAAGATGTGAACCCTTCACCTATGGCACAGATGATTCATGACAGTGGTTTGGCATTCGCCAGTGGTTTCCCTATCTCGGTGCAATGCACAGATACGGTACTCTCCTGTGGTGCTCATTTTAACCTTGATTCGAGTGAGCTAACGAATTTACATGGGGAACTCATAGCTAAACTTGATGCTACCGCCATTGGCGCTGCCCTAATAATTCTAGAGATGGAAAATGATATAGTAATTTCTCAAAACTAGGCACAAGTCCTCTTCGATCAGGACAGTGAGAAATATAAGGCGCGGGTGGCAAAGTCCTAGCTTAAAAACCCTAAAAAGGGGGCGTCTCTTATATCCAAGGTTCTTTTCCGTGTAGATTTCAATGAGGAATTGTTATATTTTATAATCCTACTTGCTCAGGTCATGGGCTTACCCTCTACAAATGAGTTCCATTTCTAGATGTGCCCACTTATCAATATGGTGTGCGAAGGAACTCAAAATATCAATTGGGAAGAGATCATTAGTATGAACCTAGCAGAGCAACTATCTAATGTACAACAAACCAGGAAGTTCTATATGACTTCATACTTGATGTATACCCTGGTAGCATCAAGGAAATGGTTTGGATTCTCATACATTGATGCTCACAAGGGTGACCCCATATATGCCTACTACCCTCAGTTCACCTTGGAAACTAGAAATTGTAACTTCAGAAGGGTGAATGATGCCTTCACCATGTACATTTTCAGGCTTCTAGAGAGTGATACAACGAGGAGATTTTTTGATGAAGCTATGAATCTGATATCACACTACGGTGCCTACTTCATCCAATTTAGAAAATTTTCCTATATAAGGCTTGCTGGCTATGAGAGCACCCCTCTCAAACTCCCCATGTTCTACAATGATAAAATGGCCTTAATAGAAGTATACAGGCAATTGGACAAGTTACACAGAACCTGCAGGGATAAGAAAATTACTGGCTTGCACTTCCCCATCACTTTGGGAAATACACTTGCAAAACGGCTCTAGATGCACAAAACATAGAAAGAGCCCTAGCTCACATCACTGTCCATTTCTTCAGGCCAAGAACCTATTTTGACTTGAAAAATTTTATTGAACAGAACATCAAGATCACTTATCATCATAGCGTAGAAAAAGAAGATTATTGGGCTGACTGTGTTGATGATTTTGAAGCAAGAAGGAGGAATTATGGTAGATTTTCTCTTCAACTAATTCAAGAACTTAACCTGTACCAAGTTCTTGAAGGGCTCCAGGATGATAATTCTAACCTGTAATCATATGAGTATGCCAACGTGGTCAAACACACTCCCTTGGAGGATTTGGATTGGTTCAAAAAGGAGAAGGATGATCTAGTGGAAATCCTAGCTCCTGTCTTGGTAAGAACCAAAATCTGGTTTGACAGGAGAGTTTACGAAATCAGGAGGCACTCAGGTGAGTCCTCCAAAGACACCTCAACACCAAGAAAAGAGGCATTGTCACCTGATTCGAGAGAACCTATGTAGACCCCTCCTGCCTCGTCAACTCAAGGTCCCACAGTCTCCACTCCTTCCTCATCCACCCAGGTATACCAAAAGAAAGTTAGAGAAGTCAAGAAGGAGCCTGTGGAGGAAGATCCCCTAAGGAAGCATACGGAGTTTCCCTCAGGCCCAGAGAACATCATTGTTCTCAGTGAAAGTGAGGAGAGTGAAGTGCCAGTCTCTACAAGCACTCCAGAATCCCCCATGGATAAAGAAAAGGAGGTCCAAAGCACTGAGCTTCCGGGTGCTAGTGACTCCTCTGTACCAGAAGCCCCAAGTGCTCCACTCATATCCCAACTAGAGGCAACAACAGTGTAAACCTTGGGTTCCATGAGTTCTTTGTCTCTTGGTCCTCTTGCTCCACCTGCTTCTTCCTCCTCCTGTTTTGAATGGGTGTAGCCTCTTGTTGATAGTAGGAAGAGAAAGTCTTCCTCCCGAATCTCAGGACCCAATTTTGATGTTGTGGCAGCCTTATTAGGCACTACTGCTACTCACGCCAAAAAATCTAGAACTACCTCTAGGATAGTGTCTGATGCTTAGGGCCAACAATTCCTGGAGATAGCCAAGCCTAAGGTAGACAAGCCAGAGAAAGATTTGCAAGCATCCGACCTTGAGCTCTCAAGAATTCCTATAGCAGAGTCTAACCCTGAAGGTGAGATCCGCAATCTTCAAGAAACAGTCACTAGAGTCATTGGGAGGGTAGAGAAAGGACAACAAACCATAGAGCAGTTGGAGGAGTAGGCCCAGATTCTTTCAAGTTTCATCAAGTCGCTACTTTCCAAGGACAAAGGTTTAGATCCTACCCCACTGACTACTCTTCCACCACCTGTGATTCTCATCCAAGATGAGGTGCAGAGTATCAAAGATACACACAAGTATTCCATCTATGGAAGGGCTATAGAGGCCATGGTGGATGACATGCTCATTGCAGGATTGAATTTCATTGGAGAAGCCTTCAAACTCAATAAGAAGGTAAATAATTTGCAACAGAAGCTCTCCTCCACTATTGGTAATATAGATAAAGAACTCAAACTCTAGAGCAGCTACATAGTAGACCTTCGCCTTATGGGACAGGCTGATGAAAATATTTTGATGGCAAGCAAGGTCTTCGATGATGCAAAAGATAACTTGTCAAAGTCATGGGTATACAGCGTGGAATGGAAAATCAAGGTGCTAGAGGAGGCTTTGGGAGAGTTAAGAAATAGTTGGCAGAAGGGTGAGGCCTTCAAGACTCTAGTTGTATCTGCCTTCAAGGATATACATTGCCATCTCCATGATGAGACTTCTGGTGTGCCTCTCTCTTTACAAGAAATCAAAGCTCAATTCAGAGCTTTTGTCAAAGAGAATTTGTTCAAGGAGGAGTCTATTTCCAAAGAAAAGATAAAGGAGATCTGCTCTCTCCAGTCTGCTATTGAGGAGGTGAATAAAGATTATCATACTCATGTTGAATTCAACAAAGAAATGGAGAAGTGCCTTGGATTTTGGACTCAGTCCACTACCAACACATCAGTCCCATGAGGCAGAGACATAGCAGAGGCATTGAAAAGATTCAGACAGCGGATCCTAAAGTCAGTGGGCCCCTCTCAGTCATGATCACCTGTCTTCTTCTCCTGATTCTTCTCTTTTCTTCCTTTCTTCTCGGATTTAATGTAATTAGTTGGGGTAATTGCGATTAGCAGCCCTCTAACTAAACATTAGTTAAAAGAAGTAGTTACCAAGGATAACTAAATTGTAAACTATATAATGGCCTCTCCTCGCCATTTTTAGGTGTAGAACTTGGCTTATTTGTAGAAGTGTAAAGAAATCATATAGAAATCAATACAGAAGGATTTCCATTCTTTATCTATCCGATTCCTTTTTATTCATAAGCTATCCATTAAATATAATTAGATGATTTGTCTACATTATCCTAAGGAGCTTTGTCTTCGTGTAGATGTTATTCATAGAACTGTGTGTCTTTTCAGATTTCATCTTATTAATGTGGGTACAAATGATCTTATTTCAATTCACTGTATTCTTGCATGCATAAGGAATTATTTTGTCATCTATAATTCTGGGTGGTGCCTTTCTGCTTATTTTCACATTTTCATTCCTCTATCCTTTTGTAATTGGTGATCTATTTAGGAAACATTTTTATGATATCCAAGTTCCATAGTGAAACCAAACTTTGTACATGTGTAAAAAGGTTCATTTCTGAATAAGGGAGCCTCTCCCATTAAAGAGGAGGGACTTCTTATTCCCTAACTGTTGCTCTTCTTGAAGTTCCTTTTTGACAACCAACACACCGGAGTGATTTCAAAAGTGCAAAAAGAACACCAAACATAATTTGATCAAGTGCTGTAAATAGGTGTGCCATGATCCAAGAAAAATAACCAAAGCAACAAGGCATGGACAAAAATCTAGAGTGTCACGATCCAAGAAAAGCCAAGGTAACAAGGAAATTACACAAAACCCAAAGAAGCGAGATCAACACCACACCCTCCCATACTGTTGAATGGGTGGAGTGGCGCTACAAATTTGTATGAGTTGTCAAAACAACTACTCAAACACTGACAAACTAACACTGGACTTCACTAGAATAGCTCCCCCATAAGAGAGACTGTCAACATGCCAAAAGTGTCGAAAATACAGATACAAAATCTCTCAACAAACAAGAGAGATACACTACACCTGCTAAAGATAAATGCTCAAAAAAAGAAGCATCACAATGCAGAAGGTATAGAAAGTGGAGCAAGAGGATGAATGGTGGAGGAACCATGCTTGTAGAGTCCTCTCAATGAATGCCTATTTCACCTCCACGAGTGATTAGATATCCACCCCAAATCAACATGGATGGATGAAGAAGATGCCTGCATATGACTTGGTGCAAAATGCACAATGGGTGCATGCAAAAGAACATCAAAATGTGTGTCAAGTTGATCATGTCTGACAATTGAAATCTCACAACCAATTTCATGACGATAATTTCACTTCACATGTGGAATAGAGGAAATAATACCCTATGAATGTCTGCCAATGACTCCACTAGTGAGACCCATAGAACCGAGCATGCGAGAACTGAATGCACTGGTATGCTTCCCAAAAAAGCCATAAAACTGAGTAGAAGTAGGATACACAACATGTGGTAGTGTAATAGGCACAGATGTGGAAGATCATGTAGTAACAAGGCTCACAAGTTTAGAAGCATCAAAAGTAGGTTCAGGCTCAAAGACTGGCATATCAATGTCAGTCGATACAAGAGAAACAACTGCAAGTGGACAAAGAGCATGGATATGGTTGTGCACAATATGATGGTGATGTTGTAGGCTAGCAAGTTTGTTCTATAAGGAGTGTATTATTGTATCCTTATCGTAAATGAGTGATTTTAGAAGAGAATTTCACTTCTTGAGTGATCTATTTTCTTCCAAAAATTTTACAATATCCTCTTGAGGTCCACATACTTCAGAGAAAAGCATATCATTCTTAGAATCCATGATAGGTGCAAATTGCAATTCCCAAAAATTTAGGACGTTGGGCTTAGCCGAAATTGCATCCACAATTGAGCACTTTTGCAAAAAATGGCACTCAAAACGTACAACACTCCTCCAAACAAGCATAAAATTTTTTAAAAAAAACGACACTCAAAACTGATTTTAATGATTGTGTTACGTTTATGGGTCATTCTGTGTGATTTGCGGGTCTGTCGGACATTTTTGTCCCAAGTGTCCCAAGTTCATTTACTATTCGTCGATCAGTCATTTTACCTGAAGTCCATTTAATCAACATTTTTGTCCCAAATTTCCCAAGTTCACCCAGACTCGATGTTACCTTTCACCCGATTCGGCCGAATCATGCACTCCGTACGTAGTCCCTCATGTCCTGAAAAGCATTTGTGCATCTGAATGTCACCCGCATCGGCCGAATCGCGCTTTTGCGTCCCGTGTGTCCCAAATGAACCAAAGGCATCCGGGCTAATTTTTTTCTCACTCTTCCCAAATATCTTTCTTTTCAAGTTGGTAGATGTGTATTTAATGTGCATTTATTATCTTTCTCTCTCCTAAAATGGCTATTTAATAAACCGCCCTCCTACGCCTTTTTGCACACTGCTTTCTTGCTATCAATTGCTCATACCCTCGCAATCAAAATTTCTGTGCGCATACCCAATTCTTTTGCAATTCCATCAAGACTTCAAGACTGTGACTTTGTTTTTCAGCTGCTATCACATGAAGATTAAATTTCAAGGTCAGGAAAAATTTCACCGCTCGAGTCTGTCGTTCCTGATATCGGGGACAATGAAGTTCGCCACCTTGACTTTGGGGATTTCTGGCAAGAATGACAGACTCAAACCCCTCTCCTATGGCACAAATGATTCATGATAGTGGCTTGGCATTCACCGCTGGTTTCCCAATCTTAGTACAATGTGTAGATACAGTACTCACCTGCGGTGCTCATTTCAATCCTGACTCGAGTGAGCTAACGAATGTGCATGGGGAACTCATTTCCAAGCTCGATGTTGCCACCATTGGCACTTCCCTAAGGATTCCTGAGATGGAAAATTCTATAGTAATCTCTCAGAACCAGGCACAGGCCCTCTTCGACCAGGACAGTGAGAAATACAAGGCGCGGGTGGCAAAGTCTTGGCTTAAAAACCCTAAAAAGGGGGCATCCTGTCTATCCGAGGTTCTATTCCATGCCGATTTCAATGAGGAGCTGTCAGATTTTATAATCCTACTAGCTCGGGTCATGGGCTTACCCTCTACCAATGAGTTCCATTTCTGGATGTGCCCCCTTATCAACATGGTGTGTGAAGGAACTCAGAACATCAACTGGGTAGAAATCATCAGCATGAACTTAGCAGAGCAGCTGTCCAATGTACAACAAACCAAGAAGTTCTACATGACTTCATACCTGATGTATACCCTAGCAGCATCAAGGCAATGGTTTGGATTCACATACATTGATGCTCATAAGGGTGACCCTGTATATATCTACTGCCCTCAATTCACTCTGGACACTAGCAATCGCAACTTCAGGAGGGTGAATGATGCTTTCACCATGTACATTGTAAGGCTCCCAAGGAGATTTTCTGATGAAGCCATGAACCTAATTTCAAAGTACGGTGCCTACTTCATCCAGTTCAGGAAATTCTCCTATATAAGGCTTGCAGGCTATGAGAGCACCCCTCTTAAGCTCCCTATGTTCTACAATGATAAAATGGCCTTGATAGAGATATGCAGGCAATTGGACAAGTTACACAGAACCTGCAGGGATAAGAAAATTACTGGCCTGCACTTCCCCATATCTTTGGGAAACTACACCTGCAAGATGGCTCTAGATGCACAAAACATAGAAAGAGCCCTAGCTCCCATCACTGTCCATTTCTTCAGGCCAAGAACTTGTTTTGATTTGAAGAAATTTATTGAACAGAACATCAAAATCAATTACTATCATAGGGCAGACATAGAAGACTATTGGGCTGACTGTGTTGATGATTTTGAGGCAAGGAGAGTGGCATTATGGCAGGTTTTCTCTCCAACTAATTCAAGAGCTTAACTTGTATCAAGTTCCTGGAAGGGTTGCAGGATGATAATTCTGACCTGTTCTCATATGAAGTATGACACCTTGATCAAACACACTCCCTTGGAAGATTTGGATTGGTTCAAAAAAAAAAGGATGATCTGGCTGAAATCTTAGCCCTGTCCTAGTAAGAACCAAAATCTGGTTTGATAGGAGAGTCCGTGAACTCAGAAAGCATTCAGGAGAGTCCTCCTCCAAGGATACTTCAACACCAAGGAAGGAGGCATTGACACCTAGTTCGGAAGCACCTGTGCAGACTCCTCCTGCCTCATCAAGTAAAGGTCCTACATCCTCCACTCCTTCCTCATCCACTCAAATATATCAGAAGAAAATCAAGGAGGTCAAAAAGGATCCTGTTGAAGAAGATCCTATGATGAAGCATTCATAATTACCATCAGGTCCAGAGAACATTATTGTTCTCAGTGAAAGTGAAGAGAGTGGAGTGCCAGTTTCCATAAGTGCTCCAGAAGCCCCAATGGATAAAGAAAAGAAGTTCAAAGCACTGAGCTCCCAAGCACCATTGACTCCTCTGTACCAGCTTTGAGTGCTCCACTCATATCTCAACTAGAAGGAAATAGCAGTGCACACTTTGAGTGCCATGAGTTCCCTTTCTCTCGGCCCTCTTGCCCCACCTTCTTCTTCCTCCTCCTCTTTTGCATGGGTGTAGCCTTTTGTTGATAGTAGGAAGAGAAAGTCTTCCTCCCGAATCTCAGGACCCAATTTTGATGTTGTGGCAGCCTTATTAGGCACTACTCCTCCTACTCCTACCAAGAAGGCCAAGACTACCTCTAGAATAGTATCTGATGCTCAGGGCCAGCAATTCCTGGAGATAGCCAAGCCCAAAGTAGACAAGCCAGAGCATGATTTGCAAACATCTGATCTAGAGCTCTCAAGGATTCCCATGGGAGAGTCCACCCCTGAAGGTGAGATCCACAATCTTCAAGGAAATAGTCACTAAGGTCATTGGGAGGGTGGAGAAAGGGAAAAAAACCATAGAGTAGCTGGAAGAGCAGGCTCAGGTTCTTACAGGTTTCATCAAGTCACTGTTGTCCAAGGATAAAGTTTTAGATCCCACCCCACTGACTACTCTTCCACCACCTGTGATCCTCAGCCAAGATGAAGTCTAGAGTATCAAAGATATACACAGATATTCTATCTATGGAAGGGCTATGGAGGCCATGGTGGATGATATGCTCATTGCAGGGTTGAATTTCATTGATGAAGCTTTCAAACTCAATGAGAAGGTAAAAAATCTACAAAAGAAACTCTCCTCCACTATGGGAAATATAGATAAAGAACTCAAACTCTAGAGCAGTTGTATAGTAGACCTTTGCCTTATGGGACAGGCTGATGAGAATATTTTAATGGCAAGCAAAGTCTTCGATGATGCAAAAGATAACTTGTCAAAATCATGGGTATACATGTGGAATGGAAAATCAAGGTGCTAGAAGAAGCTTTGGGAGAACTGAAAAATAGCTGGCAGAAGGGTGAGGCCTTCAAGACTTTGGTGGTATCCACTTTCAAAGATATACATTTTCACCTCCATGATGAAACCTCTGGTGTACCCCTCTCCTTACAAGAAATCAAAGCTCAATTCAGAGATTTTGTCAAAGATAATTTGTTCAAGGAGGATTCCATTTCCAAGGAAAAGATGAAGGAGATCTGCTCTCTCCAGTCTGCTATTGAAGAAGCAAATAAATATTATCACACACACATTGAATTCGACAAAGAGATGGAGAAGTGCCCTAGATTTTGGACCCAGTCCACTGCCAACACATCGGTCCCATGTGGCAGAGACATAGCAGAGGCATTGAAAAGATTTAGATAGTGGATTCTAAAATCAGTGGGCCCCTCTCAATCATGAACACCTATCTTCTTCTCCTGTTTCTTCTCCTTTCTTCCTTTCTCATATTTATTATAATTAGTTGGGGTATTGCAATAAGAGGCCCTTTAACTAAACATTATTTAAAGAAGTAGTTACCAAGGGTAACTGATTTGTAAACTATATAATAGCCTCTCCTCGCCATTTTTGGGGGGGGAACTTGGCTTATTTCTGAAAGTGTAAGAAATAATACGGCAATCAATACAAAAGGATCTTCTTTCTTTGTTCATCTGATTCCTTTATTTCGCAGCTATCTGTTAAATATTATTAGATCATTTGTCTACCTTATACCAATAAGCTTTGTATTCTTGTGGATGTTATTTATGGAACTGTGTGTCCTTCTAATTTGCATCTCAGTAATTCAAATACAAATGGTCCAATTCTAATTCATTGTATCCAGGCACTCATAAAGAATTATTTTGTCATCTATAATTCTGGAGAATGCTTTTCTGCTTATTTCCGTGTCTTCCTTCCTCTATGCTTTTGTGATTGATAATCTATTTTTCACAACGCTTTCATGATATCCAAGTTCCATATCAAAGTAATGTGTTGTACATTTGTAAATAAGTCTTGCTTTAAATAAGGGAACCTCTCCCATCAAAGAGGAGGGACTTCTTGTCCCCTGACTGTTGCTCTCATTAGGATCTTCTTTTGACGACCAACAGTTTTTGGTGACTCCGTTGGGGTATCGTTTTCCAGTTCCATAACCATTTATCGATCATCCTTTGATCTGGCGACTCCATGTTTTACTCGTGGGAGAAGGGCCCTTGGTATTGAAGATTCTCAGTTCCAGCTTTTGGAACAGCAAGGTTTTCCTTTCCCTTCAACAAGAAGAAATAGAAGAGCTTGTTCAACAAGCACTCCTCCTGTCAAAAATAGAACTCCTATGGGTGGTATTCCTTCAGAGCAACTCAGTCCTAATCTCCAAGCTCTGATTCTTGTTGGTGTTTCAGTTCCCCTTCAAGCCATTTTTCCAAGAATGGTGGTACCATTGCCTTGGGGTCATCGTGTTGGGCCCCTTACCCTTCCTCAGCCTTTGCATGAGTTACCTAGAGGTAACCGGAAGAACTTTCCCAAATTTAGAGGTGATGGTAAGGTACATCCTGATGAGCATATCACAGCCTTCATAGTTGCATGTGGAGTTCTAGGAGTTGAACATGAAGACATCTCAGTGAGGATTTTTGTTGAGACTTTACAAGATAATGCGGCTGATTGGTTCTATCACCTTCCGGCCGGAGCTATCACTAGCTGGAACACAATGAGAGCTAGGTTTGAGAATCATTTCAAACCGGTGGAAGACGTGCATGCTTTGCTGGCCCAAATTTCTCAAATAAAGAAAGAATCACAAGAGCCCATGAGAGAATTTGTGGCCTGATTCAACAAGTTGATTAATAAAATTCCACCAGACACTCAACCTATAGATCAAATTCAAAAATGCTTCTTCCTGAATGCCCAATTGCCTGAAGTTAGTTATGCATTGAGAAGAGCTAATCTTGCAACATTGGCCAAGGATCAAACTCTTGCTGTTAGTGTCGAAGATGATTTAATCATGTCAGGAAATTTGAGGAGAGACCCTTCTAGATCCAAGTCTTCTTCTTCCTCCTCTTCCACTCCTAGGCCTAATACCGATCCATTAGTAAAAAAAATTGCAAATGATCTCATTGCCATTAAGAAACAATTGGCCCAGCACGCCCCTTATGCAGATGTTCCAAGGAGGAATTTTCAGCCCAGAAATCATTTTCCTACTTCTCAGACAAGATTAGCACTTGAAGGACCACCTATTAAAGTTCCTGTTAATGTGACCTGGAAAGTTGAAGAGCCGGAGGATGAAGAGGTTAGTGAATACTGTGAAGAATTTGTTGAAGAGGTCGGTAAAGAAGCAGAGGAACTTGAAGGATCTCGAGTTAATTTCTTCACTACTGAAGGTGTTGACGAAGAAGATGATTATGAAAAGGTAGTAGCAGACATGAATAGTGAATCATATGCTGTCATGACTTAGGAGCAGACAAACAAAGGGAGAAAGTGATGTAGCCTACCAAAAAATCTAAGGAACATCCAACGACTATCCTTGTAATTTCAAAAAGAGGATCTCCTATCCCTGTTACGTCCACATCAAAGGTGAGTCCTATCAATTCCACTACTAAAGTTACTTCTTTTTCAACTCCTAAAACTGATAAACCTAAGGTCCCAAGCGAGGATAGCTCGTCCACTTCTGGGTCTTTCGATATCATTGATCACCTGAAAAAGACCAAGGTTCAAATCTCAGAGGCTGAATATTATCAAACCCATCCCAAGGCTTTTGCTAAAATGATTCACTTTGTCAATTCCCATTCCAAAACTACCTCTAAAGGCCTTTTACCCACTCCATCTTCTACCAAAACCCAATCTGGTAGCCGTTGTCACCTCACCCAATGACAAGATCAAACCATTTTATGTGACGCTTCTTATAGTAGGCCATAGACTCAGCAACTGCATCATAGACTCAGGGGCATCGGATAATGTAATGCCTGCCAAAGTAGCCCATGCCTTAGGCCTAACTCTCACATGCACTTATGGGTCTTGTTATTCCATGGAGAGCAAGGAAGTGCCCCTAGTTGGAAGAATTAAAGATGCACAAGTAGCTTTTGCTACCTTGCCTAAGAAGAAGGTTTTAGCTACTATCCTAGTAGCAGACATTCCTCCTTCATATGGAATGCTGCTAAGTAGGAACTTTTGTAAAGATGTGGGTGGAGAAATTCAAATGGATTGGTCACATGCCCTCATACCTGTTAATGGGAAAATGAAGAAGTTGTTGCCTGAGAAGCAATCTGAGTATATTGTACAAAAAAAAGATGATCCCAAAGCACAAATACTTTATGAAGATATGGGGCATGACAACTATATGATTATGTCTCCAGAGGAAATCCAACTCCCCAAAAGATCATCTAAGGATCCTAATGGTGTTTGGATATTAGAGTTTGATGGAAGTTGTTCCTCAGCTGGTTCTGGAGCTGGTGTAATATTGGTGTCTCCCAGGGGAAAAGTCTGTCCTTTCTCATTCAAGTTACAATTTGAAAATACTAATAATATAGCAGAGTATGAGGCTCTCATTCTTGGGCTTCATGTGGCAAAAGAAAAGGGTGTGAAGAATCTTCTAGCTCGGGGAGATGTAGAGCTGATTGTCAAGCAAGTTAGAAACCTTTTCCAGGTAAAGAACAGAAGATTGAAACATTATAGGAATCAGGTTTGGGACTCTATTGAATTTCCTGACTCCTTCTCCATCAAAGCAGTGCCTAGGGAGGAGAACACCAGGGCTGATTCACTAGCAGTCTCAGGGTCATTGTTGATACCTCATCCTGACTTCTCTCAAGATAAGTTTACCATTGAGATGATCCATAGGCCCAGTGTACCTGATAATGCAAGTAACTGGCAAGTTTTCAATGATGATCAGCATTTTCTTTCTTTCTTAGAACTCAGGGATAACTTTGAACAATTGTACTTTGAAGGAAGTGACAATTTGCCTTGTGAAAGTGTGCCCACCCATAAAGGAGATGTCAATGAGGAAGAGATGGATCAAGATGGATGTATAAAACTCAAAGGGAATAATATTCCAAAGGGACTGGTGAATTTAGAAGAGTTTTTTGACAAACATGACAGGTATGTGAAGTTTAAAGCTTCTACTGGACCTCAACAATCAGCTGAATATGATAAAATTAATATTGGGAGTTCCACTGACCCTAAACTCATGAACATTGGAAAATGTTGCACACTAGAAGAAAAGAGGAAGGTAATTAATATTTTAAGGAAGTATAAGGATTTTCTTGCTTATTCCTATGAAGATTTAAAAGCTTTTCAACCAAAGGAGATGCAACATTTTATCCCTCTCAAACCTGGGATTAAGCCTTTCAGACAGAAACAAAGGCAATACAATCCTAAGATAGCTGACACCATCTTTCAGGAAATACAAAAGTTATTAAAGGCCAAAATCATTTTTCCTATCCACCATTCAACATGGATTGCCAATATTGTTCCTGTTAGAAAGAAAAATGGTGAGATTCGTATCTGTGTTGACTTCAGGAATCTGAATCAAGCTTCTTTAAAGGACAACTATCCTTTTCCCATGATGGATCAAGTCTTACAAGCCGTAACAGGATCTGAAATGTTGTCTATGCTTGATGGCTTCTCAAGATATAATCAGGTAGAGGTTAATACCACAAATCAACACAAGATGGCCTTCACTACCCCTTGGGGTACCTTGCCTACAAAAGGATGCCTTTTGGGCTCATTAATGCCGGTGCCACTTTTCAAAGAGCTATGGACTTGGCCTTTGGAAGTTTGAAAGGGAAGTGTATTGTCATACCTTGATGACTTGACTGTATTTTCCAAAACAAGGGCAGATCATTTTCAGCATCTAGAAATAGTTCTTTTGAAGTGTAGAGAACATGGGATCTCTTTAAATCCTAAGAAATCTATATTTTTTGTCATAGAGGGAAAATTATTGGGGCATGTTGTTTCCAAAGATGGTATAAAAATTGATCCTGAGTGAGTTCAAGCTATCCAGCAAATTCCCCTTCCAACCAACAAGAAGGGAGTGCACTCTTTCTTTGGTAAGATTAACTTTTTGAGAAGATTCATCCCTGATTTCGCAGAGCTAACTTTGAATATCTCCCAAATGATGAAGGGAAAATAGACATTTGGTTGGTCTCCTGAAGGGAAAGAATCCTTTGAAGGTATTAAAAGGGCTATTGCTAAAACTCTTATTTTAGCATGTCTAGATTTTGGCAAAGATTTTATTATCTATTGCTATGCCACGGATAACACCCTGGTTGCTGTTTTGACTCAAGAAGATTCTAATGATCATGAGCTCCCAATTGCATTTATGAGCTACATTCTAGAAAATCATGAGTTATAATACACCATAATGGAGAAACATGCTTTCACAATGGTTAAAGCTGTCAAACTGTTTCATTTTTACATTCTTAACTCTCACTCCACAGTATTTGTACCAGATACAACTATTAAGTCCATTCTCACACAACAGGAGTTTGGATCCAAGAGAGGGAACTGGGTGGCCAAGGTCCAAGAATATGACATTGACATCAGACCAACCAAGCTCGTCCATGGAAAAGGCCTGTGTGAACTCATTGCTGAGGGAACTAGACATGAGTTACTAGAGGATAAAGTTGATCTTCCTACCATTCTGTTTCTTGGCTCAATTGATGAATGGTATACCGATATCACACACTTTCTCACATATGGAGAATGTCCCTCTCATTTGACTGCCAAAGAGAGGAGAGTTGTTAAGCTAAGATCAGCCCAATATGTGTTGTGGGAGAATTCCTTGTTTAAGCGCGGGTTGGATGGAAGGTTTCTAAAATGTGTGGATAAGGAACAATAGAGGAAGCTACTTTCAGCTTTTCATAACCAAGCATGTGGAGGGCACTACTCATCAATTGTCACTACTCATAAGATTCTTCGTGCAGGATATTACTGGCCTACCTTGTTCAGAGATGCATCAAAGTGGATTGATAAATGTGAAGCTTGTCAGACCTTCGTGGGTAGACCCAAGTTGGCCTCTTTGCCCCTTAAACCAGTTGTGATCGAAGAGCCTTTTCAACAATGGGGTTTAGATTTCATTGGAACACTTAATCCCTCTTCTAGTGCCCACCCACGTATTAACTGCCACGGATTACTTTACTAAGTGGGTAGAAGCCATTCCAGTAAAGAGTACTACTTCAGAAGTAGTATGTAGTTTTATCAAAGAGAACATCTTGGTGAGGTTTGGTGTGCCAAACAAGATAGTGAAAGATAATGCTTCAAATTTTTCTTCAACTAAGATGATGGATTTTTGTTATGGATATGGCATCTCCCTGGCTCACTCCTCAGATTATTATCCTCAGGGGAATGGACAAGCAGAATCAATAAACAAAAATCTGGTGGCTATAATAAGGAAATTATTTAATGAATCCCAAAGGAACTGGCACAAGAAACTCTATGATGCTCTTTGGGTAGATAGGATCACACCTAAGAGAGCCATTGGGATGTCTCCTTTTTAGGTAGTATATGGAGTGGAAGCTCAATTGCCAGTAACAGTGGAGCTACCAGCCTTGCATCTAATGAAGGCCATTGAAGACACCAGTTTCAATGATTCTTTGGATAAAAGGATCATGTACCTTTACCAATTGAATGAGGACAGGTTAAAAGTTGCTGATAGAATATCTGCTCACCAATAGAAAGTAAAGGCCTTATTTGATAAAAAAGCTAGATCCAGGGATTTCAAAGTTGGAGACATTGTTTTGTTGTGGGATAAAAGGCATGAACCTCATGGCAGCCATGGTAAGTTTGATTCTCTTTGGCTCAGACCTTTCAAGATCAGGCACTTTATTGGTGAGAATTATTTTTACCTTGATTATATCCAGATGGTTCTTCTCTCCCACTTCCTTATAGTGGGCAGTACCTGAAATTGTTTAAGTCTTAGGTGATCAGGAAGTCCTTTGTATATTCTGTATAGCATTTTGTCTTTCCCCTTACTTTTCCTTGTTTTTGTGTGTTGTCTTTTGTATTTATCTACTTCTGACTCCATAGCCCAATGGATAAGGTACTAGTCTGCTTCCCCTAGATTTTCTGAATTTTTGCCTTGTCTCATTCTTTTGGAATTGAGCCAAGTCATCCCCAGGAGGAGCCAGCTGTTGTCCTCTCAAAATTCCCCCTCTTTTGAGAAGTTTAGAATTGAAAATTTCTAAGTTAAACACCTTTTCTGTTGTTTTGGTAAGGGGATAAGTTAAAAAGTTTGAAAAAATCTACGTTTATGGGTCATTCTGTGTGATTTGCGGGTCTGTCAGACATTTTTGTCCCAAGTGTCCCAAGTTCATTCGGGCTCCCTGTTCGCCGATCGGCCGTTTTACCCGAAGTCCATTTCTTTCGGGCCCGTCAGACATTTTTGTCCCAAATGTCCCAAGTTCACCCAGACTCGATGTTCACCTTTCACCCGATTCGGTCGAATCACGCACTCCGCGTACTTTTGTCCCTCATGTCCCGAAAGCATTTGTGCATCTTTTTCCCACGTGTCGCCCGCATCGGCGAAATCATGCTTTCGCATGTCCCGCGTGTCCCAAATGAACCAAAGGCCATCTGGGCTAATTTTTCCTACTCTTCCCAAATATCTTACTTTTCAAGTTGGTAGATGTGTATTTAATGTGCATTTATTGTCTTTCTCTCTCCTAAATGGCTATATAATGAACTACCCCATACACATATTTACACACTACTTTCTTGCTATCTATTGCTCATACCCTCGCTATCAAAATTTCTGTGCGTATACCCGATTCCTTCTGCAATTTCATCAAGAGTTCAAGACTGTGACCTTGTTTTCAAATTTCTATCAACATGAAGATTAAATTTCAAGGTCAGGAGCAAGTTTCACCACTCGAGTCTGCCGTTCCCGATATCGGGGACAGTGAAGTTCGCCACCTTGACTTTGGAGATTTCTGGACTAGGATGACAGACTCGAACCCCTCTCCTATGGCACAAATGATTCATGATAGTGGCTTGGCATTTGCCGTTGGTTTCCTAATCTCAGTACAATGTGTAGATATAGTACTCTCCTGCGGTGCTCATTTCAATCCCGACTCGAGTGAGCTAACGAATGTGCATGGGGAACTCATTGCCAAGCTCGATGCTGCCACCATTGGCACTGCCCTAAGGATTCCTGAGATGGAAAATTCTATAGTAATCTCTCAGAACCAGGCACAGGCCCTCTTCGATCAGGACAGTGAGAAATACAAGGCACGGGTGGCAAAGTCTTGGCTTAAAAACCCTAAAAAGGGGGCGTCCCGTCTATCCAAGGTTCTGTTTCGTGCCGATTTCAATGAGGAGCTGTCAGATTTTATAATCCTACTAGCTCGGGTCATGGGCTTACCCTCTACCAATGAGTTCCATTTCTGGATGTGCCCCCTTATCAACATGGTGTGTGAAGGAACTCAAAACATCAACTGGGCAGAAATCATCAGCATGAACTTAGCAGAGCAGCTGTCCAATGTACAACAAACCAAGAAGTTCTACATGACTTCATACCTGATGTATACCCTAGCAGCATCAAGGCAATGGTTTGGATTCACATACATTGATGCTCATAAGGGTGACCCTGTATATGCCTACTGCCCTCAATTCACCCTGGACACTAGCAATCGCAACTTCAGGAGGGTGAATGATGCTTTCACCATGTACATTGTAAGGCTTCTGGAGAGAGACATGAAAAGGAGATTTTCTGATGAAGCCATGAACCTAATATCGCACTACGGTGCCTGCTTCATCCAGTTTAGAAAATTCTCCTATATCAGGCTTGCAGGCTATGAGAGCACCCCTCTTAAGCTCCCTATGTTCTGCAATGATAAAATGGCCTTGATCAAGATATGTAGGCAACTGGACAAGTTTCATAGAACCTGCAGGGATAAGAAAATTACTGGCCTACACTTCCCCATATCTTTGGGAAACTACACCTACAAGATGGCTCTAGATGCACAAAACATAGAAAGAGCCCTAGCTCCCATCACTGTCCATTTCTTCAGGCCAAGAACTTGTTTTGATTTGAAGAAATTTATTGAACAGAACATCAAAATCAATTACTATCATAGGGCAGACACAGAAGACTATTGGGCTGACTGTGTTGATGATTTTGAGGCAAGGAGGTGGCATTATGGTAGGTTTTCTCTCCAACTAATTCAAGAGCTTAACTTGTATCAAGTTCCGGAAGGGTTGTAGGATGATAATTCTGACCTATTTTCATATGAATATGACACCTTGATCAAACACACTCCCTTGGAAGATTTGGATTGGTTCAAGAAAGAAAAGGATGATCTGGCTGAAATCTTAGCCCCTGTCCTAGTAAGAACCAAAATCTGGTTTGATAGGAGAGTCCGTGAACTTAGAAGGCATTCAGGAGAGTCCTCCTCCAAGGATACTTCAACACCAAGGAAGGAGGCATTGACACCTAGTTCGGAAGCACCTGTGCAGACTCCTCCTGCCTCATCAACTAAAGGTCCTACATCCTCCACTCCTTCCTCATCCACTCAAGTATATCAGAAGAAAATCAAGGAGGTCAAAAAGGAGCCTGTTGAAGAAGATCCTATGATGAAGCATTCAGAATTTCCATCAGGTCCAGAGAACATTATTGTTCTCAGTGAAAGTGAAGAGAGTGGAGTGTCAGCCTCCATAAGTGCTCCAGAAGCCCCAATGGATAAAGACAAAGAAGTCCAAAGCACTGAGCTTCCAAGCGCCATTGACTCCTCTGTACCAGAAGCCCCGAGCGCTCCACTCATATCTCAACTAGAGGCAACAGCAGTGCACACTTTGAGTGCCATGAGTTCCCTTTCTCTCGGCCCTCTTGCCCCACCTTCTTCTTCCTCCTCCTCTTTTGCATGGGTGCAGCCTTTTGTTGATAGTAGGAAGAGAAAGTCTTCCTCCCGAATCTCAGGACCCAATTTTGATGTTGTGGCGGCCTTATTAGGCACTACTCCTCCTACTCCCACCAAGAAGGCCAGGACTACCTCTAGAATAGTATCTGATGCTCAGGGCCAGCAATTCCTGGAGATAGCCAAGCCCAAAGTAGACAAGCCAGAGCATGATTTGCAAGCATCTGATCTCAAGCTCTCAAGGATCCCTATGGGAGAGTCCACCCCTGAAGGAGAGATTCACAATCTTCAGGAAACAGTCACCAGGGTCATTGGGAGAGTTGAAAAAGGGCAACAAACTATAGAGCAGCTGGAAGAGCAGGCTCAGGTTCTTGCAGGTTTCATCAAGTCACTGTTGTCCAAGGATAAAGTTTTAGACCCCACCCCACTGACTACTCTTCCACCACCTGTAATCCTCAGCCAAGATGAAGTCCAGAGTATCAAAGATATACATAGATATTCTATCTATGGAAGGGCTATGGAGGCCATGGTGGATGATATGCTCATTGCAGGGTTGAATTTCATTGATGAAGCTTTCAAACTCAATGAGAAGGTAAAAAATCTACAACAGAAACTCTCCTCCACTATGGGAAATATAGATAAAGAACTCAAACTCTGGAGCAGTTGTATAGTAGACCTTCGCCTTATGGGACAGGCTGATGAGAATATTTTAATGGCAAGAAAAGTCTTCGATGATGCAAAAGATAACTTGTCAAAATCATGGGTATACAGTGTGGAATGGAAAATCAAGGTGCTAGAAGAAGCTTTGGGAGAACTGAAAAATAGCTGGCAGAAGGGTGAGGCCTTCAAGACTTTGGTGGTATCCGCTTTCAAAGATATACATTGCCACCTCCATGATGAGACCTCTGGTGTACCCCTCTCCTTGCAAGAAATCAAAGCTCAATTCAGAGCTTTTGTCAAAGATAATTTGTTCAAGGAGGATTCCATTTCCAAGGAAAAGATGAAGGAGATCTGCTCTCTCCAGTCTGCTATTGAAGAAGCAAATAAAGATTATCATACACATGTCGAATTCGACAAAGAGATGGAGAAGTGCCTCGGATTTTGGACCCAGTCCACTGCCAATACATCGGTACCACGTGGCAGAGACATAGCAGAGGCATTGAAAATATTTAGACAGCGGATCCTAAAATCAGTGGGCCCCTCTCAATCATGAACACCTATCTTCTTCTCCTTTCCTTTTCTCCTTTCTTCCTTTCCTTCTCTCGGATGTATTGTAATTAGTTGAGGTTTTGCGTTAAGTAGCCCTTTAACTAAACATTATTTAAAGAAGTAGTTACCAAGGGTAACTGATTTGTAAACTATATAATAGCCTCTCCTCGCCATTTTTGAGGGGGGAACTTGGCTTATTTCTGAAAGTGTAAGAAATAATATGGCAATCAATACAAAAGGATCTTCTTTCTTTGTTCATCTGATTCCTTTATTTCGCAGCTATCTGTTAACTATTATTAGATCATTTGTCTACTTATACCAAGAAGCTTTGTATTCTTGTAAATGTTATTTATGGAACTGTGTGTCCTTCTAAATTGCATCTCAGTAATTCAAATACAAATGGTCCAATTCTAATTCATTGTATCTGGCACGTCATAAGGAATTATTTTGTCATCTATAATTCTGGAGAATGCTTTTCTGCTCATTTCCACGTCTTCATTCTTCTATGCTTTTGTGATTGATAATCTATTTCATTTCACAACGCTTTCATGATATCCAAGTTCCACATATCAAAGTAATGCATTGTACATTTGTAAATAAGTTTTTCTTTTAAATAAGGGAACCTCTCCCATCAAAGAGGAGGGACTTCTTGTCCCCTGACTGTTGCTCTCATTAGGATCTTCTTAATCAAACATCATGATCAATAAGATGGAAGTCAATTTATCTAGAATAACTTTACATAAAACCTTTGTCAAAAAAATGAACAACAATATCATATATTATTATGGAACTCCATGGAATACAATGAGAATGGGCCTTGCTTATATAGGCAAGGAATAACAATATAAGAACAAGTCAAGGTCATAGATCAAGCCATAAATCATGGAAAGAACTAGTCATCAAAGAACTAGTTAATTCCATAGATTTATGAGAGAACTAGACATCAAGGATCTAGTCAATACCATAGATCAAGGAAAGAACTAGTCAATACCATAGATCAAGGAAAGAACTATACCTAACAACTAGATAATATCTCTTAATATCTAAATAAGATAAAAAGAAATATCCACACACATAAGTGGGTGAGGATAAATACAATAATGTACCTAGGTGAACATGAGCTAAGGTAAATACCTACTCTAACAGATAGAACTCTAGAGAAAGATGGTTCTTGCTCCTAAACTACCTTCCACAATATACTCTAATGTAACAAAAAATTATAATCCTAATCTAACTTTCCAAGGTACCAGGGAGAGAGAGCACATGAAAATAAGGCCTACACTAAAGCAATCATACACCAGAAAAGGAGGGAATGAGGATAGCCTTCCAATGTGTGAAAAATAGAATCAAAATGCATGCTATAAGAGATGATTACAGTTCTCCACAATCTAGCAAAATGCATTCACAACAACATTTCATACACACAAAATGATAATGAATCCTTGAAAGAGCATAAAATAGACACAATATATATGAAATGATATTGAAAGGGAAAAAGGAATGCAAATAAACACAGCAGGGGAAGATACATCCAAAAACTTGCATCTATTACTTCATTGATATGCACAATTCAATCTATTAAAAAATAAGGGCCTGGATCACCATGCAAGGAGTCCACCACAAGGGCCTATAGCACATTGGATTAAATTTTTTTTTTTGACAGATTTTTATTACTCAATACTAACTCCCTTTATAATGATCCCAACACTCTTATTTATAGAATTCTGAGAGGAGAGAGAAATAGGGGGAAAAGAAAATCACTAAAATCTCATGCTCTTTCAACCAACTTGAAAAAGGTGCATTTTCTAAATGGAGTTGAAATAATGTTGTGTTACTTGTAAAAGGCCCCCTACTGTACTTGTAAGTAGTGAAAAATGTCAGCCCATGCTTCATTGAGGTACGCTCAACCACCACTAAAATCATTAGGTTTTGAACTGGGCACGTTCCTTCTAGAAAACCATTGATACCTCATCAAATTTACATATTTATTGACTCTTATATGCATTAACCTATAGAACCAAAATTCCAATGGTACCAATTTTGTGCATTTTTCGTTGAAGAAATACAAATGTTATGGCCTTCTGACTCGTGTGAGTAACTATTAAAATGGGTCTGCCAAGCATTTTTGTCTTTTAACAGGAATGAGAATTCTCAATTTATCAGAACTAGATATTTTTTCTATAACTTCTTCGAAGTTACTACACTAGTGCATAATAAATGGAATTATTTATGGGTTCAAGTTGAGGATGAATATGCTCATTCCAGAAATTTTTTTCATGAAGGAACAAGGGAAATGACTCACCAATATGGCCATCACTTGAAGAATCGATATTTGAAGGTTTGCATTGGGTTTTACTTTGCATTGCAGAGGTCATTCATGGTATTTCATTCTCCATATGTGAAAGATGGATGTCCTAGAAAAAAACCTCCAATTCACCTAGTAAGCCCATGTCGTGATTGATCCCTTAGGTTGGCTAAAAAACCATTTTCACACTCGTGTCCCATGCGAACTTGGAAATCCGAGACGTATAAAAAATTTATTATTGTCCGACTTCCTGGCAAACCATGTAGAAAGATTTTGACATGATCACCAGGATCACCTTTTCTTTTGTATTTTTCAAATTTAGGATATTGAAGTGTTTTAGGAAATTTGTACTGTGAACATATCTTTATCAAAGGGGTAGGGACATAGCCCGCATATCTATATTCTAGCTTTCCTACATGGACTCTCTTGTAGAGGGAAAAATATTTTTCATTTATTGCAACTCCTTTGGATGAGTTGATCTTTTGTCAGGGGATAGTGGTCCCACTTTAGCATCCCAATGTCCCATCATGCATATAGGTCATGTGAAATTCACTTGATTTATTCCTTCGAGTTTGGCCTTATTGTATTCCTTCTCAACTGGAAATAACCTGTGTTGCCTAGTTTTGACTAAGTTTTAACCTGATTTGTCATTTGAATGATTCCTCTTAGCCTTTAAGGCCCATCATATTGGTATCATAAAACCTAGGAGGAGGTCTTCTTTGGTTCCATGTTCAATTTTCAGACTTTAATTTGAAGCTCCTTAAAATAGGCCCGCAACCTCATCTTTTCAAGATTTTTGTAATTTTTTCAACGCCTTGGATCTTTTTGGACAAGGGAGTTAGAGAAAAGAGGAAGCATACCCTACATCGAAAGGATTCCCTTCCATTTCAAATGAGGGAAGTCATTTGGATAAGTTCCAAATTTACCTTGGTTGATGAATTTTAATAACTCTATCATTCACACTCTTTGGTAGATTTAGCTTTTGAATTGGAGGATATCTTGCGAGTACTTGGTCTGATTATAATATGGAGCTAACCAAAGTGAACTAGATCTTAGCTTGATGTGAGAATTTAGATGAATCTAAATCCTCTCCTCTATGGTCAACTAATGGTTCATGTCTTTTCCCTCTGAAAAAATTCAGGTTCTAAGTTATTCTTTTGGTTCCATGTTTACCCTAAAAGGATTTCCCTTCTAATATCTATTTTTCTATCTAGTTTAGACACCATTTTCTGTGATTCTTGGCATCACTTTTGTCTATGTCATCACTATTTTTTTGTTAAGTGTATCTAACTTACCTAATTCTCCTAATTTCTATTTGTCAACTGATGTAATTTTTCCTCTCAATGTCTTCAAAGTGTCATCCTATTTCTACAACCAATCTATACACCCCATTAATTATAATAGGAACAATCATCTTAAATCAACCCTTCATGAAACGCCATTCAATGGTTCAAATTGTTTATAGGAACATTTTCCATGCTTCTAAGTTATCCTTAGTTACCAAAAAAAAGATTAAAAATGGAATAGTGACAATACCCTATCACTACCTAGGTCACCTTTAAATATAAACAAGACCTAAGCACTAAAGTTGTATTGGCAAGCGATCTCTCCATAAGATATACTATGACTAGGTCTAGATGTCAAACAAAATCTAAGTTTTTTATAATGGAAGTTGCAAACGCGAATAGTGTAACAACACTACCTCAACACGTTAACCAAGGTTTTGGAAAAACTGAGGTATTAGTATCAAGCATGATGCTATCATGATAGGCAAACAATTTAATATCAACACTCTCAAAAATTCCTTAAGTGATGTTCCAAGTAAAACTAAGTACAAGTATAATAAGAAGTTTTGAATCAATCTTGCAAGAAACGTAATGATACAATATGGAAACTTATACCAAGTTCTCATAAATCAAAACAAGATGTAAGTTTCATAATTATATGGTGGTAGAATTTTCCAGAATAACAACTCAAATGGGAAATAATGATGAAACTAAACCTAACTATGAATATGATCTTGAAATCAACAATCAAGTGACTATCAAGATACGTAAGAATGTACCCACACACTTTAGATGTTTAAGGGAACTCTAGTAAAGTAAACATGGATGAGCATAAATAGATTTAAAAAAGTGGTGAACAAATCTATGATAACACTCATGAGATCGATGCCTTCTCTTGTCCCAAATCTCAACAATAATCTTGCAAAGGTATAGATCAAATGGGGTGGAAACATAAATAAGCATTCACTATTCCCTAGAGTCTTCACCTCGTCTTAAGGTGAGAAAGAAACTAATCTCAGTAATACATCGTAATATCTATCATGATGAGTGCACACTTAGCTGATTAAACTTAAGTGGATATTTTACTTGTTCAAAAAATAAGTTTTGACTTCAAGTAAGTTTTCACTTCTTGAGAGATTTTTCAAGACATGATGCTTTTGGACTAGCAAAGTGGGCTCCAAGAAGATATGGCTTTCCTAGGTAGTTACTCAACTAGGTGTCACAATTTTATCTATTGTGAGCTTGATTTGCCAAGGTTTCCCAAGGAGTATCTCAGATTTACTTTACCCGCTTTCTAATATGATGAGAAACTAGTGCATTCATTGTATTCTCACTAGGGTCGCGATATGGATAACTTTGACTTTAACTTACAATGTAAAACTAGTCGAAAGTGGGTGTGAAGAGAACTTCCTATTTCATCCACAAGGTTACTCAAAAGCAGTGGACTACTTTAGGGTTCCTAGAACCACCCCATTGTTGTAGCTTAAGGAATTATGCCAAAGGGGTTACGTTCTAGTTAAGTGGATAGGGACGTACCCTTTTCATAAAACCTACAAATACAAGTGTGATGAGTGTGGTGTGTTTTTTTATCTTTTTAGACTTAGTGTGGTTTTGTGTAGTACACCATTTGACGACCTGTATAAAACATGTTAGTATTGTTTTAGCCTCTGATTCTTCAACATGTGATTTTGTTCCTACACCAAGATTAGTAATTTTCCAATAATATCCTATAAACAGGATAAGACATTGCTTTTGATTTCCTAGATGGGGTGTCCAAAAGATGCAAGGAAAGAGCATACACAACAAGTATATCCTACTCAAACATAGGCAAGAAATGGAAAATACTTAAGTAATTTACAAAAAATGAGTTCCTTTTTTAGCCAACTTTGAAAGTTAATATCATTTATGAAGCTTCAAAATTAAATGTGTTTGGAAAGTAAAAGAGAAGGCTTTTTGAAATATTTTTGGTTCCCAAGATCACCTAGAAGGTGTGAGGGAAGAGCATATGTGCTTCAAAGACCCTTAAAAACCAAAAATGTAAACACTTAACTAAGTTAGGCTAAAAACAGTATCAAAAGAACTTTCAAACCACTATTAGAAACCTGAAAATTGAAAAACCAAGAAATTTTGACTCTACAACTCTACAAAAAAACTTTTCAATTTTTAACAGTGACACCTGCGGGCAATAGAATTGCTAATGTGTACACCCCTTTCGATGTGATACACGCTCTAAATGATGAGATACGTGTGTCTATAAAATATAGACATTCATGTGACACGCTTTACACCTACTTGGTAGAATGACATGTGTGTGGGTTTTAGAGATACGCTTCCCATTAAAGGAAGGTATGCATGACCAGGTAAAATGTGATTTGTCAACATAGTATTAGAATAACACCTACATGTCTCGATAGGTACGTACCATGTGCAAGTTGACAAGTACATGTGGATCAGGATGAGTACACGCCACATTGTAAAATGATATGAAAATAAAAATGTAGGTAGACAGGGTGCACGATCATAAGACAATGATTACCCACCTAGATGACATCTTGACGTATGTTCATGGTTCAGGACACCTACGCGCACCCCTGTAAAACCACAAAAAACCATAGAAATAAAAATTTCAAAAAAATCAAATATGTTATTTTTCCACCATTAAAACCTATTTCTATATTGAACCCATTAAATAATCATGCAAAAGGGAGATTAAGCCCACCTAAAGTTAGAAATATGTTAGAAAATAAGTTATTTAACCCTAAAAATCATGAAAATGGTTAGATATGGAAAATAAAAGCTCAAAAACTAATTCTAAAGGACTATGGGGTAAGTGCCACCGAGTGTGCCAAATGTGAACAAGGAAAAGTTGCAAAAGCTATGAAAATGGGGTAAGAACACTTAAGAAACCCAAAATATTTTTAAAAAAAAATTAATGGACATTCATGATAATAAATAAGTAAGGATTTGTTAAATTTCATGCATTAATCTTGAAGTAAAAATATCAAACCTAACATATCTAGTTATCCTCTATTCTTGAAATCTTTGTAAATGAACCTAATAAAGATTCTAACCAATCAGTTTGTGATTATGAGAATGGGAGCTCACCATTTATGGCTATAAAGCCATATGGTTCTTCCCATTTACTCAAATATTTAATGTGTAATGGAATAACAAAGAAAACAACTCAATAAACAAATAAAAAGAAGCTCTAAATCCTAAACAAAATACTATGGTTTATTTTAAAAAGGAGAAAGTGTTCTTAGAAAAGTGGGGGGGTTCTAGTTCTATTTATAGGTTTCTAATATCAAAAATGGAAGAATTTTTGTGCATGTGGGACAAATTAATAATCCAAAAAGAACTTTTTAGTTTATATTTAACTAGGCTTAGATGAAGTTAAACATCCCCTAGGATAGTCAACCTAGGTTTAGGCTAATTAATCCTTATTAGTGAGGAATTAGGAGTCTAAGAGAGTTGTGAGAGGACTACTCAATCCAATGAAATGGATTTATAACCTCAGAAGCTAGTATAATTGGTTTAGAAGGAGGTTAGAAGAGGTTTTATTTGATAAGAGGATATATTAGCCTGATTAATTGGTTACAAGATGAATACGACCAAAAGGATGTCGTAAAAGGAGAGTTAGATATGCCTAATTGATGAGGTGTCATCAATTTTTTAGGAATATAGTAGTTAGTGAAATATTAAGAATAATATTTTTTTGATTAAACTACAGGTGTCTAAAACAACATTCACAATTGACCCAAGTAGGTCGGCCTATCTAAAAACCTCATTACATGCGCCAAAAATGACTCAAAACCCCATTGGTACTAAGTTAGAAATTCCCTTACATAAAAACCATACATAATCATGACCCATAATACATTACACATAATTAAATTATCATTTAACATTCATAAATGGTAACAATATCTCAAACAATCAAATTATTTCATTTAATAGGCTCAATGGTCTTTGTATTCCTCAAAACTATTGTTTCCTACACCCTTCAGCACCCTATAAAATTCATTATACCATAAAATAACTTATAATCAACCAAAACATGCCATGTGATCAAATTATGGGATTTTCAAAACCTTTATAACACTTCTAATCAAGTTAGAAACTTTAAATCAACCACCTACTCAGACCACAAACACTTTTGTCTTTAATAAATCAACCTGTCAAAAATGTTGTTTCAAAATGTTAGCTCATAAAAACATCTATATGAACATAAAAGACATAAAAATTTATTCATTGGATGAAAAATTCATCCCTTTTCACATTCTAGGTGATAGAAAGCATCATCTAATCCATATCATGCTTCAAACAACTCAAAACTTTCAGCAAAACACATCATGTCTTGCACTGCAAAAAAAATTCCTTTCCAAATAATGACCTGAAAACCATATAAAAAAACCTAATCATGATAAAAAAAATCATATCAATGGAAATATATATTAATCCTCTTTCCAACACATTTTTAATTATCTCAAATCTCCACTTGTAACTCTAGATATACCCATTTTACTCAACACTACTTTTTAAGGCCTGAAAACTACCCTTTGAATAATCAACCTGAATGAAGCTCAACTGACCATGTACCTACATTAACATGTACTAATAAATTCATGGACATAAATATCATCTCACGTACATTCCATAACATCAATTTATCTCATACCTCATTTGTACAACCTTGTCCTAAAACACTCTTCTTCAGAAACTACCTTATTTGAGTGAGTCCCACTAATGACCATGACCTCTACCATACATTTATGGAAATATAATAGATTCCTATATGTCATACAATCATAAATTTTTATTAATTAATAAAAACTGTCTCACCATACCTCTTCTTCTATAAACTACTCCTAACTAGGGTTTAACTAGGGGGTTTAGACCACTTTATATTCTTAACATTCATTCATAAAAACATGACGATGAAATGACATAATTATTTTTTTGAAACCTTCTATAATGACCATATAAACATCCTTGAAACCTAAAAGGTCCCATGAAAAGCACACACTTCAGGGTGAGCATCAGAAGTTCCAACTCAAGCTGAAATTTCACTAGATTTTGACCCTATCTCACAAAACCTGACATAACATGTAAATTAAGTCTCATAGAAACCTGAAATATTTCCAAAGCACCATGAAACATCCTAAAAACATATCCAATCATCATAATTTCTTCACCATACCTAAAAATATCTATCCTATCTCATTTGTATAGCTTCACCTTAAGGTTTTACATTGTAGAAGCTAGGGTCAACTAAAATAACACTGTAACAAATCATAAAAGCACTCAAAATAACCTAAACATACCTTATAATACTTTACATACCTTAATGTAAACATCAATGAGCTCATATAGCTCCAAGGCTCAATCTCATACCTCCTAGCATTCATACATGCTCCAAATGAGCACCTGTAACATAATGAATCACTTGTATCTGCATCATGCCACTGTTGTGAAAGCCCAATAAATATCTAAACCTGATATCCATCATTTCAAAATTCTTCTCAAACAACCAATAATATCATACCATCATGAATCATCAACTAGGCACCTGAATGGGCTTGCAAGAGCAAACGATCCTCATTGTATCATCAAGTACACATCTGACTCATCATTTCAACACCAACTAAAACATCATCTAACCCTAATCCATCATTTAATTTTTCATTATTGTATTTTTGCATCAATGACAACACCTATAGGACTACATGCCAACAATCTCCCCCTTTGTCATTGATGGAAAATTACCTGAACGTCTCCCTGTTTTTACATTATTGACAAAGAAATACATATAACAACTTATTATCCACCTACCTTAGCTTTATAGCATCATGTTTTGGTTATAAAAAAAAACCAAAGATCTCAAACAAGCTCAAGAACCTTGAAAAATCACTCAAACGTTATTTTTTCCTCGATTTCAAGCATGCAATCACCATGTTTCCCCAAGGTAAAACATCTACAAAATCTAAACATCATCAATAAAGAATGAATAATGTAATGAAATTACTTGTATAATTCAGATTATGAGTAGTAACAAAACACAAAATAACACAATATTTTAGAATAATGATCTCAATATGCAATTAGAATAGCTTCACCACTTCGAAGGGGTAACCTCCAAACCATAAAAGAAGACTCAAATGCTCCAATGATCATGGACTACTACCTACGTTCCCCTATATATACTATTAATATGTTATGGCCATCACCAAAGCCGACCTACTAAGCATGAGAAAGTATAAACGATATAATAAAATGATATGGTAAGCCATAAGTAGGCTACTCATATCCTAATACAAGAAGTAGGTTAAGGGCGTAACATGCCCTTCCCCTTCAAAGCAACATTGTACCCAATGTTGAGAAGCTCTGGGTACTACTACAAGAATGTAATATCTTCCCATGTTGCATCTTCATTTTCCATATTCTTCCGCTTGATCAAGTACTCAGTAATAACACCTATCCTTAATCTTTTAGTGTGTGTTTGAAGGATGCATTCAGGTTTCAAGATGAATCTCCCCTCCTCATCGAGCTCAGGTAACACTTTTTGGGCTGATACTCTCTGTCCAAGTAATTCTTCAGGAAAGAAACATGAAAAGACTAGATGTATTCTGGTTGACTATGGAAGTTATAATTTGTATGCTACGGTCTGAATCTTCTGCAATACTTGATAGGGCCATAATACTTTGGTGAAATTTTGTTATCCTTTTGTTGTTGTTTCAAAGAAATTTTCTTATATGGTTGTAACCACACAAAAAACCAATCACCGAATTTAAAATTTCTTTCCATGTGATGTTGATCAATCTGTTACTTCATTCAGTTTTGTGCCATGGCGAAGTTCTCCTTGAGACTAGAGAGGACCTCTTGTTGATATTGAATGTGTTCTTCTATTGATCTAACCCGTGGTTGTCCTTGCAATGATGATGTGATGGATGATGGATGGTATCTATAGAGTTCCAAAAAATGAGAAATTTTAGATGAAGTATGGAAGGAAGTGTTATACCACCATTATGCAAGTGGCAACCATTGAACCCATCTTTTTTATTTATCTGACGTGAAGCAATGGAGATATCCCTCTAAACACTTATTTAAAACTTTTGTTTGCCCATCAGACTAGGATGATAAGAAGAGCTATGAGCTAACTAAGTACCCAAACATGAGAATAAATCAGTCCAAAAATTACTAGTAAATATAAGGTCTTGATCACTTACTATAATCTTTGGTGTCCCATGTGTTGGTCCGAAAATCTGTCACTTGGGCAGATCTATGGATAAACGAGCCAATAGTGTGCAGAGCAAAGCCCCTCTTTGAGTCAGCAAAGCGAAACTGGTTTATTGCTATTCTACCAACAGGAATCTATGCAAGTCTCACATATTCTGCCTTCGGGGGTTTGGGATCTCATCCCAGTAGGTTTATTTTCGGCTGTGAAAAGAAAGGAATGAAAGAGAGGAGGTAGAAAGAACAGGTCCGAAGGGAGAAAAGAAATGAATTCCAAAGCAGAAAGGTCAGAAGATTTATGTTTTTGGGTTGGTAGTAAACAGAGCCAAACCTACTTGCATAAATAAACAAAGCAATACTGATGAGAAAATGACAGAAAAGTAGATCTGAATCTAACAGAATAAACACGTGCAGATCTAACATAAGAAAGTTCTGACACATAACACAGGTATTCAGCACAAAGTCTCAATATTTCTATTACTGTTTTCTTCTGTTACAAGAAAGCTCAAAGTCTTTCTCTCCTCACTTCTATTTTCATCTAAAAAATGTTCACCCACGAATACAGCAAGTATTCCAATATATATAGAAGAGGAGAAGGAAAGAAGGCAAAAGGGAGCCAACAACTATTTACAAAGATATTTACAAAATATCTAAAAGTCATGTTGACTTTTTACAACTTGATGGGTGACATCATCCCATGATGCAACATGGATGATGTCATCATTTGTGCCAACATACTTTAGACATTCTGAGCTCTTCTGAGAAGTCACTGCGGTGGATGATTTGGGGCCACCGGGTTACTACCTTCTTATTTTTTAGGTATACTTCGTTCATTAGCTGCATACATTGGTCTTCATTGTCTTCCCAAGCCTTGATGCACTCTGCTTGGCTAACGGCCACAAAGTGCCGGTGGTGAGGGATGCCGAGTATGATCTCAAAATGATGGGCAGTGAGGTTGATGACTACCTCGCCCTTACTGTTTTCAACACATCTTGTGCCTTTGTTGTAACACTGGGCAACCACCATCATAAATTCATTGTTGACGGCACTGACGGGGATTCCTCCGGTGAAGTGCAGGGCACTGCCTATTAATTTGTCCATCCATCGACTCCTTGTAACTTTCTGAGTTCTGGCCCAGAATTCCTCCATGTCGATATGCCCCAATTCTGAGTCTCTGACATCCATGCTGCATTCGGCCTGTGATTCGGGCATTCTGACCCTTTGATATTTATACTTCATCTCTTCCTCAGTAAGCTTAGCCTTTCCTTTTGATTTGGTGGGTCTCTTGCTGGATGTAGACATATGTTCTTTCGAACTCAGTTGCTGATCTGCATGAAGAAGAAGCGAGACCCAATTCGAAAAGGTTGAATTAGCCATTTGATCTTCCATTGGAATGTTAGCAGAAGAAAGAGTTAGAGATTTTCAGGCCCAGGGCGCAGGAAAATTGCAGCTTATAGGGCTAAAATAGGTAAGGCGCATAGGAAGAGGATGTTGCAAAGGTTAAACTGGCGCCAAAGGCGCATGGCGCATGCATAGTGTAGAGTGCATTTTAGTAAAGGGCGCATGGGAATTGCGTGTTGCATGGAGATAGGATGTGCCAAAGGCGCATGGGCTTTTCATGTTACATTGTGATTTGGTGCGCCCTTTGGCGCATGGGAAAAGTGTGTAATAGGAACTTTTCGTGTGCCAAAGGAAATATGGTGCGGCGCACGGAGGGTTTGCACAACACAAATGTTACCGTAAGGAGGGATGCGCCTGTGCTTTTATGACTTTATACTTGGCGCATATAGAACTTGTGTTGCATAGATGCCGGGGTGCGCCATTGGCGCATGGGAAGGTGATGCAGTAGGGAAGGATTGTGCGCCAAAGGGGCATAAGTGTAGCACCTGCAACATGTGAAAGAGGCATGCCTTGAGGGCGCAGAAGTTCATGATGTGGCAGGAAAAATGGGTGTGCCATTGGTGCGGGTTATGGTCATGTTGCAGGGGGGACATATGCGCCATGTGGGCGCAACTGTTTATAGTGTAACAAGACACGCTGGTGCGCCCAAGGGAAAAACAGTGTTTTCATATGGTTCAACCCCTCTTCCTTTCTTTCATTTCAAATATTGGTTCGAGAGATATAATGGTTCAAGCCAAAGGGGGTTTCAGACCAAGTTTTTCAGGATAACATCCTCTTCCAGCAGATCTGGAAGGAGGAAAACAAGGAAAGAAAGCATGGGGGGGAGAGCTAGCTCAAAAGATGCATCTCAAAAACCAATCAGCAAGCAAAAAACCAGATCAACAAATCACATGGATGAGATAGGAGCACTTACCCGAATAAATAGTGAAAATCTTGAGCACGGGTCCACAACGCGTTGAAAACGACGAGGCAGAGGCTGACAGGCTCAGAGGATAAACAACACGTGATATGCATCTGATGATAATGACATTTGGGCACGCAAACCATATGTATATATAGGTGAGCTGGTCATTAATGTGCCACCCACTTTTTGAAAGGCGCATGAGAGTGGCTGTCGACACGGGAAGGCATGCGCCCTTTGGCGCACCAAAGCGCCTGTCAACAAGAAATCAAGCGCGCTTTTGGCGCACCAAAAGTGATGTCGACACGGGATTATGTGCATCCTTTGGTGCACCAAAAAGGGGTGCAACAAACGTTGTTAAAACACAGGCACATGTGCCTTGGCACACGCAGGGAAGGCTCAACAAGCTTTGGTGCACCAAAAGGTGTGTTGACACTGAAAATCATGCACCAAAGGTTTTAAAGGGGGCGCACCAAAAGTTGGTGTTACATAGCAATATCATGCACCCAACCAAAAAGGGCTCAAAAGACAAGTTCGAAAAACCAGATTTCCCGGGAAGGGATTTTACAACGTTTCAAATGCAAGGGATCCCTAACGAGGGATCGGAACAAAATTTCGGTATGGTTATCGGTAAAATTGCCCTTATCAATTTTACGGGATAATAGCTGGCTCTTTCTGGGGACTATCCCTGAGCAAACTCGGGGGTAGAGAATCCCAGTTCTCATGTGCCTATCCATTGGGTAACAGAGTCAAAAACAAGGGCGACCGAAGGGGGAGCAAAAGAAACACACAACAAACCGAAAGCAAACACACGACGAAAGTAAACACACAACATGAAGCAAACTATACAAAGAAGAGAGCAAGCTCTACTTCCTAAAGATCTTCAGATGTTGCCCGCTATAAGGAAGCGGGAGTTTGGTTCCATCCAGATATGAGAGATAGAAGCTATTCTCTCCGTTGAGCTGCTTGATCTTGAAGGGCCCTCTCCACAGGGAATCAAACTTTCCGTGCATGCCCTTTGGTTCTCTTCGCTTGTCCCACAAAAGGATGAGATTTCCCACTTGAAAATCCCTTTGCTTGGCTTTCTTATCAAAAATCCTCTTAACTTGATTCTGATGTTCAGTGATCCTATCGACCACCCTCACTCTCTTTTCTTCAAGTTCTACCAAATACATGATTCTCTTTTCAAGAGAACTTTGGAAAGTTTCATCTTCAATAGCTTGTGTCAAGCGCAGAGCAGGAAGTTTCACAGAAATGGGAAGCTCGGCATCAGTGTCATATAATACTTGAAAAGGTGACATGCCAAGAGATCTCTTTGGAGTAATACGATCATCCCACAAAGCGTCGTACAAAGACTTGTGCCACATTCGCTGATTCTCATCTACTAACTTCCATATGATGGTTACCAAGTTCTTATTACTAGATTCCGCTTGACCATTTCCCTAAGGGTAATAGTCTGAGGTGTGAGCCAAAGTTATCCCATATTCATAGCAAAAACTAATAACTTCTCATGAGGAGAAGTTAGAAGCATTATCAGCAACGATTTTGTTTGGAACGCCAAACCTGACAATGATATTTTCTTTAATGAAATTGCAAACCACCTCAGAAGTGGCATGCTTGACAGGTATGGCTTCCACCCACTTGGTGAAGTAATCCATTGCTGTAAGGACATAACTATGTCCAACACTCGATTGAGGATTGAGTGCGCCAATAAAATCAATTCCCCATTTCCTGAATGGTTCATTGATAATGACCGGCCTTAGGGGAAAGGCAGCCAACTTGGGCTTGCTGACGAATTGCTGGCAGGGTTCACACTTCACCACCCAGATGGCTATAACTTGAAAGAGCGTCGGCCAATAGTACCTAGCTCGAATGATCTTGTGTGCAGTCACGAAGGAAGAGAAATGCCCTCCACAGGCTGAATTGTGAAAACTTTCCAGTAGTTTTACTTGCTAGGGTTTGTCAACACATCGCAAAAAGATGCCATCTATCCCACGTTTATATAAACCATCATCCCAGATGACATATTTAGCCGTTCTGAGCTTTATAGTGCGCTTCTCCTTTGCAGTTAGGTGCATTGGGCATTCGCCGTAGGTAAGGAAGAAAGCGATGTCGGAGTACCATTCATCACTAGTTGCAACAAATAGAACCAGAGGCAGAGAATCAGGCCCTTCCTGTCGGTCTTGTGTTTCATCGGTGTAGTCACCCCTGTCATCAGGGTTTTCTGAATCTTTGTTTTCAGCCATTAGCTGACACAGGCCCTTGCCTCTCACTAGCTTGGTTGGTTTAATATCCAGGTCATACTCCTGGACCTTTGTGATCCAATTTCCTCGCAAGCTTCCCTAACTCCTGCTGAGTTAGAATTGATTTCACCGCCGTGTCTGGGACCAACACCACCATATGCGAGTTTAGAATGTAATACCTGAAATTCTTCACTGCTTTGACAACGGCGAAGGCATGCTTTTCCAGTTGATTCATTTTTAGTTTGTGAGGCTTGAGGGGAGAAACTCATGAACGTGATCGAGGATTCAACCTCTTCCGAGTTCTTTTGCATCAAGATTGCAGACACAATATGCTCAGATGCGTAACTGTACATGATGAAGTCCTTGGAGAAATCGGGGCATACCAGGACTAGTGCATGAGTAACAGAAGCTTTTATTTCTTCAAATGACCTTTTTACCTCTTCACTCCATCTGAAAGTTGGTGACCCCTTCATCATGTTCAATATGTGACGGGTCTTTTCGGCAAAGTCAGGAACAAAACACCTGAGGAAGTTCACCTTTCTAAAGAAAGAATGAACACCAGTCTTGCTTGTAGGAAGAGTAAGGCTTTGAATAGCCTTAACTCTTTCGGCATCTATCCTTGTTCCTTCTTTGCTAACCACATGGCCTAGCAACTTCCCTTCTGTGACTCCAAAAACAGACTTCTTTGGGTTTAGGGAAATCCCATGTTCTCGGCACCTGGCCAACACTTGCTCTAAATGATCACAATGATCATTTCGTTGTTTAGAGAACATGGTCAAGTCATCTAGGTAAACCACGATGACTTTCCCCATCATACCTTTGAATGCGAAATCCATGGCCCATTGAAAAGTGGCGCCAGCATTAGTTAGGCCAAAAGGCATCCTGCTGTAGGCAAATGTACCCCAGGGAGTAGTGAATGCTGTTTTAAACTGATCTTCAGGTGAGACTTCAATCTGATTGTAACCTGAAAAAACCGTCAAGCATGGACAGCATCTCTGATCTAATTACTGCTTGCAGAACTTGATCCATTATCGGAAGAGGATAGTTTTCTTTCAGTGAAGCTTGATTCAAATTTCGAAAGTCTACGCATATGCGTATCTCACCGTTTTTTCTTGTGCACTGGCACAATATTTGTTACCCAAGTACTGTGATGGATAGGAAAGATGATCCTTGCATCCAACATCTTCTGAATTTTGGCCTGGATGGTACCCGAGATCTTAGGATTATAGTGCCTCTGCTTCTAGCGGAAGGCTTTGACATCTTCTTTCAATGGGATATCATGCTGAACGTCCTTTGGCTTGAAGGACTTTAGATCGGCATAGGACCATGCCAATACGTCCATATATTTTTTCACCAACTTGACAAATTTTCACTTTTCCTCAGGCGTGCAACATTTGCCAATGTTCACAAATTGCGGGCGCTCTATCGAACCTATATTGACCGGTTCGGTTTCCGGGGATGAGTCAGGGTCATCCCACTTTTTCTTTTTTACAAAACGGTCCATGCCTGTCGAACAACCGCTCCAGAGAAACCAGGCCTTTTGGAATTTTATTTCCTTTGAGTTGACATATGCCGTTGTTCCCTTCAGATTCATCGCCTTGATTGGTGATTGATTCATGGCAAGTGGAAGTAGACCCTTCAAAGTACAATTCTTTAAAATTTTCTACCTTTTCCAGAAAAGCAATGAGTTGATTATCATCGTTGAACACCTGCCAATGCTGAGAATTGTCTGGCATGCTCGGGCGGAAAACCACCTCAATGGTGTACCTGTTTGTCTTCAAACCTGGGTGTGGGAGCATGAGGGACGCTGAAACGGCCAATGAATCGGCCATGTCATTTTGAGTCCTTGGAATGGATTCTATTGAAAAAGCATCAAACTCTTCCATGTTGTCCCATACCGCATTACGGTAATGCCTGAGCCTTTCATTCTTCACTTGGTAAATCCTTTTGACCTGATTTACAACTAGCTCTGCATCACCTTGTACTTTTAGATTTTTAATTCCTTTTTCCCTTGCGGCTTGCATACCGAGTAACAGAGATTCATACTCAGCAGTATTGTTTGTGTTGAAAAACTACAATTTGAAAGAGAGAGGAATCACCTCCTCTTCGGGAGATATCAGCACGGCCCCAGTGCCACATCCACTAGTTGCACAGCTGCCATCGAATTGCAAGGTCCAGATCTCATTAAGATCCTTTTCTTGAACGAGAACACCCATTTTATCTGGCTCGGTAGACAAGAAGTAGTTCCCCATCCCTGATGATTCAAAAAGGATTTGAGCTTTGGGGTCCTCAGAACTAGTAACCAAGTATTTCTTTTGTGATTCCGGCTCCAAATTCTGCATTACGCCTTTGACTGGAATTCTAGCTTTAGACCAGTGCATATGAATTTCTCCACCAACTTCGCTGCAAAAAATTCTTCCCAGCAATATTCCATAGGCTGCCGGAATGTCAGCAACAAGGACTGTCATTTTTACTCTTTTATCTGGGAAAGCCGCAAATGCAAATTGCGCGTCTTTGATTTGGCCAACCAATGGAACCTGCTTGGTTTCCAATGAATAACATTGGCCGAAAGGCTTGGTAAGAGTGAGGCCCAAAGCATGGGTGACTTTTTCCGGCATGACATTATCAGAAGCCCCGAAATCAATTATGCAGTTACTCAGCTTGTGTCTGTTGATTAGGAGGGAGAGATAGAAAGGTTCTATCTTGCCTGATGCCTATGTTGAAAGAAACATTTATGTGGGATTCAGGGGGGAGTGGAAAGGATTCCTTTTGGGGGAACATGTTTAGATACAACAGCTTGACTCTGAATATACTTAGTCAATCTTACAAGCTGTTTGGGGTTTGACTGAAGGTACTCAACTTCAGACATTTGGATCTTGGTCTTTTTCGCATGATCTATGATATCAAATGCGGCCAAGGGTTGCGTTGGTAAAGGAATGAGTCCCTCACCTCGCGATGATGGAATAGGATTACTAGCCTTGGTAGGAATGTGAGAGGATTGATTTGGAGGAGAGATAGGGGGAAAAGGTTTCCTTGTAAAAGATTTTCCAAGGAGTTGAGCAGGAAGAGGATTACCTCTTTTAGTAATGATCGGAGGCGTGTTTGACACGGCCCTTTTCCTGCTGGACATGGGCAGAAACTTCCACCTCTTTTCCTTGCGAGTGGGTAAAAACATCATATGATTGTCTGCTTGCATATCCCTGGGTACCCTCTTCTTCATCAGATTCTTCCTCATCAAATTCCATATACCCGATAGTAGAGTCGCCAGTCGGTTCACCGACATCTTGATCATCTTTGCCTTGAGACGAAGGTTCTTCATAATACTTCTCTTCTTCTTCGATTTCAGCCAGAGTGTTGACCAGAGGAGCCTCAAGCGCCAACCGTGGAGCAGTTGTAGGTAGGCGCGGCCTTTGTGAAACATTGTTGGGAATGAAATTCCTCCGCGGAATATCCCGGTACGAGGAACTGGGGGAGGCCTGGGCCAACTGCTTCTTCAATGCAAGCAAGTCATTTGCCATCTTTTGAAAGGCTGGATCAGACGAAGTAGTGGGCGAAGGGCCCAAAGATTTAGGCTTTGCTGATTCCTTTTTTAATTCGCCAGATATTATCAGATTATCCTCTATCTAAATGGCAGTGGTTTGGGTGAGAATCAAGGGTGGGCAACTTGTTCCTAAAGGAGCAAGAAACTAACTTTCGAGCTCATAGTGTTTACGAAGAAACACTTTTGATTTTCCGGCATCGAAAGCATGGCAACAGGGACACAGTTGATTAGTGCATTGAACCGGGCGATAAAATCACGCATGGTCTCATTTTCCTCCTTCTTCAGGTGAGTGATCTGTGATAATAATGCAAACGCATCCTCTGAAGGCTTGTATCTGTCTTCAAAAGCACCCCGTAAGGTGGCCCAACTGGTAATAGACCCGGCCGACAAATGCTGAAACCATTCAGCTGCAGGCCCTTGTAGGGTTTCCAGAAAAAGGTGAACCGACACATCTTCATGAGTCACATCCAAAATACTGCATGACATGATGAATGTGGAGATGTGGGAATCCGTGCTTTGATTTCCGCTCCCGTCAAATTTAGGAAAATTCTTTCGATTTCCGTGAGGGAGCGCGTGAACTGGATGTGGTAAGGCCAAAGGACCCATGGCGTTTCCCCATGGTACCGCCATCTGAAAAGCCGGAAAGAGAACACAAGCTGGAAGTGTGGTTCCGCTAAGTAACAAGGCACTACAAAGGGATGCGGATGCCCCTTGTGAAAGACTTTTTCTTTGTGAAGGTGAGACGCTCCTGGATGACCAGCTAGCCAAGCTTAGCACTGAAAAACGTGCCGGTGTTACGCTGAAATTGTGTCTTTTAAGCAGATCGAAAGTAGGATCAGCTTCTCCACGGGCTCTCCTGCTGCACGTAAAAGGTTCACTCGCCAGTGTACCTTCCAGATCTGTGATATTATGACGCAGATTCAAACTTTCTTTTTTGGTTGTACTGGCTGATTTTCTGGTTTTTCTGACAAAAACCAGCAGCAAATACTTTTTTAAATATTTAAAACTATCCTCTTCAGAAAACCGATTGTAGTTAAATGACAAATAACAATGAGGATAAGATGGCAGGGAAGATTAGTAAGCTGATTTTCAGATCTGATTTTGACTTTTTTCAGAGGGCTTCAAACTTTTGCAAACAGTCAAAAATTCAGATCTACGGCAAAATACTGATTTCTATAAAAACTCAGCGAACTAAAGATTTTTAACTAGGCCCGATCTATGGATCTCAGAAGAAAATTTTCAAATCAGAGCACTTTTGCAAATTTTTGTATTTTTATCAAAAAGTTCAGATTTACAAACAGGCAGCGATTTTCTGATTTTTCTGATTTTTTAATCTTACCACCATCATAGATCTGGCAGATCTATTCGTTCCCCAGCGGAGTCACCAAAAATTGTTGGTCCAAAAATCTGTCGCTTGGGTAGATCTATGGATAAACGAGCCAACAGTGTGCAGAGCAAAGCCCCTCTTTGAGTCAGCAAAGCGAAACTGGTTTATTGCTATTCTACCAGCAGGAATCTATGCAAGTCTCATAGATTCTGCCTTCGGGGGTTTGGGATGTCATCCCAGTAGGTTTATTTCCGGCTGCGAAAAGAAAGGAATGAAAGAGAGGAGGTAGAAAGAACAGGTCTGAAGGGAGAAAAGAAATGAATTCCAAAGCAGAAAGGTCAGAAGATTTATGTTTTTGGGTTGGTAGTAAACAGAGCCAAACCTACTTGCATAAATAAACAAAGCAATACTGATGAGCAAATGACAGAAAAGTAGATCTGAATCTAACAGAATAAACACGTGCAGATCTAACATAAGAAAGTTCTGACACATAACACAGGTATTCAGCACAAAGTCTCAATATTTGTATTACTGTTTTCTTCTGTTACAAGAAAGCTCAAAGTCTTTCTCTCCTCACTTCTATTTTCATCTAAAAAATGTTCACCCACGAATACAGCAAGTATTCCAATATATATAGAAGAGGAGAAGGAAAGAAGGCAAAAGGGAGCCAACAACTATTTACAAAATATCTAAAATTCATGTTGACTTTTTACAACTTGATGGGTGACATCATCCCATGACGCAACATGGATGATGTCATCATTTGTGCCAACATACTTTAGACATTCCAACAAGAAAGTCAGAGAAGAGAGAGAAGAAGAAGAAGAAGAAGAAGAAGCTACTTGTCATCATCATCCTGCGGCCGAAAGGAGGTAGCCTGCTTTTGATGCTGCTCAGGTGATGAGATATGGAACTGAGCGCAGTATTCCAAAAACTTGTTAATTATTGGCCCAAGTTGATCCTGAGAAGGATCCTTGTGCCTATCACTTATTGCCTCACAAGTCTCCCGCTCATCTATGAGCTTCTCTGGGAGTTTGGAAAAGTCCTTTTCCGCCTCAATGAGGAACCTGACGAAGTCCCTACAGGCCAGCATGTTGTTGATAGATTCAGTGTCAAATGTGACCTCTGGCCCCGTTCCTTGAGAAGCGATCTCTTTAAAGATCCAGATGGTTTCATCAGCTGACCTTAAGGTAAAGGAAGGAGTGAGCAACCCTGGCGGCATGTTGAGAACAATTCACTCCATTTGATGCATCGCATCCAGGGCCTCTTCCTTTACTTTGTCAATCTTTTCTAGAATAAATTCTAGCTGATCCACCCGATAGTCCAGAGTGGACATGATTTTGTTGAGGGCCCTTGGATGGCCGAAGATGCCGAACTTGACCAGATCTTCGACTGAAGAGTCGAACATTTTTTGGAAGGCCTCATGCTGCAGTCTAGCATGTTCCCAACTCTTCTGATATGGGCCCTGCTAACGCTATGGAGTTCTTTATTCACCTTACTGATATTCAGGTATAAGTCAAAGAACTCGGTGATCACTTTTTCATTGTCTTTGAGGATTTGGCTCCTCTAAGAGGAAACGGCCATACCTTGCTCACCGATATTTGCATATTCGTTGATTTTCTCCTGGCTGAGAAGCTTAGAAGTCTCAGTGGCAGTTGTGGGAGGCGTACTACCCATCTTCTGTAAGGCTTGGAGCAGATATTTGTTTTGCTCTTTTAGTAGCTTCCCCCTGGAGACTTTCAGAAGATGTCCCCATTGTGACTTGGGTCACAGTGAAATCTTCCGGAAACAGATCCTTTCTCTCTTTGAGGGGATCGGGGTATACAATTTCCATGATTCTCTCACCTACAACACTTCTAGAGAAGCGTGTAACAGGCTTCTGTTTCTTTTTCTCCTTTGGCTGGGATCATTGAAAAGTCCATCGGAGCGATGGGAAATTTTCCTCTTTTGTTGGCTTAGCTGCTGAGAGAGATCCAGACCGGTCCTATGGAAGAAGGACCAGAGACAGAGGAGGAGGTAGCTACAGTAGAAGAGGGGAAAAACAGGGAAACACGCGGTGGTAGCATTGAGAGAATATCTGAAGAAGTGTCCACGGGAGGAAGGGAAACTGCAGCTGCGGAAGACGTAGGAAGGGAAGGGAGCCCTAGAGATGCGGGTAAGAAATGGAGGAGGACAGATCAGCGAGGGAGGAGAAGATAGACGAACAAGTAGGGGAAAGAGTAGAAGAAGGGACAGAGGACATGACCAAAGGGACGGTGGCTTGAGTCTCTCGAGGAGGGGAAGGAAGAGAAGAAGAGGGGATAGAAGGGGCCTCTGTTGTGGTAGCAATGCCAACATCCTGAGTGGATGGGCCTATGGGACTATCCTCTGCTGCTTCTTTCTCTGACGAATCCAGAGTTATTACCTGTTCTGGTGCTGTGGAAAGAGGACTCTCGGGGGATTCTCCCTGCATGGTGCTAGATTCACCTTCTACACCTTTGCCTTTAAGCTGCTTCTTAGATCGTGGAGGCACGTTGCCCAATGGGGATGTTGTGAAATCAACCCCGAGGTAGATTAGGCCGTTCATCCAGCACCAATGTTCTGTCCTCCACAAGGTCTCCTTGACCCTCTCCTCAATTGTCTGAGGAGCTTTAGTTCTATCAATGGCCGGAAAGGGCCAATCGTCCCCCTCTGTATCATTATATACCTTGTCTACTTCATCTTCTATTGTTTGGTAGCCTTTGGGGACAATGGCTACCCCATATTGGATAATTTCTGCCAATGCTAGGCGAGAATGATCCTTTCTTCTGAGCTCTACCTCATGGAGGACGTCAATATAAATATCCTCGATCTGAGGAACATGGATCGGATCAACCTTTGCTCTTAGCAGGCAGCCCCTTGGGTCGAAGGTAGGCCTGGCTGGGAAGTCATGCTTCAAATTGAGTAACTCCAACTCCGCAAACATTTCCTTTGCCTTGTGGTGGGTAGAGCATGTGTAATAGCCCACTGTGAGGGGGAAAGGAGTTCCACCCTTCTTTCTTTTAAGGCATTTTTCGTGGTATGTGACCAGCTGCCTTGATAGTTCCAGCAGAATCAGCTTAGGCCCAGCATACCTTGGTAGCCTGGTTGGCTCTCCCAAAAAGTTGGCAGCCCTCAGATAGGTGAATGTAGGAAATTGGGTGAACAGGGCTCCCCATTTCTCCATGGCTGCCACTATGTTTTTGGTTGTACGACTATGAGTCATATTCGGCCTCAGTAGGCAGATGATGTGATAGAAAAACACATCATTAACTTTCGTGAACTGGGAGATGCTATTCTCCAGCCTTAATTCTGGATAATACTCGTATATTTTGACCTGAGGCCAAACTCCACTCCGGGTTAGGCCTGGATAATCCCTCTCTGACGCTGCAGCGTAGACCACGTAGGAGTTCATATGGAACACTCCCGTTGTACTGAATTGTTGTAGCTGCTCGGAGATGGCGTTGCTTATAATTTCCCCCCAGTAAAAGCACTGATCAGGTGAATTCTTGTTCATTGTTTCCAAGTAGCGCAGCATCCATTTATGGAAGTAATGGGCGTCAAGAAGCCCGAAGACCCTGCTCAGGAAGGTGATGGTATCACTGAGCTCTTCTGAGAAGTCACTGTGGTGGATGATTTGGGGCCACCGGGTTACTACCTTCTTATTTTTCAGGTATACTTCGTTCATTAGCTGCATACATTGGTCTTCATTAACTTCCCAGGCCTTGATGCACTCTGCTTGGCTAACGGCCACAAAGTGCCGGTGGTGAGGGATGCCGAGTATGATCTCAAAATGACGGGTAGTGAGGTTGATGACTACCTCGCCCTTGCTTTTTTCGACACATCTTGTGTCTTTGTAGTAACACTGGGCAACCACCATCATAAATTCATTGTTGACGGCGCTGACGGGGATTCCTCCGGTGAAGTGCAAGGCACTGCCTATTAATTTGTCCATCCATCGACTCCTTATAATTTTCTGAGTTCTGGCCCAGAATTCCTCCATGTCGATATGCCCCAATTCTGAGTCTCTGACATCCATGCTGCATTCGGCCTGTGATTCGGGCATTCTGACCCTTTGATATTTATACTTCATCTCTTCCTCAGTAAGCTTGGCCTTTCCTTTCGATTTGGTGGGTCTCTTGCTAGATGTAGACATATGTTCTTCCGAACTCAGTTGCTGATCTGCATGAAGAAGAAGCGAGACCCAATCTGAAAAGGTTGAATTAGCCATTTGATCTTCCATTGGAATGTTAGCAGAAGAAAGAGTTAGAGATTTTCATGCCCAAGGTGCAGGAAAATTGCAGCTTAATGGGCTAAAATAGGTAAGGCGCATAGGAAGAGGATGTTGCAAAGGTTAAACTGGCGCCAAAGGCGCATGGCGCATGCATAGTGTAGAGTGCATTTTAGTAAAGGGCGCATGGGAATTGCGTGTTGCATGGAGATAGGATGTGCCAAAGGCGCATGGGCTTTTCATGTTACATTGTGATTTGGTGCGCCCTTTGGCGCATGGGAAAAGTGTGTAACAGGAACTTTTCATGTGCCAAAGGAAATATGGCGCAGCGCACAAAGGGTTTGCACAACACAAATGTTATCATAAGGAGGGATGCGCCTGCGCTTTTATGACTTTATACTTGGCGCAAATAGAACTTGTGTTGCATAGATGCCGGGTGTGCCATTGGCGCATGGGAAGGTGATGCAGTAGGGAAGGATTGTGCACTGAAGGGGCACAAGTGTAGCACTTGCAACATGTGAAAGAGGCGCACCTTGAGGGCGCAGAAGTTCATGATGTGGCAGGCAAAATAGGTGCGCCATTGGCGCGGGTTTTGGTCATGTTGTAGGGGGGACAGATGCGCCATGTGGGCGCAACAGTTTATAGTGTAACAAGACACGCTCGTGCGCCCAAGGGAAAAACAGTGTTTTCATATGGTTCAACCCCTCTTCCTTTCTTTCATTTCAAAGATTAGTTCGAGAGATATAATGGTTCAAGACAAAGGGGGTTTCAGACCAAGTTTTTTAGGATAACATCCTCTTCTAGCAGATCTAGAAAGAGGAAAACAAGGAAAGAAAGCACGGGGGGGAGAGCTAGCTCAAAAGATACATCTCAAAAACCAATCAGCAAGCAAAGACCAGATCAACAAATCACATGGATGAGATAGGAGCACTTACCCGAATAAATAGTGAAAATCTTGAGCACGGGTCCACAACGCGTTGAAAATGACGAGGCAGAGGCTGACAGACTTAGAGGATAAACAACACGTGATATGCGTCTGATGATAATGACATTTGGGCGCGCAAACCATATGTATATATAGGTGAGCTGGTCATTAATGCGCCACCCACTTTTTGAAAGGCGCATGAGAGTGGCTGTCGACACAGGAAGGCATGTGCCCTTTGGCGCACCAATGTGCCTATCAACAAAAAATCAAGCGCGCTTTTGGCGCACCAAAAGCGATGTCGACACGGGATTATGTGTGTCCTTTGGCGCACCAAAAAGGGGTGCAACAAACGTTGTTACAACACAGGCACATGCGCCTTGGCGCACGCAGGGAAGGCTCAACAAGCTTTGGTGCACCAAAAGGTGTGTTGACACTGAAAATCATGCGCCAAAGGTTTTAAAGGGGGCGCACCAAAAGTTGGTGTTACATAGCAATATCTTGCGCCCAGCCAAAAAGGGCTCAAAAGACAAGTTTGAAAAACCAGATTTCCCGGGAAGGGATTTTATAATGTTTCGAACGCAAGGGATCCCTAACGAGGGATCAGAACAAAATTTCAGTATGGTTATCAGTAAAATTTCCCTTGTCAATTTTATGGGATAACACCATGAAGCTTCTAAATTGTGTCCATGAAGGTCGTTGCTAGCGTACTTGCAACAAATGGATGTGACAAGGCATAAAAATGAGCATATTTGGTGAGTCTATCCCCCACAACCATGATGAAATTTTTCCTTTAGATTTAGGCAATCTTGTGATAAATTCCATGGAAACCTCTTCCCACCATTGGCTAGGAATAGATAAAGGTTGTAGAAGACCTGGGGATCAAACTATTTCACCCTTATTTTTCTAACAAACCATGCATTCTGCCACAAATATTTGGACATCCCCTTTGATCCCTTCTTAGAATAAATATTGTTTCACTCAATGATATGTCTTCAAGAATCCATAGTGCTCCCTACTAAAGAAGAGTGAATCTGGGATAGAATCCTATTTTTAAGAGTGGAGTTCTTACATAGGTATAATCTATCTTTATACCATAAAGCATCCCCTTTCAATACAAATTTTTTAGACATGCTTGGATCATTTTATAGATTATGAATGAGGTTTTTTGTGGTTGGTTCATTTCTCCATTCAGACCTTGCCTCATCTATCCAATCTTATTATAATATGGATATGGCACATAAAAATGCTGCAGTTGAGTCATCTTTCCTCGACAGAGCATCCACAACTAAATTCTCCTTCCCTTTCTTATAGATAATCTCAAATTTATATCCTAACATCTTTGAGACCCATTTTTGTTGTTCTTCAGATGATAAACGTTGCTCCAAGAAGTGTTTAAGATTATCATGATCTGTCTTCACTTTAAAGTGTCTTCCTATGAGATATGGTCTCCATTACTTTATTGCATGAAGTATGGCTAGCATTTCCTTCTCATAATTTGGCTTTGAAAGATTCTTACCTTTGAATTTACAGCTTAAAAAATCAATAGGATGACCTTCTTGTATAATAATTTTCCCCATACCCACCCCTGATGCATCACATTCAACAATGAATGTTTTGGAAAAATCTCAAGTAGCCAAGACTGGAGTGGTGCACATGGCCTCCTTTAGTTTCTCAAATTATTTGGTTGCATCCTCACTCTAATCGAAGGAGTCCTTATTTAATAAAGTTGTGAGAGGTGATGTTATTCTTCCATAATGCCTTACGAATCTTCGGTAATAACCTGTAAGCCCCAAAAATCCTCATAGATTCTTTACGGTTTTTGGAACCTTCAATTCCATCATGGCTTTGATCGTATTAGGATCCACTTTAACCCCTTCATGAGAGACAATGTGACCCAAATAGTCAACCTCCTTGAGTCCAAAAGAACACTTAGAGGGATTTACATAAATTTGATGTTTTTTAAGGGTTTCCAAAACCTTATTTACATGATGCAAATGTTCCTCCCGTGTTTTGATATAAATCAATATATCATCAAAAAAACACTAAAACAAAATTCCACAAGAATGACTAAAAAATAGAATTCATCAAACTTTGAAATTGTAGAATGTGCATCTGTGAGTCGAAAAGGCATTACCAGGAATTCATAATGGCCTTCATGTGTCTGAAAGGTGGTTTTATGAACATCCTCATCCTTGATTCTGATTTGGTGGTATTCCAAATGAAGATCAAGCTTCATTAAATAAACAACACCATGCAACTCATCAAGCAAATCATCAATTATAGGAATAGGAAACTTATATTTGATTGTGTACTTATTAAGTTCCCTATAATTAGGACACATGTGCCACATGTCATCTTTCTTCCATACCATCAGTACTAGAGAACAATAAGTACTCTCACTATGATGGATGATTCCTGATTCCAACATCTCTTATACAATCTTCTCTATTTCACTCTTTTGCACATATGGGTACCTATAAGGTCTGATGTTATGTGGTTGGATCCCTAGTACTAACTGAATAGCATGATCATGATCTCTCTTTGGAGGTAAGCCCTTTGGTATATTTTCAAATACAAAAGAGTGTGCATCCAATACTTCTTGCATATTTGATGGTATAATTTCCTTAGAGTGATGAGCCTACAATGAAAAGAGTTGTGCCACAAATCCAATTGCACCTGTTTTTAGTATTTTGTGAATCTAATGAGAACTTACTATCTATGGAGACTTTTCTCTTAAGCCTCTTAGCTCAAAATTCCTTCCTTCAGAGTGAAATCACATGAACAAGTCTTGGAAGTTCATCTCAATGGTTCCCAAAGTGGTAAGCCATTGAACCCTTAACACAATGTCTGCTCCTCCCATAGAAATGACATACATGGGACTATTTAGTATGTAATCTCCCATGGAAATCTTAATGTTATGGAATTTTCTAGAACAAGTAACAGCACCTCCATCAACAATCATTACTTGACATTGAGGGGCTGGATAAATGAAACAATTTATGCACACTACTAACTTATGATTGATAAAGTTGTGAGTAATGACTTAATCAATCAACATTGTGACCCTCTCTTTTTTAGGAATCCAACCACCTTGAGGGTTTGGGTGGTGCTAATACGTGAAATTGCATGGCATGAGATCATTAGTTGGGGATCTCTTGATTCCTCCTCTAGCTCGACCAAGACCTCTGACTCTACATCTTCATCCTTCTCTTCATCTTCATTAGATGCATCAATGTACAACAACTTCTTTTCAGAACATTTATATATTGGTCCAAATTTACTGTCATAGTTTAAACATAACCCTTTTTCTCTTTTTTCTTCAATTTGTTGAGGTTTAAATCTAACTGACCAAGGGAGTGTTGGGGCCAAGGTGTTGCGATCTCTGGTATAAGTGAAATGTTGTCTCCTACTTGAAACAAATTTCTCCTCTACCTTCTTGCCATAATCATACAATCAGAAACCTTTAGTGGATTAAACATACGTACCTCATGCTCAATGTGATCCTTAAGACCCCCAAGAAATAGGTCATTCAGATTCTCTTCTGTAATATTTTCCACCCGTAGAGAAAGGTTTTGGAATTGATGCAATGTAATATTTAATAGATCCTGTTTGTCTCAACTTTGCTAATTGGCTAAAGTAATTATCTGAACACACTAGAACTATAGTGTAATTGAAACTCCTCAGTGAAGACTTGTCCATGTAACATTGAGACCACTCTTCTACCTTTGAGCACATAACCATCGATACCAGATGAATTGGTCAGGTTCGAGATACAAAGCTTCCATGGTCACCTTATTTCCTGATGGAATCTGATGTATTTCAAAGAAATTCTCCATTTGGTTGATCCAATAGAGTGGATCATTTGCATCAAACTTGCATCTCCACTTTTGGAAACATGTTACTGTGGCCTATAATGTGCTCTTATTTGGATTGGGCATGAAAAGATCCAACATGACTCTTTTGTCTATTATTTTGACCTAATGATCCACCTTGGTTGATAGAAGTATGATTTGGGCCATCATATTTACTAAACATTTTGCATGAATCATCCAATCCATTGATCTTGTCCACATCTTCTTTGCTGACCATCTGAGATTCGAGGTTTCTCAGGTTCAAACTCAAGTTGGCTTACTTTATGGTCTGTTGAAGTAAACCCTAACCATGAGGAATTTGTAGTTATACCCCTTCTATCTCCAACTCTTCAATCACTGCTATCTCATCCTTATTCGGATGTTTTACCCAGAGTGATGGGATTCTTTTTGCTCTTGTGGAAGGCCCCACCATGATGCCCCAAAATAGTAGGATTTAGGGATCAAGGTCAAATTTTAGGGTTTTAGATTTTAATGAATTTAGCCAAATAAAAAACACTTAAAGAATAAACTAAACTATTTTTTTTTCTTTCTGAAAATGTAAAGAACTTGAAAAAATTCCACAATTTGCACCTAGGGAGAAATTTTATCAAAAACCCTAAATTTGTAATAACTTTTGCAAAATAAATTTAAAAAGTTTGAAATTTTCAGAGGATTTTTACTTGAAATGTTTTCAACTTTGGTATTAAAAATATCTTCCAAAAAATTCACTTTGGTTCAAGATATATGGTGAAACAAAAAAAATTAGGGTTTTTGCACTAATTTTGGCCCAGATCACAGCTCTGATACCACTTGTAATGAAATTACTTGTATAATTCAGATTATGAGCAGAAATAGAACACCAAATAACACAATATTTTAGAATAATGATCTCAATATGCAATTAGAATAGCTTTGCCACTTCGAGGGGGCAACCTCCAAACCATAAAATAAGACTCAAATGCTCCAATGATGATGAAATACTACCTACAATCCCCTATATATACTATTCATATGTTATGGCCATCACCAAGGCTAACCTACTAAGCATGAGAAAGTATAAATGATATAATAAAATGATATGGTAAGCCACAAGTCGGCTACTCATATCCTAATACAAGCAATAGGTTAAGGGTGTACAAATAACCACATAATAGTTTTAGGATCCAAAGGACATCATATTTGAACCTAAAAGTGTGTAGGCATGCAAAGCACAAATGCTATGTTTTCAAACTACCATGTTTTTTCATTCATGGAATAGTGTAACAATATATAACCTGAGCAATGGTTACTAAGATAATTGCCAAAAATGTCAATGCAAATTAACTTTTGTACTTTCATCATATCACCTTAAGAGGTGAGTTAGATATTATCCACTACTTGTATAGGGAATAGGAGCATTACAATGCATATTCTAACTTTACCATACTTGACTTAGAGATGTTAAACCCTAATTTTTAGTGCTTTTAGGAACCAATGTTTAACAAGCATATGGAAAACCTCATCACCTTGACAAATAATGAATCCATAACTTGACTCAAGATGGTTATTTCTATGACATAAGAACCAAATTTTACATACTCACAATATTAGGTTAGATGGCTAAAAAGCAACATTATTTAATAACTATCAATATGACCATAAAGAATTATTCTCATTCTATAACATCATAATTGACCTTGTAATTTTTATAATTAAGATCAACATTTTTCAATGTAAGTACTTGTTATACAATTCATAGGTATATTTCCTTGAGAAATACTAATGCAACTTCTAGGAGTTCACACAATCACTTCCCTTTCATAAATCTTCATCATACATCCAAATATGAGTAACAAATACAATGGATTTTTAACTATGTAGTATTAGGATATGTTAACCAAGTCTATCTTTTCATTAGTTATACTAAAGTACTAAACTTAATAATGTTATTCAATTAAATTATTAAAATTAGTTCATGTTATCTTATCACGATAATACTCCTACCCCTTACGATGTGAAATTTAAATGTCCAAAAACTACCATTATAGTAGACCAATATGACTTTATTGACTATTTCCATTGAATTCTATCAAAAAAGTAAAATCCATTAATTATAAGAATGATATAGTACTTGCATAAATATTGGAATGATCATGTTAATATTGCAATATGAAATACTAAACCCTAATGTACAAGAAGGGAAAGGAAAGAACTCAGTATTAGATGTCTATCAACTATTGTGTCGCAGTTTCATAAAATCAGAAAGTAGGAAAATATGTTTTTCTTAGATGGACATATTAGATGATTGGCTAGATTTATGGAGTTCCTAGGATAGAAATGGGGCATCCTTGGAATCCTGATTTCCTAAGAAATAACAGGACCCTGGTCTTGGAAAAATCCTTTTAGACTTTTTCACAAATCCCAAACTGAATGTTTCCTTCATTGCTTTTCTTAATGTTCCTTACTATGATATGTCAATCATATTCCAAGAGGAAAATTTTACCTGTTAAGATAGGAATTATCAAAACCCTACAAGCATTAAGATGTAAATGAATGGGTCAGACTTTCCTCAGCTTACTATATCAATAGTGGGCTTACTAACTGAGCGTTGGACTACATTTCTAACAACAGATGTCTTGGTGAGTTTTAACATGTCATGCCCTAAGTGCTCTTTGTCAGAATTTTCACACTTTGTGAAATAGAAAACAAGAGTAATCATATTATGTATAAAATTAATCTACTAGATTCATGGAATATACCATACAATTTTTCTCCCTATGAATTGTGATCCAAAGATCTCCTAACTTGTGCCTTATATCTATAGCTATATGGATGCCTAGTCCGAATGGAATAGATGGATGCTACAAATCTTAGATTTGATATAGTAGATTGCTTATATTATTATGGTCTTTTAATTTTATATCCATATCATGGTTCTCTTTCTATAATTTCATAATTAACCCCAAAAATCCAAACCACAAGAAAGATAAAGATAGAAACCAATGGACTAGAAGAGGCCCAACAAAGTGGGGGGGGTTAAGTTCTATGCTCAAGGATTTTACCCCAAGGTGGGACCAGGTCACCCACGTCACCTTAGTATAAATATGGTTGCCCCAAATATAACTAAAAAATTTTAGAATGTTAGTGGCTAGGCATATGGGTGCAATAGATTGAAAATTATGAAATAAAATAAACAATATGGCCAAAAGGAAGGGGGTTAATTAGTACTTTCTTCCACTCAAGAACCTTTTAAATAGTATTATGAGATGAGGATAAATAAATGTCTGAATTACATAGGATTTTTGACCATTTGAGTTATGGCCAATTGAAGCCATCACCTTAGAAGAAATGTTTTCATGTCACTATGCACTATGTTACTCCTAGAGACAAGAACCAATCTTTTCTCTTGTTCATGAGTTAATAACCAAATCACTTGCTCCACTTTATAACCACATCTCATACAAAAAAATTGCTAAGATCATTCTCCAAACAGTGTGCAAACCAACACAACTGTTTCACAATCTATAGAGGATCACTCTAAAGACTCATCATATTTGTTTCTTTCATAGGATTATACTTGCATACCCAGCAGATTGCTCATTCGAATAAAATTATTGTATAACATATCAATTCATGACTTCATAGACATCACATCGTTCCTTAATGCAAATAATTCCATCTTGAGATTAGAATCTTTAAAACACCTCAAAAGTGAAAACAGAGTTAATGCACATCTTCTGTAGACACCCTCTTTAAGTTCAGGAAGATTACTATGACCAATTTCTTAACATGAATGAAATTTGACCTATCGATCAAATCCAATCATTAGAACAATTCCTGGAGCATCATATCAAGCTCCTCAGAATTGAACTTTTAAACACCATAAAACATATGAAAGACAATATACATTTTCAGAACAACATTGTTCAACATATAGGTGGACACTTTGCACTAAAGAAACATGAAAAAATCACATAGATTCATCTATGAGATCATCTCCATAACTATCAAGTTGCATTAATTTATCTTTGGAACTTCATGCAAAGACCATGAAACTTGTATTCATATGACCCACAAAAAATCGATGACATAAAAATTTCATTCTTGAGTGATCAACTTTAATCCTTCCTCTAAGATTGCACCATCAGCCTAACATAGCTAATTTTGGCTCAATTCATGAGTTATTAAACCTTACATATCATTATTATCTATTAAGAATTCAATACATTTACATTCATAGAATATTGAGTCCTCCACTAATAATGAGCACACTAAGATCTTGGTATAGGTGCATGTTTTTACTTGAAATCTTTCAATAAGATAGCTTTAATGTTTATTATGCCAATTACATCATCAAATGACCATCTGAGGTGATTAACAAAAATAAGGATCCTAAATGGAGTATTTAGGGTATTATGTTAATCTAATTAGGAGGACTAAAACAATGTAGTAAATAAACTAAAACAGTATGAAATAAATGTAAATAAACTATTCTAATAAAATGAAACCCTAATGTGCAAGAGAAAGAAGAGGAATAGACTTACTTGATTAATGTGACTGTCGCAAGTTGCACAGATCTGGAAATAGAATCTGGAAGTGCAGACGAACACTCAGGGACCATACGAAGGACAAATCTAGCCTATCTGAGATGACTAGGGCACCTGGGAGTGTACTGGGGCATCCCCAAGGCACCCTGGTCTACAATCTAGGCACTCAAATCATTGTAAATGCTTCAAAATCTAAATCTCATATGGTCACTAATTGGGAGGTTCTTATGAGTGCTTCTTGTTTGTCGCATTTGGATTCTTTCAGATGAACTAATCCAAAATGACCATAACCTAAAAAGAGAAGTATCAAACCCATAGAAAAATAAAATATGCAAATGAATGGGTCAGACTGACCTCAGCCGCCAAACCAGTGGACTTATCACTAAGTGTTGCACTACATTTCAGACCCTGGATGTAGTTCTGTGTGTGTGTGTGTGTGTGTGTGCCCTAGGTGCTCTCGTGTCAGTCACACTTTGTGAAGTAGTGAGAAATAGTAACTATAGTAAAAATGTAAATAATGTGTGCATGGAATAGAATAGAATCCCTCCCCCTATGAGTGTGTGTGATGCATATCTCCTAGCCTTGATGCATGGCACTATGTGGATGCAAGTGATGCAATGGATGCAACTCTAGATGGAGTGATAGTAGTGATAAATTTTATGACCTAGGACCCTTATTATGGTCTTATAAATTTATATTTATAGGGCTCTCAAGCTTAATTTCATAATTAATCTTGACGAAAGGTTGACTGAGAAAAATATAAGGATGACCAAAATGGCTAGAAGTGACCCCAAAAAGAAGCGGCAAAGATGTGCATAGACTAGGGCACCCAAAAGTGGGACCACAGGGGGCACCCCAGTATAGGACTGGGGTGCCTTGATTTCAGGCTAAAATGATGGGAGTTGTGAAATGGGTGGATAAGTGTAATGAAATACATGGGAATGATGAAATAAAATATAAAATAAAGGTGGCCAAAATGTGGGATTAATTAGTACTTTGTACACTTGAGAACCTTCTAAATAGTAGTATAAGACCGGGCTAAATATATGTCTAAAGTGCATAATTTTGTGTCTACATTTTTCCCCCACTTTATGTTGGTGAGCGAAAATCTCGGTAACATAAAGTAGATAGAGATGCGTACCTGATATCCATGTAGAGTGTAGAAGAAGACGTTTCAATGGACTAGACTCAAGTGTGGAATGAAAAAGAAAAATGTGGAGGAGCGTGGATTCTAAAGATGAAAAATGTGCATAAAAGTGATGAGAGTGAACCTAGGGCAGAACGCATGTGTAATTGTTGCATTGTGTAGTGTACCTACATGGTTAGTATGGCAAGTATTGTTGCGATGTGTTGTCTTTGTCACGTTGTTGTTGTTGTTTCCCCCAATTTGACTGCTTGTTTCTCATACGGTGAACCTATAAGGAGAAAATGATCAAGTAGTCAAATATGTATGTATGTAAAAATGTTGTGTAAAATATGCATAGTAAAGTACATAAATGTAAAATATGCTAGAAAAAAGTGTAAATGGAACATGTGCACCTGATCCATGTCAAGAAAAGGGTGTAGAAGGATATCATGTATTGTCGCGAGTTTTTCAGGTGATCTCATGCCACCCTGGCTGAAGAAGTATAGGGAGGAAATGTGTTGTGTCCCCTAACTTTAACTACTTCTGCTAAAAATGTGTGAAGAGATATTTATATTGTCCTAGTTTTTTTAGGTGATTCTACACCACTGGACAGAGAAGTGTAGAGATGACACCCACTATAACCCCCAAGCCTGTAACCGCTCTGTAGAATTGTCAAAGGACACCATTTCCTATTATGGCCATTTGTGTATGGAGTTTGTAGACTAGTCTAAACTCACTCTATGTGTATGAACCGGTGTAGATACATTATGCTAGTATAAAACTCTCAATGATGTCCCCCTCTTTACGAACACATGCGACGTCACAGAAAGGAGAATGTATGAGTGATGATTGAGCCCTAAGTGTATATCACTATGAGATGAAGGAGTGAAAATGGGTGACAATTTAGCCTAAATCATATGTCACTATGGGATTAATGAGAAGGGATTAGTGATGTACCCTAAGGTGTATGCCACTATAACATGATAAAATGGGGTGGTGATTTAGCCTAAAGTGTATACCACTACATGATGATAGGATGGGTGATAATTTAACCTAAGGTGTATGTCACTAAAGTGGTGGATGTTGAATGAGAATTATGTCACATGATGAAAGTAAGGTCCATTTTATTGGTAAACCATCAGCATTCGAGTATGGATCAAGGAACTAAAATGTGTCATAGGGTGGTGAGTGCAGCACATAGAAAAAAATGTGGTAAAAATGACCAAGGTATGTGAATACGTGGTGTAGGAAATGCAATATAGAATGTGTAGTGGGTATGGAATGTGTAATGATGATAGGTAAAACTAGATTCATGTATAAGTAAATCTAGTGTAGCATGTAAGATAGGTAGCATGTAATGTGGGTGTGTAGTATGTATATGTAATTTGTATGATACAATGATAGGTGTCAGTAGAAATAGGAGATGTAGTATAAGAATGCAAATATAGATCCATGTATATTGTAAATGAGTTTAGTATGTAGAATGCATGGATGAAATGTAAAACTAGACTCAGAAGTAATTACGACTACTATAGCGTGTATGACATAGATGATGTATAAATGATTAATAGATGAGGTATGTATAGAAAAATGTAGGACGTAGGATATGTATAGAAATGATTATAGAATTTAAGTGTGTAGGACCAATCGTGTAGTGTGTGGGGTTCATTGTAATCGTAATCCCTCAAAATTTTAGTGTGAACCGAAGCACAAGATTTCATCATCAGGTAGCAAGGGTGTTAGAAGGCATAACAATTATATGTATGTGCGAAGGCGAATGTGAAGAGTAGCGGTGAATCTATGCTAATATGAGGAAGGGGGAGTGTATAGTAGCTATGCCCCCCAAGTGATTAGAAAAGGTGAGTCAACTGATAAGGTTGAGGGATGGACGCTAGTCGACTATTTCTGGGGATAAGGAATGTGTCACACCACAATCTATAAGGGGAGATATAGTAGATAAGATTGGTTCCTGTGAATGAAAAAATATGTATATGTGAAGGATGATTGGAGGACAAAGACTGAGGCTGTGAATGACAAAGGAGAGAGTGTTTTCTTGATGGGCCCTAGGTAGTACTACAAGCCAAGCAATCCACACGGGTGGAATGAGGAGTAGGATGGGGCAGTGGAGAAAATGAGAGGAGTCCTAACTACTAGAGATCATGAATAATATGGTGCAAAGCATGACATGAGTTGGTATGATGCCCTAGAATCTGATGGTAGTGGGAAAATGGTTTATTATGATATTGGTTTAGTTGAGAAGAAGTGTAATGATGATTAAATAGGAGAGAAAGGAGTTGATGATGAATAAGGTGGCCAAGAATGTCCTTTGGCATAACATTGGAATGAATAATAAGAAGTGGATGGAATGGTATGGTTGTTGGATCAGTGAGGGGACTAGTAGGGGACGTGGTTGGCACAATAGTTGTAGGAATAGGAAAATACAAGGTAGAAGCATCCTTAAGTTGTTTTTTCTCGACATGGAGAGACACAATTGTGGCTTTCATGGACCAAAATTGAACATGTAGCATCTGTATAGCCTATAATAGGTGTGTATTAGATGGAGGAGGATGAGGGTGAGAGTTAGCAATGGTAATTGTGGATATGGAGATTACTAGAGACAATGGTGGATCATTGTTAATACAAGAAGGAAATGGAGGAACAAAATCATTTAAAGGATCAACAATTTGAGCATCAAAATCGAATTGGACAACATAGGAAACCTAATAAGGAAGGGTGTGTGGTAGGTCGTCTAAGTAACTATGAATGTGTAAGATGTACATGACCATGGTGTATTGTTCATCCATAAAGGGAGGTAATGGACACCCTTGGGAATACCAAATAGTGAAGTTTGGTGTATAGAAAATAAAAGAGCTACTACAAATGCAATTTTTTCCAAAAGGAATGGGGAATGCGATATCAACACGATCAGGATCAAGTGTGCCTCCAATATAATCTAACGAAGAATGGATAAGTACAAGTGGAGAAATGGTAGGACAACGTGCTAGATGGACAACAAGGTGGGAGACACCTTGGACATAGGTTGCAGTAAGAATGATAGAACCATGATATAAGTGTGGATCACATAAAGGAGTATGTAGGTTAGTGAATTTAAAACCCATTCGAAGGAGGACATCATGTGAACATATAGTGGCAGGACATGACATGTCAAGTGGTATGTGCTCCCAATAAGAATTATTTATGAAGAGAGTGCAAGTGAATAGTGGGTGTTGTAAAGAGGAGGTTGATGGCGAGGAGAATGGTATGATATCTAGATTCAGTAAAGGTCCTTAGTAAGGTATGATAGCAGTAGTAGTAAAGGGTTGTAGAGAAGAGACAGTACTAAGCATGCAAAGAGTAGCTACAAATGGCATCTCATATAGAAAGGGGGACAAGGGAGGAATAGGAAAATTAATTGAGTAATGTGGGGTAGGCGTAGTGGATGGTATCAGAGTGTTTATACCAATAGGAGTAAGTGGTGAAGTATAAGGGACCATATTAACCATGTAGAAAGTAGGAACTAAGCCAAGTGGAGTTGTTCGGGGTTGAGAACCAATCATGCTATAATATTTTATGTCATCAGGAGGGAGAGCTAGGACTTGTGCTACAATTTTAGCTAGATCTGTATGATTAATGGTTCATAAATAAGTGGTAACAACATATTTGATGTCTCAAGGATCCATTCCATAATATGGCAGTTGAATAAAATAAGGATAAGGGTTATAACCAGAAGTAACCGTAGGAGTGTTGAAAAAAGCACGACCACGGCTATCAAATTTGAGAGTAGCTAAAGACTTAGAGGAAGAATACTTTCTATGATGTTTACCCATGATGGGAGGTGAAAATTCAAAACCCTAGAAGATGCTAGAAGGAGATGTCAGGTTCACCAAAATAATTAACAAAAAAAAGGATCTCGTTGACCTAAAAGGGGACACTAGGGTATTAATGTTAATCTAATTAGGAGGACTAAAACTATGTAGTAAATGGACTAAAATAGTATGAAATAAAGGCAAGTAAAATATTCTAAGTGAAATGAAACCCTAAATGTGCAAGAGAAGGAAAAGGAATAACTTAGAATATTGGAAATGGTTGTCGCAGGTTGTTGTAAATCCATAAATGGAATCAAGAAGTGCAGACGAACACTTAGGGATCCTTTGAAGGACAAATCTTGAGGATCTAAGGTGACTGGGGTGCCTAGGAGTGTACGTGGGTGCCTCAGGGAACCCTAGTCTGTAATCTGGGCACTCTTTTCACTTTAAATTCTCAAAAAATGGTTTTGGTATAGTCGCAAGTTGTATTTGAGTGCTTCCTATCTGTCACATTGAATCTGTTACAAATATATTGTGACATTATTAATAAATTGTAATATTATTAATAATGAGTTTATAGAACTCATATTAATAATATAGTTGTAATAGTTAGGTGAGTGTGAGATATTAATATTGTGATACTAATATCATATTTGTATGTACGTGACTTAATAGTCAGGTCATTAGAATAGGTATATGAGATGATAGAGAGATATGTGGGATAGGTGAGAGATTCTACCAGTGGTTGAGAGATATAGGGGATTGGTGATTGATGTTGAATCCTTGGATAAAGGAGATCATATTCTTATATAATGTAATATTTATCAGTGAATAAAATGTCTCGATTGAATACAATTTACTAGTTCTATTTTTTATTTTGTGTAAAGCTCAGACCAAAATAATATTTGGTATTAGAGCATGTTGTGATCCTAATTTTTGTAATGAGGGAAACTCCATTGATATTCATGGTTTCCCGTACAATATTGATTTGTTACAATTTTAGAAGTGGAAGCATGGTAGGGGTGATCCTACACTGAGAATAATCAGTTTCAAGTCCAATTCTGCATTTTTAGAATTGTGACTATTGTTGTATAATCATTATTATTATCAAAATGCATTGTCTCGTGTCAAAATATTGTAAAAAATACATTTTATTTGTCACTCCGTATCATATCAGTCCTGAGATAGAGTCACATAAACTATTTTATATTTACGTCATCCATCAAATTCATTCTCTTAGATTTTCTAGGTCTTATAGTTATTAATTCATTTTCATATTAAAGTAATTTTCATTTACATTACTGATTGCATAGTCAAGAAACGAGTCTTCTTTTCCAAGTCAAAAGTGTTGTTTTTTAAATTTGTAAATTGTCATCAAAAGTCGTATAATTGTAAAAAGTATGAAAAATAAAAATAAAAAATTGCCTTACGAACATATTGGATTTAATGATACTTCCATGTCCATCTGTGTTTTGCAAGGTCTTGATCTTGAAATAAGATACGGTCTTACAACCATCTATTCTATAGTACAATTCTAGGGTGATATCATATCTTGAATTCGGTCCACTATGCAGCGTACAAATAACGTCCTCCAGTTTTCAATGAAGCACTTATTATTCACAGGGCTCTAGCCCCTCGACCCTATTTTCTGTATCAAATGAAAATGTTCGCGTATAGTCAATCTTGATTACATTTACATCATCTGCTGAGTGTATTTGTGTCTAAGGTCACCATACATGCTGGTTAGGATGTCATCTCCTAGGAGTGATTGTCAATTTTATTGTCTTATCAAGGATATTCACTCTGTCCATTAGCATCAGTTTCAACAATTATGTTTATAGGTCAATAGGATATTGAAGCTCCATGGTAGAATGAGTGTATGTGTATGTGTGAATTTTTATAAAGTGTATTAGGAAATTCGGAGTGCATTTCATGTAACTCTGTCAGTCAATTTTTAAGGAAACATGCAAGTTGTGTGTGAATTGTGTGTCTTTGTGTCATGTATGTGTGTTTTATTTTATTTCAGATTTACAGTATGTTTTCAGAGTTCCTATTTGAATAAGTGAAATGTTCACATTGAGGGGGGGAACTGGAACATGGTATCAATGTTTGATTTTCACTCTATTTAGTTTGTTGTTAGTAAGCAGTGGTTCTTGCATGATTCCCTGAAGGAAAGACATATTGGACAGAAGAAAGCATAAATGTCTCTAAGAAAAGTAACAAACATGATATTTGGGTTGTTGGTAGATCTGTAAAACCATCAGATGTTAGGTTGTTGGTTACTGTCCTGTAAAACCTCTCCTTTATTTTCTTTATGAAGATGTCCACCAGTGGAATGCCGACCATTCTTTTGTTTTAAATGGTTGTTGGTTATTCTGCATAACCATCTTTTGTTTCAGGTTGTTGGTTGACCTACAAAACCATCTAGATCATGAGCACACATGGGCGGAAAGCTGCAGAAGGAAGTGTGATTATTTTTTCTACCTTGTCAACATTAGGGGAGTGTATATTGGGAATTAGTAATATTAACAATATGGGAGTGAATGTTACAAATATATTGTGACATTATTAATAATGAGTTTATAGAACTCATATTAATAATATAGTTGTAATATTTATGTGAGTGTGAGATATTAATATTATGATATTAATATCATATTTGTATGTATGTGAATTAATCTCACCATTAGAATAAGTATATGAGATGATAGAGAGATATGTAAGATAGGTGAGAGATTCTAGTAGTGGTTGAGGGATATAGGGGATTGGTGATTGATGTTGACTCCTTGGATAAAGGAGATCATCTTCTTATATAATGTAATATTTATCAGTGAATAAAATGTCCCGATGGAATAAAATTTACTATTTTTATTGTTTGTTTTGTGTAAAACTCAGACCAAAATAATAGAATCCCAGATTAGCTGGGAAATGACGTACAATACAAAAGGAAGTATCAAACCCTAGAAAAATAAAAGATTCAAATGAATGGGTTAGACTGACCTCAGCCACTAAACTAGGGGACTTATCATTGAGCGCTTCTCTACATTTTGGACCTAGATGTAGTTTTGGTGTGTGTGTGTGTGTGTGTGTGTGTGTGCGTGTGTGTGTGCATGTAATGGCCTAGGTTCTGTCATGTCAGTCATACTTTGTGAAGTAGTGAGCAATAGTAACTATAGAAAAATGTAAATAGCATGTGTGCATGGAATAGAATAGAATCCTTCCCCCATGCAGTGTGTGTGATGCAGATCTCCTAGCCTTGATACATACCACTATGTGCATGCAAGTGATGCAATGTATGTAACTATAGATGGAGTGATCGTAGTATGTAATGATATGACCTAGGACCCTTATTATGGTCTAATAGATTTGTATTTAAAGGGTTCTCAATATTAGTTTCATAATTAATCTCGAAAAGGCCAACTGGGGAAAATATAAAGAAAACAAACAACTATAAAGGCCCCAAAAATAACTAGAAAAGGGTGTGCACAGACTGGGGCACCCAAAAGTGGGACTAGGGCACCCCAAAGTGCTCGAGTAGAGGTTGGGGTGCCCTGATTTTAGGCTAGAATGATGAGGCAATTACAAAATTGGTGGATAAGTGTAGTAAAATATGTGGGAATGATGAAATAAAATATAAAATAAAGATGGTCCAAAAGGTGGGATTAATTAGTAATTTATCCACTTAAGAACCTTCTAAATAGTAGTATAAGACCAGGCTAAATTATGTGTAAAGTGCATAATTTTGTGTCTATACTAATCTAACACTTATTTCTATGATCGATAAAATCTCACTATTGTGTCTCGTATCTAACTTTACTCTGTTTTATTGTAGCTCACTTCATGTAACACTGTCAACACATTCTTGGTAGCATCATTGTATACATAACTTGTCACATTCCCATTTCTTTATGACTAGAAACATATCCAATGGATTGATGAACATAGCCTTTAGTGAATAATGTGGCAATCTAATTCCTAAACACCTACATTTATGTATCTTATCTATTCCCCTCACCTTAAGAGCCCACTCCCCAAATTACTTTGGCAGTCAACAAAAGTCATACTTTTAGCTTAGTCTCATTAACATGCATCTCTCTCTCAACCAAAATTGTCAGAAATTCTTGAAAAATTATTCATTCATATGATTTCAAACCTATTGCATAGATTTATTCCTCCTTTAAATAGTTAGCATAGAGGAATTTTATCCAAGCTTTGAATTGATCTCATAGCAGTCAAGTAGCCACATTTAGATACATCCCATGTTTTCTCTTAGGTACCTTGAACCTAGTTGATCAATCAATTGAGATGTAATTTTAGGTCTTACTACGCACCTTATGACCAATGCTAATATTTTATATGAATATCTAACAACATACCTGAAACCACCTTGAATTTGACTAGTTGCATGTTCAAGAATAATCACACAACTTTCTCTACTAAAAATGACTAAATGGTGAAAGATCACATATAATGGTACTAGAGTAAGCCAACATATCTATAACTAAATTATTTACACCTTTCCAAATAGAAGACTCATGACATAAAACTCAAAATACCTAGAATACATCACTGGAAAAACAAACCAAGATTCATCCTAGATCAACCATTCTTATGGATGACATTACTTATCACCTCTGACACACTTGATGACTTGCTTTTACAGATTCTCATGACCATAGTTGTAGCATTATTCAAAAACATTTGGACTACTAAAAACACTCTGCCAATGTCCAAGTTTATACTCGTTAACCTTGGGGGTTTTCCACCATCAACAGATCTCAATGACACTTTTTTTCCCATACAAATCACTTGTTACCATTACCAAATTACTCAACGAAAGCAAGAAACTCCAAGATAAACCCTTTTACAAAAAAATTTAATAACATAACCCTTGCTTCAACGCACATGCCAATGAGATACTTTATCATACTGAGGCATTTTTAGACTGACAAATTTTCCATGACAATGCAAGACATAAACTATGAGGACATAGACTCATCCACCATATTACTGAGATCATGACCTCTCACATTGAAGAAAAACCAAATTGAATAATGATAGCATACTTAGAGACTCAAAAATACATACCTTATGCACATGGAGGAGCAACACACACGTACCAAGACATCTCCCCCTTAGTTGAATGCTTCATTTTCACTATAATACCTCCAAGAAGTATAGTGAAGGTATATATGATCCATGATGACCTAACATAAGGTCTTGAAGAGGTCTCAATCCTTCTTAGTCACCTTCAAAACTCATTCATCTATCTCTTCTGATATAAGAATTTTGAAACACTTCTTCTTTCACTAACATCTACTCTTGGTGAGACACTATGGTCTCCTCTAGGTTCCCAAGTCCTTTGAGGACCATTTTCATACACTCTAGATCTTTTAATCCAATAGGTTTTCACTCTTAGACCTAAGGAGCCCCTGTTTCAACTTGAATACTCCAATATCATTCTTTTGTAACAACATGCCAAATATATTACAAGTTATAACATTTTCATACTGTTCCTTTTCGAGATTGAAGTTATCAACATGACTAGATGCAATATTAAATTAGGCACTAGCAATATGGCCTACTTCATTACAATTGTAGCATATGACATCCTTAACATGATCACTTATACTTTATTTCAATGGTTTATTATCTCTAAAAGGTCTTCAACACTCCTTAGCCCTATGACCAAAATCATTACATGTATATAAAAAACCATTAAAGGATCTTTCATACCTTGAGGCATTGGATTGCATAATTTACTTTATCTTCTCAATATCCTTGAGATGAATCTCCTTCTTTCCTTCCTTGGTGCTTAATTCTCCTATTTATTTTCTTAAATCATAGTTCTTCTTTTCACTTGTTTATTTGATGTCCTCTTTGAAGCCCAAACCAGCCTATCACCATCTTTGTTTTTAACAAGTAGGATCATCTAGATGTTCTTTAGTGTTTTCATCAAATTCTTTGACATAGTGTTTTTACTAACCTTTTCAATATGAGAGTTCTTTATTAGAGAAATCTATATCTTCTTGGTTCCTTTTGAACACAACTTATTTAGATTTTGAGACGTTACTTTCATTTATAGCTCTAAAACTGATTGACTCAAATTTGCTCATATATAGCCCAATACTAAATATTCTTCAAGCTCTTGTATCTTTGCTTCATACTCTTTGAATTACAAATGTCAACTTCTTGTTGACTAAACTTTTCACTTCATGTTCAATTTTTGATAGGGAAGGCATTCTGGATTCTTTCAATTTTTCCTTAAGATCATCATTTACTTCCCTTCATCTTCTTTGTAACTGCAATCAGATGAAATATCAAGGGACACAAAGAAGATCCACCACTAGAAGATCTCATGGAGTTAAATCCTTAGTCATGAAAATAACATCATCTCCTATATCATTGTGATCAGACTCAATATCTGAGTCGGATCAATTAACTTCACTAATTACATAAGAGGAAGAACCCTCTTTCTTATTATAGAGACTCTTCTTGTTCTTCTTCATGAATTCATTCTTCTTAAACCATTTCTTTTTCTTATCAAATTTCTGAAATTTTTATTCTCGTGATCACTATCATGTTCATGATTTATTTTCTTATCATGTCTATGAGGACACTTAGCAAAAAAATGACATAATTTACCACATGTAAAACATTTGAAAGGAATTTTACCCTTATACTTACCAGTTCCAATTATCATTCTTCTAACAACCATGGTAAATAGTTCTTCATCCTCAAGCTCCAAGGTAGTATCTTCATATTTTACCTGTTTTATTTGGCTATCTTATCCATTTTAAAGGTTATCTCTTTCTTAGCATGGTTAGAATCAACTACCATCATCTCATAGGCTATCAAGGTGCCATGTAGATCATGCATCTTAAGCTTAGTCAAATCCTTAACCTCTTCTATGGTAGACACTTTGGAGTCAAAATTTAAATTTAAAGACCTCAACACCATTTGAAAAATTACTTCCTCTTTTAGTTATTCACCTTACCTTTTCATGCTATTGAAAATCTTGTCAACTCTAAGAAAATATGTTACAATAGAATCATCGGCATTCATCTGAAGAGATTTAAACTGATTTCTGAAAGTTTGAAGCTTTACAATCCTTACCTTTGAGTGTCCTTCATAAAGAACTTGTAATTTTCCCCACGCTTATTTTTTTGATTTGAAATGCATAAACTTTCCCAATTCATATCCTCCAAGACCTTGAATGATAGTATTGAAATCCTTAGAATTGATTTTATATGCATCCTTGTCTACTTTACCAGTAATAGGAGTAGCAGGATGATTATATCCATCTTCAACAATCTTCCAAACATCAAACCCTTGATACATAATGAAATTATTCATCCTCGTATTCCAAAAATCATAGTTTGTTCCATAAAATGTGGGAGCCTTTCCAATAACCTTTCCACTCGCCGTTTTTTTCTTCAAGGATCTCATTTCAAGTTGTCAAACTTCTCTAAACAGACATGTTCTGATACCAATTTTTATAATAACAATGGAGTGAGAGGGGGGTGAATCAATCCTTATAATAATTTCAATTTATATTTCATATATTAAAATTCAAAACTCATAAACATTCAACCATCCATTAATGTGTGCATATAATAAATAATCACATGTGTAAGAACCATAAGCAAGATAATCAACACAAGACACAAGATATAAGTGGGAAACCCTCAAGGGGAAGAAAACCCACTAAAACACAATCTTATATTGATATGTTTCAAGATTTAGTGAGGCACCAACCCCACAAGGAGCACTAACCCCTAGTTTAGTAGAGCTACCAACCCTAATTTTGTGAAGGAGATACAAACCCCCAAGATGATCAAGCACCCACTCAACCACCTTATGAAGTGAAGATCTCAATTTTTTCTTCCACAACTGATGGAGATCACAAGTATTCAACTCACACTTCTTCAACTCTTCAAACCCTAGGTGATCTAACCCTTCACAAACAAGCTCTTTCTTCACTTCTCAAACCTTCAAACACATGCACACATGTTTTCTAATATTTATCAACCTAAACCACACTTTATTAAACCTAAATTCATGCTACAACACCTAAAAATATTCTCACACCTAGGTTGCACACCTTGCACACACATAACTAGCTTGAAAAAACAACCAATATTATGCTTTTATAAGCTCCTCTTGATTTTAATTTTTTTAAAAAAAACTTTTTCTATCCTTTTTCTTAACCCATACATCAAGGAAACATCCCAAATTTGAATTACAATAGTCACAAGTGACCCAAGTAGGTTTTCCTAGCTAAAAACCTCATTACATGTGCCAAAAATGGCTCAAAACCCCATGGGCACAAAGTTAAAAATTCCCTTACATCAAAACCATACATATTCATGACCCATAAATACATTACACATTATTAAAATATCATTTAACATTCACGAATGGTCACAATTTATCTCAACCAATCAAATTATTTCATTTAATGGGCCCAATGCTCTTTGTATTTCTCAAAATTGTTGTTTCCTACACCCTTCAGCACCCTAGAAACTTCATTATGCCATCAAATCACTTCTACTCAACCAAACCATGCCATGTGACCCATTTATGGAATTTAAATAACCTTTATAACACTTCTAAGCAAGTTATAATTCTTGAATCATCCACCTACTCAGACCACATACACTTTTGTCTTTACCAAATCAACCTGACAAAATCTTTGTTTCAAAAGGTTAGCTCATAAAAAAATTTATATGAACATTAAATACCTAAAATTGTATTAATTTTATTCCAACTTAATCCCTTTTCACATTCCAGGTGATATAAATAATCACCTAATCCATCTCATGCTTAAAACAACTCAAAACTTTTAGAAAAACACATCATGTCCTGCACTGGCAAAAACATTTTTTGTAAAAATAATGAGCTAGAAACTATATAAAAATATCTCATCATGATAAAAACCTCATATAAATGGAAATATATATTAATCATATTTTCAACACATTTTTATTTATCTCAAATTTCTACCTGTAGCTCCATATATACCCATTTTACTTAACATTGTTTTTAAGGCCTCAAAACTACCCTTTGACCAGTCAACTTGAATGAAGCTCATTTGACCATGTACCTACATGAAAATTTCCTAAAACCTCCATTTAAATCAATATAATCTCACATACATTCCATAACATCAATTTATCTCATACCTCATTTTAACAACCTTGTCCCAAAACACTCTTCTTCTGAAAATGACCTGTTTGAGTGGGGCCCACTCATCTCCATGACCTCTACCATACATTTATTACAATATAATATATTTCTATACATCATAAAATCATCAATTTCGATGAATAAATCAAAACAAGATCACCATACCTCTTATTCTTAAAACTGCTCCTAGCTAGGGTTTAACTAGGGTTTTAGACCACTTTATCTTCTTAACATCCGTTCATAAAAACATGACAATGAAAATACCTAATTATATTTTTGAAAAATTATATAATGACCATATAAACATCCCTAAAATCCACAATGTCTCATTTAAATCACACACTTCATGGTGAGCATCATAAGTGACAACTCGAGTTGAAATTTCACTAGATTTTGACCCTGTCTCAAAAACACTGACATAACATGCAAAATACATCTCATGGAAGTATTAAATTTTCCCAAAAGAACCATGAAACATCCTAAAAACATATAAAATCATCATAATGTCATCATCATACCTCAAAATGTCCATCCTAACTCATTTGCATAGCCTCACCTTAGGGTTTTTACACTGTAGAAGCTAGGGTCCACTGAAATAATGTTATAACTCATCATGAAACCACTAAAAAATGACCTAAATATACCTAATACACCATGATATACCTGAATTCATGACATAAATGATCTCATATATCTCTAAGGCTCAATCTCATACCTCTTAGCATCCATACCTACTCCAAATGAGCACATGTAACACAATGAATCACATGTATCTGCATCATGCCACTGTTGTGAGTGCCCAATAAATATCTAAACTTGATATCCATCATTTCAGCATGCTTCTCAAACAACCAATAATCTCATACCATCATGAAGCATCACCTAGGCACCTGAATGGGCTTGCAAGAGCAATCAATCCTCATTGAATCTCATTCTATCATCAAGTACACATCTTAATCATCATGTCAACACCAACAAAAACATCATCTGAACCTAATCTATCATCCAATATTTCATTAATGTGGTTTTTCATCAATGAAAACACCTTTATGACCACATGCCAACATAGAGTTTGTCCTCAACTCTTGACAAGCACCAGAACTCGCCCAGGTTATGCCAAGTTGCTGAGATGAGTTGGTCTACCTATCACCCCAAAAGGTCCTTTTTTTACTTCAAGACTTCCTAAGCCATGTTATTTGGATTGCATGTTAACTTCTTCCAATCTCACATTTTAAAGAAAACGTTTTTGAAGGTCAAATTACCTTATTCTTGAATATAGGCTTTTTGGATGCCAACTTTTACCAACTCATTTCCATTTCCATAAAGAAAATAATGGAGTTAATGTGTTTATTACAATATGTGGCACCATCTGGAAGGCTCAAATTTTTTTCCATGGATCCCAACCTATGGTTCTGTAAACACCAGACTTCTTCCCAAAATTATCCTGGATATTTTTTTGTGAATTAGAAGCTATGTGGTGATCTTAGTAAAAAGACAACATCATTCTAAGTTTGCGATTTTTATTCTTCAATGCATGCTACCAAGTTACCTAAATCATGCCACCATTGCTCCAGCAATTCCTTGGAAAAATTGTATTAACAAATGTAGGCCTAAATGCCATTGAATATCAAGGTAATCTTTCCTGATGTCTCTACTGAGAGCTCAAAATTGCATTTTCCACAGTTAAAAATTCTAGGTTCAAATGTACGTTGAGGTAACAATAGGATTTATCCAAGTTCTTTACCTTAATGTTTATGCACATTATTGACTGGTAGAAGGCCATTTCTAATTTAAATCATTGTAATACTAGATAATTAGTGAAATCAAATTCTTCACTAGATCATGTTAAATAGAACATGCCTTAGAAGGATGTGTGGAAAGGGAAGACTAATCTAAGGGAAAGCTTCTACCATTTATTTAAGGGGATAAACATAATCAACTTTGAGTGAAATTGAAGGAAATACGCATATGGATAGCAGGCACGTGTACCATAGTTTGAAACACACTTAAATATCCACTTTCATGAGACACAATGGAAAACAGAACCTGTGAGGGATGTGACTTGATCCACATAGCCTGGAAACCCATCAACGTAAATAATAAATGGCAAAAAAGATGCAATAATTTGTTTAGTCAAGATAATAATAACATGCCACAAAACAAATTTTCATTTCTTCCAAATAATACATAGTCTAAAAATGGTAGAAGATCCAAGTAAACATGTAGTGAAATATCCAAAGATCTTCCACTTTATTGTTGCAATACCTAGATAATAAACTTAAGAATTAAAAGAATCCAAACCTTAAAAAGAGTAGAGCTCTACAAAATATAAAAGAAGAAGGGAAGAACATGAAGAAAAGAATAGGGAAACTTGGATTTTAATATTGAATCACCAAAAATCAGCAATGAATACCTATAAATCTTCTTACACAGTTGTCAAATCTGCCTCCACATATTTGTAGGCTTGTTTACCTTAGCTCATGTTCACCTAGGTACTTTATTTACCTTTATTATATTTATCCTCACCCACTTAGAGTGTGTGGCTATTTCTTTTTATTTATTTAGATATTATAAGGATATTATCTAGTTGTTAGGTATAGTTCTTTCCTTGATCTATGGTATTGACTAGATCCTTGATGTCTAGTTCTTTCCTAAATCTATTGTCTTGACTAGTTATTTGATGAGTAGTTCTTTCCATGATTTATGTCTTGATCTACGCCCTTGACTGGTTCTTAGATTGTTATTCCTTGCCTATATAAAAAAAGGCCCATTCTCATTGTATTTCATTGAGTTCCATAATAATATATGATATTTCTGCTCATTTGTTTGCAAAGGTTTATGTAAATTCATTCTAGAAAATTACTTTCATCTTATTAATTATGGTGTTTAATTAGCATCTGTGTTCTTAGCTTTGTACGATCTGGCTATTTTTCCTTTTATGGTATCAGAGTTGCATAACTTGTTGTCACACCAAAAGCTCGACCTGATAGTGGAGAGGAATCTCATCATGTTAACCATCTACTACACCAACACACCCCTGCACAATGGATTCAGATGTAACCATGTGATCTCTAGGCCCACCATGTATTCACCAAATTAGGCCCAATGACATTAGGAGGTAAGATTTGAATAAAATATGGTGGTTGAGCTAATTAGATTCTACATTAATGGTTAAACACATGTTTTACATACATTTCACGTACAAAATCCCACCAAAATTTGAATTTGAATGATCTATAGTGTATCCCATGTTATTATCTTTCCAACAAGACCAACCGTGTATTAATCCAAGCTCTACAACAAAATTTATGACATTCTAAAGTGTACAATTTGCTCTAGACATGAAATGACATGTGGTACGCACAGATTAGCTAAAGGATCGGTCAACTATTTATCTATTCATTCATTTATTCCACATGTCACTCATTATCTTATCAGGCATAGGATCTGAATACATTTTTGGCGCGCTGGTTGATGGGTTGTTATGTGTGTTTACACTCAAGTCCAATAGATTGACCACGTAGCACAGTTCCTTTTGGCAAAGGAAGGAACTAAGGTGTACATGAGAAGAAGAACAGGTGCAGAAAAATAAACAATATGTAGCAAAAATGGAAGCATATTTGTATGGGAAAAGCATGCAATCATGGTGTGAGCATCAAAGGAATGATGCATGGCTATAAGAAAGGAAAGGATCATGGAAGAATGCGCTAGTTAATTAACCAATTTAGAAGGAAATTCAAGGATGTGTTTGAAGGGTACACAAACTGCTAGGAAGAAGGTGGACGTGTCTTTGGTGCACGCAAGGGGAAATGGAAAGGATGGGGTAATGGAGAAGGAATGTGGAAGGCGCATGAGAGGAGGAGAATGCGTAGGGGCACATAAGGGATCATAGCTAGGAAATGTGTTAAGGGGATAACCAAACTGCGTATAACTTACAATAATTGACCCTCAGAGCCATAATGGGGTTGTATGTTGTCAAAATAACTAGACGAGTTATTTTTTACAACATTTTGAGAAATTTTGGTACCATATTCATACTATATGAAGTATATCAGTAGTCTAGAGTATCCTTTGGGCATGGAGTCATCTTGGAAACATGAAATTTTGATCTTCCGTTTGAAGAACTACCCATGGAGTCACCTAGAAAACATGTCTAAACTCTTTTCTGAATCCTAAAAAACTATTGAAAACTTCTGGAAGATGCCTGAACAAAACTAACATCCTGGAAGCATAAGAAGAGCACACATAAAAATGTGCAAGAGAGGAAAGAACTATGTACAAACAAGACAATGTGCGTGTAACGCACTTGAAGGAATTAAAACTACTCTAATATTTAAAATGATGTAGAGGATTAATGGAAGGATTTTAGATAAATCTAATTAATTGGGATTAATAGCATTCCTCCATGCTTGGTGAGATCAAACTGCAAAAGATTTATCCTTGTTGCAAAAATTGATGATGTATGGGCCACTCCAAAGTGCATTAACCTTTGAATGACACCCTGGTATAGCTCTGTCAGCATCCCATTTAAGAACTAAGTGTTTCACCTAACCTCTTAGATAAGGTTTCTTTAGGGTTAAAAGGTGATGAAATGGTTCCAGGGTAATGGGAGTAGGAGGAATACCTATTGAAAAGATAGTGCAGGATTTCCTAGGTTTACTAAACTAGGTAGATTCCCTTTATTTTCTAGGATCTCGTGTTGCTCACCTACGGATTAGACTGGAAGCTTCTTGTAAGCATGTGGGAATGTGGTTAGAGGGAATGTAGGCATTTATTTTTAGGGTTTGGGTAAGTCTTAGTTAGTTATGGCAACTTACTAAGAATAGGTCTTAGGGTGAGTTGGCTTGATGAGGTGTCTAGGTGAGGTGTAAGTGTGGGCATTATCTAAATTAAGATATTTAAATAATAAATATGGTGAGGATAATGAATTAATTTAATTAAATTAATTAAATTAATATTAGTGGGGTGAAGGGGGCCATGGCTAGGTGAATGTGATGAAGGTATTTATTTGTCGAGGGACCAAAGGGGAGTGTGACCTAATTTTAGTGTCTACATTTTGCCCCTTTTTGTTGTGTAGCTTGTATTGGTAAGTGACGCTAACAAAAATAAGATGTGGTTGCCCCATGTGTGGGTGAAGGTGATCCCCCTCAAACTAGGAACTGATGAGGTAGAAGGAAAAATCGGTGAGTGGTTTGATAAAAGGTAAATGTGATGAAAAGGAAGGTGGTTAATGGGGGAAAAAGGAGAAAGGTCTACTCGGGTAATCTAGGTAATGGGTCAAGGTCAAAGGTAGTAACAGTCAAATGCACGCACATGTATAAACTACAACACACTACCAGGTTGAAGAGCAGGAAAACTCTACATTGTCTAAGGTCGATAGGTTTATCCAAACAAGGTTGAAGTGATTCTGGTATCCAAGGTATAGGATATGGTCAAGAAGCACAATGTAGGTGAGGTGTAGGAACATTTAGGTATGTTCCGGTACACCCAAGGTAGGGTCAGGATAAACGGTCATGACAAGAGATAAGGTAAGGTCATTAGGTCAATCAACATAGGTAACAGTGCCGCAAGGTATAGCGAACACATGAGGTCAAAGGTCACTAGCGATGGTCCAGGTCCAAATATCTAGGTCACGACACGGGTAAGGCCGAGGTATGGGTAAAATAATGAGTCCCCAAAGGAGGAAAAAGGTAGGTAGTAAATGATGAGGTCAGGAGGGTGAGGTAAATGGTCAGGGTAAAGGTTGGGTGAGGTAAATGGTCAGGGTAAAGGGTGGGTGTGGTAGAAAAAAAATGGAGGGGTAGGGTAATAGGGTAAAATGTTGGGTTTTCTGTAAGAGAATGTGACCGATGCCGGTCAAGGGTAACCGAGGCCAGTATAGTGCAACTGACCACAATAAGGTAGGGCACGCGACTGATGTTGGTTAAGGTTAAACCAATGTCGATTAGGTCAGGTTTGTTATAAAACAAAAAATAGTGTTTTTTGTTATTCATTTGTCATTTAGTGAATTGAGAAAATGAAAAAAGAGAGAGAAAAGAGGGAAAAGTGTCCAGACGGAATGAAGTGTTGAGTTGGTGGTCTGAACGGCGGGTGATTGGTTTGTGAGATGTGGGTCCACAAGATCAGTGTGTGTGATTTGATTGGTTGGAGATGTGTGTAGAGATTTGGTGATGGTAAAGGCTGGAGAGGGATTAGGTAGGCCACCGGTGCAGTGGCGAGACATGCCCCCACAATGACGACAACACAATGAGGTAAACATCCAACTCTAGTTGTATTTGGTTAGATAAATTAGGTGATTTGCAAATTGTTTTTTTGGTTTTTGTTTTGGGTGGGGAAAAAAATTAAATTTGGAAATGGGAGGGTAAATTGGGTAAAATAGGAATGGGGAGAGAGATAAGTGGGAGAGGAGGGGAGGGGATGAGGTGTAAGGGGAGGTGTAGGTGAGTTTAGGTGCATAAAAGAGTCAGGGTGAGAAATTTTTTAGAAAGGGGGGTTTGGGGTCATGGTTTTTTCCGTGACACTGAGTGATTGGTCATCGGCTGAGCCAGCATGGGTAGGGTTAAATAGGCATCAGTCATAAAATAGGTGACCGATGCTAGTTTAGGGGTGACTGGGGTCGATTAGAGAGAACCAGAACTGGTTAGGTTTTGGAGAGAAAGGGGTCAAAAGTGCCACAAGTTGGTGATTTAGATGGGTAGGGGTATAGGGAAAATAGGGTGTTGGAAAATGATAGGGGGAAAGTATTGGTGTGATAAATGTAGATTAATGTGTTGTTTGTATTGGATACATGGGAGAGATCAATTACACATGCGGGATAGAGTTCCACGCCTGCTCATGACAGGTTCACAATGTAAGACCCCTGTGGAGCTGCAGCATGTGGAGGTGGAGATGGGGATGATGGTCAAGTGGTAGCCTTATAGGCACATGTGACAGGGTTACAGGGCCAGTTGGCCACAGCTCAGGCACAGATTGGGGCCTTACAGGCCCATATACAGGCATAGGGGCAGAGGGCACCACCACAGGCACTGGGACAGGGTCCTGCAGGATAGGTACAGGGGCTTAGGCCTATGGGACCACCACAGACCATGCCTATATCTAGGTTATAGGATGCCCTAGGAGAGGCCAGATACTACCAGGACCAGTTGATTGCAGCTCGGATAGATTTTCTATCCTATGGAGAGTATCAGTCATAGTAGGCCTCGAGTGAGAGGACTAGATCCCACACTCATAGTGTAGAGAGCACAGGGGGCCATTGAGCTCTAAGGCTAAATCATGGAGAGGCCACCAGCTCATGGAGACCAGCTCTAGGTGAGGTGCTAGTAGGGACCCTACCACCACCTATGATGGGTGGGGAGATGTTAGCAGGTTGTTAGACTGGGGATGAGGAGGCAGAGGGTACATGCGACATAGATATGGAGGATATCCACCGAGAATCCTGATATATGGCTCCTGATTTTTGATGTATTGTAGTCATTTTTTGATATATACCAGCCTACGTGCTGAATATAGTGAGGATGTATGAGATTTTTTGTATATTTTGAGCATATACCAGCCTGCGCGCCGAAGAGATTTTGTATTGGTTTATTATTTTATTGTATATGAGACCAGCCTTCGTGTCGATGACATTTTGTATTAAGTATCAACCTATGTGCTGACGATTTTGAGATGACGGACATGATTGGATATCCATGTACTTTATATTAAAACACATTTATTTATATGATGAGATGCATGAGATGTTTGATTTGTTGGTGTTTTGCTGAGACTTTTGATTTGTTGTTGTGATATGGACGGAAATTAGGTGAGTTAGGCATGATGCATTCAGGTTGGTTTTAAGCATGGATCGATTCAAGTTTGGTTAGGTATGGATCAAGTTAGGTCATAGGCATGGTTGAGTCAAGTTGGTTTAGGCATGGATCGAGTCAGGTTGGTTTAGGCATGGTGGAGTCAGGTTGGTTTAGGCATGGTGGAGTTAGGTTGGTTTAGGCATGGATCGAGTCAAGTCAGTTTAGGCATGGTGGAGTTAGGTCTATTTAGGCATGGATTGAGTCAGGTTGAGTCAGGTTTAGGATGGATCGAGTTAGGTTAGTTTAGGCATGGTGGAGTTAGGTTTGTCAAATTTGTGATTCATTATTTTGTGCAATGAATGATAATATGGGTCATGTGTGAGATGTGTTATAATATACACATGATGATGGTAGAGAAATGGTAGTCATAATAAATGTATGTTGTGATGATGATAAAAATGTGAAGCAACTTGTTATGTATGTGGTTTAATTTCCAATTTTGGATATAAAAGGGAAACTAAGTGGGGTAGGATGTAATGTTAGGAATATTAAAGATGAATTATTTAGGGTAGAGAGTGGTCGAGCTAACCTCAAAGGGCCCCATGCCCTCGGAGTTCTGCCCTACATAGTCCTAGCGAAAAGGGACCTAGGCCAATGTATTTCTCCCATAAGCTAGGGAAGAATATGAGGGGGCATGAAAATGAGTTGGTAGGTTTTAGGCATGTTGTGGGTTTAGGTTCTATTAGGTGTGTGTGGGTTATAGGAAAATTGGTATAGGTGATGTTGATTGTGGCAAAAGAAGAAGATTACACCAAAGGTAAGCAATGAGGACCAAGTCCTATATAAGGTAATCAAAATGTAAATAATGACGTTTAAAAGATAAGAGGAGGCAATAAAGCCACCTGATTGGTTAGGATCATACCGAGTAGATCATACCTTGGAGGAGGTGATGAATGTAAGACCCTAAAGACATTGCATGATTGATTGTTCTAAGGTAAAAAGTAGTCACATGATCACCAAATATCTTGGTTTCCAAGAGGTCCCTTGAGGTGGTAGGAAATGGGAGTGGGAATGGTGAGAAAGGTGAAAGGTGGTTAAATTTATATGGTATGAGGTAATATGCTTTTTGGGAAAGAGAGCCGAGGTCACAATGGGCAAGTCCATGATTGAAAAAGTTTTCTATTTTGACTTGTATTTGAGATAGACTGATCGATGTGGGAAGTCTATATGGGATGAGGAATTTAACTCCTTGAGATCTTCATGAAGCTGATCGATGCGGGAAGCTTCCACTTTTCTCTTTTTTTTTTCTTTTTTTTAATGCTTTACATAGTTGTCCTTCGAGGGAGTAGTCTATTTATAGCAGTGATTGCTAAGAGGAAGATGTCCTTTTGAGGGAGTCATCTTTTTGTTAGAAGTTTAACTCAAGGAGTTAGATCCCATGTGAGAGCCTTGAATTCATGGACAAGACCAAGGTGAAGAATAGGATTCTTGTTCAAAAATTAGGGTGAAATGACCATGGGATCTCATCTAAAGGTAGATGAAAAGTATCCATAAGAATCATGTTATGTACAATGCCGTGGTACACATATTCAAGAGAATATGACAAGTGACAGGTACTCACATGATTCTTTTTTAATCATTGGTGAGGTGTAAGAAGTGGATAACACTCAAGGGATGAGCATGGAAATATACAAAAGGTGAGGTAGTACTAAAAGTCAATAGTAGAATGTTCGAAGATGCAAGGCATTAAGGGGCTCAGGTTTAGGTTTACCATCGAGTGAAGATAAAGGATAAGCGCATGATTCATAAGTATGAGTCACGATGTATGGTCCTAGCTAATTAGGAGAAAAATTTCCCCGTTTACTTTTTTCTGCTTTGGTTACATGTTGATTTTCTTTCAGGATAAGGTCACCAACTTGGAAGGTTCATTCATAGACGAGTTTTTTGTAGGCACGTTTGATATGTTTTTGGTAAACTTGAAGGTGATCAAGAGTGTTAAGATGACGTTTGTCTAATAACTCAAGCTGTGCTAAATGGTCTTGATGAAATTCATCATCATTGAGCATGTCATGGAGAGAAATGTAGAGTGAGGGAATCTGGACTTTGAGAGGTAGAACAACCTCTGTACCATAGACCAGAGAAAAGGGTGTGGTGGCAGTGGAAGTGTGAATACTAGTGTACGGTATGCCCATAGGGAAAAAGGAATGTTCTTATGCCAATCCTTCCCAGTATCATTAACCACTTTCATGAGAATTTTGTTTAAGGTTTTTTTAGTGGATTTAGCTTGGCCATTGGTTTGTGGGTAATAAGGTGATGAGAAACTTAGATGAATGCCGAAGGTGTCGCAAAGCTTCCGTAATGTTTTGTTTTTTAATTGTTTTCCATTGTCAGTGATGAGGTGATGAGGAACACCAAAGTGACAAATGATGTGATGATTGATGAACTCACATATTTTCTCAGCTTTTGTGGAGATGAGTGGTATGGATTCCACCCATTTTGTGTAGTATTCGGTAGTAGTGATGATCCATTGATGGTGTTGGGAAGAATGGAGGTTGATCTCTCTGATAAGATCTAAACCCATTGAGAGAAGGACCAAAGGTCGCGGGTGACCTGTAAGGCATGATCAGGTGTGTGATGAAGGTTGGAATGTTGTTGGCATTTTACACAATGCTTGACATAGTCAAAACAATCAAGGTTAAGGGTTGGCCAATAATATCCCAGATGAAGAATACACTTAGCAACAGCAAGGCCACTGAAGTGACCTCCACATATGCCATCATGAACTTCCTTAATGGTATAAGGAATTTCATAACTTGTGAGGCATCATAAGATAATACCATCAAATCTGTGCTTATAGAGGAGGGCCCCCATGATGAAATAATGAGAGACCTTTTTAAGGAAGGCACAATGTATGTTATAGGTGAGATCAAGGGGTAAGATGGAGAGAGAAAGATAGTCGGAGTATTCTTTGTACCAAAGGTCACTCAGGTCAGGGGTGACGGTTCCAATGGAGGAAACATTGTGAGGTAATAAGAGGGTGATTGGAGTTGTTGTATGATGACAAATATTTTAGAATCGGTAGGTGAAGAAGGTATTTGAGAAGACAAGTAGGCCATGGTGTCTGAAATTTTTTGGCTAAACAAGGGATGGTGTGTAGGGCGTAACAGTCAAAGGTGGTCAAAATTATGTCTACATGATGTTTATACTTTTGAATTATCTCATTATGACATTGGTATATACCATTGAATTGGTTTACGACCAATTGAGAATCACCAAATATGTTGATTGATTTGACATCTAGGGCATAGGTGGCTTGGAGACCTAATACGAGTGCTTTGTATTTGGCAATATTATTTGTACAATGAAAATGTAGTTTGAAATACAAAGGCATGGGCTCACTGTCAAGAGAAATGAGGATAATACCAGCCCCAACCCCACACTAAAACTTGGAACCATTGAAGAAGAGTGTCATTTGATAGGTGGGTTCGTCCAAGGAAAGGGTATCAATTGACTCATCTGAAAATTCAAAATTAGAGGGTTGATTCCTGGTAATAGATGTGTCGGCCAATTGGTCGGTGATAGCTTGGCCCTTGATGGAATTTTGATGAATGAATTTGAGGTTGAGGTCAGCTAAAAGCATAAGCCATCGTGTGGCACATTGATTTTGATAAGGTTTGGCATACATGAAGTGTAAGGGGTTGGTGTTGGTCACAACATAGGTTTTGTGGTTGAGTAGGTAATGGCGGAGTTTGGTGGCAACAAAAAACTAAGGCTAAGCAAAGTTTTTTGGAATGGGTGTATCGGGTTTCATAGTCTAAAAGAGTACGAATTATGTAATAAACTACCTGCTCCTTGTCTTGTTCATCGCGATGAGCGAGCATGGCTCTAAGGAGTGATCAGTAGCTGAGATGTATAAGTAGAAAGGTTGATCGTCTTTAGGTGGAATGAGTATGGGTGGTTAGAGAAGGTATTATTTTAGGGCCTCAAAATCTTTATGGTAGTCATCATTCCATTTAAAGGATACATCCTTCTTGAACAGATGAAGAAATGGTTGACACTGATCAGATAATTATGAAATGATATGGTGAATAGACTACAACTTTCCTTACAGGCTATGGAGTTGTCTAAGGTTATTAGGTGGAGGAATTTCAAGAATGGCCTTGACTTTAGCAGGGTCAACTTCTATACCACATAGGTAAATGATAAATCCCAAGAGTTTTCCTGAAAGGACCGCGAAGATGCACTTCTTAGGCTAAAGGTGAAGGAAATATTTAATGAGACAATAAAAAATGGTTTTGAGGATGGAAAGGTGCTCGGAGTAGCATTTAGATTTATCTAGGAGATCATCCATATAATCTTCCAATATATGATGCATGATATCATGGAAGATGTAAGTCATACCCTGTTGATATGTGGTACCAGCATTTTTAAGGCCAAAAGGCATGACTCGATAGCAGAAGGTCCCCCAAGGGGTGATGAACACAATTTTGTGTTGATCCACTGAGGCAAATAGGATATGGTTATAACCTGAGAAGCCATCCATGAGTGATAGCATCTCGTGACCAGCGGTAAGTTCAACCAGTTGGTCATTACCGACTAAGGGGAAGTTTTCTTTTTGGTAGGATAGGTTGAGGTCATAGAAATCCATGCAAATGTGGAGTCCCCCTGTTGCCTTAGTGATAGGGACAATGTTAGAAATCCAATGAGGATAATCAATGGGTAATATGAAGGAAATGGAAAGAAGGCATTGAAGTTCTTCTTTGATGAGAAGGGCAATGCAAGGGTGCATTTTCCTCAGCTTTTTTTTGAAGGGTTTGGCATCAGGAATGGTTACAATATTTTGAACCACTATGGTAGGGTCAATACCGAGCATGTCTGCATAAGACCAAGTAAAAGCATGGTTATGATCTTTGAGAAAAGCACTGATGGCTTTTTGTTCAGCAGCATCTAAAGATTGACTGATCTTTAGGATGTGTGGGTCATCCTGAGTATGAATGTTGATTTTGATAGTCAGTTCATTCAACATGGTTTGCATCTCAGAGGGTAACGACTGATGAATATATGAGTCTTCTGCACCAAGGTAGGTGAGTATAAATTCATCATCCTGACATTGAATGACGTTAATTGAAGGTGTATCGTCATCGATCATTTCAGGATACTTGAAGGGAAGAGAGGAAGGAGCCTCACCCTCACGTTGATAAGTCAAAGGCCCCAATGAAATGGTGTTTATGAAAAAAAAATTATGAGGGATAGATTATGGATCCATCGACTCTGTTGGCGAAGGCGGTGATGAAGGTAGAGCAGGTGAAGAAGGTGGAGAAGGGTTGATGTCCTTGATGAGTTCAATGTGGGCCTATTTGTGTAAAGACCCCAAAATTCACACATGCTAACAACATAGTAAAATATAGATAAGCTTTGATTTGGGTTCATAATTAATCAAATTATTTTCATAAAGCCAAACTTGTTTGACACATGCGCAACACAACACAACATGTCTCCACCAAGGTTATAACTAACTCTGTGAACAACTTGATACAAGGATGGACCTCAAAAGCATTTAACATGGAAAAATGGCTATACACCCATCAAGGATTATTCACTTGAAATTTTTGACAAGACAACATAGAAAACCACCACATAACACACTTACAGTTAGGGTAGCCACAATGATAAATTATTGAAGGTTATTTATTTACATAAAAACATCTTTCAATTCTTAACTTATGTTTTCTAGGACTCAGGATATGATTCGTACAATTCCTCTTACAACTCTAAGTTTCTTACTTTTACAATGAAGAGAATTTTGCTTTAAGTATTCTCTATTATGACCTTTATTATTTAAATTCATTTATTTAATAAAGGATATAATTAATTCCACAATGCCAGCTATCAAAACTTATGCTACAAAAACTCATTTATACCTCTATTGCACATGGGTTCAAGAATTATTTTGACTTACAGCACACCGGTTGTACAGACAATATATCATATCTAAGCATACATGCAAATAAAAGTGGATATTCTACCAGAAGAATTATACAAAACAAGAGACATAAATCAACACCAGATTTAACGTGGTTCACCCAGTGTGGGCTACGTCCACCAAGAAACAAGCCAATCTATTATCCAAAGCTTTGACAAGATATACAATGAAGATTTACAATCTTCTACACTTCTCAGATGTTCAGTACTTTCTTCCTTCAAGATTTTTTGATTCTTCACCAAGAATTCTCTCTCACATAATTATCTTGTAATTATGATACATCCATTACTTCTAAACCCTAGCTTTTATGCTTATATAGTCATTTATAAACTTAGGGCACTTAGCCATGCAATTACATCCAATAAATCTACTTTAATGCTAAAAATAGATTTAATTCCCGAGAGTTAATTAAAACTTTCTCACACAGGTAACCGATGTCGGTTAACCCTAACCGATTGTGGGTTACTTTTCTTGCCCTGACCTGATGACGCCTGGTTACGTGGATTACCCTGACCTGATGCCGGTCTTCCCCCTAACCGATGTTGGTTACTGTATTTTCCAGCAAGTTCCAATTGCATGCTAAAATGAAGTAATTAAGCTTCACAACTCAACAATCTCCCACTTGGAGTTTAATTACTGCACCATACATGTACAACATCATTCTTGGATCCTTCCTTGGCTTTGTTTCTTCCTCTTCAAGTCTCAAACTCGAAGACCAACAGAAGTGGAGTGTAGCTCCAACTTCTCCTTTGCTAATGGCTTCGTTAGCATATCCGCAGGGTTCTTGCTCGTATGAATCTTTTCCAGATTCAACTGTCCATCCTCCAATACCTGTCGTATGAAGTGATACCTCAACTGAATGTGTTTCGTTCTTGAATGAAATGTTGAGTTCTTTGCCAAATGAATTACACTCTGACTGTCACTGAACAGTTTACAATTACTTTGCTCCTTTCCCAACTCTTCCATGAACCTACTCATCCATATCATCTCCTTGCTAGCCTCTGTAGCTGCAACATACTCTGCCTCTGTAGTAGACAAAGCCACAACCTTTTGCAATCTTGAAATCTAGCTAACTATCATTCCACCTACTGTGAAAATATATCCAGTAGTGCTCCTCCTACCATCCAGATCTCCAGCCATATCTGAATCAACATAGCCACGTAATGAAATATCCAAACCTCCATAGCATAACTACATGCTAGATGTCCCTTTCAAATACCTGAGTATCCATTGGACTACTTTCCAATGCTCTTTACCTGGATTAGCCATATATCTACTCACAACTCCCACTTCCTGTGCAATGTCTGGTCTTGTACAAACCATAGCATACATGAGACTTCCAACTGCTGAAGCATATGGCACTTGTGTCATGTATTTGACCTCCTCTTGTGATGAAGGACACTGATCTTTACTCAATTTGAAGTGTCCAGCCATAGGTGTGCTAACAGGTTTTGCATTCTGCATGTTGAACCTTTCTAACACCTTGTAGATATAATCCTCCTGAGACAAATACAATTTCTTGTTTTTCCTGTCTCTATGTATTTGCATGCCAAGAATTCTTTTTGCAGCTCCCAAATCCTTCATTGCAAATGTGTGAGCTAGCTTTCTCTTAAGCTCACCAATGTCCTGCATACTAGATCCTGCAATAAGCATATCATCCACATACAGTAACAAAATAATATAGCTCCCATTTTCAAGCTTCTTGAAATAAACACAATGGTCAGATTCACATCTCAAGTAACCATGCTCATGCATAAAACTATCAAACCTCATGTACCATTTCCTTGGAGCTTGCTTGAGCCCATATAGGCTCTTTTTCAACCTGCACACTAATTTCTCCTTACCCTTGACTTCATACCCAAGCGGCTACTGCATATAAATCTCTTCATCCAAATCACCATGAAGGAAAGTCATCTTCACATCTAGTTGCTCTAAATGCAAATCTTCTACTGCAACTAAACTCAATACAGTACGAATAGAAGTCATCTTAACAACAGGAGAAAATATTTCACCAAAGTCAATACCTGCCTTTCGTGCAAATCCCTTTACTACAAGCCTTGCCTTGTACCTTTTCTGTCCACCCTCTTCTTCCTTAATTCTGTAAACCCACTTGTTCTGCAATGTTCTCTTTCCTGCTGGCAATTTAACCAAATCCCAAGTCTGGTTCTGTTCCAAAGAGTTCATCTCCTCATCCATGCCATGCTCCCACTGAACATGAGTTTTATCCTGCATTGCTTCTTCAAAGCTTTCTGGTTCACCACTATCAGTCAATAATAGATAAAATAGAGAAGGTGAAAATATTTCTGGAAGTTTACTTACCCTTTGTGACCTTCTCACAGGAGTTTTGGGGTACCGGAGGCTCAATCTGGACCTCCTGGACATTAGTATCAACTTCTGACAGTGACTGATGCCGGTCACCTCTAACCGACGTCGGTTCGGCTAACCGACACCGGTTCTGATCCTCTGTAACCATCGGTGGTTCATCTGACTGATGTCGGTCAAGGCCTAACTGACCACGGTTACTGTGTATTTCTGAAGGTGTTTCTTTAAAACCTGAGAGTTCATTTTCATCAATAAACTTCTCAATTTTCTCATCCTTGGGTACCAAAATTTGATCCCTGTACATTCTCTTTTCATTCCATTCAACATCACGACTCCTAACAATTTTAGAATTCTCTAAATCCCAAAAATGAAAACTGAAATCACCAGATCCATAACCAATGAAAGTGCACCTCTTGGATTTTGCATCCAACTTTTTTCTATTTTCTCTATCAACATGCACAAAAGCTTCTGAACCAAAAACTTTAAGAAAAGAAAGATCTACCTCTTTTCCGGTCCATGCTTCCTCTGGTATTCCTCCATCTAGTGAACTTGAAGGGCCACGGTTAATCAAATAAACCGTTGTATCAACTGCTTCTACCCAAAACTGCAAGGGCAATCCAGAATGTATCCTCATACTTCTAGCATGTTCCATGATTGTCCTGTTCATTCTCTCTGCAACACCATTCTCCTGTGGTGTTCTTGGAACCATTCTTTCTCTACGTATCCCATTCACTGAACAATAATCATTGAAATCCTTGCTACAATATTCACCACCATTGTCAGATCTAAGGCACTTTAACTTAGAATTTGATTCATTCTCAACAAGGGCTTTCCATCTTTTAAAAGTTTCAAAAACATTAGATTTGTGTTTAATACAATAAACCCATACCTTTCTTGTAGCATCATCAATGAAAGTAACATAATACTGGGATCCACCATGAGAAGCTACCTGAGCTGGTCCCCACACATCTGAGTGTACAAGCTCCAATTTCTACTCCTTCTTAGTTGCCCCAACTTTGAGAAATCTCACTCTCTTTTGCTTTCCAAAGATACAATGCTCACAGAAATCAAGATCTAAATCTTTCAAATCTGATAACTTACCCTTAGCCTTTAAGATCTGCATTCCTTTTGACTCATATGACCCAACCGATTATGCCACATGCATGCATCTGAATCTGAAGTAGATAATGCAGAAAAGGAATCAGTAATACAGGTAGATAAATATAATGTTCCTACCTTCTTACCTCTTGCCACAACAAAAGCACCCTTGGTGACTTTCCAAGAGTCTCCTGTAAAAGTAACCATGCAACCAGATTCACCTAGTTGCCCTGCAGAAATAAGATTCCTCCTGAGGCTTGGCACATGCCTCACATCTTTCAATACCCATGTATTTCCATTCTACAATTTTAGATGAACTTCCCCTTTACCAGTAATACTGCAAGGTTCATCATCACCCAAATAGACATGCCCAAAATTTCCCTGGACATAATTTCTGAAATAACCCTTATTAGGGGTTGCATGGAAAGAAGCTCCTGAATCTAAAACCCATGATTCAATTCTACTATCTAAAGAAAGAATAAGAGCATCTTGCATTACCTCTGATGCAGCAAGATTCACCTCTTTACCTTTTTCTGGTTGTTGGTTCTCTTTATTCTTTGACCAACAATCTTTCTTTGCATGTCCTTTCTTTCCACATTTCCAACAAGTAATTCCCTTACTTCTGGATTTAGATCTACTATCCCTTGACTTTGATTTCCCATTACTCTTACTCTTGGATCTCTCCTTCTGCCTGCCCCTGCTTTCTACATTCAAAGCATTTCCAGATGATGTTTCCTCTGTACTTTTCCTGTGAATTTCTTCATTCAAGATTATACTAACCACATCATCAAACTTCAAAATATTATTAGCAGATGTTGTATTACTAACAACCATTACCAAGTTGTCCCAACTATCAGGCAAAGAACATAAGAATAAAAGTGCTTTTACTTCATCATCAAATGGTATTGAAACTGATTTTAACTGATTTACAATAGATCGGAAATCATTCAAATGACTAGAGGCAGATTCACCTTCATGCATCTTAGAACTAAAAAGTTTCTTCATCAAATAAACTTTATTTGAAGCACTAGGTTTTTCATATAAATTAGCAAGAGATTTCATTAAGTCTACCGTAGAAGCCGCTTCTGTAATATTGGAAGCCACGGATGCTGCCAGGCTCAATCTTATAGATCCCAAAGCCTTTCTATCAAGAATCTTCCATTCTTCATCAGTCATCTTCGTAGGTCTAGACTTCTCATCCAACGGTAAGTACAAATCTCTCTGATACAGATAATCCTCAATCTGCATCTTCCATAATTGATAATTTTGGCCGTCAAACTTCTCTACCTTGTATTTATTATCTTCTGTCATTGTTGTAGCTCCCACTCAATCAGAAAACCCTCTGTGAGTAAATCTGTCAACACACAAAACCCTCAAACAAAGCTCTGATACCAGTTGTTGGGGTTAGCACACCGGTTGTACAGACAATATATCAGATCTAAGCATACATGCAAATAAAAGTGGATATTCTACCAGAAGAATTATACAAAACAAGAGACATAAATCAACACCAGATTTAACGTGGTTCACCCAGTGTGGGCTACGTCCACCAAGAAACAAGCCAATCTATTATCCAAAGCTTTGACAAGATATACAATGAAGATTTACAATCTTCTACACTTCTCAGATGTTCAGTACTTTCTTCCTTCAAGATTTTTTGATTCTTCACCAAGAATTCTCTCTCACATAATTATCTTGTAATTATGATACATCCATTACTTCTAAACCCTAGCTTTTATGCTTATATAGTCATTTATAAACTTAGGGCACTTAGCCATGCAATTACATCCAATAAATCTACTTTAATGCTAAAAATAGATTTAATTCCCGAGAGTTAATTAAAACTTTCTCGCACAGGTAACCGATGACTGGTTAACCCTGACTGACGTGGGTTACTTTTCCTGACCTGTAACTGATGCCGGTTATCCTTGATCGGTTATGCCTGACTGGTTACTTTTCTTGACCTGGACTGTTAGCCCTGAACGACCGGTTACTGTATTTTCCAGCAAGTTCCAATTACATGCTAAAATGAAGTAATTAAGCTTCACATACAATGTACTCAGAGAGGATATAGGAAGGCTCAATCTGAATTCATCTTTAAGATCTTCTTAGTTATAGCCAGGATTGAGAATTTATCCAAAACGATTACAAGTTTCACTTAGGCTTCACTGGATGAATTTTACAAGAGGACACAATTTACCTTTCAAACGACTGAGAGATAGATTGCATGGTTTCCGCCTAAACTATTTCCTCCTACTATTGATAATATTAATATCCTCTATTAAATATAACAAGATTGATTTCACCTAAATGATCGTTTAGAGAATTCACCCAAAAAGCATAATGCTTCACTTAAATTAGTTAAAAATAACAAGGTATATATTTTACTTTAAAAAGGATAGTTAAGCCCAATTTGATCACTTATGGAATTGATTGTTTTCAAGTAAGTCACATCTACATTAATTCACTCATAAGGACTTTTAAAAAGGATTACCCACCCATCTTAAAATGTTTATAATTGCATTGATATGATATTCAAGAAATGTTAACAACACAACATGTTATCTCAAGAGCAAAGCTTACCATTACTTATTTGTGAAAACTAAACACCGTTACATCATTGGTATTCGACACGGCATACGAGCCCAAGAGACAAAACAATACTAAGGAACCATGACTAGGGAAACAAAAGTAACAACATTGATCAAGCAATCTATACTGGAAACTTAGGCCATTCTTATGTTTCCATTAAGGACACTCAACAAAGTGGTAATCCAATTTTCTTACATATTCCATGATAGCCAACAAGCCATAGTTTCCAAATTTTTGACAATAATACACCACAAAACATTGAACTATGGCACCAAACCATTTCTAAGATTCCATGAAGCCCATTCCATAGTTTTACAACCAATAATAACTTGGCATTCAAGATTCAAAAAGGAATTTTCTAAAATACCATGACTAAGTAATACAACATCCTATATAGATATTTCCCTCATCAGTCATGAAATATAATGTGCAAGTTTTCAATTTATAAAGTGGAAATATGAGTCAATCAAAGGTAAAACAACCCCAACTGAGATCATGATAAGCACTCACACATGACCCACATTAAACTATAGCATTTAATGATTCCATTAAAATAACATTGACCATGTGGAATGAAATGTTTTAAGCTCTAAATTACATGTACAATAATTCGTGTAAGTATTTACCATAATGGTGCTACACCATGAAGGAATTTTCAAAGCACCTCTCTATATTGTATTAAATGATAAAATGTTAAATTAAATAAATTAAACAAGGAACATTTTCCTTACGAGTCCTAAAAATATAATTTAGTGAGTGCAATTAGGAACATTTCCTAATGATAGTAAACCTAAGTTTTATAGGTTGAAACCAATGGAGTTCCCACCAAAGATTAAAAAGATATAATATAATTAGGAACCTATTATTATTACCAACTGTAAAATTAGTATTGCATAAGTGTGATTACAACAAATTGTCTTATAATTTAAGAAGTCAGCCTAGTAAAGGATGTCTTCAATTTCCATGAACTTAACTCAAGGATGAAAATTTTCCTTTTAAACCTCAAGGATATCCATCTGTTGATCTAGGATTCTAATCATCTAATTATAGAACTCAATGGAATTTTATCAAAAGGAAAAAAAATAGATTATCCAGAAAAAAATTCAGTTATATTTAGTGTCAAAATAAAGCTACATTATTCTAGGTAATCCAAACATCCCTCATACACAAGGAACACTCCATTTTCCTTACAAAGGGCAGTCTAATTACGCAAATCAAAATAGTACGAAGACCGTCATCACATTGTCTCAATTTTAAATTATTTGACAATCCATTCCTTAACATCTAATGACCATACCATTACAAATATGGGACACATCCACTTGTCTAATACACCATCAAAACAAACTAAAAATAGGCTGCCATAGAACTAATTATTTAGAAAGATACAAATATACTCAAATGGTAATTCATGGGGCTTCTAAATCAATTGAAACATTCCCTAAGCTTTCTCACATAGGCTTCAAAAGTTATTAGAAATAAAATCTAGAATATAAAAATAGGATCAATCAGAGCTCTTGCTTGTATAATCTCATAGGTCTCCCAGCCAAAACTTCTTCAGAAACCACAAAGTATAATTATATAGAAACTATTTAAGTCAATAGATTTGACACTTTACAAAAAGGGCGACTTGCTTATGAGAAAACACCCAATTATCATTAAGGCATGAGTATCAAATTGGACCCAATTTAAGGTCCCCTAATCCCAAAAATAACATTTTTCCTTTTGATAATCTTCAAAGGTTTTGACCCCTCTATTTTACACAGGGAACCATTAGAGTTGCAGATAGAAGGTTTATCCTTTCACCATTGCCGAATGCATAAATTATACTCCTCGCCTAGACGACATCACAATGGCATACCAAACATTTAAATATGACTACATTTATAATAATAATAAAATACATCATTCGCACATGCCAACCATTAAATAATAATAAATAAATAAAAATCATAAACCCAAACACACACAACTAAGGCATTATGCAAGAAGTAAAATGTGTAGACTTGTTTACAGTACCAACGTACATGGCCTTAGTTTTATAACAGCATTAGCAAATCCTACTAAATTTAACTCTCTCAAGCTTAGTTTCAATGTACAGACCGAATTATCACATCTGGGTATACCACAATCCAAGATAAGTTGACTTCCTACCGGACAAAACCCAACAAAAGAACTACCGAGGAACACCAAACACTAAAAAATGATTTCCATCATATAGTCATTCAAAATAATTAATTGCTAAGCTTGTTATGCTAAACAGAAGAATGATTCCATGTGTAGATCAGAATTTCTTACAAGCAAGTCGTTTATCACCAAAGGGATAAGTAAAAACAAAACAAAATGAAGGGAAAACCAGTAAGATCAAAGTAAACTATACTATAACCACAAGCACCCAAAACAGAACACCATTTTAGGAAAAGAGAATATTTCATTGCATGGGATTTTTAAGGGTAGTAGAATATTACAATGGGTAGGGTTAATGAATGCCGTCTTAGAGCCTAAAAAACATTAACAACTAAAATTCGTGCTAAAATTTCCATAATGGTAGCAAGAAGGAAGTCATAAGCACCAACTTTAAACCTTGTCTCTAAATGACAAAAGTTAAATTAAATAAATAAACAAGGAATCATTTTCCTTACGAGTCAAAAATATGGGGTAATGAGTGCATTAGGATTTATATCATGTAAACATCTAGGTTTTATGATTGAAACCAATACTCTAACCATCGATTAAAATAATATAATATAATTAGGAACCTATTATTATTACCAACTAAAATCAGTATTCCATAAGGTTGAACAATTAAACTTGTCTTATAGAAAGAAGTCAGCCTAGTAAACCATGTCATCAATTTCCATGAACTTAACTAACATCAAAATTTTCCTTTTCGGACCTTGGATATCCATCTAATTGGATCTAAGATTCTAATTTCTCATTATAGAACTCAATAATTTTATCAAAAGGAAAAAAAATAGATTATCTAGAAAAAAATTGTTATATTTAGTGTCAAAATAAAGCTACATTATTCTTGGTAATCCAAACATCCCTCATACACAAGGAACACTCCTTTTTCCTTACAAAGGGCATTCTAATTATGCAAATCAAAAAGTAGGAAGACTGTCATCACATTGTCTCAATTTTAAATTATTTGACAATCAATTCCTTAACATCTAATGACCATACCATTACAAGTATGGGACACATCCACTTGTCTAATACACCATCAAAACAAACTAAAAATAGGCTGCCATAGAACTAATTATTTAGAAAGATACAAATATACTCAAACGGTAATTCATGGGGCTTCTAAATAATTGAAACATTCCCTAAGCTTTCTCACATAGGCTTCAAAAGTTAACAAATAAAATTATATAAATAGGATCAATCAGAGCTCTTGCTTGAAATCTCATTCTCCCAACCAAAACTTCTTCAGAAATACAAGTATAATTATATAGAAACATTTAATTCAATAGATTTGACACTTTAAAAAAAGGCGACTTGCTTATGAGAAAACACCCAATTATCATTAAGGCATGAGTATCAAATAGGCTCAATAAGGATTTTAATCCCAAAAATAACATTTTTCCTTTTAACAATCTTCAACGATTTTGACCCCTCTATTTTACACAGGGAACCATTAGAGTTACAGATCAAGGTTTATCCTCTCACCATGCCGAATGCATAAAGTATACTCTCTCCTAGACGACATCACAATGGCATACCAAACATTTAAATATGACTACATTTATAATAATAATAAAATACATCATTCGCACATGCCAACCATTAAATAATAATAAATAAATAAAAATCATAAACCCAGTCGTTAGGGTTAGGATTTATTTATTAAATTATTTCCAGCAGTAGTAAATAAAAATGCACCAGAACAACTGAAACTGAGAAAATTCATAACTTGTTCAATATCCCATATCTTGCCCTCAAATAAATTGTGGAATTTTCTATAAATCAAGAGTTTTCCAAGGAGCTATCAATCTGAATTTTTGAACCATTGTAACCCCTGCAAAATAGCCACCAAAATCATAAACCCAGTCGTTAGGGTTAGGATTTATTTATTAAATTATTTCCAGCAGTAGTAAATAAAAATGCACCAGAACAACTGAAACTAAGAAAATTCATAACTTGTTCAATATCCCATATCTTGCCCTCAAATAAATTGCGGAATTTTCTATAAATCAAGAGTTTTCCAAGGAGCTATCAATCTAAATTTTTGAACCATTGTAACCCACGGTTCCAAAACAGCCCCCAAAATCATAAACCCAATTCGATAGGGTTCAGGGTTTATTTATTAAATTAATTTCCAGCACTTTGTAACCCTCCAATGCACCCCAAATAATTACTCAAACTCAAAAAACAAGCCAACACTTGATCAGATTATGAATATAGATGATTCACCTTTGAAACGATGTTAGATTAATTCCCATAATCAAGTCGCCATAGATGGAAATCCTATACCATTAATAAACCAGATTGATTAACCACTTCAAACATCACCAAAACATGCCATAATAATCATTTATGCAAGCGCAATTTAAATAAGGGCTAGAATTTTGAATTGTTTAATTTTATTAACAACAGATCATTAGCACCATAAAATCCTTCCAAAAGCACTTAAAATTGGAACCCCAATGACATGCAGATTTAACTCAGCAAATTAATGTATAACCAACACATAAGTCAATTCGCCAATGTTAGAATGGAGAAAACAATGCATCAAACACACTTCAACACAATAAAGAGCACAATAAGGAGAACAATAGAGTCTTCAATATCTTCAACAATAGCTCCAAGTGAAGCTTACAATGTGAGAGAGAGAGTTAGGGCATTACATCCCATTACTCCAAGCATGGAGTGAGTCAATCTAATAATTCATCAACATAACCTTTTCCTCTATGGAATAAACATATATTGAAATAGTTTATCTCCCAAGGTTGGAGCGACTCCCTTTTGGAGGGAAAACCATGACATATTGAAATTATAAGGCATGCCTTATAATTTCCCCGTTTATTTTTATTTTTCCCCTTAGGAGTGTGGCGTCTTCCCTGACTTGAGGGCTCTAATTTGACATTAAAAGCCACTCTAATATTATAGCTTAATTAATCCCCTTTTACTTTTATATCATATTTGGGATATTAAATTAAATACATAAATTACTACTAATTGCTCAATAGGGACAAAAAAATTGTAAGCAATAATACAAAGTAGTGGAAAACCCACTTAGCATCCATGATTAATGAGAACTAATAATTAAATGGAATATTGCTTTATGATGACAAATGATTATAATCACTCCTTTTCCAGGCAATATCATTCAACTACTAGCATAGTTTTCCCCTTGTAACATCCCAAAAGCCCACGAGGAACAGATAGGCTAAGGGCCTTCAAAAAAGGGTGCATTACAAATTCTTTTATCCTAATTGTGTTTTTTGCCAGCCTCCTCATTTTTCAACAAGGAATAACAAGATTTGCAACATTACTAAATCACCCCCAAAACAACCTTATGATTCATGAGATTAAATCTCAAGGAAAGTATTGGAGCTTATCTCAGGTTCTTTTTTTAGAGGACAATTGAGTTAGGTCGTAAGACAATTTATCGTTGGAGCCGAAAATCCTCACCATAACCAATTCTTATTAGAAGCTACCGATGAGCATCAATCTAGGTCCTAGGATCCCAGATAATTCTTAAACCTCAAAGGCACCATCATAATCCACACTGAAATCTTCACAAAGGGGCCATTGGCCTGTTAATAAAAGAAGTGAATTCCAATCAACATACATTTTGAAAGTTTTGCTGTAGAAGAATGGATATATTAGGAAACATTGAGTTAGTGCTCCATATGGTATTGTATTGGTAAACCAAATAATTACATGACTAATTATTATCTTGTAAATTTTAAGGTTATATAGTTGTTATATTAAAACAACTCATAACAAATTAGTATTTAGTTATTGTGTAAGATAATAATTACGTTGGTAATTATTATTATACAGTTCCAATATGTTATCAATATATTATTGTTTATAAACAATAATATATTATTATATAGAGTTGTGTATTGTTACGGGAGTAACATCACAACTAATATCATGGTTTAATTGTTGTAACACCTCCCTATTTTGTAGGAGGTTGGGCTATTTAAATTATAAGTAGCCTGTGAATGTAATTCAAACATGCTGAATAAAATATCATTCTGTGTTGATTTAATTAAATTGGTGCAGACTGCATTTCATTTGGTATCAAAGCGAGTTTATTCCTGTGACGGATTATTAATTTGTCTAATAAGGGCAATTCATATTCTGCATTATTGCCCCATACTATGACATTTATCTTTATTTGCCTCATTAATTCTTTTGAGATCCATTCATGGATTCATAAGAGCTTTGGATTCAACTTGTCCTCGACACATGATTTTTTCCAGTTCCATGATAGACCGAGCCATCAGACGACCAATATATTGTATGGAATATCTATATTGTGCATATAAGGTACACGTTGTCATGGGGAATTGATATGTGTTTGATCTCAATTTTGTACTTGTATATCGCTGGAAGAATTTTTGGCATCAGGAGGTCTGAGACATTTTTGCATATCAGTTCCTTGGATCTGCATGTATCACAGTTTTGTGGTTGCATTCCTTCTCACCGCCTAGCTGTGTATCTTCTACACTGCCGTATGACCTCCACTGCACATTTGGACGTCGTCCTGAGCATTCTTGTTTTCTTCACCATCGGTTTGTGATGTCTGCGGTAGATCGCCATTCCTGTTTTAGGATCTAAGGGCTCCAACTTCTTTCATCATCGCTTGATCTGCTTTAAATTTGAGTGCCACGTTTGCATTGGTTGGAAGCTAAACTATTTCTTTGTATTTCATCGGTTTCAACGACTCCCCATACGCAATCTGTGTTGTCTTATCTCTCCAGACGGACTTGTTTTAGTTTACAACTGTGATCCACTAAAATTGCATGGACATTACATATTAACAGTTGGTCCAATATCAATGGCGTATTCTACGCATGTTTACTTGCTGTAGGTGTACGATTGAAAAGAAGACAAGGTGTTAAATCTATTGTTGGTCTCGCGTAAGGCATCTTGGCGTGGGTAAATACAAATGGCAGGGGCAGCTTTAACCTATTTATCCATAGATCAAAATTCTTCCATGGATGTTTCTTAGTCTTGTTTTTTGTCTCAAACTATAGGCTGTATTCTGAAATTCACATAGATTCCAAGTCTTCCATTAGAAAGGTGTGTGTCACATAAGCATATGTCAAAATAGGTGATTTTAAGGTATTTATTTATTGTCTTGTTAAGTGTTAAAGTCATGTCATTGTATTAAGTTCGAAAAATAAAAAATAAATTTGCCTTACGAACGCATTTTCGGTGGAATCCGACGTTCGGGTAAGGTGTGTAATTTTTGAGCCTCAAATTCCAAATCTGCTAAGTTAAGTAGCATATTGATGGAGGAAGGAGGCAACGGAGGAAGGAGGTCGATCAACGACCTCTCATCAGTCACCAACGACGAGGCCGCGCAGAATCTATGGTGGCATATGTATGGTGTGAGTATATGATTTTCAGTATGGTTTCCATTTTCTCAGTGTACTTCAGTTTGCAGTGTTCCTGTTGCTTTGAGTGGTGTGCTTTATTGTTAATACTGGAAAATAATTGTATAAGAGAGCAGAAAACTACGGAGATCCTCTGACTGCAGAGATCCTCTGACTGCCATACTTCGTTGGAAGATGATCGGTCAGTGAATACGTTCATTGGCAATGGTGATCATGCGCAGCAAGATCAAGACAACAAGATCCAGTTAGTATGATACAACACAATACATTTTTCCCTTTCTGATTTCTTATTTGGAATTTCACATCGTGGGGGGGAATACATACCAATGTTCCATTCCCATTCTGCACCCAAAACGACTTAGTCAAGGAAAGCTTCCAGTGGCAGTGGTAGTTTTCTATGCTGTTCGAGATTGAGTGGCAGCGATCAATGACAGAGACTACGATTAAGAACATTACGATTCTTATAGGAAGTAATGTGAAATATTTTCAGTCTTTCTTCTATTGTGCAGTTTTGTAATATGCAAGTTGTGTTTCCTACATAATTCCCTGATGTATAAGCATAGTGGTGAACAGTAGCACCAAAGTAAGTCAGTTCATGAATCTTGAAAGGGTTTGTGGGAGGATCCAGAAAACCACACGAGGTGGACAGTTGATGAAGTTCCTGTCACGTCAAGGTTTGTGGTAAGCCTGTTTAAAACCATGGAAGGAGAGAGCCTTTCTTTTGGATCAAGGTCATGGGTCACAGAGTTGGACATGCCACAAGGGTGAGCATACTGCAGTTGAGTGTGTGGATGTTTTTCTACCATGTAAACACTAAGGGGGGGAATGTTAGGAATTAGTATTTACATTGTGTAAGATAATAATTATGCTGGTAATTATTATTATATAGTTTAATATGTTATTAATATATTATTGTTATATAAACAATAATATATTATTAGTATTGAGTTGTGTATTGTTATGGGAGTAACAATCACAACTAAATATGTTTAATTGTTGTAACACCTCCCTATTTTGTAGGAGGTTGTTTTGGCTATGTATATGGCTATTTAATAGCCTGTGAATGTAATTCAAACATGCTGAATAGAATATCTTTCTGTGTTGATTTAATTAAATCTGGTGCAGTGCTTTCAGGACATGTGATTTTGGATATTATGAGTAGATCTAGAAAATGAATATTATATGATGATGATATAGTTGTTGATATAAATTGTATGTGACAATGTTAAATTGCCTTGATGTTGTTGTGATTCACATATTTAGATGATTTTGAGATTATATTTTATATTCATTTTGGATGTTCTGATATGCCCACAAGTCTGAACAAGGTATTTTGTTTTGCAAGTTAAAAATCACAACAAACATCGAGGGATTAGAGATCAACCACAATAGAATTTTAGGTGAATTCGACACGGTCACCATGGAAAATTGTTTTGTTGTGTTGTGTTGTTATTGGTAGGGATTCCCATGGGGGGATCACCTTTATATGTGACCATGGGTTTGTGTATTTTATTAATGTGGTTTATTTTATTTATTGTTGTATGCATTTTATTAGTAATGTTTCCCTCTCTTTTATTTAATTAAAATTGTGATAGATTAAGGTGAGTTTATTTAATTGGGATGTGGAATGTAAGTAATAAATTTGTTGTCTTAGTTATTAATTAAATTGAAATTATGTTATGTATAACCATAGGTTAAATAAATAAATCATTATGTGAAAAGTATGTAATAAATGAAGTCATAGATATTAGTTCATGTTGTAAGAATGTGTAAGAGGATGTAAGAGATGTGTAAGTGATGTGAAAGTTTGTATAAGTCAGATTTTGGAGTGTAGAACACTTCATCCTCAAAGGAATTCGAATTTGTCCTTGAGGGCTGCATTTTGAGGCTTGTGGGATAAGTTAGACTTGTCCCACACCTCTTAAAATCATCCACCAACCATACCTATGGTTTGGGAGTAAATTTTATAATTTTTAATTAAAATTTGAAATGACTATGTGTAAGTTTTTATTGCACTTCCCTTACATATTTTTTTAATGCAGTCCTTTTTGGTGTATGGGTTGAATTGGAGTATGTAAGTGATTTTGTCATGTATAATTTATTGTGATTTGTTTGTTGATGTTGATTTCCTCTTGGGGATGAGAAAAAATGATGTGGCATCCCACTTGGATCCACATCATCCCCTCTCTTTCCCTTCATATAAAAGTGAAGCTTCTTGCTCATTTGGAGGTTGTTGAAACTTTTCTTCTTCCTCTTGGGTCAAGTTTTTTGTATTGCTGTTTTGGAGCTTGTTTGTGGAGGAGCTTGGAATTCTTTCTGCTTTCTTAAACCTTGATTTTTTGGGACTATTTTGGACTGTACTTTGATATCGTGGAAATCTTGTGAGCTTAGAACAAACTTCAGTATGGAGAGGTAGGATCTGGAGCTGTATTTTAAATTGTTTCCCTTTTCTTGCATGCATTTTTGAATGGTGTTTGTGTTTGCATTCTTGGCTGGTTGGGTAGAATGCTTAGGAGATGGTGTAGGAGAAGGATGTGGTACTTCATATGGGGGGCATAAGGGATTGCCAATGGCACTATTTTATTAAGGAAGGAGTTTTGTTTTGGGATCCACCTTGGAAAAGAAACTGCTTACATTTCTTACTATGGGGGGGCATAAGGAGGAGTTAGGAGATATAAGGTTTATGGGGTTGATATGATTATTGGCAGTATGCATTTTGGTGGATGTCCAATTCCAAATTGGGAGGCAGAAGGAGTTCCCCATATTCCTTGCTCTTTTTGGCTTGCTTAATCAAGCCTATGTGTTGTATAAATTGTTTCAAATGTAGTTGGGAATTTTTGTCCTATTTTGAACTGTGCATTTTGTTTATTGTGTGCAATGTGAATGTTGCTTGTATGTGATAGAAGCCTTGTTGCCATGTGTTGATATTCATGCTCTATTCCAATATGGTTGGGGCTTGGGGGCCAATGGGGAAATATGGATTCTCTTTTCCCATTGGATGTCTTGGTTGGGTAGAGAGCATTGTCTTTCCCCCTTCCTTGTTGTGATCAAAGTTGTAAAGAAGAAGAAATCAGCATGTTGCTATTTTGGAGCTTGGACAAAACATATTTTGACAGTCCCATCCTTTGAGAAATTTCATTGTTATCTTACCACTTGAAGTGGATGAATTGTATCATTATTTGTAAATAAGAAGGCACCTTGTATTGTAAAGAAAATATTGAGATTCATTGAAAATGTAAAGATTTTTATTTCATTCACTGTTGGAAAAGAATGTAATGCAGTTTGTATATTGCACTTTGAAATTTGAAGAAAGAAATGAGGTGTTAAGTTATTTCTGGAAATCAATAATGAAAGTACCTCTCTTCCTCAACTTGCATTGTTGTATTGCATTTTAATTTCTGTTATGTTTGTAATTTTTGTTTTGAAAAGAAAGAATGTGTGGAAATGATGGATATTGTTGTATTCCTTACAAGATGTATATTTGAAATTGAAATCTGAATTGAATCTAACCCAAAATTTCATAGAATACTTAATAAGCAATTTTATGACACCAATTAGAAACTATACACACTTTTAAAACATAAATTGGCATGCAGATTTAAAGAAATGGCTCACCGAATTAAAACTTCATCCTGTCAATTCATGTTTTATTAAAAATGAGCAGTTTAGACTTATACTCAACAATAAGTTATAAAACTTTGATATTCACATCAGGAATACCTAAGGAACTCTAATCCACTAAAACAGTCAAGAATGAATCTCTCAAACTTTAGGAATTTCAAATCAGAGCTTGCATGGTCATTTTTCCCATCAACTGTTAGAAAAATGAAAAATCGTATAAATGATCAAATTGACTTCACTAATACATTCTAAAATCTCCCTATATTGATCCTTCATGTTTGTTTGACATGTTAAGTGAAGGAGGAGTCCTAATTTTATCAAAATTACAAGTTGGAAAAATTTTCAGTTTTGAATTTAAAGCCTGCAGATTGATTTCTTAAAATTGACCTTTGAAAATTCATCAAAATCCAAAATTGATGATTATTATGTAGATATGACTTCGAGATATTTCTGAAAATTCCTTGTTTTCCCAATACTGACTTTTCTATCAAAAGTTTTGGCCATTTGAAGTTTTACTTCAAAAGGGCCATCCAAAAATTAATCTAACTATAAAAAAATCAAATTTTAACTTTTGGAAAAATTTCTCCAAAAATTCTGCAGCCCCGCAACACTCTCAGCCAATCATGTATCACCATGTGGCACTTTGGAGGGGAAAACCTTTTTGAAAATTTGACCTTGGGAAATTTTTGCGTTTTGCCTTGTGTCCCCGAAACCAATCACGTGCTGACACGTGGCATGGATGGCGTGCGGATAAAATTGAAAAATTAATCATTTAAAATCTTTTGGAAAATTTTTACCTTTTTCTCCATGTCCCCACACCCCCATAGCCAATCAGATGCTGACGCGTGTCCTAACGGATGCGTGGGCCCGCACAAGTCTATTTGACCTTTAAACACCTTTGGCATAAAATTTTAAATAGCTCCACCACTCTGTAGGCCCATGTCCAATCAGAAGACGCCACTTGGCTTTTTTGCACAAAGTTGGAGGAAAATTTTCCATTGAAAAATTTGGTTTATTTTAGACCTTGGGAAAAATTCCAAATTTTTCCCCGCGACCCGCCGGGCCCCGTCCAATCACGTGCTAACACGTGGCAAATTGGACATCAGCGAGAGTGCGGAGATCTTCTCTTCTTTGAGATTTTAACTCATAAAATCTCAATTTCCCCTTTTTTTTCCACTGGCCTGCTTCTCCCCACACCAATCGGGAAGTGACACGTGTCCTTCCCCCCCAAACCCACTCAAGGAAAAAAATTTCTCCCTAAGCCCGCAGACTCCCCAAAGGAAAATTTCTCCCCATAACTTGAGATTTACGAGTTAGGAGGACTTATTTATATGGTTGGAAAGGTGAGAGAATTTCCTATCCAATGGGCATGATTTAGGAAAGTTTTGATGACTCCAAGTGGGTGAAAAATCAAGTTGAACCCTGTAATCTTGTTTGGGGAGAGATGAGAGGGATTTCACTCTCCTAACCTAAGAGATAAATTTAACTTCTTGTTAGCCCTTGTGCCTTGTTGTTGTTTGTTGCTTGGAGTACTTGCTGAAGTCAGCCTTTCTTGTTAACCCTTATCTAGTTTGTGCTAAATGTGACCTTGCAACCTTCATTGCAAACACCCTTAACAAAAAAATTTATTCCATAATTTTCCTAGCTAAACCTAGTTGTTTCTTGGTCTCAAGTGGTAGTTTTGAAGTGGGCATTACAGTCGATGTGGAGGTGGAGTTAATGGATTGGAAAAGAGATGGGTTGCCCATGGAGGTTGTGGTGGAAGTAGGAGTAGAAGAGGCATGTGCGGTGGAGGTGGCGACTATACTGGTGAGAGGAGGCATAGGTGAAGCGATACGGGTCATGGAGGTAGATGCCTTAATGGGTATGAGCACATCATTGGGTCGGTAAAGCATGTTGCATGTTTTAAAAGGTGATGGATCAGCTAGGATGGTGTAGATGTGTCCCTCATGCTCAAACTTTACACAATGATGCAAAGTGGAAGGAACGCAAACCATGACATGAATCCAGGGTCTGCAAAGCACCAAATTATATTAAAATTCCCCCTCCAAAATGTACAATAATTCTAGGACAGAGCGGGGGCCACGCGAACATGGAGGATGATGGTGCCTAGTGTAGAGGTGATAACATCATTGAATGAATGCAACATGATGGGATGTTTATGCATGTAATTGTTAGGTATGCACATTTGAGCGAATGCATGGGATGAAATGATATTAATGTTTGTACCCTCATCAATCATTACCCATCATACACATATATCACCGATGTGGATAGAGATGAAGAGGGTTGGGTCTAGGTCATCAGTTTGGTTCGGTGTGATCTCCTCCTATAAGAAGCTAAGGGAGGCTATTTTGTGAGTAGGGTGAGGTGTGGATAAAGTTGGCAATTTGGTGAGAGAGGCTACATAATGGGGTGTGATAATGGAGGCTATGGGTGTAGGGTCATTGGGTAAAACCTCAATAGATTGAAGAACCTCCATGATAGCTTGACGATGGGATTCTGAGGTTTGGATGAGGTCATATAAGGACATTTTGAGGGGGGATTGATGTAGTTGTTTGAACCTGGTGCGATGTGTGACCCCATTAGAAATAGGGTATGTGGGGCCATAAATAGTGATTTTAGGTGTGGGTGCAGATGGTATGTTCAGTATAGGATTGGTTGGTGGGTCAGTTACCTTTTCCTTTCCTTTTTCCTTTTGAGCATGGGTAGTAACGTGGATCATGTTGATTTGAGGGGATTTGGCAAAAGGAGAAGGTGTAGGGTGAGTGGTGCAACGATATGACAGGAAAAAACCTACTAGAGGAGAAAATCCTTGTGAAGTGAGATGGGCACAATGACATTTAGGTAATGGTGTGGCAAGTTCCCTGATGTGAACCATGTTAATTTTGAGTCTTTGAGGTGGCTCTAAGAGCTGTGGGGGTGGAGGTCATGGTTTTTTAGTAGGAAATGAGGAAAGGACTATGGGAATGGGCATTGGTGAAGCAGGTTCCTCATCAAGAAGGTCATCATCGTCAAAGTTGGCTTCAGGAGTACACAACTGGATAAGGATAGTTTTCAAATCCTTACAGTTCTCCACATCATGCCCTAGCACACAATGGTAGGCACAAATTTTAGTATCATCAAACCCTTTTGGATTGGGTAAGAGGGGGTCATAAGGTCTGAGCAGTGGTAATGTGATGACATAAGTATCAAGGAGGTTGGTTAAAATTTTGGCATAGGACCTTGCTAGTGGATCACAATGGGAAGTGAAAGTGCGTTTGGGTGTAGGTGCATCTGATTGTTAAGGAATGGTCCTTGGAAGAGGGGGAGTGGGTTGAGCCATGGTTTTGGGTGCTAGAGTGGTCTTGGGTGTTGGTCATGTTTGTTTGGGTAGGGGTATGGTAGATGAATGGGCAGGAGGGTGTATGGTTGTTTTGACTACCTTATTGGAGGGTTATAGATTATTTTTTTGGGTTACACCTTCTTGGGTAAAGGTGATATGGGTGTACGAGATCTAGAGGGAAAATGCAGATGGGGGAAGAGGGTGAGTTACCCATGGGGATAATGGAGGTGTTGTTAAGGTAGATGATGCGGGTCGAGCAGGGGTGTGAGAGATAGAGACTGAAGTGTAGTGCGTAATGAAGAAGTTGTTGAGGTTATTAGAGGTATGGGTGGTAAAGATTATGCAGATGTAGGTGTAAGTCATGTTAGGTGCTTAGGTAGGTTAGAGGTTTGCGAGGAAGGAGTGGGCTATTTTTTTTTTAGTTTATTGATGGGTGGAGGTTTTTTAACGATGTTGGGAAGCTGAGGTCCTAAGATGGATGGGACACATGCAGGTGTGATTGGCATAGCCGGGGTATGAGTTATATGGGTTTGGTTCTTTGATTTGGGTGTTGGAGTAGGTGTGGTGTTGACTTTGGAGGATGTAGCTAAATCTAGTTTGATAGGTGGATGAGTAAGGCTAGTGGTTGGGGTGACCCCTAAGGTGGTAATAGGTTTAGTCGAGGAAGATGTTGTAAGTGTGAGTTTGGGTTTAGATGTAGGTTGCGTTTTGGGTAAGGGAGTATGTTGAGTGGTGCGGAGGGTTATGGAAGAAGTAGTGATAGAGGTGGTTGTGCTCAGTTCAACTGGCTGAAATATTTTTGGGTAAATAGTGGAAGTATTAGCAAGTGATATCTGCATTTGTGTTGAAACAGGAAGCAGAAGACAACCCCGCAATAAGGCTCTATCTACATAATCTAGGCGATCATCCAAACATGATAACGACACATCTTTAGGTGATGTTGAGGAGGACCCAATGGCTATTCCTCTAAAATGTGTCTTAGAGATGGGGAATTGGATAGCTTCAGCTTCTGTGGGTAAGAGGGCTGAAAGTAGGTCTGCAAGATCTTGGGTGGCTGATGGAGAATGCTCTCCAAGAGGCAAAGGTATCTCAATTGGGTCTATGATAGGTGGAGGAGATGATGAGTGCTCCTCTATAGGTGGAGGATATAATGGGTGCTCCTCTGTAGGTGGAGGAGATGATGGGTGCTCCTCTATGGGTGGAGGAGGTAAATAAGTATCCTCTATGGAGTGAAGAAGTATTTTGGGTGTTAGTTCTCTAGGTGGAGAAGTAAAAGGTGAAATGGTCTCAATGTTAGCGGAAGGCTCATCCATAGGTGAGGCAGGAGGTGAAATGTGTTCCTCTATGGGTGGAGTAAGTGAGGTGGATTCCAATGTAGAAGGAGGATTTCAGTCTAGAATCTTCTCTATGGAAGGAATATGGGGTAATTGGGAAGCAACAGGTGCGTCACTAAAAATAGCATGGACCTCGCAGGTATGGCTATCATGAGTTAACGTCTCACTGGTTTGATAAGATGAATGGGAATTATTGGGAAATGGTTTCTTGAATATGTGTAGGTTTTGATTGGTAGGGGTGTTAGGGTTATCCATGGTTAACTCACCTTTCTTGAGCATTTCTTGGACAATATTTTTGAAAGTGCTGCAATTTCCATCACTATGACCCTTTAATCTATGATAGCTACAGAAGTTGTGTTCTTTATACCATGCGGGCATAGGGCGAGTAGGGTCAAAACAAGTGTGTGGTTTTATAGCTGGAAGGGTGATGGTCCCAACTTTGATAAGCTTTTCTAAGATATAAGAGTAAGGCTCTCCAATTGGGGTGTATTTCCATTGTTCTCATCTAAAATGAAAAGTCCTGATGGGTGAGAGATTAGATGAGGGGGTAGCCTAATTTAACTGATGAGCTAGGCTGGCTTTGAGTACCACTACGTTAGTGGTGCCCTTGGCCTTTGAATAATTTTTCTGTGGTTTGGAAGTAGAATAGGTATCATTCAACTTGAATGCCGAATTCTTACTACGTAATTGGATTTTTTTCTCTTTGATGGCTTGAATCTCTATATTTCATGCCATGGTGAATGCTTCATCGAATGTTCAGATGGTTTGGACCTATAGGTTCGGTGAGATATGTCTAACACAAGCCCGTGTGAAGAGCTCGATGAGTTCTGTTTATGGCAGTTAGAAGGTGATTTGATAGTGAGTGATAAATTCTGTGATAGATTCATCCTCATACTGATGCATGGAGTATAGGTCAGTCATGGTAACCTTTTTCACGATATTGATGGAGAATTGATCCAAGAAGGCTTAGGCTACCTGATTAAGGAAAATATAGAGTGTCTAGGTAACACACTATACCAATCTAACGCATGTCCAATCAGAGACATAGGAAAGGTCCTTAAGAGCAAAGCATCATTGTGGGTGATTAGGTAGCACTCGTGTTTGAATGACCAAAAATTTTGTTGCGGGTCCTCCTTGCTATTGAAATGGTTGGATTTAGGCATCTCCCAATACATGGGATATGGACAGATAGGAATGGATGGGTGGATAGGCTCATTATAAATCTCGTCATAGGTGAGAGTATTGCAGGAGCCCAAAACCAATGCCTCTAATGTTTGTATCTTGTCCATCATCAATTTGATTAGGTCATTGGTAGGTTGCGATGATTGGGTGCCTCTTGTAGTGTAAGAGGGTTGGTGTTGGGCATATAACGGGGGTGGCATTCCAGTATTTGGTGCTGCCATGTAGGTAGATTGAGAAGAAGGTAGTGAAATAGGGGGTACATACCCAAAGTGAATAATAGATGAAACAGGAGGTTGCTAATAGTACGTATATGGAGGTGGACGGGTCGTGGTAACCCTAGTGGCAATGGGGGCCAAGAAGTGTGGAATGGAAAGGACCATGTTTTGAAAAGGGGTAGGGGTCACTGACACTAAAGGTGGTAGTGTAGCTACGGGTATATGTGAGACAATAGGGGTGGATGAGGTTGTGTTTTGGGTGGTTTTCGAAGGTATGGTGAATGTGGCGGGTGCAACGTATGTAGCAAATACTACAGCCATAGCGGGTATAGGACTTAACTATGAAATGACTTGAGGTAAAGTAGATGTGGGAAACACAGAGCTAGATGGGGCTGACGCAAGAGTGGAGCGAGATTTAGGGGGATAGATATGAGCATGTCGTATATCAGCTGACCTGAGGCATCTTGGGTGGACGAGTGGGAAAGATAAAACTGCAAGGTGACAGGGTTTTGGTCAAGGAGTCATGTGAACTCTTCATCTCTGATAGCGATAGTGATAGGTTGGATAGGATCCATGGTGGATGATAAAATGGAAGGCGGTGAAGGACTAGGTGGGAGTGGTTAACAACTGAAGTGAAATACAAGTGTGCTTACTTGTCTTCGGGTCAACACCATGTGAACCAGTACTGGTCAGGTTAGGTTACTTCTCTATAAATGACATAGAAAAACAACAGGAACAGGTGAAACAGGTGGTAAAAAGTGGGTTAGGTACCAAATATTGGCTAGAAAGTGGCACAGGATAACCGATGTTGGTTGGGGTAAATCGACTCCAGTTAGGGCTAACCACTTCCGTTCACTGTGGGAAATGGATAGTGAGTCAAAAAAAAGGTATAAGGTCAAATCTAATAGGTATGCCAAACCTGATGAGTTTTACAAGGTCAATGGGAATGATAATAGTGACAGGGATTCTGAAAAGTTGAATAAGGTGAATAAATTTCCTTTTGGGTAAGTTAACCAAAATGATAATGAACTGACACTGGTTGGGTATAACTGACAACAGTCAAGAGGTAACCGACGATGGTCGCTAGACTGACACTGGTCATTATGAAATTGAAACAGTGATGAAAGAAAATTGGTTGTGAATTAAAATCTGATGTGGAATTAGACCAAGAATTTTGAGAATGATGAGAATAAGGTCTAGACACACTCAGATGAAGCTGGAATACACCAACTATGATGAGGAGCATGTAAGGATGAACAAGAAATATGAAGAACATGACCTCTCACCTCAAAACGCAAGCCAAGCAGAAACACTAAGAAAAATGTGATCCTAAGAGTGATTTTTTGATTATGTTTGTTTAGCTTATGCTATTTAAGGACTGACACATGAACTGTAAAATAGATTTTTTTGGTGAGGATGGCTTCCTACAAAGAAGGATATCTAAAAGGTGAGGTTTTGGGTATGTTATGGCGGGGTTGGGCTTCACTCTAAAGTATGACTCGATAGAGCAGCGAGCTGGGGAGTACCTTCCAATCCTCATATTAGTGCAATTGTTGACAGGTGTTCCTAGGAAAAATGTTGTTTAAGAATATGTATTTGTTTTTAATTTTTGCAATTTGGCAAGACTCGGAGAGATAGATGTTCTTTCTACGATTTGTTTGTCAACCATCAGCTAGGAATGACTTCCAGTGTATAGGTTACCCTCAATTAATGTGAGCTAATGTGATAAATTAGAATGAAATGCAATTATTTTTAAGCCCAAATCGAAATATGAAGTTTGATGACACAAATGGACGAATATGAAGAGGGATGATCTTCCACTAAAATGCAAAAAACAATAAGAAATGATTCTTTTTAGGTACACCAGAAGAAAGGTTTCTTTTAGAGCAAATAGAAAGAAAAATAGGGTTACCAAGGAAGAAAATTAATGTGTATGCTTTTCAGTAGGGAAACAAACACACAACTTTTCCTCAGAATTAATAAAATGCAAGGAACCCCAAATGGGTCCCACCGGGCGTGCCAAAATGTTTCACCTAATTCTTAGACGTTTCTTTGAATATTGACGAAATAGATAAGGTAATGGTAGTAGGAGGAATACCTATTGAAATGATTGTTGGTAGGTTGTTACACACATATGACTTATGAACCCACAACTGATGGTGAAAGCTTCCTTTTGGCTAGGAGGAACGACCTGAAATGGAACACAAGACCACCAAATAAAGTTAAACAATATGTGCAGTGAACTGCCTAGCATGTGCTAGATCTGGGAAGTGTGATACTTCCTAGATGGTTGTCAGTCCACTGTTTAAAATAATTTAATGCTGGTAATGAAGTAAATCCTATTGTAATTGAAATGATTTAGGTATCTCATTAAAAACACAATAAGAAAGATATAATCTAACATGCTAGGTTAAAATAAGATCCGAAGGTCAATTAGTTGGTTTTGGTTCTCTGTAAATCTGACAGAGGTTTCAGGTAGGTCACAGGGGATTAAGGTTGATGTGAGAATAGGTGGGGTAGGTTACTATTCTAGGTTGTATTGGTAAATACAGAGACCAACGTTGGTTAAGGGTGACCGACACCGGTTGGGGAGAACCAGTGTCAGTTACTGTGGAAAACTAGGAATGCCACAGAATGAGCTTTGGATCTCCCTTATGATTGCATAAGGGACTAGGCTAGTCGGAGTGAGGTATTAGGCTGTTTGGATGGGGTTTGGTGAGGTTTTAATGGGCATATGGAGGGGTGAGTATTAAAGGAGGTCAATGGGTGGCTACGAGAACAAAGGATGAAGATACGATAATTAAATGAATGAACTAGAGGAATAAACTATTCTACTTACTTGAAATCTAGTTCTGGGTGCCTGTGAGTGATGGATGAAGGTGTTGGTAAGAGATTGAATGTTGTTGAGGATCACCAAACATTGGAAAGCTCCTACATGGGCTGCATGTGCATTCTTTTTTCCCTGGTTGGATCAAATTTGTGTTGGGTGATTGTTGGATGGTTGTCGGGTGAATGTTGGATGTCTTTACAAGAGAAAATGTTTGATCTTTTTCCTTGCATGTGTGTGCATGTATACTTTGCTTAATGCTAAATCAAATGAAGCAAGAACTACCACCTAAAATAGTTCTACAATTTAGCTAAAACAAAGCATAAACACCATCATGATAAGAATTAAACAAGGGTTAGATGCTAGCATTCATCAATACAAACTTTGAAACTAACAAAGTTAAATATCTAAACTCCTCTATTCTCTAACAACAAATAAATGAATGGACCTAAGTAAGCTCCATGGCTAGCAAAATAGTTGTCCTTAATGCTCCAAGAACCTAGGAATGGGGGCTAACCAAAGTTGGGCTATAAGACCCTTTTGACACCTCCCATATGACCTAAGCACTTTAAGAAAGAGGCTTAACTCTTCAAGATGATGAACTCTCAAAAGGGCAAGGTGCAAGCTCTTAGTCTCTTTGCTATATGCTTTGCATTTGCTCTCTTAGAAAGTTTAGGTGTAAGTAAAAAGGTAGGTGGAGGGCTCTTTATATAGCCCAAAGGATAAAGGATTCAACACATTCTCATGAATGTGGGATAAAGGTTAAAACATGATTAGGAATGGATAAGGTTGCTTTATTAAAGGTAACCTTACTTTAGAAGGGTTTAATACATGTTTAACAAGTCATGGGAGTTGGGGGGTATTTTAATTAATCAAAGGTGATTAATTAATAGGTAGATGTAAGCTTATAGAAGCTAATTAGAGGAATATTAGTACAATTTAGGCTATAATAAGGGGATTAAATCATTTAAATATTGATTTATTAGTTAAATGGAAGGGAAAGCTAATTAATTAATAATAATTAATTAGTCTAGGTAGAAGGGGTGATTTATTAATGGAAGGTCGTTAATTAGGGTATTTGTTGGATAGTTGACTTAATTAATTAGCGTATTGTAATTAATTAACGACAATAAGAGGGAATATGAGCGTTTTTGAAGATATATCGTCGATTTGTGAGAATGAGGATAATTAGCGCAATTTAAGTATTTAAATTGCTTGGGCGTAATTATAGGTGTCTACATTTGCCCCTCTTTGGGGTGGCGTAAGTGATGCCACTTCAAAGATAGTAAACGGAAGAAAATTTTGAAGGGATAGAAGAAAAATTAGTAGAAGGGAGAGATGCCCCTTCGAGTGTTGATGGGGTGATGAAGGAAGTCGATCGACGATCGAAAAAGATGAGAAGTAGGCAGAAGAATGGGGATGAGGCAGGATGTCCCAAGGAGAGGGAGAATGAGGGCTGAAAAGGAAGTGGTGTAGAAGAAATATGGAAGAGGGGGGAGAAGAGCTTAACCTCTAGCCGCTTATGTGTTTGGAACAAATTTGATGTCATCATATTGCCATAAGAACTACATCATCGGTCCTTATGAAAAATATAAGCATACGAAAAAGGTAGAATGACATGAAAAACCATACTACAAACAATTGTCCATTGCTGAAAGTACCAACTCCACGCAACATACAATAATGAAATGTAATACGAGAAGGAAACAAGCTCATATAACAGGGAAAACAAGTACGAACACACATATCTAACCCAACAATGGTTAAGACAGCTGTACAAATATTTTGTTATCAGTGCTGAAGAGATCCACAAGTTCGTGATTGACGAAAAGGGTTAAAAATGATGCCCCAAGAAAGAATACATGCAAGGGGAAATGAAAATGGACACGGGGTCCATGAAAAGCATTGTGCGCAACGAAACAGTACCAGACAACCAAAAGTGCCCCAGAGTACAGACGAAACAAGCAGCTAGCTTTTGTGAATGGTTGTGAATCTAGTGATCCATGAGTTGTATTAATCAGGGAATATGTGAGACAAACCAACAGGATATGGAGAAAATACCATGCGCAAGACACAAGTTTCAGCCGTAAGAAGCAAGTTACCATTTTTTAGGGTGTTTTATTTTATATATATATATATATATATATATTGTTTTTGTTGTTGTCTCGAAACAATGTTCTATTGTTTTTGTGTTTTTCTCGAAACAATGTTCTATTACTTTTTTGTTGTTTGAAACAATTTTCTATTGTTTTGTGTTTTGTGAAACAATTTTCTATTGTTTTTGTGTTTTTCTCAAAACAATGTTCTATTGTTTTTGTGTTTTTCTCGAAACAATGTTCTATTGTTTTTGTGTTGTCTGAAACAATTTTCTATTGTTTTTGTGTTTTGTGAAACAATTTTCTATTGTTTTTGTATTTTTTGAAACAATTTTCTATTGTTTTTGTGTTTTTTTCAAAACAATGTTCTATTGTTTTTGTGTTTTGTGAAACAATTTTCTATTGTTTTTGTGTTTTGTGAAACAATTTTCTATTGTTATTGTGTTTTCTCAAAACAATGTTCTATTGTTTTTGTGTTTTGTGAAACAATTTTCTATTGTTTTTGTGTTTTTAATAGTTTTCCAAAGCTATGTGCAGGTAACCAAGAAAGCATGGATGCCCCCAGCCTTAGGTGGGGAATATACAAGGGCAGAAGCCACACGCTTATGAACAAGAAGGTGAAGTTGTTGAGTTGCCCCCAACATAAGATGGGAAATAACGAAAGACCACGTCCCTTACAGATGAATAGAAGAAGGTAAAGCCGGATCAAGGCTAGACTAGATGGTGTGCACAAGAAAACTCAAAGGTAGAACCAGGTCCAGGACAAAGACAACTACCCTTCTAATACAGAATGCTTGTGAACAACGAATCCTCCCGAGGTGCCGAAAACTAGTTTTCACCCAAGGACTTGTCCAAAGTGCCACAATTGTGTGGTTTTCACTAGTGGACGACTTGTTTTCTTTTTTCTTTTTTTTCTTTTTTCTGATGTTTTTATATATTTTTTTATGATTTTTATGACTTTCTTGTGCCATGTTTAGGTATAAAACCTCTTAAGATGCATGGAATTCATGGGCTCCCGGAGCTCATCACCATTGGGGTGAGCCAACTTGTATGCCCCTGTGCCATACTTGGCAACTATGACATAGGGTCCTAACCAGTGTGGTTCGAACTTCCCTTTCTTTTCTCGCTCTGCTCTGGTGTTAAACTGGTTCTCCTTCATAACTAAATCACCCACCTCAAACTGGCGAGGGATGATTCTCTTATTGTAGTTGCGGGAGATTCTGTGTTGATATACTTTTAGGTGATTAAGAGCGCGAATGCGCCTCTCATCCAGGAGCTCTAACTCAGCCAATCTTGCCACTCGGTAATCTTCATCCTTATCCAAATAGTCCCGAAGAGAAATTCACAGGGATGGGAGTTCAATCTCTAAAGGGATGATAGATTCTGTCCCGAACACGAGGGAATATGGCATTGCACCTGTAGGAGTGTGAATTGATGTTCGGTAGGCCCAGAGGGCTGGGTGGATTTGTAGGTGCCAGTTTCGACCAGTTTTGCTAACCATCTTCTCCATTATCCTTACCAAAGTATTGTTTGTTGCCTTAGCTTGTCCATTACCCTGAGGGTAATATGGCGTGGACCATTTCAATCCGATTTGGAACCGTTGGCAAAGACCTTTCACAGTTTTGTTCTTAAATGACTTCCCATTATCTGTGACAATGGCTGCAGGGATACCATATCGGCAAATAATGTGATTCATGATGAATTTAGAAATATGTGCTCCTGTGACATAGGTTAAAGGGACAGCCTCCACCCATTTTGTGAAGTATTCTGTAGCTGTGATGATATGTGTATGACCATCAGATGAGGTAGGAGTAAGCTTCCCTATTAGATCAAGTCCCCACTTGGAGAATGGCCACGGGGTAGTGATTGGTTGCAATGGTTGCGATGGAGCATGGATGAAATTTCCATACTTTTGGCATAGCACACATTTTCTAACATAATTACAACAATCAGTTTCCATGGTGGGCCAATAGTAACCTACTCTTAACAGTTTCTTAGCCAAGACCATTTCGTTTGTATGTGCTCCGCATACTCCTTCGTGTACTTCTTTAATTGCCTGGATTGACTCCAACACATCCAGACAATGTAACAGATTCCCATCGTAGCCACGACGATAAAGTGTACCTCCTAATAGGGTGTAACGGGCTATTTGGTGAATTAGGCTCTACTTTTCAGAGCGGGAGATTTCGGGAGGGAATGTACTGTCCTTAAGATAGGTGAAAATGGGTTCATACCATGGTGAATGGGGACCAACAACCTCACAAGCCAAGCAAGATTCTGGCATGTCATACGCGGGCTAGCGTAGATTTTCTACAAAGAATGGCATATCATTGTTCCCTGGTGGAATACGAAGCATAGATCCCACCGTTGCCATAGCATCTGCCGATCTATTCTGCGCTCTTGGGATTTGCTCAAAGGTAATGCGCACAAAATACTCCTTCAGAGTTTCCACCAACTTCTTATAAGGTATGAGCTTGTCATCCTTAACTTTATACTCATCATTAACCTGTTTGATGATTAGCTGTGAATCACCTACAACCTTCACATGTTGAATATTCCACTTGATGGCTAGCTTCATCCCTGCAATGAGTGCTTCATATTCTGCAATGTTGTTTGTGCAAGGGAAGGCTAGGTGGAAAGCCTGTGGTATAGGATCACCTGAAGGAGTAATAAGGACCACTCCTGCACCTAAACCATGAAACGTAAAAGATCCATCAAAATGTATCTACCATATGATAGATTCTTTAATGTAGAGCAAAGATGCATCTAGTAGATCCAGACTCAAAGGTTCTATGCTTTGCAAAGGTGCTTCCGCTAGCTGGTCAGCAAGTACTTGTCCTTTAATTGATTTTTGATGGACAAATTCTATATCAAACTCACTGAGTAGAATGATCCAATTAGCCATTCTACCTGTGAGGGCAGGTTTGGACAACAAATACTTGAGTGGGTCGACCTTGGATATGAGCTTGGTCTTAGTATTTAGCAGGTAATGGCGAAGTTTCTAAAAGGTAAAAACAACAGCCAAGCAAGCCTTCTCAATCTGAGGATAATTACATTCATAGGCGATGAGGGTGTGACTCAGATAGTACACTGCTTTCTCTTTATGGCTAAGGTCATATTGGGTGAGCAGTGCACCAATAGCATATTGCGTAGCAGAAATATAGAGCAAAAGTGGTTCTCCCAGAGTGGGAGGCATGAGGACAGGTCGATTAGCCAGGTACTGTTTAAGCAAAGCAAAGGCTTGTTGTTGCTCAGGTCCCCAAATGAAAGTGATGTCCTTCTTAAGTAAATGAGTGAATGAGTGACATTTATCTGCAAGCTGGGAGATAAAGTGGCGAATGGCTTGAATTTTCCCTTGCAAGCTACGCAGTTGCTTGATATTCTTAGGCGGAGGCATTTCTGTGATGGCAGATACTTTAGCAGGGTCTACCTCAATACCTCGTCTTGACACGATGAAGCCTAATAGTTTCCCAGATAGCACACCAAAGACACACTTCTTTGGATTTAGCCTGACTTTGTATTCACGTAAGCGTTCAAAGATACACCGCAAAATGATAGGATGTTCCTCTCTTGTTTTGGACTTTCCTAGGATGTCGTCTACATAGTCTTCCATGATTTCATGAATCATATCGTGAAATATTACTGTCATGGCCCACTGATAAGTTGCTCCCACATTCTTAAGGCTGAATGGCATCACCTGATAACAGAAGGTGCCCCAAGGAGTTGTGAAAGTTGTTTTGTGTTGGTCTTCCTCAGCGATCTTAATTTGATTATAACCCGAAAATCCATCCATAAGTGATAGCATTTCATACCCTGTGGTTGAGTCAACAATCATGTCAATGTTGGGAAATGGAAAGTCATCTTTAGGGCAAGCTTTATTGATGTCCCTAAAATCTGTGCAAATTCGGATACCTAAAGGTTTCTTCTGGACAGGAACAATGTTCAATATCCATTTAGAATAATCAATTGGCCTGATGAATCCTACTACAAGCAACCTTTCCAACTCTTCTTTAACTAACAAGGCCACTCTTGGGTGCATCTTTCGAAGCTTCTATTTGATAGGCTTAGCGTCTGCGTGCACAACCAAGTTATGCACGACCAAAGTTGGATCTAAGCTGGGCATGTCTTTGTAAGACCATGCGAACACATCAATAAACTCTCGCAATAGCATAGTGAACATCTTTTGTTCTCTAACTGAGAGTGATGCTCCCAATTTTACTATCTTGGGATCTTCTTCAGTACCAATATTAACATCAATGGTTTCTTCAACTAAAAATTTTGATAAATCCTCCATACGCGTGGGATCGGGAGGTAGGTTGAGATCTTCATCCAAGGATGTCTCTACGAGATTTTCATCCTTGGCGTGGTCACTTTGTTTGTCCTTTGATTTTCTTATTTGTTTGTCAGCCAATGCCTCAAAGAGGTTTTCACTGTGTGACTTGGACTTTGATTTTTCCGAGGCTTTTCTTTAGAACTCTTGCCCTCGATTTTATTTAAATTTTGTTGACCACGAATTTCAGCCTCCTCGCCGAAGTAGGCGTAGGTGTCTAAGTCGATAAAGAAACCCTTCTTGTGATCTCCAATGGGAATGTATCCCTTATGCCCATGAACTCTGCAATAGCCTCGTCATTCTCGAATAAATCTAGTGGCACGTGACGTTGTTGGTCCCATTCAACAAGGGAGGGGTATACAAGGTCAAGGGTTGGTTCATTGGGGGTGATGGTTAGGACAACATTATTCATGAAAAGGTTCGTGGAGGCCAGATCCTCATATTGGCTACAACAGGAATCCGTATCGTTGTCTAGATAATCAGAGCTATCCTCATGCTCAGAACAAGTCGCATCTTGATCGTTGGGGTGTGCTCCATAAGGGTGAATACCAATTCCATATCTTTCTGTTTTGAAATGTGGAAGAGGGACTGGTTCTCTTTGTCCTTGTTCATTCCTCCCACATCCTAGGCCTTTGTAGCCCATGGAGTACATCATTCTGCTAGATTTTTCATATTCTGGGGTTTGATAACAAGATGGCTGAGTGTCCTCAGGGACCCAAGTAGTAGGTGGATCAAGTAATTTTTCCTCAGCTAACAAGCCTCCAAGTAGGAACGACCCAATAGTATGTTCCTCTCTAGGTCTCCTGAAGCAGTAGTTGGGTCGACCTCTAGTCTTGGGCAACAAGGAGAGGTCTGAAACCAAGAGCGCTTGTTGTACATTATACTCCCCACAGCCATATTCCAAAATTTTCATCTCCCATGAATTAAATGGAGATGTTGAAGTAGATGCCCCATGAGTGCAAGAACGAAGAGAATTTGAATCTACTCGAGATTCCATGGCCTCAGAATGAAGAGGGACAGCTATATCTGTGGAGGGACATGCATATGTACCCTTTCGTGCAAAGCTATTAAGAGCTCTACAATGAGAAAAGGGCTCTGAGTCTCCTGGTATTGTTACTGTATGTCCCTCATGCTTCAGTTTGATGCATTGATGAAATGTTGATGGCACTGCTTGCATGGCATGGATCCATGGTCAGCCTAGAAGCATATTATATGGAAGTTCCATGTCTAGGATGTGAAACTTTGTATGATGACAAGTGGGGCCCACCTCTATGGGCAGTGTGATGGTGCTTGTTGACTCTCTTTCCATGTTGTCGTACGTGATGATAGTAATAATATGGGACTCAATATCTTCCTCTGTATGTCCCAATTTTTTGACCAGCTTAAGTGTGTAGATGTTCAATCCCGATCCGTTGTCCACAAGCACCCGTTTAATTTTCCTACGGGTGATGACTACCTCGATGTACAAGGGAAGATTATGTGTAGGATTCTCAGTAGGGATCTCCCTATGGTTGAAAGTGAGATGCTCACTTGGGTGCAATGGTTACCACCGCAACTTGAAGGTGTGTAGGAATCAACTTCTAAAGGCACTCCCGACCCCTGAAGAGTTTGATATAGGATGTCCTTATGCACATTGGAAATCTTGAGAAGGTCTAAGATCGAAATCTTAGCAGGACGTCTTCTCAAGCTGTTCTAAACGGTTATACTTACTAGTATGCGGGGTCGATGGAGAGGGGTCTAAAATTATGAGGTAGGTGCACGCCTTGTTACCGCAGCGTAGTCCTTTCCCTTAATCTGGATAGTGTTGACACGGTCAGTAGGGGAGCGAATACATCCGATAAGCGAATTGTAATGATTGTTATCTCTCTTGGTATACAAGTAATTCGTGCAGCTTTATAGGTTTGGGATGACTCTCCCCGATCTGGTTTTTCCTTTTCCGACTTATCATGCTTGGGGAATGGTTCCTTATAAATCCCCATTTTCTTGTTAGGTGTTTACATGTGGCTAGGGTTATCCACCTCTATCTCCCCGTTGTCAATGAGGTCTTGAATATAGTGGCGAATTCGCAAACATTTGTCTATTTTATGACCTTTAACATGATGCATTTCGTAGTATTCATGCTCCTTATACCATGAAGGTTTAGGAGCGTTGTCATCGAACGGTTGTGTTGTAGGATAGGTCATCATGTGGGCCGCATCCAACTGTTTTAGTATGACAGACAATGGCTCATTGAGGGAGGTGAATGTTCTTCGCTTTGGTGGTGGTTGAATTGGGCCCTTGGTCAGTTTAAAAGGTTGACTGGTTTGGACCGTTTGAACACGTTTGGAATCAGTGATTCCGTCTCCCACCATGTTTTTGTTTTTGTTAAAGATCTTTGGCTTTTCAGCGGGTTTGACACTTTGGTTGTCTTTAGATTGGGTTTTGAGGGTGCCTTTGGCAATGAGATCCTTTTCTATTTGAATCCCTTTCTCAATAACCTCCTCAAAGGTGCGGACACAATGTAGTTGGAGGTGGAAAGCTATATCTGGGTTGAGATTAGGGACAAAAATACTGACTAGCTACTTCTTAGGGAAAGCGCAAGGGAAGCGACTAGCTATCCCTCTCCATCGTTGGAGGAAGCTGGCGAAGGTCTCATTTGGGCGTTGTTTTGTGCTGCACAAGTCTGCCATGGTGACGTCACTCTCTATGTTATATGAGAAATGACACACGAATCTTTCTGCCAATTCTGGCTAGGTGAAAATTGATCCTCGTGGCAAGCGCGTAAACCATTCTAATGCTTGACCTCCGCGACTCTTAGGAAAAAGTCTGATGAGGTAATTATCACTATAAGACACCTCTTGACATGCCATGTAGAAATCTTTAACATGATCCCTTGGGTCTCCCTTTCCTTTGTATTTGTCGAACTTTGGCATATCAAATTTCTGTGGAAAGGGTTGAAGGGTCATTGTCTTGTCAAAAGGATAGGGGCATAGTTCTTCGTATTGGTATTTCCTAATACTCCCTATATTGCTTTCTTGTATGCTCGCAAGCGTTGCTTTCATAGATTGTACTTCTTGTGTGAGCAATTTTTCTTTAGTGGGAGAAACGGGGATGTGTACATGATGATACCCTGTGTCTTCTTCTCCTTGGTTTTCTCGATGGAGTTCGTGGATCCTAAACTTAGGCTTTGATTTTTTGAACGTTCTTGTTTGTGTCTTTTTGTACTTGGAAAGTAAGAAAAGCTAGTTGTCGGCTTAAGTTACTGAGTTGTTGTTGGATTGTGACTTGGTTTGTGTCTTCTTCTTCTAAAGGTTCCTCCTCTTCGTATTGTGGAGGTTCTTCCCCTGTCTCATGTTCTATCTTGTTTCTTCGTGGCACTTTGATGAGGGGTATTCTATGCCCTACCACTTTATCATTTTCTGCGTAAGAAGTGGAAGTATGTCCGCCTATTAAAATATCTTCCATATTGATAAGGGGGTGTTCCTCCTTAGTAGTGTCATTTGTTTGTAGTATTGGTTCCTTCTCAATGGGCAATTTGGCCCCTAATTCCATGACCCGTGCCAAAACTCTATCTTTGTTTCTAAGGAGAAACTCATCTAGTAGAGTGGGGTCAAAATCAAAGTCTACATGTGGTGATTCTAATTCATTTCCACTATGATCGACCATCTCTTCTGTTTCCTTTTCTGCAGAAAATAGTGGTCCTAGATCGTGTCCGATAAATGGGTTTGACCCTTGTCTGTTAGAGGTTTCCCAAGCTTGCAATTGTTGTTCCTCATATGTTTGTTTCTTTAACCCTAGACGCATCTTGGGAGCCATGTTTTTGTGATAAATTTCACTAAGGTAAGTTATAGATTTGTTCAAAATTCAATGTCTACCCCTAAGTGAAACACAAGATGTACGTGTTAAGAGTAAATTAACAATGTGAGAATACCAATGTGATAGAATGATAAAGTCACCAATGAAACAATCGTTTGGTATCAAAACTTAATCAAATGAAGTACCTCCTAGATTACGTTTTAAAGTAATTTACGACGCCAGATGATTAACAAGATGTCTCCACTTATGCCAAGTTCAAAGGAATGAACAAAACGTAAGTAAATACATGAAGTTAAATGCGATCTCCTAATCAAGATATACGATGAGCAAGCTCAAGTCTGATTAAGACCTATATCTCAAAAAGTGTCAATTACGATTTGCGAATGACACAACAATATCACCAAGATATGTTAACCCACTTTGCAAGAAAGTGGAGTATTGATATCGAGGTGTTATTGATATAACATGCACAAATGGTAGTTCCTAACACCTTTTGAAATCGAGGTAATAATAAAACTGAACAAAAAAAAGCTCAAAGTATAGCTAGGAATAGTTAAGAATGTGTGCAGTGTAACCGTACAATATAGGTATTTATGTCGAGTTTACAAGAAACAAGACATAAATATCGAAATTTTAATTATACGAGACAAACTAACTAACTCCTCTTATGGAAGTCCGTAGTGATGAACCATGCCTAACTACAATGACGATCTTAATGTGGGTATCAAGATCACAATGGCTACCAAATGACGTGAAAATGCCTCCACTCACTTTAGACGTTTAACTAACCCAGCCGCAAACATGGATGGGCATAAACAGACATAAAAGTGAGAGAAACAGTCGAATGGCAACACAAAGGTAATCACACCTCTTTTGATCAACAAAGTGTCAAAAGAATATGAAGGAAATAAATCAAGAAAAAAATGACAAAAAATGCTAGCCTCACTTCGGCAGAGTTTCGCCTCGCCCTAAGGCAAGTAAAAAATAGGCGAAAGTAATACGTCACACGTTTCTCAAAAAGAAAGTTCACAACTCAACACTGTTTTAAAATGGTCAAAGTGGGCTCCTGGCCAAAGTATATTCTCCTAGGTGGTTCTCTCACCCTAGGTGTTACAAAGTTGCCACGAGCGAGCGTGATTTACCCAAAAAGTCACACTGAGTAGTTTGGGAGTATCTCGGCTTTACTTTACCCCCTTCAAGAATAGTAGGCAACTAGTGCATCTACGTGTACTATCACTGGGGTTGCCACAACAGACAACCTGTAACTCTATCTCACAAAGGAATCACTAGTCAAGTAGGTAGTGCGGAGCACTTCCCGTTTCGTCCACAAGGTTCCCTCTTGCATGGACTACTTTGGGGTTCCTGGAACCACCCCCATTGTTGTAGCTTAAGGCGTTATGCCAAAGGGGTTATGTTCCAGTTGAGTGGAGAGGGACGTACCCTTTTCCGAAACCTGCAATACAGTGTTTTGAATATGTTGTTCTTTTTATCTTGTTTAATTAGGTGTGGTTTTCTTGAACACCTTTTGGCAACCTGTATAACAACTTTATTAGTAGTTTTTGATTTCGTTTTGATCTCTCCTTTCTTTGACAAGCGTTTTTAGGTCCTGCACTCAAGCGTTAGTAGTTCTCCAAGAAAATCACATTATTTAAAAGAGGATTAAAAGTTGCTTTTGATTCTCAAGATCATCCAAGGATGCAAGAGAAGAGCATACACAACAAATAATCCAACTAAAAAGTAAATAAAAATCTTTTCGATCAATGAACCATACAAAATTTTTGATAAATGTTCATTCCCTTAAACCAAAAGTGAAAAATGAAGTTTCCAATTTACCAAATGTTATAAAATGAAGACTAAAGTTGCTTTTTATTCTCAATATCACCCTAAGGTGCAAGATAAGAGCATACACAAACTTTATCCCAACTATATAGAAATGGAAAACTTCAAATCAAAGGACCGTTGAAAAATGCTTTGTAAAAGGTTCATTCCCTTAAGCAAAATGAATAATTAAATTTCCAAGTTTAATCCCAATGTTAAAAATATATAGATAAAAGTTGTTTTTGATTCTCAAGATCACCAAAAGGTTCAAGAGAAGAGCATACACACGCTTTGATCTAAATCGAGTAAGCATGGAAATACAACATTCATCAAAACATTAGACATGTTATAAAATGACCAGTTTTAAAATAACAGAAAAACCTATAACTTCTGTAAGTTTAAATCCTAAATTTATGTTTTCATTGCATATTTAACTTCAATACCTTTCCAACGCAAAAAAAATGGAGTCATTTCGAGGTCGGGAACAAAAGTTATGGCCTTCGGAAGATGGGTTACGCATATGCTCTTATGCTCATGGGTATGCACTTGACATGCACTTAAAAAATGTCAAAAAAAACGTCCCTTAATATGCAAAATGGGCAAATTTTTTCCAACCAAGATTCAATTTTGACAACAACCCATCACATTAATATATGAATAGAAGACTCAATGCTATCAAACATTAACATACATGCTCAAGAATTTAAGATTTTCAAGAAATTGACAAAACTAGCAGGTAGAATGATGAAAAAGTAAGCTCTAAAAATGAAAACATGATGAAATCTTTAAATTTTCTCACCAACATTAAATTTTGACAGCAACCCACCACATTAATATGTAAATAGAATACTCAGAACTATCAAGCACTAACCTACATGCTCAAGAATTGAAAATTTTCAAGAAATTGACAAAACTAGCATGTAAAATGTTGAAAAAGTAAGCTTAAAAAATGAAAACATGATGAAATCTTGAAATTTTCTCACCAAGATTAAATTTTGACAGCAACCCACCACATTAATATGTAAATAGAAGACTCAGAACTATCAAACACTAACCTACATGCTCAAGAATTTAAAATCTTCAAGAAATTGACAAAACTAGCATGTAGAATGTTGAAAAAGTAAGCTCTAAAAATGAAAACATGGAGAAATCTTGAAATTTTCCCCTCAATTCCAATTTTGACAGCACTTCACCTCCTTCATACCTACAAGGAAGACCCAACACATGCAAACTCAACAAAACATGTAAAAAAAAACAAGTTAGATCAACATGTGTAAAAGAGGGTTAGTAACCAAAAATAAAACTTAACTACAAAAACTTGAAATTAAGTGCAAAGGACAATTGAGTAAGTCCCACCGGGCGTGCCAAATGTGTGCATGTATACTTTGCTTAATGCTAAATCAAATGAAGCAAGAACTACCACCTAAAATAGTTCTACAATTTAGCTAAAACAAAGCATAAACACCATCATGATAAGAATTAAACAAGGGTTAGATGCTAGCATTCATCAATACAAACTTTGAAACTAACAATGCTAAATATCTAAACTCCTCTATTCTCTAACAAAAAATAAATGAATGGACCTAAGTAAGCTCCATGGCTATCAAAATAGTTGTCCTTAATGCTCCAAGAACCTAGGAATGGGGGCTAATCAAAGTTGGGCTACAAGACCCTTTTGACACCTCCCATATGACCCAAGCACTTTAAGAAAGAGGCTTAACTCTTCAAGATGATGAACTCTCAAGAAGGGCAAGGTGCAAGCTCTTAGTCTCTTTGCTATATGCTTTGCATTTGCTCTCTTAGAAAGTTTAGGTGTAAGCAAAAAGGTAGGTGGAGGGCTCTTTATATAGCCCAAAGGATAAAGGATTCAACACATTCTCGTGGATGTGGGATAAAGGTAAAACATGATTAGGAATGGATAAGGTTGCTTTATTAAAGGTAACCTTGATTTAGAAGGGTTTAATACATGTTTAACAAGTCATGGGAGTTGGGGGGTATTTTAATTAATCAAAGGTGATTAATTAATAGGTAGATGTAAGCTTATAGAAGCTAATTAGAGGAATATTAGTACGATTTAGGCTATAATAAGGGGATTAAATCATTTAAATATTGATTTATTGGTTAAATGGAAGGGAAAGCTAATTAATTAGTCTAGGTAGAAGGGGTGATTTATTAACGGAAGGTCGTTAATTAGGGTATTTGTTGGATAGGTGACTTAATTAATTAGCGTATTGTAATTAATTAACGACAATAAGAGGGAATATGAGCGTTTTTGAAGATATATCGTCGATTTGCGAGAACGGGATAATTAGCGCAATTTAAGTATTTAAATTTCTTGGGCGTAATTATAGGTGTCTACAGCATGCATGTTCTCACAGAAACTAGTTATCAAAAGATGTGATATCTCTCAGGTATGTGCCAACGTTTTTTCCAACCTCCAAAATAAGGTTTTTTTGGGGATTAAAAGGTGACTGATGGTGGTTCTAGCTTAACTGGCGATGGTTTGGGGTAACCGACATCGGTCAAGATGGTATTTCTGAGGCTTACTAAACTAGGTAGATCCCCTTGATTTTCTGGGATCTCGTGTCACTCACCCAGAGATTAGGATGGAACGTTCTTGTAAGCATGTGGGAATGTGGTTAGAGGGAATGTAGGCATTGATTTTTAGGGTTTGGGTAAGTCATAGTTAGTTATGGCAACTTACTAAGAATAGTTCTTAGGGTGAGTTGGCTTGATGAGGTGTCTAGGTGAGGTGTAAGTGTGGGCATTATCTAAATTAAGATATTTAAATAATAAATATGGTGAGGATAATCAATTAATTTTATTAAATTAATTAAATTAATATTAGTGGGGTGAAGGGGGCCATGACTAGGTGAATTTGATGAAGGTATTTATTTTTCGAGGGACCAAAGGGGAGTGTGGCCTAATTTTAGTGTCTACACTAATTCACCAACTTTGAAAACTTGAGACCTAGTCTTTCTGTCAACCTATTTTTTTTAATTGTTGATGTTGTTCTAGCTTGATCATGGCAGAGTTTCTTAATTCTTTAATTTCAACTAGCTATGCCCTTACAATTTCTCTCTGATCCACGCCCTCAAACTCCATCTATTGGGCGAGCTCTAATGAAGGAAACTTAAGAGAAAGGAATTTTGGCTTCCTTTCCATAAACAAGTTTGTAAGGAAAGGTGCATATTGCCTTCTTCATTTTGATTTTATCTTCCCAAAGAACATACAAGACCTTTGTATGCCACTGCCTTTGGTTTATATTCATTGTTCGCTTCATGATTGTATTCCAAGGCTTAGCGCTCAATCATAAATTTTAGAACCAAGGAAGTATTTTGCATTATCAGAGATAATGGTCTTAGGAACACCAAACCTTATTATAATGCCTTCAATAAATTCAAGAATGGTTGACTTGGTTGATTGTTTGAGCTTGATAGCCTATATCCATCTAGTGAAGTATTCAGTGGCTTTCAGCACCCATTTATGGTTAGTGCTCAAGGGAGGATTGATCATGCCTATGAATTCAAGGCCCTGTTACACTAAAGGCTGATCCACTTGGATTTTTCGAAGGGGGAGCGCTGCTAATTTCTTCTTTCCTACAAAGAACACACATTTTTTACATCTCATGGCCCACTTGTGCACGTCTGCAAATAGGGTAGGACATAATTAGCATGCTTTGATGATCTTCATCATTGTTTCTTTAGCAGAGAATTTTCCACTAGAGAGTCCATCATGAAATTCTTCTAACACTTTGACCACTCACACTCCATCAATACATCTCAGTAGCATGCCATCAAGATTTATTTTGAAGAGAGCACCATCAATCAGTACATATGGAATAGACACCATCCTTAGATGTCACCTATTTTCCTTGTTCAAACCAGGAGGGTACATACCATAGGAAAGGAATATGATCATGTCTTCCATCCAGATACAAGCACTTAGATCTCCATTCTGCTCAGGTTCTTCATGTGTGAGTTATTCATCCAAAAATAATGAAATATCAGGTTCAAACTGTGCATCCTCAACAATATGCTTACATAGTTCACTGCCTCTAGCCAACTTTTTGGATTTTATATTCACATCATATTTCATGATTTGGTCACTCACCTCTCTCTTTTTTCATTGATTTATGCTCCCACAATGAATTCTCTAACACTAGAGTTCGAAACTAACACCTTGATATGTTTTTTGGCGAGCATAATTTTGAACTTATTAAGCACATGCATGATGGCGAAGACATGTTTCTCTATGTGACTATATTTAAACTCATAATCCTTCATTGTTTGACTAAATAAAGCTATTGGATTCTCTATTCCTTATCCATTTTCTTATGTTAAGACAAAATCAACACTTGTATCAAATCTATAAGTATAAATGATGAAATCTTTTGAGTAATCCAAATTGATGAGTATTGGCACATAAGTAATTTCTTATTTGATTTTGTTGAAGCTTTCTTTTCCTTATAATGTCCATTTAAAGGTTGTATATTTATTGAGATTCAAGGTTATGGGTCTTACTAGTCCTACAAAGTTAGGAATGAATCTCCTAAAAAAATTTATTTTTCCTAGGAATGACTCCAAATCCTTCTTAAGTTCTGGAAAGGAGAGTGCAAGGATGGTCGAAACGTGCTTAGGATCAATAACAATACTATCCTTGGTTATAATATGTCCTAGAATCATGTCCTACACCACAGTAAATTTACACTTCTTAGGGTTAAGAGATACCCCAAATTATTTTCATCTCTTAAAGACCTTTTCCAGATGTGCCATGTGATTTACGCTATGCTTTGAGGAGACAATTATTTCATCCAAGTAAAATAGGATGAACTCATTGATATATCCTTTGAACGTAATGTCCATGGCTCTCTAAAATGTTGTGCCTACATTTGACAGACCAAATGGCACCTTCTAATATGTATAGGTTCCCCATTTGGTCATAAATTTTGTCTTGAATTGATCCTCTTCCTTAACCATGATCTAATTAAAACCAAAATACCCAAATAGCATGGAAAATGTCTGCACATAGGCCATTGTTTGCATAATTTGGTCCATAAAAGGTAAAGGATAATATTCCTTCAAAGATGCCTTATTCAAATCTTTGAAATCATCATAGAGTATGATTTCACCATTCTTCTTGTGCACTAGAACAAGATTTGAAACCCAAGTAGAGTACTTGATTGGAAATATTATCTTTGCCTCAATGATTTTAGACAACTCTTTCCTCTTAAGGGGCTTTATTCTTAGAATGAATAGTATCTTCTTTTGTTTGATAGGCTTGATATTAGGATCAAGGTCAATTGAGTGTTGAGTAATACTTGGATCAAATCCTTTGAGGTCTTCATACTCCCATAAAAATATGTCATTGTATCTCTAACATAGAGAGATTAAGGCCTATTTTTCATCATGCGTGCAATATTTACTAAGAAGAAACTCCTTGTCACTCACTAGAATATATTCTTCTTACACTATGTACATGTACTTTTCTTCACCCTTAAACAGATCATCAGGTCTGAAAATTTTCTTTAGAGTGACCATCCCTTTAGGAAACTTATTTTTCTTGAGTTGAATCACTTGGTCACCATTGTTATCATGTAAGTCATCTTACATCTTTGAAGGGAACTCGTCTTCATTTTGAATGAACTAGAAAATTTACATGTCACAGTCAAACACCTACTAGTTGGTGTCATTATATGGAACAGATGGCATGATCACCATTTTAACATGTTGTGTGTTACCTTTCACAAAATCCTCAGCAAAAAAAAACTACAAACCAAGCATGACCATCTGATCTACTTCTTTGTTCATTTTTCTTGGCACTACCTATAGATTCAAAGCATCCAAACCTTCAAGGATGTCCCAAACTCTATTTTATAATATTTAAGAATCTTATTATTTTTCACGTACTTGTTTGTGACCTTGTGGATAACCAACTCAGTGTCACCAAATATCTGCAATGCCTTGACCTTTCTCATTTCAAAAATGATAAAACCATGCACTAGTGATTCATATTATACTACATTATTAGAACAAGAAAATTATAATTTGTGCATGAAGAATGATTTCTCACTCTTGGGAGAAATGAGAACAACACCTGTGTCAACGCCATTCCTTCCTCTAGATCCATCAAAGTATAACTTCTATAGACTAGTATTTTCTTTGGTTTGTTTAAGCACACATGGAATCACAACTTCTTCTTCAAGGATGTAGTAAGTACCAATCCCATTTTCAAAGGCTTCAAGCTCCTTAGCAAATGGGGAAAAAAATTTATGCCTCTCTACCCACTCATCTAGAAATAAATCAGGAAAAGGAGGGGAAATAGACTGCTCTTCTAAAACTGAAACTTGTTCTTGGCCTTCCTGGATCATGAAATTAGCTTGAAGAGAGGATGGGTCATATGACTCAAAATGATAGGAAAATATTGGCTCCACTTGTATGGTAAACTAGGTATCATACCTTATTCTCAGTAACATATGGGACCAATCAAAGATAAGTAACCGCCTACTTTAGCAATGAAATCTCTTGATAGACAGAAGGAAAATAAGGGAGGTAGGTCAATGATTGACACATCTTGAGTTATGGTGAGGATTGGATATGCATGGAGGGTCAACTCAAGATCCTTGATGATTCCTAAAGTATTGAAAATTGAGACATCAATTTGTAAGACCCCTTTGGACATAGAGTTGTACATACGGCCTAGGACATCATCAATTTTCTTTGGCATAACAAAAGTGTTAGCACTTGAGTCAATCATATAATTGTGAACAAGGTGTTTTCTTATTATCAAGGACATATAGAAGGGTGGGTTTTGACAGCCTTACTTACTTGCTTCTCCTCTACTTGAAAGATATTAACAACAACATGAGGCTTTTGGATAACTAGATCATCATGCGGGAGTTGTGCCCAAGCTTCATGCAATAGGTTGCACTAAAATTGAATGACCAAGACATCCCACATTATGACATTTACATTTGTATTCTTCATATCGTCCATAATGATGAATGGAAGGCTTATGAAATCATGAATTTAAGTCATAACAACATCTTTTCTTGATTGTTCAGGTGTAGAGGTAGGGGCCCTAGCTTGCACAGAGGTTTGACCTAGCAAAGGAGGGGCACGTGGAACTTCTGTAGGAGCATTGCATGGAGCCTCACATACAGGAACCTACATGCCATGATTTTTGGGTTAATGAGCTAAATATTTTTTATTTTGAGGATTGGCCTATTTTTCAGGAGAAAAAGATTGTGGACTGAAATCCAACAATCTCTTCTTGTATCTTGTATTATCAGCAACCTAGGTGCATGATCTATTTTTACCATCCATAACTTGGTTGATCACGTAGAAGTATTCGGAACCAAATAACATAAGGTTATCCTCAAGAATGAATTATGATGCCTCTTGATTTTTAGACGTGTGCAAACTAATGGAAGTTTTATGGTTAGAAGAATTATGGATCATATAATCATGTGTGTGTAAGGTGTTGGTGCAGTGATTCTAACTATGAGGTATATTGCAAGGAAAGAACCATTCTGACTCTTGAGCTATATTTTTTTGTACTAGGACTAGTATTTGTCTTGTGTTGGGCGTTGGAAGGGGTTGCACAGGGGTAATTACTTTCAATGGAAGGTTTGCATTAGCATGACATCTATCATTTTTTTTATTCTACCCATACCTATTGTTTGTATATTTATTTCTAAAGGGTTGATGACTTTGATTGTACCCTTGATTATAACTATTTCTAAAGGCTTGCACTTGCTATTTTTCTAATCATATAAATTTACTAGATAAGTTCCTAATTAGGGCCTTCATTTATTCATCTTATTTTTATTGCACGAGAGTGTAGGATGTGGATGCAATGGGGCACACTCTGCTCAAGAATAGGAACAATAGAGGGTTGGGGCGCTTGAGACATTTCTAGGAATAAGGGCATAGGAATCCTAGGAGATAATTTTCCTATGTGAATGAGACTATTTTCTTCCCTTATTACAATATTGTAAGCAACAGGTAATTTTCTTCCCCCATGGACTGAATCATGACTGAGATTTTTACTTTGTTTTTCTTTCTCACAAATTGTAGAAGCATTAGCCCATCACTCAGACAAATCTAAGTGGTTACCTGAAGTGCACAAAGGTACCAAGTCCCTCTTTTGATACCATATTTTTCAAGATGTTGGCATGATCATTCATATAGTCCATATCCATAGCAAGCAATTAAAAGAAAATCATAAGAAGAATCAGCTCACAACGATAGTGCATAATGAATCAAATAAGGATTAAAATTAGATTTACCATAAAATCACCAGTAACAGAGACATCAAAAATCAATATCCATCCACAAATATCTATTATATTACTTCACCTTAAACATAGTACTTGAATACACGAAGAGTAACAATACAAATTCATGCGTGTAAACTAGCAGCATAACTCTGTTACAATTACAGTGCTAGATCTCTCTCATAACCCTCAAAACTATGTAAATCAATACATATATAGGGGTGGGAACTTTCCCTTCACTACCTGTACACTCTCAAAAATAGCCCACATGCCAAAAACAACCATCTGTGAATTACAAGATAACCACAAAAGCATGCAAGCTTCGCCTAATAATATGTTATCTTCTATTTTAAACTCTATATCCAATCCTATTATTAGCCCAAAATATGCATGACACTTTATCTCCTTTATGCATGACGTATTCCTCAGAATATAATTTTCTTCGCTCCCAAGTCTTCATGCCTCATTCTAATCCCAAAACATTACTAGAGCACCACTCCAAATGTTCATCATCTATTTTTATCTTGTGGCTCAAAAATGTGACTAAGTCCTGAGGTATTTCAACTGGACACGAGCCTCCATGCACCACATATTCCACTTCTTCATGTACCCTCACGCCTACATTCCATGCGTCCAAAATTCTCATGCCGCCCATACTTAGCATATTTCAGGGGTGCAACAAGATGTCACTATTAAAATCCTTTCGATAGTACAAAAAACATATTGGGTTATACACCGTACCACTTGAGGGATTTTGTCCCAAGTATTTTGAAACCTGATATTAAAATCAATCATCTACTCACTAGGTGATATTTTTTGTTGTTGTCAATTGCTCCACCAAAGACATGTGATCTGACTTATCTTCAAAGTAGTTACAAAGAGTTGTTCTAATCTCATCATAGCTGGTAATAGATGCAGGTCTTAGACTTTTGTATCAGTAAAGTGTTTTGCCCTTAAGCAAAGCTACAAGTAACCTAACTACTATAGCATCATGTGTGACCAAATAAATAGAGCACACATTGGCTATATCTTGGATGTGCTCAAGAGGGGTGACTTGATTCTCACCAATGAAGTATGGAACACTTTTGAGTTTGAATGTTAGCATATCATGTTGTACATTCAAAAGGAGAGAAATTCTACTACTGAAGTTGGAAAAGGTTCCTTGAAGGTGGTAGAGCTACCATGATAGGTTTCTCAGGAGGTCTACGGAGTGGTGGAGTCGAAATTGCATGGCATTCTGGAGATGAAGATGTTTGCGCAGTAGTTCGACTAGTTCTTATTCTCCATAAGAGCTATAATTTTTCAAAGGAATATTCCATTTTTTTGTTATCTGGTATAAATTCTTCTCATGAAAGGCATGTGGACTACTAGAAACAATATATCTAATTGTTGGGAGTTGTCAGATGTGTTTTAAATAAGCCCTCAAAGGATGTAAATCACTAATTCACACACCAGAACTTAGCAATGATGAAATTTAAGATTTCAATGCTTGTCCCACCAGGCGTGCCAAAAAAATGTTGGAGATCAAACTTGCACCCATCCCATATCAGGTTAAACTAGGTCACTGAGGTAATAATGGGATTGTCTCCAAGTTGTGTGACCTTTCATGCTTGAGACAGACCTCCGAAGAAGATCGGTTCCTCTACCTACTTCTACTACTACAGCTACTCCTAATCCTGAAATCAAATCCTATGCTAATCATGCTAAGGGACCATAGTTAGAAGGATGTGTGGAAAGGGAAAACTTATCTAAGGGAGGTGATAACACCAGAAAGAAGGGGGATGAACATAATCATCTTTGAGTGAAAATGAAGGAAATGCATATAGGGAGGGAAGGCACACGTACCACAGTCTAAAACATAATTAAACATCCACTTTCATGAGACACAATGGAAAAGAGAACCTGTGAGAGATGTGAGAATGCACAAAAACCCATCAACATAAATAAAAAGGCAAGAAGATGCAATAAATCGAGTCAAGGCAGAGAATACCCACAAAACAACTTTTATTGCTTCTAAATAATGCACAGTTGATTACAATGTTAGAAGAGGATAGTATTCACATGCATAGAACTAGATCTAATGGTATACCACTCAAAATTCAAGGCAATACCTAGATAATACACTTGTGAACTGAAAGAATCCAACCCTTATAAATAGCATAGCTATGTAATATATAGAAGAGGAAGGGAAGAAAAGGAAGAAAAGAAGAGGGAAACTCATATTTGAATATTAAACCACAAACAATCAACAATGAATGCCTAAAAATCCACCTACGCAACTGTCAGATCCACCTTCCCATATTTATTTAACTCATAGAGGAAGGAAGGAGGAAATATTTGAACAAAATCTAGTGGTTGAGCTAATTAGATTCTGTATTAATGGTTAAAATTTAGTTTTCCCTACTTCTCACCTAAAAAATCCCACCAATATTTGAATTTGAATGATATGGAGTGTATCCCCCGTTAGCATCTTTCTAACAATACCAACGGCACATTAATATAAGCTCTGTAGAAAAAATTATGAAATTATGAAGTCTACAAGTCACTCTGGACACGAAATGACATGTGGCCCACTCAGTTTGGCTAAAGGATCAGTTAAGTGTTCATCTATTTTTCCATTTCTGCCACGTGTCACTCATTGGCTTGTCACAAGTATCTAGTGCCCTAATGACATGCTTGATAGGTTATGTGTTTCACACTCAATTTTGGAATATTTTCGTGTGACACAGAGGAAGGCACAAGGTGCACATGAAAGAGAAATGTGTGGAGGGGAAAGTAAGATACAAATGTGAAAAGTAATGCATGCAACAAAAAATGGAAGCATACTTATAGGGGACAAGCATGCAGGCAGAGTGCAAGCATCAAAGGAACAATGCACGGATGTGAAAAAGGAAAGGAACATGGAAGAATGCATCAGGGACTTAACCAATTTAGAAGGCAAGTCAAGAATCTATGCAAAGGTTGCACAAACTACTAGGAAGAAAGCAGATGTGCTAGGAGTGCGTGCAAGGGGAAATGGAAAGGATAAAGGAATGGAAAAGGAAAGTGGAAGGCATGCGAGAGGAGGAGAATGCACAAGGGAGCATGAGGGATTGCAGCCAGCCAAGGGGACAAAAAAAGTATGTGTAACCTATAATAATTTATCCTTAGAGCTAGAATGGGGTTGTAAGTTGTCAAAATAACTGGGGGAGTTATTTTGGACAAAAATCTCCAAAACTTCACTTCCATATTACCTCAACCAAATCACCTAAGGAATTTTTTGATGCCTTAGATAAAAATTTTGGGAAACATGATGACATTAGAGGGCATGAACTCGAAAATGAGTTTATTAGCCTCATCCCCATAAATTTTGACACCCTTCAGGACTTCTTCACCAAATTCAAATATCCAATATTACAATTGGCATCTTGTGGAATATACAAAAAGGACCCACAACTCATACTTTATGTCATTACAAAAATTGGTCCCGAATATTTTGTTTTTGTTTCTCACTTCCATGCAACAAAAAGGGAACTTCATAAATTTGGAATTTGACATTCCTTGTTGAGTTTATTACTGCTTTGATTAGGGAACATGATAAGTTGATTTAGATGGGAAATCCAAAATCCACAAAATCTCATGCTCTCATTGTTGGTCAAGAAAAACAAAAGGCTTTAAAGGAGAAGGAACATAATAACAAGGATCATGAGAAAAAAAGGGCCAATCCACCAAAAAATCCAACTCTTCCACTTCTTCTAGTTCTAAACTTCCTAAAGAATGAATCAAATAAGGGTACCGTAATGGAAAACACGATGAAGATGTTGGTGTGTGTTATTTTCCACATCATTAGGTGAGTCATCTCACTTAGGTGAGATCGTAGGTCCATGTGTCATTTAGGGGTCATTATGAGATTTCCCGTTTGCATCAGTGCGTTAGTGCGTCAGTGTGTCATATGCGTCATTGGGAGTTACACTTCTATTCTGGGAATGTAACTCCCCCTCTCTACTCGAGTTGTCATGATTGCAGCACTGGGGGTTACTCAGCACCTCCTATATGTACACCCCATTTGATCTATGAGATAGAGGAGAGTTTTATGGCTTAACCAGGTTCTGCCCATTTTTCAAATCTTTGCATGCACATTCGGTTGATGCTCGCTCCTCCCGAGATCTCTTCACGTTGTCATTCACACGTCCGTTGATGTGCACGTCATCCCTTGTGATCCTCGCTTGTGGGTTTTAAACCCTCTTTCATGGTATCAGAGCAGATCTTGTGGATCCATGCACTCATTGGCATTTCTGTGTGTGTTTTCTGGCTTCCGATGTGATATTCAGATTGCATTGCGTGCATCGTAATGTTCTGACCGTGCTCTACTTGCATTGATTCGGGCGTTTTATACCTCTGTTGGTTTGTGGGTTGGCTTGAGGTTACTTGTGCTTGGTTTTAATGCCCATTTGACTCGTTTACATTGGTGAACTCACTACTCGGGCACATTTTTGGATTCGAAGGCTCATTTTTGGTTTTCTCGTGCATTACTTTTTCATGTGTTACCTCTCATAATTAATCTTTATGCTTATTTTTAGCACTCTTGGTGCTGGTTTCACACGTATGCGGGCTCAACTTGCTACATGTTCCCACATGCTTGGATTCACCATTGGATTCTGTGGTTACGTGCTAATCCAATCTACATTTTTCTCGTGCCTCTACATTTACTCATGACCATTTTCTTTGTCTCATCATGGGTACTTCAGCTCTTTGCACTTTGTGGATGTTCTCAGGCTGGTTCGTGGCTCATCATGGGGGTTATTTATGGATCCTTGACCTGCGAGTTTGAAATGTGTTCTTTGCACATCTCACAAGGCTCCTAAATCTACCATTTAGCTCAGCCTTCTATTTTGGTGCTTAGATCTATTTAATTAGATTCCCATGCTCTTACCTCGACATGCATTGTTGCACTAGCTCATGCTTTGGTCTGCCCAGCTTGTGTTTCTATTCTTTTCGTGCATTGCTTAACAGGTCATTTTTTGAAATAGTATTGGATTGAACTCTTTGGCAGTGGCTCGACCTTTTATTGGGACTATTGTTTTGGCTCCTAATCAAACAAACTATTTTTGAATCCCTCTCAACATTTTTTGTGCTCTCAGGACGTTGCAGACCTGCGTTTGGAATCCAACAAACTGCGTTTTTTATTGGAAAACATTTTTTTTTTGTTGGCCTTTTTTGGGCTCTTTTGGCATTTTTTTGGCAGTGAGGATCTCCTTGGACAGCAGCAACCTCCCACGTGGATCTCCAGCCCTCTGCTCGAGCCTGCACGCTGCCCTTCTTGGCCTTGGCACGTTTTTCCTTCCAACAGCTTCACAAAACAAAAAAAAATATTTTTTCTGCAAATACATTGGAAAATGTTTTGAACCCTGGCATTTTTGACTCCAACGGCTCCAAACAGCAGCTCTTGGGCACGTGGCAAGCACCTCCTACCTACATTCTGGTCAACACAGCTGCAAAACAGTGGTTACACCAAGTAGAAGTGGGTTGTGGCATCTTCTTGTTGTCCAACTCCTCCATGTGGCATTGGCCACTTCCAACGTGGGCCCCTCCTCTCCTCCACCTAATTTTTTAATGTTTTAGTTTGGTTAAAAAAACAAAACATTCATTCATGGCATTGTAATAATTTTTTGTAAGGTTTTTTATTTTGTATTACTTCCCTTCCTACGAGTGTCAAAGAAGGAGGGCGAGGTCTAGGGTTGGCAGGAGGCTAATCCCCCCTCGCAAGTCAAAACAAACCCCTACTAAAATTCCATGTCATTTCCAATGAGTACCCACACGACACCCTTTGCACCCATTTCAGGCACTTTTTTAATGTGTTTGCAACATTTATTGACTTTTTCCATTAGTTGCGGGAATCGTATTTATGCCATAACTTTTGACTCGCTGCTCATTTTTTAGCGCTTCTTTAGTCAAAGTTGCATGATTTTTCACACTTTACATGATGGCATTTCCAATTTTGTAAATTCACTACTTTTATAAAGTGCCACATTCTGGGGGGTTGCTTGTACTCTTGGGCCTTCACACGCAGACGCATTATCGGCCGAGTCCGACGTCTTGCTTTTGTGCATCTTGCATTTTTTCATCATGGAGAGTGCTCTTTCTAGACGTGAGCATCATAGGATCACCTTACAGCCTCCGCCACTTCTCACCAGGAGAGAGAACTATTCAGCTTGGCGTGCTTCCATGGAATGTTACTTCACCCATGAGGGTCTTTTACCCTTCTTGCTTAGGCCAGTTCCTGCACCCACTGATCATCATCATCTAGAGGACTTCCTTGACACTTGTGACCATGTCTTTGGTCACATGATGATGCATGTCTCTCATTCTCTCTGGTTTCACGTGGCAGACTCAGATCCACCTCACCGTGTCTGGAGCATTCTTCAGTCCTTCTATGGAGACCCTTCACATACTACCGCCATTGTTGCTGCTGTTGATTCAGTTGTCTCCTCCATTTCTTTGTGTGATGACAGTTCCACTGACATAGACTCGCTTGGTTCTACTTCTGATGATGAGGATTGTGCACCCAGTTCTGATGTCGAGAGTACTACAGAGGACTCTTCTCCTCTTTCTCTCACTATTCCAGACAGTGTTATCACCCCCCACATCTCATCAGATATCAAGCAGTCTCCTTCTCAGTCTCATACAGTCATCACACCCAGCCTCCTTTCCACTTCTAGTGTGTGAGGCCCATTTCACTCCTCTACCTTCATTGGATGACTCATACCTATCTGACATCACTCTTCTATTTGTTGAGCCCCCTCATTGGGATGAGTATCTGCCTGACCTTAGTCATCTTTTCACAGAGTCTACTTGTGATGCACTATAGGTCCCTCATCCATCTATAGGTGTTTCAGAGGAGTTCATCATCTCTGTTGTTGGGAGTGCCCCTTCTGGGAATCATGTCACTTCCACATTTCCAGAGACCTTCATTGATCCACCCTCAATTGTGGATCCCTTTTCTGTTGTGGAGGATGTTTTGTTCCCTTCACATCACTTGGACATCCTCTCTACGGGTGTTCCTCTTCACTCTGACAGTTCTACGCATGTGGCATTACCTTCGGTTCCTTGGCACTCACTCGCTAGACCTATGTCACACTTCCATGCACCAGACTCAGAGTTCTTCGTGTTGCTACCTTCAGTTTCCTTTGTGGAGTGGGTGGACTTCCAGCACGTCATTTCTATCCTTCCTAAGGGCAAGCACATAGTTCATGTTGGGTGGCTCTTCTTCAATCCAGAGGCAGAGGATCTCAGTCATCGACATTCTTTTGGGAGACCTCCTAGAGCTGCAGAGTTCAGATCCATCCATGGCATCTTCTGCATTCCTCTCATCTCCCTCTTCTTCTCTCTTCTTCTTCTTTTCGAGAGATTGCCTCTTTGTACATGGGTACCCTTTCAGGCTCATCTATGGCCGGGACCCATATTTGGCATCTTTCTTAGATTAGAGAGTGTGTTGTTCTCTTGTGGTGGATGTTTTTCCCACTGGGTTTTCCTTCACTACTTGGGACTTTTTCTTGTACATGGGTACCTCATCAGGCTTTGTGCCGGGACCCATTTCTCATTTCTGACTTGTCACCTCATCCTAAGTTATGATGAAGGGGGGGTGTTGGTGTGTGTTATTTTCCACATCATTAGGTGAGTCATCTCACTTAGGTGAGATCGTAGGTCCATGTGTCATTTAGGGGTCATTATGAGATTCTTCTTAGCGCGTCAGTGTCAGTGTCAGTGCATCATATGCATCATATGCATCATTGGGAGTTACACTTCTATTCTAGGAATGTAACTCCCCCTCTCTACTCAAGTTGTCATGATTACAGCACTGGGGGTTACTCAGCACCTCCTATATGTACACCCCATTTGATCTATGAGATAGAGGAGAGTTTTGTGGCTTAACCAGGTTCTTCCCGTTTGTTGAATCTTTGTATGCACATTCAGTTGATGCTCGCTCCTCCTGATATCTCTTCATGCTACCATTTACATGTCCATTGATGTGCACATCGTCCCTTGTGATCCTCACTTGCGGGTTTTCAAACCCTCTTTCGGTTATAAACTCTTTTTAGGTGTTATTGATAAACTTGATGATGTGTGCGGACTATTAGACATTTTTCATCTAGTAGTTCAAGTTGTACTAAGCATTCTTAATGTCATCTTCCTCCAGAATGAAGTATTTAAGTGATACACGAAGTGATGGAATTTGGACTTCAAGAGGTAGCACAGCTTTGTAACCATAGATGAGTGAATAAGGCATAGCTCTCCTAGTTGTACAGATGTCTAGTTCGATAGGCCCAGAGGGAAAACAATATTTGGAGATGCTAGTTCCTACCTACATTGTCTACTATTTTCATAAGGATTTTATTAAGAATTTTATTAGAGGCTTCAACCTGTCCATTTTCTTGAGGATAATAGGGTGATGAAAATTTGAGTTTAATATTGAAGGTGTCACAGAGTTTTTTGAGTTCTTTATTTTTAAATATTTTCCATTATCCGTAACAAGTTTATGGGGAACACCAAAATGGCATATGATGTATTGATATATGAAATTGGTGATAGGTACTAATTTATTTGAGGTTAAAGGGATAACTTCAACCCATTTAGTGAAGTATTCAGTAGTTGTAATAATGGAGTGATGTTATTGAGATGATTTAGAATTGATACCACCAATGAGGTCTAACCCCATTGACAGATAGGCCATAACTCCTGAGCGGGTTGCAATGCTTGACTAGGGACATGAATAAGGTCTTAATGGAGTTGGAATTTGAAACATTTCTTAACATATGCACAACATTCTTTAGTGATAGTAGGCCAATAATACCCTAGCTGTATGACATATTTAGTGAACGGAATTTCCACTTAAATTTCCACCACAAATACCATCATGGACTTCTTTGATTTCTTTGATTGATTCATGTGATTTAAGACACCTTAACAAGATACCATAAAAAATATGTTTATAAAGGACACCACCTATGATGAAAAAGTGAGTGGCACATTGAAGAAATGATCTTTTAGTGCTACATGATAAGTTAGATGGGATTTTAGATTCGGAAAGGTAGTCGTAGATTTGAGTATACCATAAATCAATTGGATTATTGTCAATGACATTGATAGGAGGGATTCATTTTGATGTGAGGGGTAATCTAATCATTGAATGACCACAAATACTTTAGTGTTATCTTTTGACTCTTCAGTTTCTAATGGGATGAGGGCTCTTAAAGAGGCCATTGTATCTATACATTTGTTAGAGGATCGTGGGATGGTTTGGATAGTGTAATGATCAAAAAAACCGAGGAGAAATTCGCTGTTGGCTTTATATTTTTTCAATATTTCATTTTTACACTAATATTATCCTTTAACTTGACTAATGACGAGTTGTGAGTCTCCATATATTTCTAAAATGTGAACACCTAGGAGAATAGTGGTCGTGAGTCCCATGATTAAAGCTTCATATTCTTCCATGTTATTAGTACATTCAAAGTTGAGTTTGAATGATAATGGAATGGGAATACCCCAAGAAGGTATGATAACAACATTGGCCCCTCCCCCTTACTGGCACTTAGAACCATCAAAGAAGAGAGTCATTTTGATAGGGATAAATTCATATTTGTTGACATTGTTGATGGATTCATCTGGAAAATATTCGTGAGGAAGTTGATTATCAGGAAGGGGAGCATCACTAAGTTGATGTGAAATAGATTTGCCCCTAATGGAATTTTTTTATATAAACTCAAGGTCAAATTCAGTCATAAGCATAAGCCATCGAGTTATACGGTCACTATGATATGGTTTAGAATGCATGGTTTTGAGTGGATTGAAGCTAGTGACAACATAAGTTTTGTGATTAAGAAGATAATGACATAATTTAGAAGTGGTGAAGTATAAAGCACAACATAGTTTTTCAACTTTGGTGTAATGAGTTTCATATTCATGGAGTGTGCAACTGATATAGTATATGGCCTATTCATGACCCTCACTATCATGATGAGAGACCATGGCTCCTAGAGCATGTTATGAAGTAGATATGTATAAATAAAAAAACTCTCCCTCATGAGGTGGAGTAAGCACAGGTGGTGATAAGAGGTATTTTTTAATTTCATCAAAGGCCTTCTGAAAATCAAAATCCCAATGAAAGTCTATGTCCTTGCAAAGAAGATGATGAAACAAATGACAATGATCCAAAAGTTGTGATATAAAACATCAGATGGACTGTAGTTTACCTTAAAGGCTATGTAGTTGTGTAAGATTGGATGGAGGAGGCATTTCAATGATGGATTTAACCTTTTCTGGGTCAACTTCAATACCTCAAATAGATATGATGAATCCTAAAAGTTTTCTAGTGAGAACACCAAAAACACACTTTGCAGGATTGAGACGAAGGAAATACTGAATGAGATGAGTAAAGATTGATTCAAGGATGGTAAGATGATCTTTATGTTGTTTGGATTTTCCTAAAAGGTCATCGACATAATATTCGACTGTTTTGTAAATGAGGTCATGAAAAATGTAGGTCATGGCACGTTGATAAGTAGCTCCTACATTTTTAAGATTGAATGACATGACACGGTAGCAGAAGGTTCCCCAAGGAGTGATGAAAGATGTTTTATGTTGATCGTCGGTGGTGATAAGAATTTGATTATAACCAGAAAATCCATCCATAAGGGAGAGAATTTCATGGCCGACTGTTAGGTCAATGAGCTGATCTATATTTGGAAGAGGGAAATCATCTTTAGGACAAACAAGATTAAGATCCCTAAATTGTGCAAATGTGTAACTTTCCTGAGGATTTGGTTATGGGAATGATGTTAGAGACCCATTGTGGATAATCAATGGGTATGATGAAATTAGTAGATAAAAGGTGTTGTAACTCTTCTTTAACAAGGAGAGCTATGTGAGGATGCATCTTACAGAGTTTTTGTTTAATGGGATTACCATCGGGATATGTGACAATGTTGTATACAACAATGTTAGGATCAATTCCAGGCATATCACTATATGACTAGGTGAAGGCTTGATAATATTTTTCTAAAAATGAGGTGAAGTCATCTAGTTCTTGTGAATTAAGTGATTGACCAACCTTAACTATGCGAGGATCCTGAGGGGTTCCTAAGTTTACGTCGATGGTGGATTCATTAAGGAGAGTTGGTGTATCAGATGGTAGGGATTTTTGAAGGAAGTGATCCTCAACTCCCATATGGGAAAGGATGTCTTGGTCATCATGACATTGAAGGATATCTATAGTGGGTAAATCTTCTTCAACCATTTCTGGCCAAATAAGAGGTAAGATTTGACAGAGTGACGTGATTGGATTGATAAGTAAGGTCCTAAGGAAATAGTATTGACTAAAAAAAGTTAGAAGGTATGGATACAATGTCATCTATGTCCATAGGATCTTCAAGGGTTGCATCTATGTCCATAGGATCTTCAGGGGTTGTGGGTGATGATGGTTCTAGTTTCGGTGATATGCATGGATGTAGTGGGTTTGGATGGGTTGGAGCTGGGTTTCTCATAACCTAAGCCATATTTCTCATAAGTTTTAAGGGAGCATTGGAAAATCAAGTCATGTATTCCCTATTCATAATGGCCAAGGCCAAAACCTTTCCATGCACAATAGTGAAGGTACATATAAGTGAAATATGGATTATCTAGGGATTTGAAGTCTAATGTGAAAGGCATGACATGGTGTGGATTGATAGAATGAGATGAAGGATGATTGTGTCCCCCATAAACAAGGTTTGTTTTAAGATAAGAGGGACCATAAGGGATAACATCTCCTATGTTAGGCTCGTACATGGGTTGCTTATCAGGATGACCATAAGTCTTAGGTGAAGGGATGGAGTTGAGCATGAGAAGGTGGTACTCCCCCAGCGTAAGGAGTTGTACAATGTCACTAAGGGAGGAATCATCTGGTAGTTTGGAGGAAGGGATGGATGTGCTGGTAGATGCTTTGTCAGATGATTCTGATGTGGATTTAGGTACAAGGACGTCATTTGGATGATATGTCATATAACAATCGGCAAAGGGATTTGGATCTGTGGGGACTGTGAATGTTTGACCTTCATGTTCATATTTAAGACAACGATGGAGTGTAGAAGGAACACACCACATAGTGTGTATCCAGGGGCATCCTAACAACATGTTATATTGGAACTCTCCTTCTATAATGTAGAAAAGTTCATGTAAGGTCTTAGTGCGACTTTAAGTGGTAGGATAACAATACCTAATGTGGGTGCGATAGTGTCATTGAAGGATTGTAGTAAAACTGGAGTTTGACCAATGACAAAAGGAGATAGTTTAAGTTGATTGAAATAAATGGATGATATAATGTTGATGGTTGTGCCCCCATCAATCATGACCCTTCTGATGAGGACATCATTGATTTGAGTGGTGATAAAGAGTGGTAAATCATGCTCTTCTGGCCTAAGCGAGGGAATCTCAGATGACTTGAATGATATGGTTGTGGATGCTTTAAGGGCCCCCAAAAATTTTTTGAAAGATGAAGGGTCATCTGTCGGTACTGTTATTGATTGGAGGGCTTTGATCATGGCTTGCTTATGAGAAGGTGATGTTTGCACTAGCTCGTAAAGTGACATTTTGATGGGAGCTTGGTGTAACTATTTAATAACAACCTTTTGTATTGAGGTGGATGATGAGGGTGGTGGTGAGTATTGAAACCTTGGCTTTGGGTGATGTTGTTTGATTAGATGCTTTGGGAGCTATGGAGATAGATACTTTAGGCTTATCAGAAGAAGTGGATAACTTAGGAGGTGGAGGTATGGCTATGAAAGTTTTATCTTTCTTAGGCTCGGATGGATCTGTGTCATAATTATGTGAGTGAGTGGTTATGTGTACAACATCAACATGATGGGAAGAGTTTTCAGACATGGGATCTTTAGATTTAGATGAAGATGATGATGTTGTGTGTGGTTCAGAAGGAAGGAAGGTCAGGTTACCAATTTTTTGAGCAATTAGATGAAAGGCCTTACAATCCTCTATAGAATGACCTCATGTCCTATGATAATCACAAGAGACATTGAAGTCATACCAAGTGGGTTTCCATCCTTGTGGGTCTGATGGTTTGAGAGGTGGTAAAGTTATAAGTGATTGTTGAAGGAGGTCATCTAAAATAGTTGCATAATGCCCCCTAGGTGTGGATGTGGATGGTAGTGAAGTTTTGGGTATCTTATCCTCTAGAGGAAGTAAGACTTTGATTGCGGGTTGTTGGGTTGTTTTTCACTGAGGAGTCTTAGATGGTGTGACAGATGAAGGATGAGGGCCCAATGTGAGGCTTGGTAGGTAGGCTTTGGTCTTGACATGACAGGGTAATTACTAAGAGTAGAAATAACCTTTCTAGGAGGAGGTGAAATAAAAGGCCGAGGACCAAAAAATGGTATTGTTTAGGGAAGGTATAGTAAGGAATTTTAAAAACTTGAACAACACCTTGTTTATGAGGTCCTTTTGTGGTTTTGGATAAGCTAGGTGTGGATGTAGAGGTAGGCATTGATGAAGGAAGATTGGTTTGAATGATGTGGTTGATGAGATCTAAATGAGTTGTGGATTTTATAGGTTTCAGATTGGTTGGTGTAGAGATAATTGGTTTTGTAGATGAGGGATGAATACGGTTTGTGGTTTCCTTAGGTGGAGGTGTTTGTGTCATAAATGTTTCGAGAGGTATCATAGTTATATTTACAAATTGAGGCATAAACGTAGGTGTGGTTATACTAGAGGATGTGATTGGTGGGGAAGTGGATTCAGTAATAACATGTGACAAGGATGGGAGAATGGTTTCAGTAACATTGCTAGCAGATGAGGACTTGGTAGATGTAAATTTAGGTTCAATGGATGTTGATGTTGGCTCTATAGATGTTGATGTTGGTTCTATAGATGTTTTGAGTTCAATAGGTGTTGATGTGGTTCAAGAATAGGTAATGTTTTAGTGATGGTGTTGATAGTATGATGAGCATGGATGACATTTGTTTGTGGTTGATTAGTAGATGGGGGTGATTTGGAAAGGGTTGTTTGAATATATCAAGATTTTGATTTGGGGGTGCATTTGGATTGTCTAAGTGAACTTCAAATCTTTCGATCAAATCTTGAAGGACATTGTGGAATGTGTGACACCTTTTGATGTCATGTCCCTTAACCCTATGGTATTTACAATAATCATTATCTGATACCAAGAGGGTTTGGATACAGATGTATCGATAGGTCAGATGGGTGGGAGAGATATCATGTTTGCAATGAGAAACTTGTCAAAAACTGCACTATAAGTCTCTCCTATGGGTGTGTAACTACGTTGTTGATGGGAACACTCGGTAGTGGGATTTTCCTTAGGAGTGGATTTGACTACTATGGCGTTAGCAGATGATTTGGATTTGTCAGGATTGGAAGATGACTTAGATGGGAATTCAGTTCGTGGTTTCTTAGGATGAAGTTTAATGTGACCATCTTCTAAAGCTCATGGTTCTAACTTATGGGCGATAGTGAAGGCTTCATCAAATGTCTGGAAAGATTGGATTTGTAGTGTTGATGAGATGTGTTTGGCACATGAGCGAGAGAAAAGTTCAATCAATTCAGTTTGTGGTAATGGGAAGGACTGTTGATTAGTTATACCCCTCCAGTGGGCAAAAAAGTGAGCAATGGACTCATCCTCAAATTTTTTGATGGCATATAAGTCATTGATAGTGATTTTATGGGATATGTTTATGGAGAAGTGTTCTAGGAAAAGTTGTGTGAGTTGTGTGAATGAGAAAAGGGAGTACTGAGGGATGTTATTGTACCAATCCAAGGTAGGACCAACAAGGGACATGGGGAAAGTCCTCAGCATGAGATCTTGGTCATGGGCTATTAGATAGCAAGCATGGAAAAAAGCACAATGTGTTGTTGGGGATCTTCCTTGCTATAAAATTTGATAAACTTTGGAAGTTCCCAATGGGGTGGATATGCTTTATATGGCACTGAGGGGTGAATGGGCTCATTACAAATTTGGTCGTAAGAGAGGACATTTTTGGGTCCTGATGAGGCAGCTTCAAGATTGGATATGTGGTTCATGAGGGCTTGAAGAGGATCAGGTTGTGTTGGTTGCTGTGAAGATGAGCCAGGTTGAAATGAGAACTGGCTAGGTTGTGGATATGTCTGATACTACTGAGGAATGTTTTGCTTGTAGGGAATGTTTTGTTGTAAGGAATGTTTTTTGTTTGGAATATTTTGTTGAGGGAATATTGTTGAGGGATTTTTTGTGGGATATTTTGTTGATGGAATGGAATTTTTTGATTGGGAATTTTGTTGATGGGATATTTTTTGTTGATAGGGAATGTTTTGTTGAGGAATGCTTTGTTATGAATGTATTGTTGAATGATATTTTTGAGGGATATTTTGTTGTGGGATGTTTTGTTGTGGAATGTTATAGGAAGGTTGGGACACTAATGGTTGTGATGGTTGAATATACTGATAAGGATGTGGGATAGATGTAGTGGTAAAGGTTGTGAATAAGGAGGTGGTTGTTGAAAATATATTGCAGAGGCAGCAGAAGATGGTGCTTGTTGTGGGATGTTATGAATAGGAATAGATTGTGGTATGGAAATTAATGGTTGTGATGGTTGTGGAATATGTTGTGAGACAAGGGGTATAGAGGATTGGACTGAAACAAGATGAGTGGTGGTGATGACACTAGTATTGATCAAGGGAATGGATGTAGGAATGGACATTAGTGATGTTTTGGAATGGGATTACTAACTGGTTGAGATATGGTGGTTGAGAAATGGAAACAGAAATAGAACTGGAGTGGTTTTTGGATGGTTGAAGATGTTGGAGGGGTAGATGAGGAAGCACTGGTATTACTTAAGGGAGGTGTGGAACCAATGGAAGGCTCAGGTGAAGATGTGGGTTGTTGGGTAGTTGTGTCTTGAGAAGAAATCATATGAAGACTAAAAATAGGAACATAAGACACAACACTGGATGTTTTAGGTTGACTAATAGGAATGGAAGACTCAACATTTGATGTTTCAGATTGATTTATGGGTGGAAGATGAATGTATTTGATATTGATTAATAACGGGTTGTTGGTTTGAATCAATAAGATGTGCAATACTAGATGAAGGGTGAGGAATGTGTGGTTTGGATACAAATGGTTGGAGTTGGACACCCCTAGCTACAAGATAAGCATTAAGGGAAACAGGATTTGAATCTAACATCTCTTCAAAAATAGGGTCTCCTCTATCAAAGAAAGGAGGTTCAGATGATTTTGATTGAGAGCTAGGAGAATATGGTTGTTCGGTTTCTTCTTGCTCATATCCATTGAAAATTTGACTATGAAATTGATGTGCAGAATGTAAGAGATGTTGTCACATTCTTCATTATATTTCTCCTCTATTTCATTCCAGGCTTGTTGATCATCAGTAAGAGGAGTGGATGTGATTGGTTGATAAAATGGGTTTTGTTGTTGTAATGGTGTAGAGAATGTGGTAGGTAATGGTGTAGATAATGGAATAGATGATGGGATATGTTGTTGTAATGGTGTAGACATTTTTTCTAAAGTTTGATTATAGGCTTGTTGTCTAGTAAGTACCATAGTAAACAAACACACAATCACCTAAAAAAAGTAACTAAGTGGGTTGATTACAAACAACAGGAAAACAAGAAAAAAAAAATTTTAGATTATCTTGATTTAATTAAGAAAAGTGAAATGTGAAAAATGGATGATGGGTCCTAGGAAATGGCAAGCTATGGTTGGTTTCAGGTATGTTTATGGGTGACATCCTCGATATACCTGAAGGTATGTGAGGCTCAACTTTGTACTACTACCGATATGGGTTTGGTATTGGGGCCTACCCCCTCACTTCATGGTCCTGCAGCAATAAGGGAGTCGGGTGCTTAGCCAATATACCGACAGACAGGTGTTTATACTTAGCCAGAACACCGGGTTGGTTTCCCTATTGGGTGATGAAATCCCAATAGTTATCACCTGGGTGGGAATTCTTTTAAATTGTTTTTGATGTTTTAAGTGATTTGGTTGTGTGTGGGGGAAAATAAAGTGAATGCAACTGATTAATTTTCCCTAATTAAAACTATGTGAGCAAGAAGGATGCAATGGTTCGTTTTAAGACCCAAAATGAAATGTTATTTTCGATGAGAACAAGCAAGAAAATAATGCAATACTGAAAGAAAAAGAAGGTTTTAGGACTCACCGTGATAAATGCTTCCTTTTTTTTATTTTTTTTTACAATTTTTAATTTTTAAGCAACAAGCAATCCTGAAATCCAGCAAGAAAATATCCAGAAACAGCAACCTGCAAAACAAGTTAGCAGAAACAGAGAAGAAACAATAAAAATAGTGATTAGAAGGCTAACTATAAAGTAATCAAAAGGATTCAGAGGAATCGTCAGTGATTATGAGAATCATTGGCGATTGACCAAATCGTTGGTGATTACAAAATAGAAAACCAGATGTGGAAAAATATGATATTCTGGATGAATGAAAGATTTTTTAGGCTTTGACAATAAATCTATAGAAATAGAAATCTGCAAACCTAATCTAATTAGAAAATAGAGAAATGACCAAAAAACAGTAACTAGAAGGAAAACTACAAAGTAAGAAAAAGTATTCAAACAAATCGTTGGTGATTGACTGAAATCGCTGATTCACCCGATTAACTGAGCAACAGATCAAATGACTATCATGATTACTAAGTAGAAAACCTAGAAAATGAAAAAAATGGTATTTTGATGAAATAAAACAATGAATTAAGGGACTTAGTGGTCCCACCAGGCATGTCGAGATGTTCAGAAATATTCCTACCTCTTCAACTTGAATTAACAAAGCAAGAAAATAGAAATAAACTAACCTCAGAAGACGTGGGGTTTAGTGATACCCATAGATGATGGATGATGATGTTTGATGTTGCACTCCATGAAAGGTTGGTACAAGATCCTCTCGCTAAGAAACCTACAAATCACATACACTAAACAAAATATGATCAGTAAGATAAATGGTGGATTTCCTGGCAAAGGCCAGTCCCTGGAAGTCAATGGGATTCCTTACAAGGATGTCAATCCACTTTTAAACAATCAAGTGGATTTGAAAGATATACGATATATGATAACTGATACAAGATAATATGATGATAAATGATAAGTTTATTACAAATCAGATAGAAAATAGATGAGAGAAGGAAGAGGAAGACTATGGCTCGAACTTGAGCTCAAAATGTGGATCCTGTTGTCGGGCCTCGTACTCAAGCCAAGAAAGTTCAATTCAGATGCGTTGATACTCAAAATATGCAGCCCAATATCCTTCTACAACATCCTGGATTTTCTGAGTGAATTCAAAAATGTTTTCTAACTCATCCAACGGGGCACAATGGATAGCACACAGAGTTAGATCATGCAATAAGTCATATTGCTCCCTATAGAAATGATAAGGAATTATAGGAAAGGAGTGAATGTTGGTGATCTTATGGTTCGGGCCACCTATTGTCATCTAAAACAATCCATGCTAGACATAATGTTATAATAAAACAGATTGAAATACTGATAAAATAAATTAAATGAAAAATAGAAATAGCATAGAAATAACAGGAATCGCAGGTGATTGCAGTAATCACTGGTGATTCTGGTAAATATTAACAAACTGATAAAATTAAGTATTTGACTGATTAATTTGGTATTTTAGACTTATAAAGCTAAAATGGAATGTAAAATGAATGGATGAACAATAAAAGTACCTGGAGGTTGATGTGGAAGTGAGGAGAAGCCTCATGACCTTGATGAAAGATGATGTAGGAAATTGGTAAAACCTGCAACTAGTTGATGAGATGTTGATCTAAAGGAGCTTTGGAACAACTATGAGATGTTTGAGGAGTATTGGGAATGTTGTTGGATAATATCTCGAACACTCTGTTATAAAATGATGATGATGAACTCAGACAGAAAGCTAAGATATGTGAATGCAAGTGGAGGATCCTGGAGAGAGGCTACAAAAATAATTTAAATAATCATTGGTGATTCTTGTCTATTTGAGATTTGGAGGGAAAATGGTTGAAACAAATTGCTAAATCAATGTATTTGGTTTAGATTTCAAGGGGTGGATTTGTTAGACTGTTTAGGGACTTGTTGTAAGGGTAGAGGAGATGATAAAATAGGCTAGATATAGCTCGATTTTGATTAAGTTTAAATTTTTCTATTTTAGGTTTGTAGATGATTTTGATAGGTGTGTTAGTGATAATGATTTTTTTGTCAAGATAAGGGAATTAGAGATAGGTTAAACATAGTATTAAATGGTTTTTAGGAAATATATTTAGGTTTATTTGGGTGGTTTAGAAAATGATTAAGCTTATCTAAGTGGTTATGTCTTATTTAGGATAGGGAAAAATAGGATTTTACATGTGATGTGATTAGACTTAGGATAAATGATTTTAATAATGTAATGTGATTAAATGGTGGGTACAATTTAGAGTATGAAATATCAATTGATTAAAGGAAGATGGGGAGTATATTTTATGACTTAGGATATGATTTGTTGATATATTTAAGAGAAGAAAGGTGTTGTATATAAATATCGATGCATTTGATTAATGTGATTAAATAAAAATGAGGGGTGTAGATTTTTGGTATCTACAATTCGACCTACTCCTACATGGGTTATTGATTTGGATGCATCTCATCATATGACCTCATCAAATATTGATTTTTCTTCATTAGATCCATGTGACATGTCTTATATAGAGCTTGGCAAAAACACTACTACATAGGTTTTCGGGAGAGGGTATATTGAAGTGAGTGGTGGTGGTGCTTTCAACAATGTGCTTGGTATCCTTTCACTTTTAACTAATCTCCTTTCATTAAATCAACTCACTCACCTTGGACAGGGCATGCGGATTGAGTTCAATCTGGAGTTAGTTTATGTCAGAGATCTACACAGTGACACTATCATTTCAGTTGGCATAGTTGATCATCACACTCTACTTTACTCCTCTCACTTTGTTCCTCCTTCATATTCTTCATCTGACTCACCTAGAATTGATGATATTTCTGAGCCCACTTTTTATGTTGATGACATCTCTTCTATCATAGTTGATTTTCATGGTGATGGGGAACTACCTCCACCATCCGCTTATCACCTACCACATCTCAAGGAGTTGTCTCTTGATCCACCTACTTCTGGTCCACTACAGACTCTTCAGGGAGTAGTTGTTATGATTTAGTACTCATCAAATATTGAGCACTCTTATTCACAGTTTCAGGATACTCCACCTTCCATATTCACCATTGCTTTGAGTTCACCATTTCTTCATGGAGTAGTTGGTACTTCTACCTCATATGTGGATCATTCTTCCTTGGATTGGAACAAAACCTTTTCACTTTGAGGATATTCTTATTCCTCTTCACTTAGTATAGGGTGGCTTGTGTCAAGTTCATCTTATTGGGATGATAGATAACACTTCTTCTTCTCTCCTTCTTATTCTTAGTTATTTAGGGGAGTTTTTCTATCTCCTGTAAGTGGATGTTTTTCCACTAGGTTTTCCTTCAATACTTGAGATCTTGTTTATACAGGGGTAACTCATACAGCTTAGTTTCTAGGATCAATTGTTCCTTTTCTGTGTGTTTTTTTACTTTCCTTGCCTCATCCTAAGTTATGATGAAAGCGGGTGTTGGTGTGAGTGGTATTTTCCAACTTTTATTTATTTATTAGGTGTATTACTACCTCACTAGGTGAGTCATCTCACTTAGGTGAGAGCATAGATCATATGTGTTATAATAGTTATGATATATTCCATCATGGAATCTGTCATATGTTTAAGTGTGTCATATAGGATTTGTATTCCCCTTTTGGAAAGTAACTCCTTTTCTCTACCATGGAGGTATGATTAGCTATGTATGGGAGTTACTCAATACTCCCTTATATGTACACTTGTCTTCTTGATCTATGAGCATGGAGATTTGTTTCCCTTTAAGCATGCACATTTTTCATGGTTGAGTTCTTGTTTTAATCTTGAAGCTACTTCATCTCTTGGTTTGAGTGTAACTCTTTGAGGTGTATGTATTCCCTCTAAATCCTTGACCTTCCTCCCTTCATTAGATACATCTAAGGGTGCATAATATTTTCATCAATGATGGAAAATTTCGGCATGAAAATGACATATGTGGTGGTTAGCAGTGTTCAGGTATGATATATGTGATGGTTGGTAGTTAATTATATATACCCATTTCAGTTGGATATTTGTAGATCTAAAACAAATCAAAAGCCGAGACAGAAACTATGAAATGCAATAAAACTTTGGATGTAATTGGACATGACAATTAAGTGTGGATGTTGCATTCACCAACCTGAAACCGATGTGCACAAGATCGATGCAAAGGGTACTCAAATATAGTATACTTGTGTCAGAAAGTGGCAGATCTAGTTTTAATTCCTAGAATTTTAATCTGATTAACTAGTCCCAGTTGACCCAACATTTGTTAAATTTTAATCGATCCAGAGCTAATTTTTTATACCATTCTTCTATCATTTCACATAGCGCATTCTTTTCATCATCAATATTTACTTTTAAAACTTGGTCTATAATACCAACTAGCAATCGCACGCAAAATGTGTGATGGAAAGACCAAAGGAGATGTATAGGAAAAGTTAAGTTGGAGGGGGAAAACATCAAGGGAGGAGGATGTGTGTTGAAGAAGGGTTTTTATGGAGGAGAAGCCAAATGGTGGGGGAAATTCTAGGGGGAAGTGAATAAAAAATCTTCTTTGTTACGATCATGCACATATGAAACAAGTGTAATTTGTGTCAACCATTTTTTAAAGAAAGTGGTGAGGTGTATAGTTCTTTGACACAATTTACTTTAAAGGTAACTTAAAAATTAAGGCATGATCGATGAATACTTTGAAGGTAAAATTACATATGTTTAAAACAAAAACTTTACAAATGCTAGATACATAAATTATATATTTAGGGTTACTTATATTCTTGATGTCATGAACATGCTAATACTTAATATGAATGATTAAAAGGTGGGTGTTCAATGAAAAGTTGTAAAAGCCATGGATTTGGGGTAAGAATCTCTAAAGAAACCCCAAAGGCTTTTAACAATCTGATCAATGGACCATGTGATAAGAAATGAGCAAGGTTTCCTTCTTTGCATACATTAATTTGAAATAAACATGCAAACTAAGCAAATGAAGTTAATCTCTATTCTTTGAAAGCTTGAAATAATGAACCTAAGAGGATCTAAGCATTCAGTTTATGTGTTAAGAGAAAGAGATCTCCCCATTAATGGCTTCAAGGCCAATGGATCTTCCCTTTTACTCTATGTTAATGCTATGAAATACAAGATTAAATGCTTTTAGCTCAAATGAAAGAAGATGAAATACAAACTAAAGCCTAATCAAATTGCTATAATTTGTGCTAGGAAGAAGAGAGAATTCTTAGGAAATGAGGGAGGGGGTATAGCCCTATTTATAGTTTTTGGTTTGGAAGAAAAGGGAGATTTGGGTGCATGTGGGACAAAGGCTAAAGTCCAAAAAGCACTTTAGCAAGTCAAAGTGTGATTTGACTATGTTAGAGGGTAATTAACCTAGGTTAGACTAATTAATCTCTCTTAGAGAGTAATTAGGGTTCTGGAAGGGTTCTGAAGGGCTTAATCAATCCAACGAAGTGGATTGATCTTCTGGGGAGCTAATAGAAGAGCTAGAAGAGAATAAGAAGCTAATGTAGTTAGAACAAGGCTATAACTACCTGTTTAAATGGTTTATAAGAGGAAAAATGACCAAAAGGGTGTCGTAGGAAGGGAATTAGATAGGACTAACTGGTGGTGTGTCGTCAATTTGCAAAGGGAAGAAGTGTTAGTGCACCATTAGAAATAATAGTGTATTGATCAAACTACAGGTGTCTACATTTTCCCCTCTTTGAGGTGACGTAAGCGACGTCACTTCAAAGAAAGTAGACAAACACAAGCAAGTAGAAATTTTTTGAAGGGGTAGAAGAAAAATTAATAGGGTGAAGGATGACGAATGCCCCCTCGAGTGTCGATGGGGTGATGAAGAAACTCGATCGACGATCGAAAAAGAAACAAATAGAGAGAAAAGTGTTCAGAGAAGATGAGAAACTAGAAGAAAAGGGATATTGAGCTATCCAAATCAATTGCTAACAATATTTTAATCATCATAATGCTTAGAATCCTCCTCATGGGTCCTTATTAAAATGTGAGCATGCAACGGAAGCGTAAAATGACATTAAAAGCCAAGATACAAACAACCGTCCTCTGCCAAAACAACCAACTCCATGCAACATACACGAATGCAATGCAATACGAGAAATAAACCGAATCACCTGACAGGGAAATAAGTACAATCACACACACTTAAACCAACAACGTTCAAGATAGTTGCACAAATATTTTGTTATCGAGATGAAGTCCCAAATGTTCTGATAAATGACTAGGGTGAAGAATGATGCCCCAAGCAAGGTGTATTATGCAAGGGGGAAGATGGAGGACACTTCCGTCCTATGAAAAAGCAATGTGCACGATGAAAATAGTACCAGGCAATTGATAGTGCCCCAGAGTACAGACGAAGTAAGCAACATAGCTTGTTTAGGTGATTGAAGATTTTGGTGATGCGCGAGTCATTGTTTCAAATGATTTTGAGAATGTCAGCAAGATCTGGGATGAGTGCCATGCAATAGACACAGATTTCAGCCGTAGATGATTGGTTTAATCAATTTTAAGCCATTTTTTATATTTTCCAATATTTTTGTGGTTTTTTAAATATTTTTTTGATTTTTTTTTTTCATTTTCTAGGTTTTTGATCGGTCAGAAGAATTTTAAAAGATCAAAGATCTTCCAAAAATACATGCGTAGGTGGTAGTGGGAAGGAAAAGCTGTCAAAAAGCTCAGAATATGTGCCCACAAGAAGAAAGATGGGTCGAGAATAATTTATTTAAAATAAATTAGTAAATAATCATCACGACGGGGAAAATAGATGAAAAATAGAGGAAAAAGGTGGGAAAAGGCACCTGAAAGGTTCGTAAATTATCTCAGTGTGACGAAGAAGGGACCGTTGGATGGCACGAAGTGCCCCAGTGTGTGAAAATTAGTAAAAATAATTATTTTAATACAAAAATAATTATCACAGTGGATAGAAGAAGGTTAGAATGATCACGGCGGAGAAAACATGCCCCAGGGGCATCGCGATGGGTTAATATACTCACCCGGGGTCGGTAAAACAATCACGACCAATTCATTTTGACCAGAGCCTCTGCAAATTTTTACCGCAAGCAAAAGCGAGAGCCCTAGAGTGAGATGGAGGATACCGAGGAGGACGAGGCATGTAGATCACATCTGGGAGTACATGCGGGACCTGGCGGATGGACCATTCATGAGTGCCCTAACCCCCCCATTAATTACGCATTAATTACACTTTTTAGGGTTTTTAGGGTAGGTAGGAGGAATTTTGATGCATGTGCGTAGGCGTATGCATCGGATTGATGGGTACGCACACGTGCATGTGTCAAAACTGACACGGATGTGCACGCGCATCCATTCGTGGGGGACAGGGATGCGTATGCGTACCTATTCAGCAGAAGTGGGTAAGTGCATGTGTATCCATTGGGAAAGATGGGTGCATGCACATGTACCCATAGAAAAGACAAAAGGGGGTGTAAGTGTTGGTTGGGGTTTGGATGGACACGCGCATGTGTGTGCGTCGAAACAGGGCACGTAGGCATCATGGAGGGCGCGTATGCATCCTGTATGGCTGTGCCAAAAAAGGAGGAGAAAGTTAGTGTGCATATGCATTCCCACAAGCGCGTACTCATTGGTTAGGGTGCGTACGTGCCAAAGGAGGTGTGTATGTGCTAGAAGCATGCGAGAAAAAGACAACTGGCTAGAAAATAGCCAAGTTATAGAAGAAAAAGGTGAGATTACTTTAGAAGAAAAGAATAGTTAGTAAATTAGATGTGTTAAAAGCTTTATTTTTCCTTAGAAAAATATTATAGAAATGTTAGATGTCTAACACTTGCGTTGATTTTGCAGCGTATGTTACCTGTTCTTCAGACTCGCGAGTGCTACGGCCGCTTGGCTGTGATAGAGGCACAGTTCGATGATGAGGATAGAGTGACCCTGGCGAGCCTTTTACACGTGATGAGACTATCTTATGTGGCCGAGATGCCCCAGATTACTTTAGATCATGGCCTCTTGATGGCCATAGCAGAGTGGTGGCACAAGCGAGAGCCAGTGCTTTCACCTCCCGACTGGGGAGATGACCATTACATTAGAGGATGTATGGCGCATCATGTGGGTCCCGATCTAGGGACAACTTATTGAGACGATGAGCCACTGGAGTGACATTCAGTGTCACATCACACATTTGTTTGGTGTTCCCACCATACCATGGCGTGGGATGTCTATCAGACTATCCAGATGCATAGATGATCTAGAGTTAGACCGCGTAGTGGTCTACATGATGGCTCTTGTTAGTGGAGTTCTACTCCCTGACAAGACTGGTGCTTCATTTCCACTGGGACTCCTAGGAGTGATTCTTGGGCTTGGTGGAGGGACAGACCTACTGCTGGGGTCAGTGCATATTAGCACATTTGTATTGGGATCTCCATCTGATCACCTACTACCATCAGAAGATGGTAGGACCTACTCGTTTATTACAGATTTGGGCATGGGACCACATTGCTATTGGTCACCCCCTAGGTGTGCTGAGAGGTCGGGCTCCCGACGAGCCTTCTACTATGGGTTGGGTCCCAGTAGGGGATGATGTGTGACCCTTCATGGGGGTTACATACCATTACAGGTGTGAGCTAGATGAGCTGCTCCAGGCTTCCATTGCCTGGAGGCCTTACAGACATTTTCAGTGGCCAGAGGATGGTCTAGAGCTTAGCACCGCCACTAGTTGAGAATTTTATTTTGGGCAGCCGCAGCTATATGTGGGAGTTATACAGAGTGGATCGATGTCAGTGGTAGTTTGGCCTTACCCAGGATGTTCCTGGGCCATATAGATGGTATGCTCGCAGAGCCAGAGAGAACTTTGATATGGGTCCATAGATTTCCCATGACAGAGCACTGGCTAGCTTTCGACAGGTGGCACCTGCTATTTGGGTGCCGCTTAGATAGATCAGAGATCCAGGCACTACGCTAGAGTATGGGCCATGGTACCATGGTGTGCTCCCGCGTCATTTGAGCATTCCCAGAGTGGTATATGATGTTGGCGTGAGGCCCCCTCAGTGGGTCCTCCTAGCGGCGGTGAGGGTGGAGATGACAGTGATGATGATGATGATGAGGGTGGGCCCGATGCACCCCAGCATGTCAGAGGTAGGGGACAGGGTCCCCTTCCACAGCAGCCACAAGGACAGGGCCCCAGGCCTAGGGCGAGAGATATACAGGGCCGTGGACATAGAGTTTCCCCCAGTGGGCATTCCAGTGGGGATTTATACCCCTCTTCAGTAGGTACTACCAGCACAGGGGCCACCTTTTGATACCCCAGAGAGTAGCAGTGTAGGTGGGCAGCGAGCTGCTCTTCAGCAGTAGTTACAGGTAGCCATCATTGTTCAGTTACAGGTGGCTGGTGAGAGAGATACAATGAGGACCTAGGTACAGGCCCTCACATTAGAGTGAGACCAGGCTCGGGCACAGATACAGATTTTGACAGTAGAGAGAGATCAGGCCCAGGGCACATGCCACTCAGGGCAGTGATAGTGTTGCATGGTAGAGTCAGGTGTGAGAGATGGCCACACAGGGGGCTCAGATATTGATCCTCCTACACCAGTCCCAGATTCAGGTATGGATGGTTGTGGCCCAGAGGGACCATGTATATAGATGGTCATAGGATCTCCTAGCATAGAGGGATGAGGCCTGAGAGCACAGGTGCAGACTGTTACTGCAGAGTGGGATCGAGAGGCTGCCTCTTCGAGATAGGATGAGGCTAATTTAGGTAGAGTGACAGGTGAGTGAGATGTTTCCCTTCAGGCATCCCTCGCTTCAGGAGATGCTGACTTGATCTGTGATGCCATGAGGCTTGGTGGTGAGGTGTTATTCTACAGGACTGCCTACTTCAGGGTAGTTCCCCCAGAGCAGCGAGTGGTACTCCCTCGACAGTCAGGGATGAGCATGACAGGGTCTAGGTCACAGAGATCAGGCCATTGTCGAGATCAGTTAGGCAGCCCATGCCAGAGCAGCCGGCTGGACAGGGACCATCTAGTCAGCCTGGTGGTCCATCTAGTGTAGGTCCTCCCCAGCCACCATTGTTTTGTTCGACCAGGTGATAGGCCTAGGAGCCCCAGCGAGGGCAAGAGCTATGGTTGAGCTCCACCTTCTTATTTTGTACATAGATTCTTTATACATGCCTCTGATGTAGGCTGATTTTACTGTATAGATTTGTATATTATTCATTTTGATGATGCCTCATGATGAAGGCCCGATTCTTTTTGATGCATGCCCCTTTTTGATGGCATATTGTATCGATGATGTATTATTTTGATCACTGACTGGATGTTATACATGTATATATGGACATTTTTGATGTATATCATTTCTGTTTTATATGATGGATTCATGATGTATGTTTATTCTTTCTTTCATGTATGTGGCATATTCTTAGATTCAGAAAGAAATGTGTATACTTCCTGCTTTCATATTTGATGATGTATTTACAGATGGCACCACATGTTTTAGATTCATGATTTAGTTCTGAGTTTTTATGCTAGCACTTGGGATGATACTAGATGATATTGGTGCGGGGGGGATAGATTAGTGATTATGCGCAACCCCTCTTGCCCCCATTGATGATACGATATTTGATGATTAGCTTAGCATACATGCATGATGTAATACTTAGCATTTTTGTATATATATGATGTAGTGAATGATGTTATAAATTTGATGAGATGATAGATGATAGATGTGATAACAAACAACTGTACAAGAAAACACAAGTAAAAGTTAACAAAAGTAAACAAATATACACATACTACTACTAAACAAACACATGCACAAACCTCTAACAAGAGATAAAATGAGATCTAATCTAAGCAAGAAAAAATGAACCCTAAAAGGAAGCACACTAACAAACAAAGAAACCTACAACAATTGTTTACAAGCATGATAGCCTTCAAATGTATGTAATGCAATGCTCAATTTAAATCAAACAAGATTCAATTTTGATAAGCAAATGATCCATTTTAAAGAACTAACAATTAACGGACTAAGTACACCAAAACTATACAAACCAACAACTAAAAGTAATTAAAGCACTACTTTGTTTTTGCGGGACAACATTGACATATTTTCTAATGTTTTTGGGTTTATCTAAGGAGATAAGTTTTCGTGGCTACGTTTGTCACTATTTTGTCTAGATTTCCCAAAGATAGCGTTGTGAGATGAATGTAGCTTTATCCCTGGAAAGGGGATTTTTCCAAATGTTTAGATTTTTTTTTGTGTACTGTTTTATGAATGTTTTTGTGTTTTCCAAGGTCATGTTTTGAAAGCAATGTACAAGAACAATGAAGCGTGGATGCCCCCAGCGTGATGTGGGAATATACAAAGGGCAGAATGCCACGTGCGTATGTGTAGGAAGATGGCAACGGGATTTTCATGCTCAGTGTTAGATGGGCATATACAAAGGTAATGTCCTTCATGCAGATATAAGAGCAAACAAACCAGATCATGGCAAGGCAAAGGTGATCCTAGTAGGGTTCCTAGACCTAGCAGAGAAAGTGGTATCTAAAAAGTGGTAACGATTACCCATCCTTTTGTAAGAGTAACTTGTGTCCGGTGAATACTCCTTGAGTGCCAAAAACTAGTTTTCACTCAAAGACCTACCCCCTGTGCCACAATTGTGTGGTTTTCACATGAGGATGACCTGCTTTTTCTTTACTATTTTCTCATTTTTCCATTTTTTTGCTTGTTTTTTCTTTGTTTTCCAATTTTTAGTTCTTATTTGATATTCTCGTCATGCCTAAGCATAGAACCACTTTAAGTGCATGGCATTCATGGGTTCTGGAAGCTCTTCACCATCTGAATATGCAAGTTTGTAGGCCCCTGATCCATATTTTGCAATTACAACATAAGGACCTAACCAGTTAGCCTCGAACTTTCCTTTCTTTTCTCTGTCTTTAATGGTGTTCTTCTGATTTTCTTTGAGAACTAGATCCCCTACATCAAATTCCTGATGAATGATGCATTTATTATATCCTCTGGACACTCTGTTCTGATAAACTTTTAGGTGATTGAACGCTCTAATACGCCTTTCATCTAATAGATCTAACTCTGCTAGGCGAGTAACTCTGTAGTCTTCATCTTTATCAAGATAGTCTCTGAGAGATATTCTCAGGGAGGGAAGCTCCACTTCCAAAGGTATGATGGCTTCAGTGCCATAGACAAGTGAATAAGGGGTCACACCAGTAGGAGTGTGGATGGAAGTACGATAGGCCCAGAGGGTGGGATGTATCTGCAGATGCCAATTACGGCCGGTTTTACTGACCATTTTCTCCATAATCCACACAAGGGTTTTATTGGTGGCTTCCACCTGTCCATTACCTTGAGGGTAATAAGGGGTAGACCACTTAAGTTGGATATGGAAGCGTTGACACAATGTTTTAACCATTTTATTTTTGAAGGATTTACCATTATCAGTGACAATGGCCGAGGGGATCCCGTAACGGCATATGAGATGGTTCATGATGAATTTTGAAATCTGTGCACTGGTGACATAGGTAAGAGGGACAACCTCTACCCATTTGGTAAAGTATTCGGTGGTGGTGATGATATGAGTATGACCATCTGATGAAGAAGGATGGAGCTTCCCTATGAGATCCAGGCCCCATTTAGAGAATGGCCAAGGTGTTGCAATAGGCTGTAAGGCTTGCACCGGTGCATGTATTAAATTCCCATACTTCTGGCATAGTTCACACTTCTTCACGAAGTTACAACAACCGGATTCCATGGTAGGCCAATAATAGCCTACTCTCAATAGTTTCTTAGCTAAGACCATGCCACTAGTATGTGCTCCACAAATACCACTATGTACTTCCTTAATTGCGTGGATAGAATCAGCGACATCCAAACAACGAAGTAGATTCCCGTCGTAGCCACGATGATAAAGGGTGCCTCCTAGGAGGGTATAATGGGCTATGTGGTGAATAAGGGCTTTCTTTTCAGAATGGGTGATGTCAGGGGGAAAGGTGCCATCTTGTAGGTATTGGAAGATAGGGTCGTACCAAGGGGATAAAGGACCAACAACTTCACATGCCAAACATGATTATGGCATATCATATGCAGGTACCTGTAGATGTTCCATGAAGAAAGGCATCTTGCTTTCTTCAGGTGCTATGCGCAAGAGAGACCCAATAGTAGCCATAGCATCTGGATCTATTATGCGACCTTGGTTTTTGTTCAAATATGACTTGTGTGAAATATTCCTTCAAAGTTTCAACCATTTCTTATATGGAATAAGTTTCTCATCTTTAACCTTATACTCATCATTAACCTATTTTATGATAAGTTGAGAGTCCCCAATGACTCGTAGTTGTCTGATATTCCATGTAATAGCTAGCCTGAGGCCGGCGATGAGTGCTTCGTACTCTGCAATGTTATTTGTACATGGGAATCCCAACCGGAATGCTCATGGTATGACATCACCATTTGGAGTGATGAGGACCACTCCTGCTCCAGATCCATGGAAGGTAAAAGATCCATCAAAATGAACCTGCCATTCTATGGACTCTTCAATATACATGATGGATGCATCTGGTAAATCTAAGCACAAAGGTTCCATTCCTAGGAGAGGAGCTTCTGCCAACTGATCAGCTAGTACCTGTCCTTTTAAAGACTTCTGATTTACAAACTCAATGTCAAACTCACTCAAGAGAATGATCCAATTAGCCATTCGGCCTGTGAGGGTGGGTTTGGATAAAAGGTACTTGAGAGGGTCGACTTTGGATATGAGCTTGGTCTTATTATTCAGGAGATAATGGTGAAGCTTTTGAAATGTGAATACAACTGCCAAGTAGGCCTTTTCTATTTGGGGATAATTCAGCTCGTATGTGATCAAGGTGCGGCTAAGATAGTAAACTACTCTCTCTTTATGGGCTAAGTCATATTGGGCAAGTAATGCACCAATGGAAAACTGGGTAGTGGAAATGTATAAGAGGAGAGGTTCACCGGGGGTAGGTGGCATTAGTACAGGTGGGTTGGACAAGTACTGTTTGAGTAGCGCAAAGGATTTTTGACAATCAGGTCCCCAATTGAATGTGACATCTTTCTTGAGAAAATGAGTAAAGGGGTGGCACTTATCCGCAAGTTGTGAGATAAAGTGATGGATTTCCTGAATCTTTCCTTGTAGACTCCTTAGCTGCTTGAGAGTGGTAGGTGGTGGCATTTCTGTGATAGCCGTAACCTTTGCAGGATCCACTTCAATCCCTCTTTGTGAGACAATGAACCCTAGGAGTTTTCCTGATAAGACACCGAAGACACATTTCTTAGGGTTCAAGTGAACCTTATAGTCTCTTAGATGCTGAAAGATATGCCTCAACACTTCAGGGTGTTCTTTTCTACTCTTGGATTTTGCTAGGATATCATCAACATAATCCTCCATGATGTCACTTATCATATCATGGAAGATAACCGTCATGGCCCGCTGATAAGTAGCCCCAACATTTTTAAGCCTGAAGGGCATGAATTTGTAGCAGAATGTTCCCCAAGGGGTGATGAATGTTGTCTTATGCTGATCTTCCTCTATAATTTGTATCTGGTTATAACCTGAAAAACCATCCATCAAGGACAACATTTCATAGCCAGCTGTTGAATCGACTATCATGTCGATGTTAGGTAGGGGAAAATCATCTTTTGGACATGCTTTGTTGATGTCATGGAAATCCATGCAGATCCTTATTCCAACAGGTTTTTTCTGTACTGGGACTATGTTAGAGATCCATTCTGAATAGTCAATAGGTTTTATGAAATCAACAGCTAACAACTTTTCTAATTCTTCTTTGACCAAGAGTGCCACTTTAGGATGCATCTTTCTTAACTTTTGTTTGATTGGTTTGGCCTCTGGGTACACAACGAGGTTGTGCACAACTAGCTCAGGGTCTAAACCAGGCATATCTACATATGTCCATGTGAATATGTCCACGTATTATTTTAAGAGTTCTGCAAAGGTCTTTTGTTCCTGAGCTGAGAGTGAAGCTCCCAACTTGACTATTCTAGGTTGCTCCTCTGAGCCAATGTTGACGCTGATTGTTTCCTCAATAAGCATTTTAGAAGCATCTTCCATCCATGTAGGATCAGGGGGAAGAGTAAGATCGACCTCCTGTGGTAGTTCATGATCATCTTTGAATGGATAAATCACTTCATCTTTAGACTCTTCATTTTGTTTGTCTATGAGCTCACCAAAGAGTTTGTCACTATGGGATTTCCGTTGAGCCTTCTTGCTTGGTTTCTCAGAGGTAGGTATACCTTTAGTTACAACCTTTTTATTCAACCGTCTGCACATCTCTGCTTCCTCCCCAAAATAGGCACAAGTGTCTAGTTGAATCTTAAATCCTTTCTTGTGGTCTCCAGCTAGGAATAAAGTCCCTGAGTCCCATGAACTCTGTGAATGCCTCATCATTTTCAAAGAAATCCAATGGCACATGAAGTTGTTGATCCCAATCTATAAGCTCAGGATATATAAGGGCTATTGGATATTTATCTAGGGGGATGGATTCAGATAAGGTAAGGACTGACGAATCTAGGAATAGGTTCGTGGAGGCAAGATCTTCGTAAAGGCTACATTGGGAATCTATGTCACTATCGGAATGAGGTGAAACCTCCTCACTTTCAGAAGAAGTGGCATTATTCTCATAAGGTAGAGCATCATGGGGCCTTATTCCAAGGCCATGTTTATCAGTTTTGAAATGAGGGATAGGGATAGGCTCCAACCAGCCTTGTGCATTAATGCCACATCCAAACCCATCATAGCCCATGACAAACATCATGTGAGGACCTTTGACGTACTGAGGTGCTTGATTGCATGAAGCCATGGTGCCTTCTGGTACTCTGCTGGTAGGGTCTTCTAACATTTTCTCCTCAGACAAGAGGCCACTATGGACAAATTTCTCCAAAGGTTTAGGACATTGCTTGCGAGTGCTCTTGAACTAAAAGTAAGGCTTACCCCTTGTCTTGGGGGATACTGATAGGTCTGATATCAACAGAGCCTGCTCAAGAGTGAATGGCCTACTTGGGCCATATTTTGCTGATGTGGCCTCCCATGAAGCAAATGGATTGACCAGCGAGGGAAAATCTTGATTGAAAGGTGTGAGAGATTCTGAATCTACTCGGTTCTTCATGGCCTCCATTTGTAAAGGGACAACAACATCCACAGAAGGACATTCATAAGCTGCACGAGAAAAACTGTGCAAAGCCCTACAATGTGTGAAAGGTTCTGGGTCACCCAAAATGGTAACCACCTACCCTTCATGATATAACTTGATGCACTGATGAAACATTGATGGAATAGCTTGCATGGCATGGATCCATGGGTGTCCTAAGAGCATGTTGTACGGAAGGTCCAAGTCAAGGAAATGGAATGTTGTGTCATGACATGTTGGTCCTACCTCCATGGGGACCATTATAGTCCTTGCTGACTCTCTTTCTTCATTGTCATATGTTGTGATTGTGATAGTTTTAGCACCTAGCTCTGTTTCTGACTGGCCCAGCTACTTTACCAGCTTCAAGGTGCAAATATTCAAACCAGATCCCCCATCTACAAGTACTCTTTTGATCTTGCAATGGGTAACCACCACTTCGAGATATAATGGCAAGTTATGCTCTGGGTTATTATGCGGGATTGTAGTATGATCAAAAGTAATATGATCGTTGGTGTCTAAGCGTGCAATCATGGCTTGAAGGTTTGTGGGATCTATTTCTGTGGAAACCCCTAAATTTTGCAAAGTTTTGAACAATATGTTTTTATGGGCATTGGAGATCTTTAGGAGATCGAGGATAGATATCTTAGCAGATGTTTTTTCTAATTTCTCTATCAAGTTATATTGACTTTCCTCAGGGGTAGGTACAGGATCTGGTATGATTAAGTGGGCACGTCTTGTCCCGACTGCGTAGCTCTTTTCTAAGATCCGAATGGTGTTAATTTGTTCGTTAGATGAGTTAATACATCCAATGAGGGAATCATAAGGACTATCATTTGTAGGGTACACATAGGCAGCAGTCCTATAGTCATTAGAAGTTTTCCCTTGATCTGTTTTCTTTTTCTTTTTATCTGCATGGTCAAGAAAAGGTTCCTTGTAAATACCCATTTTTTCATTTGAACTTCTACCAGCCTCCGGGGGGACTCTACAGCAATATTCCCTTCCTCTATGAGGTCTTGGATATAATGGCATAATCTCAAACATCTATCCATCTTGTGTCCTTTGACACAGTGGAAGTCGCAATATTCATTGTCTTTGAACCAAACCAGTTTTGGAGCGTCTTCTGGGTAGGGCATTGTTGCCATTGGATATTCTACCATCTTTGCACCATCTAACTACTTTAGGATGGTAGATAAGGATTCTGTCAAAGATGTGAATGTATGTTTTGTAGGTGCTTTGGGATGAGGCCCTTGTGAAAGTTTCAAGAGTGGACCTGTCTGTACGGCTTGGACTCTCTTGGAGTCTGTAATGCCATCACCAACAACATGTTTATTCTTATTGAAGAATTTAGGTTTGTCTGTGGATTTGGCTTCGTGTTTATTTTTAATAACCGGTTTAAGCGTGCCTTTGGCAATGAGCGCTTTCTCCATTTGACTACCTTTCTCTATGACTTCTTCAAAGTTTGAGCCATAATGCATTTGTAAGTGAAAGGCTATTTCTGGCTTCAAGTTAGGAATGAATATACTCACTAACTATTTTTCAAGTAAGGCATAAGGAAAGTGACTAGCTAACCCGCATCATTGTAAAAATCCTGCAAATGTCTCATTGGGTTTTTGTTTTGTGTTACACAGATCGTTCATCGTGATGTCACTCTCCATATTATAGGAATAATGTCTTACAAATTTCTTTGCTAGCGCGAGCCATGTTGTAATGGATCCCTTAGGTATGCTATAAAACCATTCCAATCCCATGGCTCCTAGGCTGCGAGGAAAAAGTCGTATCAGGAAATTATTGCTATATGTGACCTCTTAGCAAGCCATGTAAAAGTATTTTATATGATCGTGAGGATCACTTTTGCACTTATACTTATCAAACTTAGGGACAGTGAAATGTTTCAGGAAAGGTTGTTGTAGCATGTCCTTATCTAAAGGGTAAGGACATAGTTCTTCATACGAGTATTTTCTGTTATGGCCTATATTTCCCTGTTGTAATGTTGTGAGTGTATCTTTCATAGATTTCAATTCATCCTGAATGAGTTGCTCCTTAGTAGGTGATATTGACCTTTAAGCCTGAGTTGCTTTAAAGGTATAGTCTGTATGCAGATCAAATTGAAACTCGTTAAGTTTGTTTTTTTCTTTGTCTTTACCTATATTTCTTTTTGAAGCGCCTAGGTTTGCTAATTTCTGACTCAACTTCAAGATTTGTTTTTGGAGGATTTCCTCCTCAACTAGGGGATCCTCTTCTTCATTAAATTTCGGGGGATGGGAGGCCTTCCACTTAGTGTTTACCTTATGCGAAGCCTTAAAGTGAGGTTTACATGATGTTTCACCTTCGACAGCGGCCTTATGTTTCCCAAAATTGGATGCATATCCCACATCGAAAGGGTTATCTGTGTCTAAGATGAATCTTCACTCTCCTAAGTTAGGTTCAGCGACCTTTGTTTCTTCTCCGCGCTTGTGTGGAAGTTTAGCTCCTAATTCCAAGACTCTCGCGAGTACTTGATCTTTGTTATAATATAAGAGCTCATCAAATCTATTTAGGTCTAACCTGTGTTGTTCTCTCAAAGAGTATGACTCTTCTCCACTATGATCAATTAATGTCTCTGTATCTTTAACTTGTGAGAAGAGCGGTCCTAAATTATGACCACTGAATGGGAATTTGTCAAAAGGGTTTTCTCTCACCAGGCATGCCAAATGTGTTCAATGAAAAGTTGTAAAGTCATGGATTTGGGGTAAGAATCTCTAAAGAAACCCCAAAGGCTTTTAACAATCTAATCAATGGACCATGTGATAAGAAATGAGCAAGGTTTCCTTCTTTGCATACATTAATTTGAAACAAACATGCAAACTAAGAAAATGAATTTAATCTCTATTCTTTGAAAGCTTGAAATAATGAACCGAAGAGGATCTAAGCATTTAGTTTATGTGTTTAAGAGAAAGAGATCTCCCCATTAATGGCTTCAAGGCCAATGGATCTTCCCTTTTACTCTATGTTAATGCTATGAAATACAAGATTAAATGCTTTTAGCTCAAATGAAAGAAGATGAAATACAAACTAAAGCCTAATCAAATTGCTATAATTTGTGCTAGGAAGAAGAGAGGATTCTTAGGAAATGAGGGAGGGGGTATAGCCCTATTTATAGTTTTTGGTTTGGAAGAAAAGGGAGATTTGGGTGCATGAGGGACAAAGGCTAAAGTCCAAAAAGAACTTTAGCAAGTCAAAGTGTGATTTGACTATGTTATTGGGTAATTAACCTAGGTTAGACTAATTAATCTCTCTTAGAGAGTAATTAGGGTTCTGGAAGGGTTCTGAAGGGCTTAATCAATCCAACGAAGTGGATTGATCTTCTGAGGAGCTAATAGAAGCGAGCTAGAAGTGAATAAGAAGCTAATGTAGTTAGAATGAGGCTATAACTACATGTTTAAATATTTTATAAGAGGAAAAACGACCAAAAGGGTGTTGTAGGAAGGGAGTTAGATAGGCCTAACTGACAGTGTGCTGTCAATTTGTAAAAGGAAGAAGTGTTAGTGCACCATTAGAAATAATAGTGTATTGAGCAAACTACAAGTGTCTACAGTGCTCACAACTACACCTACAAAATATTCTTACCATTAAGTGTCGATTTTTTCCTATATCTTGCTCTAAACTCCAATTATGGCTCAATTTGGAGGATAGTGGCGAAGGTATAAAAGGGGTGAAATGGGGTAGTGAAATAAAATTATATGAGGTAGAGATACTATATGGAAATACAACTAGAGTTCATCAAAAAAATTCACATGATATTTTGAATGAGCTCACCAACATACCTATAGAAAAACATAAATGTTTTCATAATTCAAAAGTGTAGTAGAGGAGGCAACATAGTCTCTAAATGTTTAATCCAATTCTAAATTTGAGGTCTTTGCAGGCTACTGAGTGATGATGATGACCCACTCCTAAGGGGGAAATTTCTAGACCATTGAATGTGAAATCTACATTCTACCCATATTTTGAGGCTATGCAGAGTCTCCTTCACCACCACTTGCATAAAGGAAGTTGGCATATGCTTGAGTGTAGAAAGATTCTATTTTTTTCCTTCATACCCTCTAATCCTAACAAGAGACACGTGGGTGGTCTACATTAATATGTGTGTCAACGTCCCTTTAATTATGAATTTGACCATAACTATAGAGGTCATTAATAGACACATAAGACAAGTAGACCACTCATACCATCACCAGTTTTCCTTCCCTCACATGGGAGGTTTTGTCACTATAGTATTTATTCTCCAGAAAAAACAAGATGCTTTTTAGCTGACAAAATAGTCTCAAATATATATCTTCTCTGTAATAGATAACAGTAATGAAGCAAATATAAACCGCCGCTCCTTTTCTTTTTTCAATCATATATCAGATGTGTCATGGTCGGCAAGCAGTAGTTTTTATTTTATGAAAAATTTTACCTTGCTTGAAAGGGTTCGACGAAGTGTTTCTCTTCCATGCACATTCGAAACTTGTTATCTCATGATGATTTTCAGTCGCCGTATGGATCGGTACATAGCGGCTTTCCATTGTGGTTGTCTCATACGGAGAGAATTCATTTTTTGCAAGCCTCATATGATGGCAACATTTTAGTGGGTGACGTTGTAAGGGTGACATTGATAACTGCATCGTAATTGCTGATGCGATTAACACTTCTCAAAACAAAAGCGTAGACAAATACATGATTTATGTGATGACAGGAAGAGGATGAGAGTGAGAAAAAGAAACATATTTGGAAAGAGGATGAGAGTGAGAAAAAGAAACATATTTGGAAATATGTAATGAAGAATGAATGAATGATTATGATAATGTCTGTGAGACTAAGTATTCTATAAGACCCAAATTTACAATTGAAGTGCACAAAGCCACCACAAGTGCTTCCCTAACAATCGTGTATAGGATTTATTGTTTTTTATGTTGGGTCTCTTGTTATGGACCTTAACTAAAATATTTCTTTTTTTTGACAAGTCTTTCCTCTTCAAATAAGATGTTAGGTTGTTTACATTTAAATTGCCCTCATACTCAATACGAATGTCATTATATGTTATGTATTTCATGATGTAGTATCATTCTGTTTCCAACACCCCTTTGTTACAAAACATGCACATTCTCTTTTCCCAATCTTCTTTAGGAGATGTACATCTGATGGGTATTAAGGAAATTGACTCAGGATAATAGGGTATGTATTTTGAGACATTTAAGGGATTTTTTTTATGACCAAGAAAACAAATCTATTTGCAAGATGTATTGAGGAGTCCTAGTGTAGTAAGACATGGATTTTGAGGAAATTATTAAATGAAAATTTTCCTTTTAGAATTATAAAACTTCAAAAGGGATAAGAAACGACCATGCGAACAACATACTTATCCCATAAGCAATAAATAAAAATCACTTCCATTATAATTTCACCCTAACAGATCCATATGAGGTTGTTGATCCTCATGGAGATATCTTTGTATAAATGATGACATCATCACTCCCAATATTTGGAGGCCCACATGTGAAACAACAAAGCACACTTGTATAAAGAGAGAACACATAGGCATGGAGGTTTGGTTCAATGCATTAGCATTCCCAATTTTCTATTAGATGCCTTGGGCCTTTCATGGATCCCCACCCCGATGAGACATTACCATACAATTCGAAAATCAAATGAATATGAATATCCCCCAATCAATTAATTTTTTCCCTACCTACAAAGAAAAAAAATGGTCAAAAATAATTGGGAAATGCTCAATTCATTTTGAACCATTATTCCACTCACAATAAACATAACATCAAACATTTTTTTTCAAATGGGTGGAGGAAGTTTTTTAAAATTTAATCATGTCTGACAGGGTTCTCCACGTTGGCAGTGCTCATGACGGCCACATGCCACGTCGACAGCTGCAATGTTGACTTAGATTTAGATTGATTTGTTCAAGTACCGAAATGTTGTGCTTTGATGTAGACATATTTGTTTTTAATTCGATAAGTTTACTTATTTTTATTATTCAATATACACCAGAAAATAAGCATCGTTGTAGATCATTTTGTGTGTATAACATTTACATTTTATGCTACAAGTAATGAATTTATCCGAGATTCAATAGATTTTTGAACTGTCTATGTTGGAAATGAAATTTATACGTCTTTTCCTTGCTCCGGTTTGTATGATTGTAGAGACTAATAAATTTTATTTTGTATTATTTTCCGGGAGACCAATGAATGAGCAGAAGAATTTTATTTTTATGAATTGATCAACAGTCCGTAGAAGATATTCATCGAACTCGACCCATAATCATTGATATCCAATGTTCACTGTCAGAAGCCCCGGGGTTTCCTCCTTATAAAGAACACCTTCAAGCGTAATAATTAATATTGTTTCCAATTTTTTTATTGTGACCTTTACAATCATAAAAACTCTTTTGTAAGAGTATAAAAATTTCTAAAAACAAGATACATAAATAATTGGACACAATGCATAAACTTTCTCACTTGTTTGCAGTCTTTGGATGGAAGACACTAATTTCTTATAGATAACTATGAACAAATATTTTTCAGCGAAAGAACAAATTTCCAGGTTTGAGTAAGTGCTAAACAAATGACTGGTCTTGGATCTACAAACATAAAACAGTGTTGTTACATGTTTTATTTCTATAAGGCTATGCCCACATTTAGCATATACCCACATCTACATAATTTTAAATGCATACTAATTCAAGAAATTATTAAAAGAGATGGAATCAGAACTACGATGCTATTCATTATTCTTTTTTTAATCCACATTATTATGGAGTTGCATCCAAATAATTTGTGTAGCATATCTTTGAGAGACACCTATTTTCAACATTTGTTAGAAACCAAACTGTATCTCGTTTTCTATGAAAATAATTTAGTATTTCTTTCTAGAAGACATTGATATTATTTGAAATCTTGTTTATCCTATATAGATATGATCAATTCAATAAGTTATGATCCCTTATCTATTAAATCCACTACAATAAAATGAGATAAATAAGTGAACACTTTCAATATTTATTTTACTACCAAGTCTAGTAAAATGAAGAAATTACAGATCTTTTAAAATCCCCTCTAAATAAAATCATCCATTATGCATATGTATTAAAGAAGCTAGTATTCCATATTAAGAAAATATCAAATACAATAAAATATCACGCACTAATTAAATTTGACAGGTGTTTGAAATAAATAGAAGAGTGTGATTGTTCAATTCATTTACACCATGCCTCCAAATGTTGCGCGCACCATGTACACAGATGCAAAGTTATGAATTCAACACGAAACTCAATTAAAAGAAGAGCAAATAAAAATTTTTGTGCAAAATGAAAAAAAAAATTTGTGGGCATGAGTTAATTAATACAAGCAATGATCTCAATAAAAATTCTAGGGGCCTATTTTTAATCTTCTCCAGAAATCAAATAGACTACGCTAAAAGTGAAACATGAATAATTGTCACAATGTGAAACAGTAGACATGAGAAATTTATGCTCCAAAAAACACCACTCATATGTGAGTATACTTCAACATTTCCCACAGATTAACCGTTGATTGGTCTAACACCTGTTAGAAAAAACAGCTTTTCCTCCCATTTGATATATGCCTTTCGACGTAAAAATCTTATGTTAACCATCATCCCAGGCTCCATTTTTTATCCCTAAAAAAGTAGGGAAGGTCTTACACCATCTGCTTTGATTTACGTTTTGCAACATCATTGGAAAATTTGCATCAATAATTAATCTCTTTTACATGATTTTGTTGAATGATCTCGTGGGCTAATAGTTCCTTGTGAATATATATACCTAAACGGTGTCAACAAAACAAACATAAGCTTATACCCCTGATTCAATTTTTCCTAATGAACTGATAGAACTACATGGCTTTCATATTTTCCCCATTGCATTAAATAATTATATTAGACTTGCAAAATCCCATCTCAAGCTACGATTGACCAAAATAAGAACTTAGTTTAAAAAAACCTTTGTACAATTATTAAAACCAATTAAAATTGGTTTCTTTGCATTTCTGTGAATAGAGGGAAATTTTGAAATAACAATTTTTCTTTTAAATAAAATAAAAAAGAAGTCACATGTGACAATTCAAAAGGAAAACTAATTTACAGGTCAATTTATACCATTTTTTCCAATGCTAACAATGAACACCCAGATTTGCAGCTCATCAAAGACAACATTCCAAACTGACATGTTATGTGTTTTTCCCTTATATCAGCTCCATAAAACAAAACCATCAATCACTTTTTTGTAATCCTTGCAATGAGGCTTAATGTATATTAATTTAGTATACATTAATATAAAATAGTTCAACTTTAATACTATGCTATGATCTTAAACAACTAAATGTCACTTTGCACATCACTTCCATGATGAGTTTCAACTATGGAAGAACCTCTTCCAAAACATAAAACATACTCATTTGTGGGCAGAGGATATTCTCCCAATAGAATGCACCACATATACATCTGAAATATCCCTTTACCGAATTTATTTTATGTTCAATATTTCCAACCAAATTTTCACAAATAACAATCTGATTTTTATGACAACAGTATATAGAAAAATATGACAGCAAAGTACAGTTATGGAAGAAAGGTATAAAATCAGAAAATAACCAATATCTTCACTTTTATTGCAATTAAACTAAAATGCAACAACATGCAAGTAACATTCATCAACATGTGATGACATGCAATTAACATGCATCAACATGCGATGACATACATCAACATACAATAACAAGAAGTTTCCAATGATAAAATAGATTATCTCTCTTACTGAATATGGTTGTCTTCTCTTTCTAGACTTGAAACTGGATTAGCAAGCCTCTGAAACTCTAAATCTAACAACACGATCTAAATAAACTCCACAATAGCAAACTAGGGTTGGATCTTTCACCACCGAAGAGTGCTCTATTAGTTAGGGGTAGATCTTTCACCACTGAAGCTAGGGATATTTTGTGATCTTACTCCATAAGCTAGATAATAGCAATCAGTAGTTACTCAACGAAAATCATAAGTGTGCATGCAAGAATGACCTTTATCGCTCCCCCAAACCTCCTTTTATAACTTTTCATTACCTTTTTCCAAGTTGGGAGCTCCATGTGGGACTAAAAGTGACTTAAGTGACCCCAAAAAAGAAATAGAATAATAAAGTACCATAATTCACCCCAACGAAGAAAAATAATAATAAAGTACTATAAGTCCCCCCTCAACGACAAAATATAACAATTATTACCACCAAGTCACCCAACTTAATGTCAACGACAAAATATAACAAAAAAGCAATGTGGTAATAAGTCATCTATACCCAATAGCCTCTAGAGTCTTTAGCCCCTTGGGTATGACCAAGGCTAAGACTAAAATTTGGCCCTTAGGATCACAATGAAGGAAAGGGGACATTAAAATCCTCCTTTCCCAAGAAATGCTTGACCCCAAGCATTATTCAGTCATGCTACAAAAGTTGAATACCACAAAGTAAGTTTCTCCACCTCACCCTACAGTCAACCAAATATCAGTGTAATCTAAAGTAACCAAGAAACCTCATGTACTCATCATGACCTCCATGTCATATAGAGAACAATGTTTTCCGTGAAGTAGAGTGATACCGAAACCGAGTCTTGACTGGTACCCACATTGGGATTACTAATTTGTCCAATCCCTACCAATCTGATGCCATCATCATGGGACCCCTCACTATCTCTTCAATCAACTCCTGGGTATGAAAGTCCACTTTGAATCCTGTAGAATCCCTTGGATCAACCTCTGAAATAACCTATATATGCACAAAGTGTGCTAACTCTCCCACATGACTCGCATTAGTGTGAGAGTACAACTTCTCATAATGTATCTCAATGTGTCACATGGGGGAAAAATCCCAAGACTTCAGTAAATGGTCAATCGGAAATGTCAACTTGTTGATCAGAGAACACTTGACAGAAAGCACACAAGAAGTTTACATGGGAAAACAGGTCATATTCAAAGGCACGAATAGATAGGGAGAACACACATGCGAAGCAGAAGTTCATCTTTCAAGACTTAGTTGTTTTCACTCATGAAGGTCTATTTTTAGAGATGGCGTGCAAAGCACACAAATGAGGTAGAGACATGTGCGCCACGCATTGGCTATTTTTTTAGGATATGATACAAATCATTTTACATGGACACAGGTGAAAGATAGATCTATCACTGTCAGTTAACTACCAGTAGTCTATTGTTAGCGCACTTGTATGTGTGGTTATTTTTGTAATGGCATGTGGCTAATAATAGCATGCAACCTATTTTGGGATTAGATAAGTGGTGAAGGGAAAGTCCCCACCCTTATATATATGTAGTGAAATGTGTAGTAGATATATGTATGATGATGAATATACAGAGAGAGATATAGTGAGATTATGCTACTAAATTTGTTACGCGCATACTACTGTTATTGTAATGAAGCTTCTATATACTTAATTAATATAATAGAGGATATTGGCTGAATCTGAGTGTATTCTTGTGTGTAATTAGATATTGCATGTACTTGATTCCATCATGATTATTGTTTAAAGTCTACTCTCCCTTAGATATAGATCTAGTATGCTTTGTAGAATGATGTGTTAGTAATGGAACTACATGTGCTAAGTCTTCATCATGCTAACAACCTACAACAACAACCCTAAAGAGGGACCTGGTACCTTTGCATGCTTTGGTGAGCTCTCAATCTAGGCTAAGTGATGTGCTAGCGTGTTCAGGGTGTTACTGGTAAATTCTAGGCTGCATCATTGGTTCCATTTTCGGGACCTCTTTTTCGGTTGTTTCCAGGATGGTATGTGATGAAAATATACCAGTTAACTCTATTGAGTGTTGAGGAGTGGATACATGATCTGTAAGAAGAATACACATGGCAGTTCAGCACTAGATCTGAGTTTAACACATGCATGTGGGTGGAATAGAATTTGTATGACAATTTATATGAGATATTTTTCGTTATCTTTTCAATAGAATTGTACAAGTGGCTGATTGCTTATACATCTAAGTGGAATTCGAGGTATCACACACTTGTCTAGATGTAGGAATAATTTCAGGCCCTTTATGATGTTGATCTGATTTTGATTCAAGTGGTGGATATGTGGTTCCATGGTGTCTTAAACATCTATATCTTGGAATACTCAATTTCCACTTATTTGTGTCCAGAGGTAGCTGAATTCTAGTTTTTATGATATCCAAGGGGAACTTACCTACAAGGCATTCCACTAGTGATCAAGATCTTAATGGTAACTTTGAATTTGGAGAGTAAACTGATGGCTAAATAAACCCCACCACATGTGGGGGCTAGAACAAGATTTGTGAAGGATGGTGGACTTAGCGGTGGCAAGGCAGAGAGAAGAAAGGTGGCTCAAGTATAATAAGGTGCACGATAGGGAGATAGAGAAGCATCATGATGTTACAGAGCAAATGGAGTTGAGGAGAGAGACAGATCATGAAGTATTTAGAGCTCACGTAGAAGATGTGGAGCCAGAGCATCAGGAACTCCCCCATCTGGGAAAGCATGACAGGGAACCCTCCTTGGCCTCACAAGGAAGCACACCAGTAGAGATGACCTAGGCCACGGGCACACATCTGAACCTACCTGATAACCTAGCCCTTGCACTTGGTTTTCCAGTATCTAGTATGACAAGTAATCAGCAAACAAGTTTGGGAAGTAAGAGAGCAAGCACATCAATGGTAGGGAAGATAGCTTCATTGTTATTTAGAGGTGTGTTTTTAGGCACATCGTCCACACAGAACATGAGTGCACATATTGTTGGATTCACCTTTGGAAGTGGAACTACTTCACAGACCATAGGGGTTCAGTATAGTACTATTGTTAGAGCATAGGGGAGTACATCTATAGGACCTATTCCAGCTACAAGTTTGGGATCAGGAGGCATAGGTAGCTCTAGTTCAGGTGGATCTGGAGGTTCTAGAGGAAGGGGAAACACAGGAGGTTCTGGATCAGGTGGGTAAGGTCCACACCAACCCCAGAATATTTACATTTAAATGTCTCTTCATCTTCTAGAGTATAGGGGCATAGAAGATGTTTCTGAACATGTGTATATGTGTGAAATACTATGGTGTGCAAAAGGGATCATGGCTTCTAAGCGCAAGGCAAGCCAATTTTCTACCACATTACAGGGACATGCCCATAGCTGGTATAGAAAGTTTGACCCTGATCAAACTTATATAGATTATGCAGCACTGAAGGATGCATTCTTGAAAGAGTTCTATATTCCAAAATTTGAGCAGAAGAGTATAAGCATGCTCAAAGATATCAAGCAAGGCACTACTGAGAGTGTGCACGAGTATGATGCCCATTTTAAAACACTTATGTCTAAGATTTCCTATGATATTCATGCAACCCAACATGCAAAATGGTTCGTTGGATGATTTATTACACCATTTAGAAGGGAACTATCACATAAGACATATACTGATCCGCCTGAGGCATTATAGGTAGCCCTACATGCTGAGGCAATTGGGAGTATTAACATTAGCGTTAACCAATTCTTAGAGGCATAGATTGCAGCTATGGAAAATTAGTTAGAGAAATTATTGGTGAATTTAGCCCATGAAATGTGCTCAGGGATTTGGTGTACAGATTGTGAAGTGGAGGGACACACCAAGGATAGTTCTCCTCACAGGTCCATACGTTCATTATTGTTAGACTATGAGATCTATCATTTGAATCATGATGCTAGTCATTGTCCTTTGCTACAGCATGTGATAAGGAAGAATGTATCCTGCTATTATAAAATCTACCAGTCCACGACCCATGATACTGAAGATTTTAGATTGATTGGTCAGATCCATGATGCTATAGACATTGGGGTATGGTAGACAAGTGTAACAGATAGTTCTATAAACAAGAATGAGCACCAATATTGGGATCACAATCAACCGTACTATGATAGGAATGAAAGCAATTTTGAATGAGGTCATGTCAGAGGCCAAGGTTATCATGGTGGATTCGAAGGATGAGGCCGTGGTGGTGGGAGAAGTGAGTTCCCTCATGGAACGTGTTATACATGTGAATCTCCTAATCACTATAGGCATGAATGCCCCTAGAATATTACATTTTCTTTCTATGGAAAAAACCACAGCTATGAGGAGTTCCCAGACTTATATAAGCATATGAGTAAGCAACATAAACAAGAAAACAAAGGTGCGGGAATGGTTAGGATATAACCTATTGTGGACAATCAATGGATGCCCAAGTTGGTGGTAGAGTCTGAAGAGTTACAAGTGAAGATCACGACCCACACTGAGGTGGCACATGCCAGGGAAGCATTGCAGTAGAAATTGACCATCACTAAATAATAAGTTCTTCATGCACAGTACCCAGATCCTTCCTATCAAAAGGAGGTTTATCAGGAAACCATGGAATTTCTAAGGAATCTTCAGGGTGAGATACAATACTTAAAGGAGCAAAAGAAAGCATCAGAGATGGTCCAAACTGATATAGATGACTTCAGGGAGGTGTGTAAAATACTGCACCAGGAAAACATCACTCCATTGTTAAGGAGTTGGTTAAAAGGAAACACTCCATGCACAAGTACATTGACAATTGACACACAGATGCTGCATGCGAATCTTCCCCATCATAGCCTAGATTATGATAAGGAAATCACTCTGAATGTTGTTGTGGATGGGTGGCTATTGAGTAATATACTGATTGATATAGGTGTGGAAGTCAATGTTATTACCTTGGATGCATGGGTACAAATGGGAATACCCCCATTGCAGCCATCCTCTAATGTATTATTTATGGCTAATCAGACTAAGGCCACTCTCGTGGAGTTTTGAAGGATGCATCCATTACCATACAAGGAGCCAAGTTCACTGGAGACTTTGAAGTTTTAGCACTTGGTAGAGTCAAATAGCTTCCTAGATCTATAAGGGTGTCCTTGGTGTTATGAAAATAATGCTGATCTTCCTAGTTTAACAAAGGGCTATATCAGTTTTGAAAACAAAGAGGAAAGAGTTATTATCCCTTTGACAGATGGAAAATTCTGCACCCTATGTAGAGCCCTTAAGTGAAGAAGATCTAATAGGATTTATGTACGTGCACCATCTATATCAGACCCAGAGATGATTGAACCAAACAAAAGGACTAATTTGGTGCAGGAGGATACCATGGTCTAGTTTAGGCATACTACAAGTGTTAGCTTGTGATGATTGGGCTCACAACACTTATGGGTTGGTAGGGTGCATAACGTAATCCAGCATATTTCATCTTAAGCACAACACCACGTTATCTCAGGAGGATAGGAAACAAGCTTTAGCTCACAAGGGGGGTGTGTGATGCAACCTATGAATTTACCAGATAACACCCTAGTTGTGCTAGCACATCACTCAGCCTAGACTGAGAGCTCACCTAAAGCGTGAAAACGTACCAGGTCCCTCTTTAGGGTTGCTGTAATAGGATGTTAACATGATGAAGGAAGAAACATATAGATTCATAACTAATCCATCATTCTACAATGCATGTTACCCTCAGATCTATGAAAGAACAAGCTTAAACAGTAATCATGATTGAATTAATAACATGCACTACTCAACTACACACAAAATGACACTTAGATTCAGCCAATATCTTCCATCTATTAATAAATATAGAAGCTCCTTACAGTATTGTCAATCTATACCAATGTGAATATGGAACTGATACAGTGATTCAGTCATATGTGTATATTCTCTGTTACACATACATACATCTCTCTCATTCATACTCATACTTTAGTAATACATATATCTCTCTCTACTATGTACCTAACATCATATATATAGGGTGGGGACTTTCCCTTCACCGCTTATCTATTCCAGAAATAGGTCGCATGCTATTAATAGCCACATGCTGTTTACAATCATAGCCACACATGCAAGTGTGCTATCTATAGTCCTCTTGTAGTTAACTGAAGTGTCAATTCTATTCTCAGCTTGTCTCCATGCATAAACTCTTTGAACCGCTTCTCCAAAGATAGACAATGCATGGCGTGCACATCTCTACATTGTTGATGTGTTCTGCATGCCATCTTCCAAAAATAGGTCTTCATGCTCAAAATTGGCTAAGTCCTAAAATCTGAACTTGCCTTCCATGCGCGGGTCCTTCCTATCCTTCCGCGCCCTTGGTTCTGGGCCTTCTATCCCGTGTGGACTCCTTGTGTGATCTTTGACAAGTATTCTTTGATCAACATTACCCCACACTAATCTCATTGTCATCCCAACAATGGGTATCTCCAAAAATTGAAGGAAAGAATAGAAGAATGGAAAGAATAAGAATGAAAGAATGTAGATAAATAAAGAATTTTTATGAGGTTATTAGGCAACCTCCTCTGTATCAGTTTACAGTATCAACTCTGGATACTCCTCCTTTATTTCAGCCTCTAATACCTACCATTCAGTGAGTGCTTGCTCTGATTTTTCTGGGATGTCCATAGGAATGGATTCCAACTCATCCCTCACAATTTCTCCTTTCTCATTTTGCAGAACCAACACAACACTGGACATTGATGTCATTCTTCCTTCTAAAAGGTCCATCTTCTATGCAATTAGCTTTCCAAGCTCTTCCAGCCGAGTCTTGTGTGGCTCTTGTGCTGCTGCTAGGGCCTCGCGCTTCTACTTAACCATTGACAACCTTTTGCATGTGCCCAATGTCTCATCTTTCATCACTTTTTAGACCTCGTTATTGTCTTTGAGGGTATTGATGTTGATAAGCACCTCTGGAGCTGTGCATACATTTAAATCCCAGTCTACTTTCTTCAATATTTTTTGTAATGCTTGCAACAACCCTTCATAAGATGTAATTTTTCTCATCACAGATGCTTTCTCTCGATCGACATCTTGTTCAGAGCTTTCTGGCACTTGCATACGCAGAGTTTCATCTTCGAGTACCAAGTCCACCAACTTTCCCACATAGTGTATTGCTGAAGGAAATGTCTGTGGTACCTTGGCCTCCAAGTGTGGCCTTGCTTTGATTACATTGTCCCCAATCTCCTCTGTGATGCTTATGAACACCTCATTCTTCTTCTGCGTGAAGTCCCTCTCCTGTGTTATGCACGCTATCTCTATGTCCTTTGTCTTCAACTCTTCGCGTAGCACTCTGATCGTGGCAGATTTTTCCATGTTTCTTTAGGCCACCTCAGTAGAAACTTTCACCAATTCATTACTAACCTACTCATCTGACATGATAGTAGGATTTAGTGTCATGTGTCTATCTTGAGGTGCCTTCTTCAGTCATCATCCCCCTCTTGAAATGCATGACTCTTCGCACACATCAAAGTAGGCTCATCCATGCTCAAACCACCATATTTTCTAGTTGCACAGCATATCCTCATCCATTCCCATCCTAGAGTTCAATTGGCATCCATTAACTCCCAGCCAAATAAATCCTTCTCACTATTGTATGCTCTGGAAGTGGGCATAGAAAATTTTCCTACATCCTCTGCATACCCCATGGCTGGTGGAATGTGCTCTCCACTTGTACTTCTAGACCTTTGCTGTTTAGGAACTTTAGCCTCCAAATTTGGGACTTGTGTCTCCATGTCTTAAACATCCTATACTTCTTCCTCAGTCTATGGTAATCCTCTCTACCTTATCGCATTGAAGACCTCACACGTTCTGTAAATCTCTGAACAGATGCTTGGAAATACCTGCAGTGAATGTGTAAGGCCTTCACCAAGGGCTCCAGACTCCATCTTTCATTGAAGTCCTTCTATGGAAATGTTGATATACAACAAATTGAATTTGTTTCCCTACCACTGTTGGGAGGTATTTTGGGATGCACCACTCTTCCCCAAATGTTGCGCAGAGCCTGTCATACCACTTCTTCACCCTTTACTTTACATCATCTGTCATGCCCCCCTTACATAGGTACTTACTGAATATTTCAGCTAGGGACTTGTTCTCCATGGGGTATTCCCATACTTTCTCCTTTGGCCCATCTAGTACTCCGATCTCCATAAATACCAGTGATAGTAGATCAGCCCCAAAACTGATCTTCCCTCCTGTGCATGCTTCTTCAACTATTTTCTCTACAATATAGCCTGCAATGTTGTAGATTGTCCCTTCTAACATCTTACGCGCCACATGTAACCACATAGTATTTACCTATGACCACCGCTCCTGATCATTCAACTTGGTAACAAGGTGTGATTCAGCTTGTACAACTGGATAGTTCTTTAATTTATCTATGTCCATTCTGTGTGGACCCTTCAGGTACCCCAACTCCTGTTTGGTCTTTACAATCATGGATTTATCTGCAAGATCACCTTTTATATCTTCTCCTGTGGCCTTCAGACCTGTAACTGATGAGACAAGTGCAGATGAAATTCTAACTTTGTGTCCTGCAAAGTAGAAGAAGTCTTCGTGTACCCTGCTCATGAGCCACTGATACAAGGGCTCATACTTCCTGAAATATGGAAGCTCATACAACTGGTAGACCCCAATTCTCTTCAAAATATTTTCACCTACATCATCATAAACTGGCATGTCCTCTGCCGTGTGCTTGTTCATTCTAGCAGTGAGCAAGGAATTGAGCTCCTTCTTGTTCTCTAAAGTCCTATGATTATATTCACTCACTTTTCTCTTTCTGATGGGTGAATCCCATTCTTGGCTGATGATGAATCCTTCTAGATATTACATCTCTAAAAAATGGCTTTCGGGTGCCATCTCTTCCTCCTCAACGACTACCTTCTTCTTTCCTTTTACTACTACTGCAGATGCCTTCTTTGGTGCCATTTTTACCTTGCAAATGTCTCCTCTTCAACTCTGCAACTCTATGAATCAAACCCTAGCTCGATTCAATTATGCCCTAGGTGGAAACTTCATAACCTAACTCTTTTCTATCTCCCTACTTTACTCAAACCCTTCACCACCGGGGATGCAAGCTTCTTGTCACATAGATCTGGTTGTCACGCTTGGTTTCACACCCTTTGCACCTTAACTCGATCACTCGGCTCTTTGCACTTGGCTCTTTCTTCAAATACTCTTAGTTGCAATGGTAAAAATGAATCCGCATCCCATCCTTATATAATTTTTTTCAAATTTTGATGCATTTATTGCTCCTTCACCTACCAAATATCCCCTCATTCATTGACCAAATATGTTCATTCTGCGGTACATCTTCACGCCCAGCTATAACCTTCTAATGCACCTTTCTACCCTCTGGTCACAGACTTCTCTTCAGTGCGCGCTCATGCACCTAAGTACCTCATCACTATACCTTCTCCTAGTAGTTATCATGGCCTCTTCTTACCTTGCATTATACTGTTCTTTCATTCATCTCCATTCTTGGTCAGTTTTTGAGAAGCAATCTTCTTTTGACTCAAAGCACACCTGTAGCAACTTATTCCCTTCACCTTTCAATTCCCATAGTATTTTTCTTGGATAACTACAACCACCCCACACTAAAAGTATGTGCAGTCCTCTACACATAAACATTCTTCATACAATAATTAGCTTCAGTGCGTGCAAGCATGCGCTTATTACACAAAAACACAACTAAATTGACAAAGCATAGCGACAATGAAGGAAATACATTAAGGAAATACATAATTGAAAACCTAAACTAAATGGCAATACTACCTTATTACAAACACCAAGAATACTTATTTATAGTAGGGCTTCAACCTACTCCCATTAAAGTAACCAGGTAGCCGTGTTCCATCAAGTGCTTCTAACTGGAAAGCACCTGATTCAAGTATAGAAGTGATAACATATGGCCCCAACCAATGTACTTTGAGCTTTCCTGGATGGCGTAAGAACTTTGAGTCATAAAGAAGTACCATTTGTCCAATCTCAAACTTCTTATCCCTTATGTTTCTGTCATGCCATGCCTTCTACCTAGCCTTTTCCTGCTTCTGACTCCATCATGCTATGGCTTGGTGCTCATCCAGTTGAATCATCTTTTTGATACGCTCTTCTAAATCTTGTTCATCAGCTAGACCTCTAGTGCATGCAATGCGCAAAGAAGGTAACATAAATTCTATAGGGAGAACAACTTCCATGCCAAACACCAACTGAAATGGTGTGGCTTTGTTCAATCTCTTGTAAGTTGTTCTATATGCCCAAAGAACAACTGATACTTTGTCATCCCAATCCTTTCTTCCAACATCACAATTTTTTGTCAAAGTCTGGCTCAAAATCTTGTTGAAGGCCTCAGTAGTTCCATTTTCCTAAGGATGATAAGGTGTAGTTTTATGGTGTGCAACCATAAACTCATCTAATAGGATCCTGATTGTCTCATTCAAAAAGTGTGTACCTCTATCACTTGTCAAGCTTAAGGGACATCCATATCTTGTAAGAACATTCTCCCATAGAAACCTAGCTGATGTAGCTTCCGTACAGTCCTTGGTAGGTGCTACTTCTGCCCACAGTGTGAGATAATCTGTGCAAGTAATGATATAGCGTGATCCAATCCTATGCACGGCTAGTGAAATAGGTCCTACAAAATCAATGGCCCATTTCTCAAATGGTTTGGCACTAGTAATCAGTCTCAAAGGCATCTCATCTCTTTGCCCTGGTTTTCCTAGGCACTGACAATGATCACATGCCTTACAATATTCTTTACAGTCCTTATACAATGTCTCCCACCATAATCCAGCAAGTAGGATCTTCCAGGAAGTCGCATCACCTGCATAATGGCCTCCTGCAATACCACCATGAGCTTCTTCCATGATATCCTTACGCTCATGCTCTAATACACAATGGCATAATACTTCATCTCTTCCTAGCTTGTAGAGGTCACCACTGATTAACATAAATGGTGTCACACATATATCAAGCTGCTTCTTTTCTAATGCTTTCATTCCTTCTGGTGTCATACCTGTTCGTAGAAAGACAACAATGTCTTCTAATTCCATGGGTGCGTGTTGTAACCTATATAATTTTGCATCCGACATTGTCTCTTCAATTGTCTATGCATCCTCTCCTGAATTGATTCTAGATAAATGATCTAGTCCAGAATTGCTTTTCCCTGGCTTCACCACAACTATGAAGTCAAACTCTTGAAATAGGAGCACCCATCTACATATGTGCCCCTGTAAGATGGGCTTGTTTACCAAGTACTTCAATGCCATGTGATCTGTATAAAACACAAATGGTGTTGCTAACAAGTACTATCGAAACTTGTACAATGCATAGATCATTGACAAAGCTTCACGCTCTGTAGTTGTATAATTCCGTTCAGCAGGAGTCAACTTCCTACTAGCAAAACAAATTGGATGATCTATAATACCTTCGCCATGTTGAGCTAACACAGTGCCAATGGCCATGCCAGAAGCATCCATATGTACATGAAATGATTTATCCCATGAGGAAAAGCACAGAATGGGTACGGTAGTAAGTTTCTCTTTTAATATCTCAAACACGTGTTGCTGCAGTTCTCCCCAATAAAATGTACCTTTCCCCTTCAGTAATTCTTCCAAGGGTGTAGCAATTTTGGCATACCCTTTTATGAATTTTCTATAATATCCTATATGACCTAAAAATCCGCACACCTCACTTTGACTGTAGGCACTTCTAGGCCTAAAATGACTGCAACCTTGGTTAGATCAACTAGCAAACCTTCCTTGTAGATTATATGTCCTAACAGTATCCCAAATGGTGTAGAAAATATGCACTTCTTGATGTTCAAAGAGATACTCAATTGTTTGCACCATTCAAACATTAAGCGCAGATTGTCACAATGATCTTTCACAAGCCCATATACTGTCCAATCATCTAGGTAGACCTGTAAGAAGTTGTGAATAAAATATTTAAATGCCTGAACAACTATGCGTGAGAACATAACAGGAACATTTTTCAGTGTAAAGGGCATCACAGTATAGGAAAAACTACCCCATGCAGTAGTAAATGTTATCTTTTCTTGATCTTCCTAACCAGTCCTAACCTGATGACACCCAAAAAATCCATCTGTGAAGGAATATATTTCACGCCATACAACTCCTAGTATTTCCTCAGTGAATGGCATAGGGAATCGATCTGTGATGCATGTAGCATTCAGTTCCCTGTAGTCCACACATATCCTAATCCATCTATCCTTCTTGATACTAATCACCATTGGGCTAACCCATTCTGACTCATCAAGGGGCTTGATAATTCTAGATTTCAATATTTTATCAATTTCTTCTTTTACCTTTTCATGCAAATTAGGATTCATTTTGTAAGGTCTCTTTCTAACTGGTTGTGCACTATCCGTAAGCTTGATCTTCATTTCCCCAAGTGATTCATGCACGCCTTTAATTTTATTATATCCTTGAGGGAATAAGTCCTAAAAAATCCCTAAAGACTTGATGATCTTTGCTACCTCCAAATATGACCAGTAATCTCCAATTATGGCCTCCTTAGGCTCAGCCTCCGAAGCTATATTCACCTTATTTATCTTCATGGGTTCTTGGTAGGCATGTATATCCTTGTTTGCACTATCCAAGACCTCACACACCCCATGTGAATGTTCAATATCTAGGTTCTCAACTTCCTCGTCATCCACGACGTAAACCATCTTTCCTTTTTCTTTCTCAAGGCAAGTACTTTCAAGTATTAAGGAGTCCATTTCTTCTTCCTTTTCAAAACATGATCCAAAATCTACCTCACTGAATAATTCCTATATCTGCTCTTTATATTTTACACTATCTCCCATAGTTAAGCACTTGAAAAATTTTAATGCCTCTACTACAGGAGGTTTAGTCAAGAAGTAGTCAAAATTCTGGATCATTCCTGCAATCAAATCTTACCAGTTTCTAGTTTCTTGATGTAGTTATACATATACATACCAAGTGCGTGCACATCCTTGTAGCATAGAATACAATCTATGCACCCAGAGTGAAGGTGGTAATGCTTTTTGTCCTATCATCCAGAGTCTCTCACACTGCTGAATGTGATGCTGAACAAGTTGATCACCGTGATAAGTGTAGATTTGCATAGGTGCATTGTTCCTTATAAACCTAGTAGACAAAGTGACTCCAATCTCTTCCTAGTTTATAAGATTATCTTTGTGGACTACCCACCAGAACCCTATTGTCCAACACAGTGTATATACTAACATATCTCTCCTTTTAATTTGATTTTTCCACTATGTATCCATGGCCTTCAAAAATTCTGGAAGATATTTTGTCCCTGTATACCAAGGTATTGTGCTACCTAACTATCGATTTGAACAAATTCCATTCTTACGTGAAACCAACTTTTCACCCACCCTACTAATTCATATGTACCATGAGCCTCAATCACAAGAAATACTCATAGTATCACTAATAGAATGAGAATCTTCCCACTATAGGATGCCTTCTTTTGATGGCTCATTGACCTCTGGGTCCTGAATAGCGCGTACATAGACTTTGTTTAAATCCTCCTCACTTAGAGGTTCAACATATGGTGTAGAATTTCCATCTGTCAAAGGTATCACAACCCTTTCCTCCTTGTTTTCAAAGCTAATATACCCCTTATTGAATCTCAAGTCAGTATTATTCGCATAACACCAAGGGAGTCCAAGCAGGGCTGGAAAATTGTCTGCTTCTGCAAGTGCTAATACCTCAAAATCCCCAGTGAACTTGGCCCCTTGTATAGTTATAGATGCATCTTTCAAAACTCCTATGGGAGTGGCCTTAGTCTAGTTTGCCATAAATAACACATTAGATGATGGCTACAATGGAGGCCTCCCCATTTGTACCCATGCATCTAATGTAAGCACATTTACTTCCACACCTATATCGATCAATATGTTTCTCAATAGCCACCCATCCACAACAACATTCAGAGTAATTTATTTATCATAGTCAATGCTATTAGGGGGAATATTTGCATGCAGAATATGTCATCCGGTCTCAAGACTTGCATGTGGAGTGTTCCCTTTTAACCAACTTCCTAATAGTGGAATAATGTTCTCCTGGCGCAACATCTTGCACACCTCTCGCAGATCATCGATATCAGTTTGGATTGTCTCTTATGATTTATTTTTCTCCTTTAGGTACTATATCTCACCCTGAAGATTCCTTAGCACTTCCATGGTATCCTGGTAAACTTCCTTTTAATGAGAAGGATCTAGATACCTTGCATGCGAAACCTCCTCATTGGTGATCGTAGGCTTTTGGTGCAATGCCTCTCTTACACGTGCTGCTTCAGCGCATGTAGTAATCTTCACTATCAATACCTCAAGTCCTTTTTCTATCTTGGGCATCCACTGATCTTCTACCATGTGTTGGATTCTAACCATCTTGGTGCCTTTGTTTTTATACTTATGCTACTTACTTAGATGCTCATATAAGTCTGAGAACTCTTAATAGCTATGGTTCTTTCCATAGAAAGAACATGTAATATTCTAAGGACATTCACACCTATAGTGGTCAGGAGATCTACACGTATAACATGTTTCATGAGGGAACTCACCTCTTCCTCCAGCACAGCCTCATCCTCCATATCCGCCATGATATGCACGTCCCCTTCCACGACCTCCTTCAAAATGCCCATCATTCCTGTCATAGCATGTTTGATTATGATCCTAATCTTGGTGCTCATTCTTACCCTTAGAACTATCTATTATACTTTTTTTTCGTACCCCAAGGTCTATAGCATCCTAGATCTGACCAATTAGCTGACAATCCTCAGTATCATGGGTCGTGGACCTACAAAGTTTACAAAATCAAGATACATTCTTCCTTATCATGCACTATAATAAAGGACAGTGGCTAGCATCATGATTCAAATGATAGATATCATAGTCCAACAGTGAGGGCACCTATCCTATGTGTGACCTTCCACTTCACAATCTGTACACCAAACTCCTGAGTGTGTTTCATGGGCTGATTTTGTTGATAGCTTCTCTAACTACTTTTCCATAGCTACAATTTGTGCCTCTAGGAATGGGCTAATGCTAGTGTCAATGCTCCCAACTACCTCAGCACGTAAATCTACTTCTAGTGCTTCGTGCATATCAGTGTATGTCTTATGTGATAGTGTCATTCTAAAAGGTGTGATCAATCCTCTAATGAACCAATGTGCATGCTGGATAGCATGAATATCATAAGATAGCTTATATATAAGTGTCTTAAAATGAGTATCATACTCCCGTACACTCTTAGTAGTTCCTTGCTTGATATCCTTGAGTGCACTTATACTCTTCTACTCAAACTCGGGGATATAGAACTCATTTAAGAAAGCATCTCTCAATGCTGCATAATCCACACAAGTTTGATCAAGGTCAAACTTCCTATACCATCTATGTGCACACCACTATAATGTAGTGGCGAATTGAATTTCCTTTCGCTCAGTAGTCATGATCCCTTTAGTGCACCATAAGATTTCATATATATGCACATGTTTGGCATCATCCTCTATACCTCTATACTCTAGGAGATGAAGAGACATATCCATATAGATATTATGTGGTTTTTGTGGACCTTAACCACTTGATCTGGAACCACCTATGTTCCATCTACCTCTAGAACCACTAGATCCACCGAAACTAGAACCACCTATACGTTCTAATTTGCCACTTGTAGTTAGAATTGGGCCTGTAGATATAATCCCTTGTGCTCTGATAATAGTACTATACTATACACCTACAGTCTGTGAGGTAGTTCCACTTCTAGAGGTGAATCCAAAATTTTGCGCACTCACATTCTATGTGGATGATGCGCCTAATAATTCTCCTCTAAATGACATTGAAGTTATTTGGCATGCTATTGATGTACTTGATCCCTAACTTAATCTTGCTCTCCTACTTCCCAAGTTATTTTGTTGGTTACTTATTGTGCTAGTTACTGAAAAACCAAGTGCAAGGGCTAGGTCACCAGGTGGATTAAGATGCGCACCCGCAGTCTAGGTAGTCTTTACTAGCGCACTTCTATTTGAGGCCGAGGGGGGATCTCTATCATGCTTTCCAAGATGGGGGAGTTCTTGATGCTCTGGATCCACGTCTTCTACATGAGCTGTAAATCCTTCACAAGCCATCTTTGTCCTCCATGCCATACTCTCTGCAACGGAACCCTGCTTCTTTATCTCCCTCTCGTGCGCCTCATTATACTCAAGCTGCCTTTTCTCTCTCTATTTCTCTACTGTTAGGTCTACCATCTTAAACCAAACATGTTCCTGTCCTCTAGTGGAAAATTTTAGTTAGCCATCAGTTTACTCTCTAGGTTCAAAGTTACCATTAAGATCTTGATCACCAGTGGAATACCTTACAAACATGTTCCTCTTGGATACCGCAAAAATTGGAATTTAGCTACCTCTGGGAAAGAGTCTATCAAACTTGAATATTCCAGAATATAACTATTTAGAACACCATGAAACCACGTATCCACCGCATGAGTCTAGATCAAATCAGCATCATAGAGGGCCTAAAATTCTTCCTGTGTCTAGATAAGTGCACGATACCTCCAATTCCACTGAGATGCATAAGCTATAAGCCACTCATATAGTTCTACTGGAAAGATAGTGAAAAATCTCTCATATAAGCTATCATACAAGTTTTTTTCTACCCAAGTGCATGCATTAAAATCATATCCACTACTAAACCATCATGCATATTCTTCCTCTAGATCGTGTATCCATTCATCAATACTTTCTAGAGTTGACCGGTACGTCTTCATCGTGAACCATCCTGAAAACAACTAAAAAAGAGGTCCTAAAAATGGAACCAATGATGCAGCCTAGAATTTACCAAATAACACCCTAGTCGCGTTGGCACATCACTCAGCCTAGACTGAGCACTCACCCGAAGCGCACAAAGGTACCAAGTCCCTCTTTAGCGTTGATGTAATAGGATGTTAACATGATGAAGGAAGCAACATATAGATTCATAACTAATCCATCATTCTGCAATGCATGCTACCCTCAGATCTATTAAATAACAAGCTTAAACAGTAATTATGATTGAATTAATAACATACACTATTCAACTACACACATAATGACACTTAGATTTAACCAATATCTTCCATCTATTAGTAAATACAGAAGCTCCTTACAGTACTGTCAATCTATACCAATGTGTGTATGGAACTGATATAGTGATTCAGTCATATGCATATATTCTTTGTTACATATACATACATCTCTTAGTCATACATCACTCACACTCATACATACAGCTCTCTACTATGTACCTAACATCACATATATATAGGGTGAGGACTTTCCCTTCACCACTTATCTATTCCAGAAATACACCGCATGTTATTAATAGCCACACACTGTTTACAAGCATAGCCACACATGCAAGTGTGCTATCTATAGTCCTCTTGCAGTTAACTAAAGTGTTAATTCTATTCTCATCTTGTCTCCATGCATAAACGATTCAAACCGCTTCTCTAAAGATAGACAATGCATGTCACACACATCTCTACATATTTGGTGTGTTCCACATGCCATCTTCTGAAAAAAGGTCTTCGTGCTCAAAATAGGCTAAGTCCTGAAATCTAAACTTACCTTCCACATGCGGGTCCTTCCTATCCTTCCGCACCCTTGGTTCCGGGCATCCTATCCCACACATACTCCTTGTGTGATCTTTGAAAAGTATTCTTTGATTAACACTTGTTACATAGGAGAAGGGGATCCCATGGTATTCTTGCGCGCCATGGAAGAACAGTGGGTAGACCCACTGGAAATAAGAAATATGCTAGCATATACACTATGTGGGACAACATCACGTTGGTGGGTGACCCATAGGGATAATCTTGGTGGATGGAATGAAATTTGGATTGCTCTTACTACTAGGTTCTTTAGGAGCAATGCGCCTACTCAAATCAATACTTATCATGGTAACCAAACTGTTCAGCACCACGTTTAGAAGTGTGTGATATTCTGGATAGAAGGGAAGGAATATTTACCACTTTTTTTATGGGAGCACTATTTTTATTCCACTTTACAAGGTTACACGCGTGCTTGGTATGTGTATGCATAAATCCATAGAGAAACTGGAAATTGGTAGAATTTAATTGCAAGAATGACCCAGATGTTTGAATTCTTCTCTACAAAGCCTTCGATGGAAGAAGCGTTGAAAGTCATAAAGCACTTAACTATGGGAGATAGTTCCAAGTATGAAGAGATCCTTCAGGAGTTATTAGGTAAAGAAGACTCAGGAGTGCTTCTTGATGAATAATCATAGGCTGATGCAACAGTACTTCAATGCGCTTACCTTGAGAAAGAGAAAGGAAAAATGGTCTACTTAGTGGATGACGAAGAAGTAGATAATCTAGATGTAAACCATTCAACAGGGAGGCATGAGGTGTTAGATAGTGTGGATAAGACCATGTGCACCTATCATGAACCTATGAAGACAAAGCGGGTGAATATTGAAACAGATACTGAGCCTAAGGAAGCCATAATTGGAGACTATTAGTCAGACTCTAAAGTGGAAAAAATCATAGAGTTACTAAAGGATCACCAAGACTAATTTCCTAGGGGGTACCATGAACTTAAAGGCATGCTTGAATCATTACGAGAGATGAAAATAAATCTTAAAGAGGGTGTGTGCCTAGTAAGAAAGATACCTTACAAGATGGACCCCAATTTGTGCAAAAATATCAAAGAAGAGATTGATAACATGTTGAAGTATGGGATTATCAAACCCCTTGATGAGTCAGAATGGGTTAGTCCAATGGTGATCAGTATCAAGAAGGATTTATGGATTAGGATATGTGTGGACTACGGGGAGCTGAATGCTACATGTGTAACTGATCCATTTCCTATGTCATTCACTGAGGAAATACTAGAAGGTGTTCCAAGGTGTGAAATCTATTCATTTACAGATGGGTTTTCTAGGTATCATCAAGTTTGAATTTCCCATGAGGATCAGGAAAAGACTACATTTACTACTGAATGAGGTAGCTTTGCCTTTATTGTCATGCCTTTTGGTCTGAAAAATGTGTTTGTTGTATTTTCACGCATAGTTGTCCAAGCATTTAAGAAATTTATTCACAACTTCTTATAGGTATATTTAGACAATTGGATGGTGTATGGATTAGTTAAGGATCACTGTGATAATTTGTGCTTGATGTTTGAAAGGTGTAAATAGTTGATTATATCTTTGAACATCAAAAAGTGGATATTTACTACTCCATTTGGGATACTTTTAGGACACATAATCTGCAAGGAGGGTTTGTTGGTTGATCCAGAAAATATTGCAGTCATTATAGGCCTAAGGGATCCTACCTGTAAAAGTGAGGTGCATGGATTTTTGGGTCATACAGGATATTGCAGAAATTTTATCAAAGGATATGCCAAATTTTATGCAACATTAGAAGAGTTACTGAAACGGAAAGGTACGTTCTACTAGGGAGAACAGCAGCAGTGCGCGTTTGAGACATTGAAGGAGAGTCTTACTACCATGCCTATTCTATGTTTTCCTTTATGGGACAAACCATTTCATGTACATTGAAACCTCTAGCATGGCCATTGGTGCAGTGTTAGCTCAACCTGGAGAATGTATTGTAGATCATCCTATCTGTTTTCCTAGTAGAAAGTTGACTTCTGCATAATAGAATTACACAACTATAGAGTGTAAAGCTTTGTCAATGATCTATGCACTACATAAATTCCACCAGTACCTACTAGCTACACCATTCATCTTTTATACAGATCACATGGAATTGAATTATTTGGTAAATAAACTTGTTTTACAAGGGAACATATGTTGATGGGCACTCTTATTTCAAGAATTTGATTTCATAGTTGTGGTAAAACTAGGAAAAATTAATTTTGGACCAGACCATCTATCAAGAATAAAATCAGGATACGAAGCATAAGCAATTAAGGATACCATGTCAAATGCACAGTTATATAGGTTACAATGCATGCCATAAGAACTAGAGGAAATTTTTGTCTTTCTACGAATAGGGATGGCACCAAAAGGAATGAAATCTTTGGAGAAGAAACATCTTGCTATACGTATCGCACCTTATATGTTAATAAGTGGCAACTTATACAAATTGGGTCAAGATGAGGTATTGTGTTGTTGTGTATTGGAACATGAGTGCATGGATATTATGGATGGAACCCATGGTGGTATTGTAGGTGGCCACTATGTCGGTGATGCCATAGCGCATAAGAGTCTACTCACTGGATTATGGTGGGAGACCCTATATAAAGATTTTAAGGAATTTTGTAAGGCATGTGATCATTATCAGCATCTTGGAAAACCAGGTTAATGAGATGAAATGCCTCTGAGACCTATTGCTAGCATAGAACCGTTTGAGAAATGGGATATAGATTTTGTGGGTCCTATTTCACTAGCTGCACATAGAACTAGATCATGCTACATCATAAGTTACACAGACTATCTGACAAGGTGGGTAGAAGTAGCACCTACAAAGGACTATACAGCAGCTACAATAGCCCAGTTTCTATGGGAAAATATTATTACAAGGTATGGATGTCCTTTGAGTTTAACCACTGATAGGGGCACACATTTTCTTAATGAGACAATAAGAATTTTATTGGATGAGTTCCTAATTGCACACCATAAGACTACACCATATCATCCTCAGGTAAATGGAACTGTTGAGGATTTCAACAAAACTTTGAGCCATACATTGACAAAAATATGTGATGTTAGATGAAAGGATTGGGATGATAAAGTATCTGCAGTAATTTGGGCATATCAGACAACATATAAGAGATTGAACAAAGACACACCATTTCAGTTAGTGTTTGGCACAGAAGTAGTTCTTCCTATAGAATTTATGTTACCTTATTTGCATATTATGCACACTAGAGGTCTAGCTGATGTGAAAAAATTAGCAAAATGGACTGAAAATATAATTAAGATGGATGAGCAACCAGCCATAGCAAGTTGGAGTTAGAAGTAAGAAAAGGCCAGGTAGAAATCATGGCATGACAGGAACATCAGGGATAAAAAGCTTGAGATTGGACAACTGGTACTTCTCTATGACTCTAAGTTCTTGTACCATCTAGACAAACTTAAAGTACATTGGTTGGGTCTATATGTTATTGTTTACATCCTTGAAATAGGCACCTTCCAGTTAGAAGCACTTGATGGAACACGGCTACCTGGTTACTTTAACGGGAGTAGGCTAAATCCCTACTATAAATAATTCTTCTTGGTGTTTGTAATAAGGAAGTATTTCCATTTAGATTAGGTTTTCAATTATGTATTTCCTTAATGTTCTTCCTTCATTAATGATATTCTTTGTCAATTTAGTTATTGTTCTTGTGTAATAAGTTCACTTATGCACATGAAGCTAATTACTATATGAATCATGTATATGTGCAGAGGACTACACATACTTTTAGTGTGGGGTGGTTATCTACATCTAGGTACAAGATTGTGGGAATTGAAAGGTGAAAGGAATAAGCTGCTACGGGTGCTTTTTAAGCCAAAGGATTGCCTCTAAAAAGTGACCAAAGATGGAGATGAATGAAGGGAAAATATAACGCGAGGTAAGCCGAGGCCATAACAACTACCAGAAGAAGGTGTAGTGATGAGGTAACCAAGAGCAATGAAGCACACTGAAGAGAAGTTAGTGGCCAAAGGGTAGGAAGGCACGCTAGAAGGTTATAGATGGGGCACGAAGATGTACCGTGTGGAAAGAATGGAATTTTTCAATTAATGAGAGGATATTTTGTAGGTGAAGGAGCAATAAATACATCAAAAAATTAAAAATTTATATAAGGATGGGATGTGATTTCACTTTTACCATTTCGATTAAGATTATTTGAAAAGGAGCTAACTGCAAAGAGCCAAGTGATCAAATTGAGGTGCGAAAGGTGTGTATCTAGTCATGACAAAGAGATCTATGCATAGAAAGATCTTGCGTCCCCGATGGTGAAGGGTTTGAATGAAGCAAGGCAACAAAGAGGAGTGAGGGCACGTAATTTCACCTAGGGCACACTAAATTGAGCTAGGATTTGATTCACACATTGTAGAATTCAAGATGTGAGTATTTACAAAGTATTACAAGGTAGAAATGGAACCCAAGAAATTAGTTCCAGTATGAGTGAAGGGAAAGAAGAAGGTGGTCATAAAAGAAGAGGAGATGGCTCCCGAAAGTAATTTTTCTGAAATGCAATATCCATAAGGGGTCATCATAGGCTAGGAATGGTATTCTCACATAAGGAGAAACAAGGTGAGTGATTACAACCACCGTACCACAGAGAATAAGAAGGAGCATGATGCCTTGTTAAACATAAAGACAAATAAATACACGACAGATGACATGTTGGTGTACGATGATGCTGGCAAGAAGATCTTGAAGAAGATTGGAGTTTACCAGCTATATGAGCTCCCTTGCTTCAAGAAATATGAGCCCTTACACCAGTGGATCATGAGTAGAGTGCACAAATTTTTTTTCTACTTTGTAGGATGCATAGCCAGAATTTCAGCCACCCTAATCTCCATAGTAATAGGATTAAAGGGCATAGGAGAAGATTTAAAGAATGATTTAACAGACAAGACCGCAATCTCTGAGACTAGAAAGGAGTTGGGGTACATAAAGGGTCCGCATGGCATGGACATCAATAAACTGAAGAAGTTTCAAGTTGTTGATCCATAAGAATTCAACTTTGGAATAATTCACAAATCACAAAATTCACTACTATTTACTTCCATTAGAAATAACAGAGAAAGCTAGTGAATGAATTATAATTGTGCTTAGAATCAATAATTGTAGAACTCAAACACCAACAATTTTATCCTGGAAACCTTGAATGGAGGAAAACTAGTCGAGAAGGGCAATTTCTCTTTCTTCCCACTTCTATTGACCAATTCAAATCACAAGTATAGAATTTACAATAAGTATGAAAGGGAAGTAGATAATATCTCAACACTTCCTTTCAGTTACTTGCTTGCTCTATCTCAAACTCCTTTCTTCCTCAAAAATACAATTTCCAGCACTAAGACTTCTTGCTCACTTTCTCCTTTCTTTGATGATTTTCTACACTTCTACAATCATGAATGTATAGCCTTTCTCAAGTCCTCCCATGCACTGGAGAATGGGTAAGGTCATGAAGGTGAAGGGAGAAAAACACCCTTTCAAATTTGGAAGCTGTTCATTTAAAATTTTGCTTTCTATCTTTAATGGACAGGACCATTGCCCTGTGCAAATAGGCAGTTCTGTAACCGCCACCCTAGCTAAGTGGTGGTTCTGTGACCGTCACCCTGCATAGGGTGGTGGTCCTGTTACTTAAAATATAGAACCTTCGTTTAATGTTTTCCTTCCTTGTGCTGACTATTTCTGATGAAGTAGAGTTTTTTTGGATCCCTATGGGTCACACCTCCCCTTCTTAGGAGGATTTTGGTCCCACAAAAGCTTAGTGTGGGAGTAGATGAGGAAACAATTCCCGCACTTTCTCCTTTGAATACCACCGGGCCTACCTTGGTGTCTTTCCTTTCAGTCCAGTCTTCCAAGACTCCTGTGGACCTCTTCTAGTCTCTCTGACCTTCTCTGTTCCAGTACTACATCTTCCTCCAATTCACCTCGTGAGTCCAAGATGCAATCCTCGATGGAAGGTAGCAAATATAGCTATTCATCTTCATCTAGCATGGATGGCTCATATAGGTACAAGTTGTTGCAATTTACTATAGAGTACATCCTCATGAATGATGGAAAATCAAGTCGAAAAGAATTTTCTCCAATTTACTCCAATATGGTGAAAGGTCCATATCGTAGTGGCTTGAGCTTCCGTGTTTGATCTTGTAGTCTCTCCTTACTCAAGTAAATCCAAACTTTATCTCCAACATGAAGCTTGTGTTCCCTTCTATGCTCATCATGCCTAGCTTTGTACTTCACTTGAGACTTCTCCAGTTGTTCTTTGACCTTGAGATGGATTTTCCGGATCCTCTCAATGAATTTGTTTTCTCTAGTCACCTTTGTGTCTCATGTATCCTCCTCCTCCTGTTGTCCAACTGCTATGTCCAGCAGATTCATAGGTAGATATCCCAAGCATGTTTCAAATGGTGACTTCATGGTGGATGTGTGTACTACCCGGTTGTAGGAATGCTTAATGTAGGCTAAGGACTCATCCCAAATCCTTGGGTACTTACTGTTATACCCTCTGATTAATTATACCAAAGTCATGTTTACCACCTCTGTTTGTCCATCTGTCTACGGATGGAAATTTGTGCTCCTATGTAACCTGGTATCCATCTTGTCCGATAATGTAGTCCAAAACTTCCCCAAGAATCCCTATCAGAGAATCCTAAAATGTAGCAGATGTTCTTTTACTGTCTTTTTACAATATAACATTTTACTTTATCAAAACCAAAATGCACCCATACATTAGCAAAGAAAAGATATACAAACCTTCCTTCCTAGTATTTGGCTTGCTAGTACAACAAAGTTTACATCCACGAATGAATTTGTGTACTTATTCTTGCATATTGGGCCAATATACATACCTTTTCAAGTGGGGGTCTTACAAAAACAAAAATGTCTATTTTCAAGATATGTCTCCCTCATCAATAGGAGTTTTTCTTCTTTAGGCACAAAAATTTTCCCCATCGGTGGCCTAGACAACATGTCTACCACCAATTTGTACTACCGATCTTCTTGTATGTTTGATCACCACTAATGGAACTGCTGAAGGAACCCCATCCATTTGTAATGCCTTGTCTGCTGAAATTTAGATTGTGCTTACAAATACTTGATAGGTTTGTGGTTAGTGTGCACAATAGTTTCTTTACCCATCAAATAATGTTTCCATTTTTTAATTTCCTAAACTAGTGCATACATTTCTTTATCATATACTGAATATCCTTTAACTACTGAAGTGAAGGTTTCATAATGATAACATACGGGTTTACCTCCTTGAAGCAACACTGCACCCATAGCATAATCACTGGCATCTGTCTCTACTTCAAAAGGTTGCTGTAAACTAGGAAGAGCAAGTACTGGAGCATGACTAATCTTGTATTTCAATAACTCAAAGGATTTGTCTTGTTCCTTACCCCAGTCAAAACCCTTACTCTTTGCGGCCACTATGTGTAGAGGTGCTGCAATCGCGGAGAAGCTCGGAATGAACTTGTGCATGTACTGTACTGCTCCCACAAAACTCATAGTCTTTGTGGCTCTTGTTGGTGTTGGCCAATTAGTGATGGCTTCCACCTTCTTTGGATCCACTCGTAGCTCTCCTCCTCCAACCACGTGCCCAAGATAGACAAGTGACTATTTGGAAAATTCACATTTCTTCATATTACAAAGCAGCTGTTTCTCCCTGAGAACTTGCAAGACTTGCTGCAAATGAGTTAGATGTTCTTCCCATGTGGCACTAAAAATCAAGATATCATCTAGATATACAATGACACATGAATCTATGAAATCCTGCAATACATCATTCATCAATCTCATAAATGTAGCGGGTGCATTGCATAATCCAAAAGGAAGTACTAACCATTCATACAAACCCTATTTTGTTTTGAAGGCAGTCTTCCATATATCCTCCTCCTTCATCCTGACTTGGTGATAACTAGACTTGAGATCCAACTTCGTGAAAAATTTGGCATGCTGAAGCTGGTCCAAGAGATCATCTATGCGGGGAAGTGGATATCTGTTCTTTATGGTGATCTTGTTCAAAGCATGGTAGTCAATGCACATTCTCCAAGAACCATCCTTCTTTGGCACCATCACAATAGGTGAACCACATGGTGAGGTGCTCAGACATATCACCCCTTGGTCTATTAGTTCCTGGAGTTGTTTCTTTACTTCAGTACTCTCAAGAAAGGATTTCCTATACAACCCAATGTTCGGTAGAGGTGACTCTGACAATAGCTGAATCTCATGCTCTACTTCCCATTTTGGTGGTAATCCACTAGGAGCCTGAAATACTTCCTGAAAAGACTGAATAATACTATCCAAATCTTGTTTTCCCTAGTTAGAAATCTCTGAAACTTCTACCCCATCTTGTTTATCCTTTAACAAAAGTAAACAAAACTGATTATGATTTTCCTGAATAAGTCATTTTGCTTGGTTAGCACTTACCATAGTAACCTGTGTCTTACACTGGTGTGCCTGGATGTTGTAGTTGATCCCATCCTTGACCCATCTGTATCAGTTTTCCCTTCTCATAAATATAGCATCCCTAACATACAAGTAAGGACTCCTGAATACAACATCAAAAGCATCAAGTGGAATAACGTCAGCTTCAAAAACATCTATATATTGGGAATTTATCCCAAACTTGACCTTACATCTTCTTATTACCTGAATTTCAACACCCTTCTTCACCCAACCCAAAGGATAAGGGTGTGGATGCTCGTAAGTCTCAAGACCAAGCTTCTTTACAACTACCTCAGAAATCAAGTTAGATTGAGAACCGGTATCAACCAAAGCATTTACCTTAGTTCTCTTGATCTGGATTTTGATCTGGAATAGTCTACTCATCTCCTCTTCCTGGTTGTCCATGTTGGTGGCCATGCATCCAAGCCTTTCATCTACATCAGAGTCATCTTCGATTTCCACCTCCCCCTTTATCTTTACAGCTGTCATGGACTTCTTTGAGTCCTTGGTTCGAGTTCTTCGGATGTAACTCCGGATGTAACTTCCAACATGTAGTGTCAGTATGACCATTGATATCACAATTCTTGCAAAAATTCTTGGGATCTTTACAAGTATTTAAAGTAGTGGCAGCTTGTTTACCTTTCCCTTTCCACTTACTCTTGTTACTTGTTTGCCCATAATCCTTTTTCTACTGATTTTTTGACTGCTTTACCCTCGGCTCTGCTTCTCCTTGCTTCTTCTCATCATCTATGTAGTATGCCTATACACATGCTTCATTGAGATCCTTGGGCTTTGTGGAGATGAATTTTCTTCGAAGGTGAGTGTGAAGTCCTCCCAAGTACTTGGTCAGAATATCCTCATCCTCCAAGTCCATGTTTAGCAACATGGCTTACCTCTGAAACTCCGTAGTATAGTCCTGCACACTTTGACCACTGCCTTGTCTAAAATACTACCATTTAATCATTTGGTCAGTTTTATGGCCAATAGGATAGAAGTTAGCTCTAAGTAATTCCTTAAATTCTTGCCAAGACTTCACAATAGGACGTTTCTTCTTTGCACAAGTGGCTAGATGGGTTTCCCACCAAACTAGAGCATGTCCCTCCATTTTGAGATGTGCAAAGGTGATCCTCTGTGCCTTAGTGACATTATGGATGCTAAAGTAGACTTCTAACTATTTCAACCATTTATCAAGCAACTCTGCATCTACTTGTCCTTCAAAGCTTTTGATTTCAACTTTAGTCTCAACTTTAAAAGGAGTATGTTCAGATTTTACCTTTTCTCTTGTGTTAGAAGTCTCTTCTTCATGCTCTTCCCCATAATATTCCTCATGGTGGCTCTTGCCTATACCAAAATTTTCAGCTAAGCCTCGAACCACTGAGTCCATGGAGTCTTGCTTGATAGAAGTTGTCTTCTGTAAATCTGCAAGTTCTTCTTGCCTTCTAAACATCCTATCCATCATGGTCTCCAGCATCTCAATTCTATGGACCAAGTTCTCTTCCTCCATTTCTCCCTAGCAACTTTGGAATAATTCACAAATCACAAATTATTCGCTGTTGTTTACTTTCTATTAGAAATAACAGAGAAAGCTAGTGAATGAATTATAATTGTGCTTAGAATCAATAATTACAGAAAAGGGAAAGGACATAGAACTCAAACACCAACAATTTTATCCTGGAAACCTCCGATGGAGGAAAACCAGTCGGGAAGGGAAATTGCTCTTTCTTCCCACTTCTATTGGCCAATTCAAATCACAAGTACAAAATTTACAATAAGTATGAAAGGGAAGTAGATAATATCTCAACACTTCCTTTCAGTTACTTGCTTGCTCTGTCTCAAACTCCTTTCTTCTACAAAATACAATTTCCAGCACTAAGACTTCTTGCTCACTTGCTCTCATGCTTCGATGATCTTCTACACTTCTACAATCATGTATTTATAGCCTTTCTCATGTCCTCCTGTGCACTGGAGAATGGGAAAGGTCATGAAGGTGAAGGGAGACGAACACCCTTTCAAATTCGGAAGCTGTTCGTTTTGAATTTTACTTTTTGTCCGTAATGGACAGGACCGCCGCCCTATGCAAACAGGTGGTTCTGTAACCACCACCCTGGCTGAGCGGTGGTTCTATGACCGCCACCCTACACAGGGTGGTGGTCCTGTTACTTAAAATACAGAACCTCTGTTTAATGTTTTTTTCTTCTTTGTGCTGACTATTTCTGATGAAGTAGAGTTTTCTGGATCCCTATGGATCACACCTCCCCTTCTTAGGAGGATTTTGGTCCCACAAAAGCTTAGTGGGGGAGTAGATGAGGAAACAATTCCCTCACTTGCTCCTTTGAATACCACCGGGCCTGCCTTGGTGTCTTTCCTTTCAGTCCAATCTGCCAAGACTCCTGTGGACCTCTTCTAGTCTCTCTGACCTTCTGCTGCAGTACTACATCCTCCTCCAATTCACCTCGTGAGTCCAAGATGCAATCCTCGATGGAAGGTAGCAACTGTAGCTATTCATCTTCATCTAGCATGGATGGCTCATATAGGTGCAAGTTCTCACAGTTTACTACAGAGTACATCCTCATGAATGACGAAAATCAAGTCGAAAAGCATTTTCTCCAATCTGCTCCAATATGGTGAAAGGTCCATATCATAGTGGCTTGAGCTTCCGTGTTTGACCTTGTAGTCTCTCCTTGCTCAAGTAAAGCCAAAATTTATCTCCAACATGAAGCTTGTGTTCCCTTCTATGCTGATCATGCCTAGCTTTGTACTTCGCTTGAGACTTCTCTAGTTGTTCTTTGACCTTGAGATGGATTTTCCAGATCCTCTCCTTAAATTTTTTTCCTCTAGTCACCTCTGTGTCTCATGTATCCTCCTCATCCTGTTGTCCAACTGCTATGTCCAGTGGATTCGTAGGTAGATATCCCAAGCATGTTTCAAATGGTGACTTCATGGTGGATGTGTGTACTGCCCGGTTGTAGGAATGTTGAATGTAGGCTAAGGACTCATCCCAAGTCCTTGGGTACTTACTGTTATACCCTCTGATCAATTGTACCAAAGTCCTGTTTACCACCTCTGTTTGTCCATCTGTCTGTGGATGGAAAGTTGTGCTCCTCTGCAATCTGGTATCCATCTTGTCCCACAATGTAGTCCAAAACTTCCCCAAGAATCTGGAATCCCTGTCAGAGACAATAGACTTTGGCAAACCAAAATGCACCCATACATTAGCAAAGAAAAGATCTGCTGCCTCATGTGCTTTTACTGTCTTTTTACATGCCATAAGAATACACATTTTACTAAATCTATCAACAACAACATAGAGATAGTCATGGCCATGTTTAGACATAGGTAATCCTCCTACAAAATCCATAGAGATGTCCTCCCATGGACGAGTAGGTACTGGTAAAGGCATATACAAACCTTCCTTCCTAGTCTTTGGCTTGCTAGTACAACAAAGTTTACATCCACGAATAAATTTTGATACTTCCTCTTGCATATTGGGCCAATATACATACCTTTGCAAGTGGGTTACGGTCTTACCAACACCAAAATGTCCTGCTACTTTCGAGGTATGTGCTTCCCTCATCAATAAAAGTCTTTCTTCCTTAGGCACACAAAGTTTTCCCCATCGGTAGAGCAGCCCGTCCTTGAGATAACAATCTTCAATCCCCGTCCTTTCAGCCCCTTGGGACTGCAACTTTCTGAAATGTCACCCCAAAGTCTTTGTCTTGGGCATATGCCTCTTCGTATGCTTCCTTCGTGAAGGGCTCGATCTGAGAAATAGTGGCCAAGCAGGAGAATTTCTCCTGTGTGGGTGGCCTAGACAACATGTCTGCCACCACATTTGTACTACCTTTCTTGTATTTGATCACCAAATGGAACTGTTGAAGAAACCCCATCCATTTGTAGTGCCTTGCCTGCTGCAATTTAGACTGTGCTTGCAAATATTGGAGAGGTTTGTGGTCAGTGTGCACAATAGTTTCTTTACCCATCAAATAGTGTTTCCATTTTTTAATTTCCTGAACTAGTGCATACATTTATTTATCATATATTGAATATCCTTTAACTGTTGAAGTGAAAGTTTCAGAATGATAGCATACGGGTTTACCTCCCTGAAGCAACACTGCGCCCATAGCATAATCATTGGCATCTGTCTCTACTTCAAAAGGCTGCTGCAAACTAGGAAGAGCAAGTACTGGAGCATGACTAATCTTGTATTTCAATAACTCAAAGGATTTGTCTTGTTCCTTACCCCAGTCAAAACCCTTACTCTTTGCGGCCACTGTGTGTAGAGGTGTTGCAATCGCGGAGAAGCCCGGAATGAACTTCCGCATGTATTGTACTGCTCCCACAAAACTTCTAGTCTCTGTGGCTCCTGTTGGTGTTGGCCAATTAGTGATGGCTTCCACCTTCTTTGGATCCACTCGTAGCTCTCCTCCTCCAACCACGTGTCCAAGATAGACAAGTGATTGCTTGGAAAATTCACATTTCTTCATGTTACAAAGCAGTTGCTTCTCCCTGAGAACTTGCAAGACTTGCTGCAAATGTGTTAAGTGTTCTTCCCATGTGGCACTAAAAATCAAAATATCATCTAGATATACAATGACACATGAATCTATGAAATCCCGCAATACATCATTCATCAATCTCATAAATGTAGCGGGTGCATTGCATAACCCAAAAGGAAGTACTAACCATTCATACAAACCCTGTTTTGTTTTGAAGGCAGTCTTCCATATATCCTCCTCCTTCATCCTGACTTGGTGATAACCGGACTTGAGGTCCAACTTCGTGAAAAATTTAGCATGCTGAAGCTGGTCCAAGAGATCATCTATGCGGGGAAGTGGATATCTATTATTTATGGTGATCTTGTTAAAAGCAAAGTAGTTGATGCACATTATCCAAGAACCATCCTTCTTTGGCACCATCACAATAGGTGAACCACATGGTGAGGTGCTCAGACGTATTACCCCTTGGTCTATTAGTTCCTGGAGTTGCTTCTTTACTTCAGTACTCTCAAGCAAGGATTGCCTATACAACCCGATGTTCGGTAGAGGTGACTCTGACAACAGCTGAATCTCATGCTCTACTTCCCGTTTTGGTGGTAATCCACTAGGAGTCTGAAATACTTCCTAAAAAGACTGAATAATACTATCCAAATCTTGTTTTCCTTGGTTAGAAATTTCTGAAACTTCTACCCCATCTTGCTTATCTTTTAACAAAAGTAAACAAAACTGATTATGATTTTCCTGAATTAGCCATTTTGCTTGGTTAGCACTTACCATAGTAACCCGTGTCTTACGCTGGTGTGCCCGGATGTTGTAGCTGATCCCATCCTTGACCCATCTGTACCGGTTCTCCCTTCTCATAAATATAGCATCCCTAACATACAAGTAAGGACTCCCGAATACCACATCAAAAGCATCAAGTGGAATAACGTCAGCTTCAAAAACATCTATATATTGGGAATTTATCCCAAACTTGACCTTACATCTTCTTGTTACCTGAATTTCAACACCCTTCTTTCACCCAACCCAAAGGATAAGGGTGTGGATGCTCGTAAGTCTCAAGACCAAGCTTCTTTACAACTGCCTCAGAAATCAAGTTAGATTGAGAACCGGTATCAACCAAAGCATTTACCTTAGTTCTCTTGATCTGGATTTTGATTTGGAATAGTCTACTCATCTCCTCTTCGTTGTCCCTGTTGGTGGCCGTGCATCCAAGCCTTTCGTCTACATCAGAGTCATCTTCGATTTCTACCTCCCCCTCTATCTTTATAGCTGTCATGGACTTCTTTGAGTCCTTGGTTCGGTTCTTCGGATGTAACTCCGGATGCAACTTCCAACATGTAGCGTCAGTATGACCATTGATATCACAATTCTTGCAAAAATTCTTGGGATCTTTACAAGTATTTAAAGTAGTGGCAGCTTGTTTACCTTTCCCTTTCCACTTACTCTTGTTACTTGTTTGCCCATAATCCTTTTTCTGCTGATTTGTTGACTGCTTTACCCTCGGCTCTGCTTCTCCTTGCTTCTTCTCATCATCTATGTAGTATGCCTATACACATGCTTCATTGAGATCCTTGGGATTTGTGGAGATAACTTTTCTTCGAAGGTGAGTGTGAAGTCCGCCTAAGTATTTGGTCAGAATATCCTCATCCTCCAAGTCCATATTTAGCAACATGGCTTGCCTCTGAAACTCCGTAGTATAGTCCTGCACACTTTGACCACTGCCTTGTCTAAAATACTGCCATTTAATCATTTGGTCAGTTTTATGGCCAATAGGATAAAAGTTAGCTCTAAGTAATTCCTTAAATTCTTGCCAAGACTTCACAGTAGGACGTTTCTTCTTTTCACAAGTAGTTAGATGGGTTTCCCACCAAACTAGAGCATGTCCCTCCATTTTGAGACGTGCAAAGGTGATCCTTTGTGCCTCAGTGACATTATGGATGCTAAAGTAGACTTCTAACTGTTTCAACCATTTATCTAGCAACTCTGCATCTACTTGTCCTTCAAAGCTTTTGATTTCGACTTTAGTCTCAACTTTAAAAGGAGTATGTTCAGATTTTACCTTCTCTCTTGTGTTAGAAGTCTCTTCTCCATGCTCTTCTCCATAATCTTCCTCATGGTGACTCTTGCCTATACCAAACTTTTCGGCTAAGCCTCGAACCACCGAGTCCATGGAGTCTTGTTTGACAGAAGCCGTCTTCTGCAAATCTGCAAGTTCTTCTTGCCTTCTAAACATCCTATCCATCATGGTCTCCAGCATCTCGATCCTCTGGACCAAGTTCTCTTCCTCCATTTCTCCCTGGATTCTCTGTTTCCACTTCTTTGTAGAAATCTTTGGATCGCAAGGTAAAGGTTCTTCGCCTTTAGATTTTTTCACTGTCATACAAATTCAAGAATGAATACCACAGTCCTGGATACTTGTTAGCTCTGATACCAAAATGATCCGTAAACTTTCAACTTTGGAATAATTCACAAATCACAATTATTCGCTGTTGTTTACTTTCTATTAGAAATAACAGAGAAAGCTAGTGAATGAATTATAATTGTGCTTAGAATCAATAATTGCAGCAAAGGGAAAGGACATAGAACTCAAACACCAACAATTTTATCCTGGAAACCTCCAATGGAGGAAAACCAGTCGGGAAGGGAAATTGCTCTTTCTTCCCACTTCTATTGGCCAATTCAAATCACAAGTACAGAATTTACAATAAGTATGAAAGGGAAGTAGATAATATCTCAACACTTCCTTTCAGTTACTTGCTTGCTCTGTCTCAAACTCCTTTCTTCTACAAAATACAATTTCCAGCACTAAGACTTCTTGCTCACTTGCTCTCATGCTTCGATGATCTTCTACACTTCTACAATCATGTATTTATAGCCTTTCTCATGTCCTCCCATGCACTGGAGAATGGGAAAGGTCATGAAGGTGAAGGGAGACGAACACCCTTTCAAATTCGGAAGTTGTTCGTTTCAAATTTTGCTTTCTGTCCGTAATGGACAGGACCGCCGCCCTGTGCAGACAGGTGGTTCTGTAACTGCCGCCCTGGCTGAGCGGCGGTTCTGTGACCGCCGCCCTACACAGGGTGGCGGTCCTGTTACTTAAAATACAAAACCTCCGTTTTAATGTTTTCCTTCCTTGTGCTGACTGTTTCTGATGAAGTAGAGTTCTCTAGATCCCTATGGAATATATGGGAGTATCCCATGGAGTGTAAGTCACCATTGGAGTGGTTTAGAAAATACCTCTGTGAAGGATCCATGATAGAACTAGTCAAGCAAAGAGCTAAGAAATGGTATGATAAGCTTTGCGCGACATTTGAAGAGGAATGGCACATCCCTAAGGATTTTCCTTCGGTGGTTGGAAAGGCAATTCAGTTCACTATATACTAGCACCTTTGCATAGTGTGGTTCACCATGAAAGATGGAGCATGGAGCCCTTGGTGTAAGTTACCACGTGCCTTCACAGCAAGATACTCCTAGGTGTTAGTACATAGGTTCTCAGACACGCAATGACTAACGTTCAATGTGGACAAGGTAGATTGTGACTACCACACACCAAGGAAGAAATATGTGTATCCAGGATGGGGTGCATATATTTAAAGGCTCATTTCAGATGTATTAAGCATTAAACTAGTAAGTTTGGTTGTGGGAGATATTGGAGTAGCATTGGTGTACCTTCAACTGAAGCCTAAGTTGGATAATAAAAAGTACGTGGAGAATGAGTTCACGCTCCCAGGGTCACCAAAGGGTAAGCATACCATGGAGAACATCCTAGTGCCTAAGCCCACAGAGACAATTGAAGTGGAGGATAAGGAGGATGAGTGCAAAGATAGTGGGGGTTTGCAGCATAGAGGTAGAAGACATCCTACAAATAAGGATGAATCTGAGCGCAAAACTACACCACATCAGCCACCAGGGGGGATGAAGAGGACTTGGATACAGTCTAAAGAGAGCATAGATTTAAGAGAGTGTTTAGGGAATAAGGACCTAAGGTTCTACTCCGCAAAAAGTGCGTAGATCACCGACACTCTCTCTACAGAAGGAGACAACTGCAAAAATAAGGAGGAAACTAAGGTTGAATGAGGAAGTGGAAGAGTCATAGAAAGGTGCACCTAATTCTCCTACAACTCTTGAGAACGTTGAAGGACAGCAAGGTGAAGAAATGAAGGAAGGAGAAGAGGAAGAAAAGAGAAGATATGAGACAACTACAGATACTGCTTAGGACATGGGAACACAAGTTTCAAATCTGGAGGCTCAATTTCCTAAGTGGCCTAGGTCAAGAAGAACAAGTGGAGAGCACATTCCACCATCCATGGGTTATACTAAGGATGCAGGTAAAATTTTCTGTTCCCGTTTCCAGAGCACACTGACACAAAAGGACTTATATGGTTAGGAATTAATGGATGAAGATATGGCAATAGTGTGCACCAGGAAGCCATTATCATGTCCGATGCACACACACATGGATGAACTGGATTTTGATGTGTGTGAATATTCATGCGTGTCAAGGAGGTTGAAAAAGACACCTTAGGATAGACACATAATAGTAAAGCCTACTGTTATGTCAGATGAATAGGTGAGCAATGCATTGGTTAAAGTCTCAAAAAAGGTGGCAAGGTAGAATATGGACAAGGTTGCCACAGTTAGGGTGCTAAGGGAAGAAATCAAAACTAAGGATAAGGAGATAGTGTGCCTAACGCAGGAAAGAGACTTAGCACAAAAAAATGAACTCTGTATTTATCAGCATCACAGAGGAAATTGGTGATAATTTCATAAGAGCTGGGCCACACTTAGAGCCAAAGGTACCAAAGACATTTCCTTCGGAAATACACTATGTAGGTACATTGGTGGACCTAGTGCTTGAAGATGAACCTCTGTGCATGCCAATACCATAGGATCCAAAACAAGATGCAGAGCAAGAAAAGGCTACAGTGATGCTGGATGTTACATCATATAAGGGATTGCTACAAGCGTTGCAGGAAGTACTAAAGAAGGTAGACCAAGCCTTAAACATCTATACAACTCTAGAGGTGCTCATCAACATAAAAACCTTGTAGAAGAGCAATGAGGTCCAAAAAGTAATGAAAGATGACACATTGGGTCACACAGATAGATTAGCATTGGTCAAATAGAAGTGTGAGGCCCTGGCTGCAGCCCAAGAACCACACAATAATTGGTTGGAATAGCTTGGGAAACTCATCGTGTAGAAGATGGATTTGCTGGAGGGAAGGAGGACTGCAATGTCCAACATTGTGTTGGTCTTGCAGAATGAGAAAGGAGAAATTGCAAAGGAGGAACTGGATTCTATTGCTATGGAAATTCCAAAAAGAGTAGAGGTAGCACTCATTGAGTGGAAAATCTTGGAGGCCAAGATTAAGGAGGAGTATCCTGAATTAATTTGTCAAGATATAGAAGAAGAAACTGCAGGACAAGAACATTCATTCAACTTCTTTCTATTCTTCTATTCTTTGATTTGTTTTTGGAGATAACCATTGTCAGGGTGACAATGCAATTAGTGTTGGGCAATGCTAATCAAAGAACACTTGAAAAAAATCACACAAGAAGTCCGTATGCAAAAACAAGTCATATTCAAAGGTGCAAACAGATACGGAGAACATGCGCATGGAATAGAAGTTCAGCTTCCAGGACTTAGTCGTTTTCACTCATGCAAGTATATTTTTAGAGATAGCATGTAGAGCACACAAACGAGGTAGAGACATGCACGCCACACATTGGCTATTTTTGTAAAATTGGATACGAAGTGCTTTACATGGACATAGGCCGGAGATAGATTTATCACTGTCAATTAACTACCAGTAGTCTATTGTTAGCGCACTTACATGTGTGGCTATTTTTGTAATGGCATTTGGCTAATAATAGCATGTGACCTATTTTGGAATTAGATAAGCGGTGAAGGGCAAGTCCCCACCCTTATATATATGTAGTGAATTGTGTAGTAGATATATGTATTATGATGAATATACAGAGAGAGATATAGTGAGATTATGTTGTTAAATATGTTATACGCATACTACTGTTATTGTAATAATGTTTATATATACTTATTTAATATAATAGAAGATATTGGCTGAATCTGAGTGTATTCTTGTGTGTAACTAGATATTTCATATACTTGATTCCATCATGATTATTGTTTAAAGTCTTCCCTCCCTTAGATATAGATCTATTATGCTTTGTAGAATGATGTGTTAGTAATGGAACTGCATGTGTTAAGTCTTCATCATACTAACAACCTGCAATAGTAACCCTAAAGAGGGACTTGGTACCTTTACAAGCTTCATGTGAGCTCTCAGTCTGGGCTGAGTGATGTGCTAGTGCATGCAGGTTGTTACTGGTAAATTCTAGGTTGCATCACAACTTTACATATTTCACCTCTTGTGATGAGTGTGAACCTACCAAATAACCAAGTAACTGATTTAACTCCATCCCTCCACTAACTATCTCATGGGTGAAATGCCCACCTTTCCTAGAAAAAACAAAATACATAGGAGTGTTATCCCATGTCGACTCAGAACATGATAAACATGTAACTCTGATTTATCATAACGACAAACTATATATCCTTGTATGAAGTTGAGGAAATCCTCCCTCAACCCATGCCATTTGAACCTCTCTGATTTGAGCTAGTAGCTCTCATTGAATCTCAAGTGTCTAGTCATGAAAGAACAATGCACATGTCATAATATCTCCATCTTCAACCATGAAGCTGACACAAGGTATAATCTTCCCTGATAGAATATAATCTCACCCTCCAATTTGTAGGTTTCATCTTGTATGTGACCATCTAGAGTATCACAAGTGTGTTGGTTCTTGGAGTACTCAACAAGAAAATGAGATCTCTAGTCTACCAAAACCTCAGATAACCAACATAATGATCAACTCAGATGAGTTTGAACTTGTAACCCCAATCTCTGTAACTATCTCATGTGCTAACACTATTGGTCACGCCACTCAATAATCAACTTCCTCCCTTGAAGAATAGTCACTAATGAATAAAACCCCGTTGATCATGCCAAAAATCATCTTCATCCCCTAGTAAGGGGATCCGGACTGATCCTAGGTGCTCCTGATCTTTGATCAATCTACCTCAAATTCTCAAGGTCCTGGCATTCCATCGTAAATTAGTATCTCCATTGTATAAAATTTAGTTTGAAACTCATCAAGAGAGTGCAAAAGGCATTACACTACAACTAAGCTTGGTCTATTCCCATACCAGGTAATGTCTATTCCTCGGTAACGAGTGTAGTCCACCCATATGTCGACCAATTCCTCTCAAGTAGAGGAACTAGAAACTGTGTGCAAGTATGTACTGGCAAGTGTACATAACAATATTGAAGGCCTGTAAATTGCCTTCAATCTGTAGACGTCGTCTAGTACCAATGTACTCCTATTTATCTTAGCCAAAGTTTTTGGGTAGCCCTACTGTCAATGATAAGCAAAACTCATTGAGCCTGCATAACTCCTGCTAATGTGAAACATCCTTCTACATCAAAGCATTAGAAAATGTGGCTATTCTCCCAAGAAACCCCTTTCTCACTTCCTCTGCTCAACTATGTGCACTAACCCTGCCAACTCCATCACCATCATCCCATCTCTTGAGTCTTATTGCATTTCAGCTCTGTTTACTCTTCTCCTGGGACTCTCAATGATGAGCTGAATATGCAGATGTCTTAGAACTCTAAGGAGTCATGGTTCCTTATCTAAGTAACGACCTTCATTTGGCCTACTTAGCATACTTGCAATACACAAAATGACCCCATATTTATCACACTCCTAAAATTAGAGGTACAATTGATATGATGTATCTCATGTCTGCTCTATAATGTCTCGCTTCACCACCATTGCTTTCACCCTCTAAGCACTTTGCTTTGTCTTGGACTAACCCCCATTATCAAGTCCACTCTTGTGTCATGATCATAAGTTTGTAACAACTGTAGTTACAACTCAGCTTAGCATCCTATCCAAAAAATTAAAGTAGTGATGTCAATACGTGTGTCCACCATTTTGAGGCATTCCTTCCTCGAAAAGTATCAAAAGAGTGTAAATGATGTATGGTGGTTGTAGATGAACGTCTACATCTCTTTAGCATAACTTTTTGCCATCAATACTTTTAATGTCTTTCGATACATTGTTCATGGTATGCATGCAACATAAGGGTCCAAAATATACGAAAAGGTGGTAGTGAGCTTCAACAAGCTTACCTACTGCTTTGCAATGACATCTTACAAAATAGAAAATTGGAACTCAACATCCTTCTTCTTTCTTGAACAGTCAATTTGTAACTTGAAACTCAAGAAGGAAGGACCCTCTTTACATGAGACAATGATATTGATGAGTGTGGGGCAGTCTCTATATATCTATCCACCTATCCATGATGAGGCTACAACCACTGAGAGATCCTCATGTGTACCTCATCTCTTCAATTTCAATATGTTAACCTTGGAATAGCATTGTATCCAAGATTGTCATACTCAACTTTGTGTCTCCTTGGGGCACATAACTCCTACACTTGCTTTGGCTTCCTTAGCCATGGAAACTCCTTATAATAAGGAGAGTGATCAATGTGAAATGGGATGCTAGCAAAATAGAAAACTTTTCTCATGGCATCGTCAACATCTTCCCTAGCCTTTGTATCGTACATATCCACAAGTGGATTGGGGGCTGCGACCTTCCTCTTCCCCTTACTACCAAAAGCATTCATTCCAATCATCTCATAACTGGTTGCAATATTTAGGAAAGCACTCTTAACAGTTCTTTGAGAACTAGAGTGGGTGCCACCAATGCCACAAAGTGTTTGGAACGTTCTTTGTGGCATCTCCATTAGCAATCTCACTATCTTTTCCCTCTCATTAAGTGATAATTGTTGACAAAGGCCAACACCTTTCCTTGAGATGAGCAATAAGTGTGCAGTTCAATCTAGTAATGTGCAATATCCCTTTTCCGGATTTTTTTTTATTCAAGATTTCCAACCAAAATTTCACAAATAACAATCTGATTTTTATGACAGCAATATATAGAAAAATATGATAACAAAGTATAGCTCTGGCAGCATGGTATAAAATCAGAAAATAACCAATATCTTCACCTTTATTGCAATTAAACTAACATGCAACAACATGCAAGTAACATGCAAATGACATACAATAACAAGAAGTTTCCACTGATAAAATAGATGATCTCTCTTACTGAATATGGTTGTCTTCTCTTTCTGGACTTGAAACTGGATCAGCAAGCCTCTAAAACTCTGAATCTAACAACCCGATCTGAATAAACTCCACAATAGCAAACTAGGGGTTGGATCTTTCACCACCGAAGAGTGCTCTACTAGCTAGGGGTAGATCTTTCACCCTCCTAACTATAAAACATGCTTCAAAAAATCAATGATTGTGATTTGATTACGTATATGGTCATTGATAAAATTAATCAAGACCATTTATGTGATTCCCCTAACCTATATTTCTTTGGTTTTTTGTATTTTTGGGCCACATTTGTCTACCTTGTTTGAGAATGAAGGCGACAAGCAAGGATGAAAATCCCAAAAGTCCACTAATTACCTTTGGGGTAAGAATGTTTATGGTTATGAGAGGAAATGGCACAGATAGTAGCTTCAATGGTTTGGTATAGATCATAGTAATTATTGTGATGGAGAATCAATCCTTTGACCACATGGTGGGATGAATGAAACAATGGAATCCCCAAATCTACAGATGAATGGGCAGGAATGGAATCCCACCTCCATAACAGAACCTCAATCAAGGAGAGTATATTTTTGAGATGAGGCAGAGCATGTAGATCTAGGTCAATCCCTCCCTCTTCCTCATCTCTATCTCTCCTAGTGACATAACTATTTAGTCCTCTCGCCACTAACCCTGCCCCAACCAACAATTTTCTTAACTCCATATTTGGACATGTATTTAGCCCCTCATGAAGTTCTCTACATTCTCAGTTATGGATCACTACAACACCCATTCCTTCAAGTTTTGAAATCATTCCTTGATGTGACAAATTGTTCTCAACTCATATGTACAACACATTCACCACGGGAGTGATGTAACACGCCCCCTGACACCTACAGTGCTGCAAAAAAACATTAGTCGATCAACGTCTCTGAGACAAACATACTTCAATGACCTAAATAACAAGTCTACATCATATAGCACAAATTCCCTTGGCTCCTGAATGATTATCCTTCACAAATCTACACCACCCATTTCTCTGACGCCTAAATAAATAGATGAGATTTATTTTTTCAAGTTCCTTGTATGGATATCAACATAATATGTATTCCCTACCATTGGATGTTGACCTGCCAATGATGACATTCCTCTCACAACGTGTCATAAGGGCATAAATCTATGAAAGAGGTTCATGAAGCTCTGATATCTGGCCCTGAAGTAAACCTTGTTGATCATTACACATGAAAAACATGGGGGATTCTTCTACCGTGTTCCAAACCTATAACAAATGTGCCCTCTCCTGATACTATTGTGGGCCCTTACCCCTTCTTCTTCAACTTTTACAAGTTAGGGGTTTGAGTCCCAATGTTCAGGATCTTGCCCTCGATCAATAAAGAAACAAGTGACACTAAAATTCATCTTAAATTCAATTCTCCACAATCAATATATATGGTATATCATATCCACCCCCAAAATGGTTTCTCCTAGTAAAATCACCTCAATACGAAATATATTTGAATAAAACCTACGTTTTTGTTCACATGTGAGTTTTTTTCTAAATTTGTCACTCTTTCAAAAACTGATCAATAAAACCAAACCAATCTATCAAATTTGATACTAAAAAATGTCATGATTATAACTACAAATGGGGGCTATGAAATGCTACATGAAGGAAGCATTTTTGTTTGTTTTGACCATTAAACCTATTTGATTTCTAGCATTTTAAAATTTGGAAATTAAACACAAATTGCACTCATCTGAATAATGTGTAAGCGAGATCGAGATGATACAGTGGAGCACATATAACAGATGTTACTTGGGTGGGAACAATCTAAGCCATGGAATAGGTGTAGGACATACAAGGCTTTAATTCCCACGTTTTATTTACGTCTTTTTCGTTCATGTCTTTTCCTTATCTCACAAATCAAATGTCGCGCAATATAAAACCTTGATGTCGTAAAAGTAAAACAGCTAAATGACAAATCTTAATTTGTGGATAAAATTTTCCTTTCGTTTATATGTCCATCCATTAGAGGGGCTCAATTATCAATGATTTTTCTTGCATCACATGATTTTCTGCGATTACTTGAGTTTAGTACAACCCTCAATCAACATCCATGTATTCAATAGATTACATTTATTGAGATTTGTTGGTTCATTGATAGATTATAATCTTCACACTAATCAAATGAATCATAATCTTTAAACCAAACAACCAAATTATAATATTTAAGTTGAAACACTCCCTATTTATAACCTTAGATAAGCTACAGGATCGAAGGAGGACCCAAATGACATTTTTTTAAAAAATCAAGTGGTGACATGGCCTTACATTTTATTTTTTGTCAATTCCAATGAATGTCCAATTAAATTATAGAGGAGGCCCGGGACGAACCAAAACCATGTTGTCACATTCCTTTAATACTTGAGCTTAAAACAAAAAAGGGGGCCTACAAAGTGCTACAAGAAGAGTGCAATGTGGTTGGGTTTTGTACCTGTAACCTATTGGATTCCATCCCTCCTTTGCACCTTTAAGTGTCGTTTACACTCACATGAACAATACAAACGAGATTGAGATGATAGAGTGGATCATTGTTAGCATATATTATTTGGGTAGGAAGTATTTGATCTATGGAATAGGTGTGGGGGCATGCAAGTATTTAATTCACACATTTTTATTTCCAGATTTCCATTCATGTCTTCCCCTTATCTAACAACATAGCGTTGTCCAAACAAAATCCTTAATCTACATTTCATTCATATGATCAGTTGTTGGAAGGGATCAATTATCAATGACTATTCGTGTATCAACCATTTTCTCGCAAATTACTAGAGCTTATAGCTAGAAACAAGGGCCATAACATTCTACTTGAAGTAGGCATTGCAATTAGGTATCAAACCTAAAAACTTTTGGAATTTCCCTTTATTTACTTTTCCCCCTTTAAGTGTAAATTACGCTCACATGAATAATGCGTACGAGATCAAAACTATAAAGTGGAGAGCATATAGTAGATATTCTTTGGGTTGGAACTATCTATAAGTTGTGGAATAGGTACGGGGCATGCAAGTATTTAATTTCCAACTTTCCATTCATGTATATTTCTTTTCTACCAAATTAAACATTGTCCAATTGAAGACCTTGAAGTTCTAAATATAAAATAAAAATATGAGTAAGTTCGGAAAATAATTTATGTCATATGACCATATATTGGGTAGCCTCAAATTTCAATCATTTTTTGTGTATCACCTACTTCCTTGCAATTACTCCATCTTAAAAATTAAATGGGCCCTAAAAAGTTCTATAAGGAGCTAAAATTGTAAACAATTATTCACTCTAGCAGTATTGTTTGATTGCTCCTTATGCTCTAATATACCTCTGCAAATAGTTGCCTCTATGGTTCTGGGTACTCACTCTTAGCTCAGAACTTGACATTTTCTTGATTTGCTTTTCCCATGATGTGGGTATTTTGAAAACTATTTAAATTTTCACTGGGTATTTGTTGTTTTTTACATTGACTTACTCCAGAGCTTGAACATGCTTTGTTTTTTGAACAACCCAAAATGGGTATTAATCCTTTGATTGAAAAATACCATATCTAGAAACTTTTGACATGGGTATTCTGTATTTGCTTTGCAACAAGCTTTTCTCCTTCATTTGATTCCTAAAAATTTCATGTTGTTGTTCACATGTAGAGTATCACATTGGTTACCCATTCCATTTACCCCTCCCTTGAACTTCTCCACCATTGAACCATTTTTTTTTTTCTGCTTTTGGTCATGTTTCTTCCTTCCCACCAATTTGACTTGTTCACTATATCCCCTTGACATTTTTATCATACATTCTACATGCAATTTTTAATTTTATTTTACTTATAGAATTTTTTTTTACTTATATAAAACTAGGAGGCGTTGTTTAATGTGTTCAGAGAACCTTTGCATTTCCCAAAAATATTTTAAATTTGTTGAGTGGCACAAGGAGGGTGTGGGAAGTTGTAAAATAGTGTTGAAATTGGGCATTACCATAAAAGTGGTGTGAAAGTTGTGATGGATGTTGTTTTTTCATAGTTTAGTCTACAAAAAAGGCACTAAATGTGATTTTTATCTTATTTTACTGCTTAAATAATATTTTGGGTCTTAAAAATAATGGTTGACTGTGATAATGACTTGTTGGGCACTTTACATTGCTTGATATTCATAATTATTATTATTTTTGTCAAAACATGGCGTCAGAATCATTTTGGAGATGCTTTAGACCAGCCAAAGGTGTGGTACCAGTCAGGGACATAAGCATTGTAAAAGGCACTAAAATTACAGAAAATGTTGTTGTACATGGCATTGGAATAAATCATGGCATTGGAAAATTGATGTAAAATACATTGAAAATTTGTTTTTCTTCTCTTTACAAGCTGAAAATTAAGTTTTTTTTACTGTTTTATTATTTTATATTATTATAGTCGCAAATTTTAATACTGATTTTTTTAATTTTTTTTCTCACATAGACTATAGTGCAAAGAAAGGATATATAAAAATTTGTTAAATTTCACTAAGGTGCTTTAAAAGTTGGTTATCACTTGTTTGTTAACAATATCCATTATCCTTCCATTAGTAAATAGTTAAAATCTCATGAGTGCCAAAAATCAATTGAACTATCTTTCAAAACCAAGAAAATCAGCATTGTCACAGTGGTCACTATATCGTTTTTGTCTGATCATATTTTACTGCAAAATTTAACTTTTCGAAAATAGATTCAAATGGATATAACCAGCTGATTAGTACAAAGATGTACATTGTGGCAATTTGTATGTGAGCAGAAATTATTAAACGATTTCATGTTCATATGCTTTGTATCATCTTCTTGTTCACGAAATATTTTTTCGTTGTACAAAATATGGGGTTTTCCACCAACGCTCTAGGACTAAGTCCCTCCTCTTGGGAATGGGGAGGTTCCCATTTATTGAAATATAGAAATATTGTACACTAATTATATTATTAGGGTGGTCGAAGACCAGGGATCACACAGAAAGATGTGAAAATCCTCTGCACATATTTACAAACTTGTAAAATAAATGAACTTTGAATAATAACTCAAATAGATTTTAGATTGCAGGTCATTTCGAGGGGGCAACCTCCTTTGAGAAATCTCAATACAATAATATTTGTGGATAAATTTAATGGGCTAAGAACTCCTTAATATACTTGTTCTATTCTCGAAATTACAACTACCCATCCATGTGGGATAATACTTAATAGTTTACGGGATGACTTACAAAGCATGTGTTTCTGGTATATCTATTACATTACTAATGAAAAGATTAAGGTAAGACGAAGGGTCTTAACATCCCCTTCCCCTTAAAAAAAATTCCTCAAAGTTGTAAGTGTGGGAACTATTGTTGAATCTGGAGAAGGGGCTTCCAAGCTACATATTTAGGTTGCATTCCATGTCATTGAATCAAGACCTCAGTGATAGAGTGGTTACAAAGTTTACAGGAGCATGTATTGAGAATTGTGGCATGCTCCAGAATGATGGAGCATTCACTATCAAGCTCTGGTAGTACTATTTTTGTGGTAATGTGTTCGCTTAGACCTTTATTCAAATAATAGACATGAAAAATAAGATGAACTCGTGAGTTGGGTGAAAGTTCAAGCTTGTATGTAGCAGCACCGGTCTTTTGGATAACTTTGTACGGTCCATAAAACTTAGGGGCAAGCTTTTGATTCCCTTTGAGTTTCATGGAAGTCTATTTGTATTACTGTAAGCACAAAAAACCATATCCTTGGGTTGAATTTTTTTCTCTAAGAGGTGTTGGTCTGTTTGTTGCTTCATACAGTTTTGCACCATATGGAGACTTTCCCAAAGAGTGTGCAGAATTTGTTCACGTTGGGTGAGGGTGGTGTCAACAACTTGAAATGGAGAAATTCCAGAAGTGTAAAGGAGGAGAGGTGGTGGTAGTTGGCCATAGACTACTTCATATGGAGTAATTTTGGTGGTGGTGTGATATAAGGTATTATACCGCCATTCAGCAAGAGGTAGCCACTTGACCCTTTATTGCTAGTGCTCAGAAATAAAACATTGAATGAAGGTTTCCAAACATTTTTTTATAATTTCAGTTTGACCATCCATTTGTGAGTAATATCCTAAACTCATCCTCAATTGGGTACCTGTCCTACAGAATAATTCTGTCCAGAAATGGTTGGCAAAAGTGGCATCTTGATCTAAGACAATGGAGGATGGGATACCATGGAGGTGGAAGAATTTGGCAATGAATAGTTAGGAAATGGTTGAGGTTATAAATGGGTGGGATAAGGAGAAAAAATGGGCATACTTGGAGAGGCAGTCCACTGCAACTAGGATTATGACTTTCCCCTAGAATTAAAAAGCCCTTCAATGAAGTCCATAGAAATATCAGTCCAGATCCGGGTTGGAATGGGTAATGGTTATCATAAACTTGGGGTTGCCACTGTTTCACCCTATTTGTGTTGACATGTATCACATTTCACCACAAACTATTTGATTTCTACCTTCATTCCCTACCAAAAGAAATTCCTACGAACTTGATCATAGGTTTTTTAAAAACCTGAGTTACTAGAAGAAGGAGAAGCATGGAGTTTGAGAAGAATTGTATGGCAAAGCTTCACTTTAGATGGTAACACCAAACACCCTTTATACTGTAAATAGTTTTCATCCCAAGAGTATTTCAGGGATGAGATAGGATCATATGCCAATTATTGGATGAGGCAATGCACAGTTGGATCTTTGTTCCACTCTTGTTAGATTTTTGGAAGTCTTTTGGGTATGGGCACAGATATTGCGCATAGGGAAACTTGATCCTCGAAAGTGCGAGAGAGAGCATCAGCAACCACATTGTTTTTGTCTTTCTTATAGGTAATCTCATAGTCATACCCCATAAATTTGGAGATAGTAGGAGATGAGACCCATTGTTCAAGAAAGTACTTCAAACTATGATGATTTGTCTTGATGCAAAAATGCCTTCCTAACAAGTATATCTTCCACTTCTTTATTGCATGAAAAATTGCTATCATCTCCTTTTCATAGGTAAACAGGGATAAATTCCTTCTCGAGAGTGCTTTATGTAGACACCTAAAATATGCTTACACTTAGCATTTCCCCCAATTCAACCAATTAATGACACTTCGTTAATTCCCCATTCTTCACTCCATTCTCGGATGCCCATTCACGACACTCTTTTGGTCGTATTCCTCCTATAATCATCTAATTGGGCTAATATCTCTCTTATTAGCTAGACATTCCTCCTTTCGACCATTCAGAACCTCCCTAGTTCTCTCTAGATCACTTCTATTGGCTTCCTAGGCTATCTATCAGTCACAAATGGTTAATCAGACTCCTCCCAACTCTCAATGAGTCTCTAATCACTCGCTAATCATGCTTAACTAGCCTAAACCTAGCTTAACTAAGCCTAAAGCATGTTTATCCTAATCTAATCTAAAAGTGATTTTTGGCTTACCTTTAGTCCCACATGCACCCAAATTCCAAACTCTCCCAAGTGGAAAACTATAAATAGAAGGCTAAGCCTACCCTTTCAACCTTACACCTTGTTTACATAACAAAATATCATAACACTTTGGAAAGGCATTAGACCTCATTTGTGGTAGCTTTAAGCTATAAGACATTTGATCTTGGCCATCCTCCATTGTTAAAGCTCCTCCATCTTGCATCCATCAACTCCAAATTTAGTTAGTAAGGGAAGATCCAAGCTTGGCCTTGTAGCCAACTTGGAGAGATCTCTTCACTATTTTTGGGAGAAAACAACACACAATTTGATTGCTTAGAATCTAAACTAGGTTCACTTTCATTAAGCTTTCTAAAGAGTAGAGAGTAATATACATGTTGCTTGATTTAATTCATTATGCATGTATTTTGCATGTTAGTTTCCCTTGTTTATCTCTTATCTTGATGGTTTAGTATAGATGAGATTAGTGCTTTGAATTTTAGGTTTTTAGCCTCATTTTCATAGCTTTTCAAATTTACACATGAACACATTTGGCACGCCCATTGGGACTCTTAGTCCATACTCCATTAATGGAGGTCTTTTTAAGCTTTGCATGTCCATTTCTAACCATTTTTATGCTTTCTAGGTTTTAAATGCTTGTTTTTTAATAGATTTCACATTTTAGATGGGCTAAATCTCCCTTTTGCTTAAGCATTTAATGGGTTCAAGCTAGAAATAGGTTTTAATGGATAAAAACTAACCTCTTTGTTCTTTTAAATTTTTCATTTCTGTGATTTTCTGAGCTTTTGTAGGGGTACGCGCAGGTGTCCTGGATCAGCAGTGTTTCATCGAAATAGTGCACACCCGTCAAACTAGTCATGCACCCATTCTGGTTGTACCTTGATTTTCAAACCAATTTACAAAGGGGTGTGTATCCAATGAAACCTGAGTGTATACATTGAAGTAAAAGCATACCAGTCTGTCTAGACACGCAGGTGTCATGTGTCACTCTGTTGACTTTGCATTTTTACCTTGCCTGTGTAATTGTTTGAAAAGGGGCACGTATCCATTGAAACCCACATGCACATGCTTGTCTAGACATGCTTAGGTGTTGAAACTCACTGTCATATTTATTTGTCATCCATGTTAGGGGCTCATTAGTTGGGACATGCATGCATCATTCTAGATGTGCAAGTGTCTCTTTTTGATCCAGATTTATTCCTATTATTTTTAGTGCTCCTAGTTTGGGTCATATCTCCTTGCTTGTTGACCCATTTTCAGAACTTGAATGCATTGGAAAGAGTATTGAAGACAAGGGAAGTTCAAAAGTAATATACATTTGGTATTATTATTTCTATTATGTAAAACTCCTAAAATGCCCTAGAGACCTCTGAAAATGCAAAATACTAAAATTGTCTTAAAAACTGCTAAAAAAGATTTTCAGAATTTTTTGATTAGTAGTTTTCTAACTTTTTTACAGGGTTCTAACAGTGGTTTGCAGGTTTCTTTTTAAGTTTTGTTTTGACTAACTTAGTTAAGTGTTTTCATTTTTATTTGTAAGGTCCTTTGAAAGTGTGTATGCTCTTCCCTCGCACCTTCTAGGTGATCTTGGGAATAAAAAATGTTTCAAAACCTTCTTTTTCTTTCAAAAACACTTCAATTTAAGCTTTAGAAATGAATTAAATTTTCAAAGTTGGCTACAACGAGTTTCTTTTTCAAAAATCACTTAAAGTTTTTTCCATTTCTTATTGTAGGTGAGTTTTTGTGTTGTGTATGCTCTTTCCTTGCACATTTTAGGTGATCTTGGGAATCAAAAACAACACGCAAACTCTCTTTTTCATATTGTGATATTTTTGGAAAATTACTAACTCTTTGCATGTAGAACCAAAACTCGTTTGTCAAAGAAAGGAGTGTCAAGACACAAACCCACTAATACATGTTTGATTGTAGGTTTCCAAATGGTGTGCTACTTAAAACCACATTAAGCTAAGCAAGATAAAAAAACACACCACTTTACATCACACTGTATTGCAGGTTTCAAAAAAGGGTACGTCCCTATCCGCTCAACTAGAACATAACCCCTTTGGCATAATGCCTTAAGCTACAACAATGGGGGTGGTTCTAGGAACCCTAAAGTAATCCACCACTGAGTAACCTCGTGGATGAAACAGGAAGTGCTCCACTTACCCACTTGACTAGTCATACATTGTGAATTAGAGTCAAAGTTGTCTGTATCGTGACCCCCATGATGATACAACTGAACGCACTAGTTTCTCATTGTATCAGAAGGGGGTAAAGTAAAGCTGAGATACTCCTTAGGAAACCTTGGTAAATTGAGCTCGCATTTAGACAAATTTTGACACCTAGTTGAGTGATCTACTTAGGAAAGCCATTTTGTCTTGGAGCTCACTTTTCTAGTCCATTATCATGTCTTGTCTAACCATCACGAAGTGATAACTTACTTGGAGTCTAAACCTTGTTTTTCGAACAAGGTAAAGAGTCCACTTAAGTTAGATCTAAGTGTCACTCATCATGAAATTAAATGATGTATTACTTAGCTTAGTTTCTTTCTCACCTTAGGATGAGGTGAAACTCTGCCCAAGTGACGCTTAGTTTATTTCCATTTATTTTGATCTATACCCTTGCATTCTTGTTGCCCATTTGGGATAAGAAAGGCATACCTTCAAGAGTGTTATCATAGATAGTATTCACCACTTTTTTTTTCCATTTATGTCCATCCATGTTTGTGGCTGGGTTGTTAAATGTCTAAAGTGTGTGAGTACATTTTCACATCTTTGATAGTCCTTTGATCTTGATTTCAAGATCGTCTTCATAGCTAGGATTTTGTTTCATCACTATTTCCCCTTGAGTTGTTATTTTTTCTCGCATTTTAGCTATACAATTATGGTACTTACATCTTGTTTTCATTTTTGAGAACTTGGTATAAGTTTCTTTATTGTATCGTTACGCTGCTCGCACAAATAATAACTTCTTGCTATACTTGTACTTAGTTTTGATTCCAACATCATCTAAGTCTTTTGAGAGTGTTGATACTACTTTGTTTATATTGTGATGACATCATCTTGATACTAACACCTTGCTTGCTTGGTTAACGTATCAAAATAGTGTTGTTACGTTATCCACATTCGTAACTTCCATTATCAAAGACTTAGATTTTGTCAGCATTTGAACTAGTCATAGTATATCTCGTGGAGAGATCACGTCAGTAAAACTTTGGTGCTTAGATCTTGTTGATATTTCAACTCTTGACCTAGATATTGATATGGTATTGTCACTATCTGATTTTGCACCTATCATTGAAACCATAGCTTAAAGGTATAGTGTTCCATAAAATAGTTTGAGTGAATGACTGGTTTACTAGTGGACTTGCATGATTGTTCCTTGCATGTTAACAAACTCATAGACTTATTCTAGGATAATCTTGTTGGGTTATTGAAATTATGTCATCACGATGTATATTTTCCTTAGGTTCCCTTTGGAAAATCACACAAGCATTTCCTATACTCTATGAAATGTCTAGTTGGTTGTCATTATGCTTCCCTGAATCGACATGGAACTTCCTTCCCTTTGAAGGATTTCCATCACACTATCTAGGTCTAGGAATTTGTACCTAAATGATACTAAAAATGACTGACTATCACGTGGTTCCTCACACTTACAACAATATGGAACCTAGGTTTAGGCATTCACATCAAAATATTCCCATTACGACTAAACCTTGTTTGGTTCTTCATGCTAGAAGGCCCATTAGGGTACCTTGTTCCCCACCTTCATCTCATAGTCGGTGGTATGGTTTGGATGCTTCTGATCCAAATTATTATTCAGGTTCCCCCCACTCTTCTTCTGATTCAGATCCAAACTACCATTCAGATTCCCACGCTTCTTCTGAAGATTCAGATCCCAACTATTGTTCAGATACCCCTAGATCAAATCCTGAATCACGGTCCTCCCTTTCTTTGAAGGACCTTCATTCCCAATCACCTCAATGATGTCTTCCTCCTTTGAAGACTTGTGTGACTCCAAGTTCCATCGATCGAACATATAATTTGGTTCTTGAGTCACGGTCCTCCCTTCCTTCACAGGACCACCTTTATCAGTCACTTCAACGACCCCTTCCTCCGTCGAAGAGTTCCATGACTCGGATTCCCTCTAGTCAATCATCCAATTCAACTCCTATGTCACAACTTAATGAATGGCTATGTGATCCTATTTTTCTTCCTACATTACATCATCTTCTAGAAAAATGACCTAGGTCCAGATCCAAATCGTCCATTCATGAGATGCCTACCTCCAAGCCTACTTCCTCTCTTGAGTCATCTTCTACTATCAGTCCAACTTCAATCCCTCTTTGGCCCTTGAGCCCTTTCAACCATATCATACCATTTCCTCATCCATCTTCTAAAGATCAATGTCTGTGACCATGTCAAACCATTAGAAAGAATCCATGTGCTAAGATATATTTTCAAAGCACTATCAAAACTCTTCATGGGAGTGATAAGGTCAAGCCTTCCCCTCATCTACATCATTGAACATCTTCATCTTCTTCTTTCAATCAATCTTCCCCACTTATAGACCCATTTCTTTTAGTCAACCTCCTATGGTCGAAGAACAACAACCTCTACTGATTAATTTCTCTCAAAATGAAGGAACAATCAGAATACACGAATACATCCCTCTGCAAGGATTTTTTCTAGAACTTGATACACTCGTGTATGGGGAGGAAGAAGTTGATTCCTTTTATCAGAACATAGAGGAAGATCCTAAGGTCATGGAACTTGATTCTTCTTCTATTATTCCATCTTCACCTTCCTCTGAGCATGATGAGATGTCAGGGTCTAGCATTGATCCATGGCCTATCTTCTCATTACCCAATCATTCCTTATCTATCATCATTCCTCAATCAAAATCTCACCTTGGGTCACCACTGAGTAGCCCATCATCTTCTTCTATCCTGGAGCCACCCCTAGGTAGCCCTCCATTTTCTACTTGTGGGTCACCTCCTGGTAGCCCATTACCTTCTATTCTTGGGCCATGTCCTAGTATCCCTTCATCCTCTTCTATCTATGGGACACCTCCGAGTAGTCCCTCCTCATCTATACTTGGGCCACCCCCTAGTAGTCCCTCTTCATCTTCTTCCATTCTAGGTCCACATCCTAGTAGCCCTCCATTATATTTTATTTATGAGTCACCTTGGGGTAACCCATTACCTTTTATTCTTGGGGCCACATCTTCCTAGTAGCCCTTCATCCTCTTCTATCTATGGGACACCATCATCTTCTATTCTTGGGCCATGTCCTCGTAGCCCAATTTCTTCCATCTTAGGGCCATATCCTAGTAGCCCTTCCTCATCTTCTATCAGTGGCTACCTCCTGGAATCCCATCCTCTTCTATTCTTGGACCGTATAGTTTTCACCTATCACATTCTTCTTCTATCAATGACCAGGGAGAGCCCACAATCATTTCTCTCATTCCTATCATCAATCATAAATGTTCATTTTCTCCTCCCACTTCTCCAAATCAAACAAGTCACACATCATCTTATAAGAAACCCAAACAGTTTCTTAATCAAGCTAAAGGTCAAAACTTCCAAGAGCTCCAAAGTTCCCAACAATTCTTAAATGATCTTAAGGTTAAAAATCAAGCATGATTCAAGAATGCACATCAATGTAACCATCAAGTATGGTGCAAAGTGCATAAACCTATGGATAGGGAACTCAAGCTCCCGCATACAAAATCCATGTTTCAAGATAAATCATAGTCATTTATTGAGTACGAGCTCACCAAGATCATCGGGATCAGAGATAATATGAATCTTGATAAAAAAACATGCCTAATCTCCCTTATCAAGGAAGTCACAAACATTGTTGTTGGATATTATCATGCAAATTGACTTTGTTGGTCCCACCTTTCCAAAAAACTATCAAAAATCTAAAAATCTAAAAACAATTCAAAAATACAAAAAATTTGAGAAAACATAAAAAAAAATCAAAAGTACAAAGATCAAACATTACAATCAGGTATTGTGTACACATGGATGTTCTTTCCTCCCTTGTTATTCTTCTGCAATTCTTCCTACCATTTTCATCCCTTCGGTGATATTGTGGTTAGCCTTTTTGCATGCATTTTGTGACATTTATCTCTATGGTATCTGTTTGACCTTGGTCTTTTATCACCTTGGTAAATTAAAGAATGACTGACCTCTTAGAGATCCTATCACATTCAACATCTAATAAACTAGTTAAGAAGAACTTTTAGACATATTTGTTGACACTAGCCAATGTCGTCATCGATAATCACTTCCACCTCCTTCCATCAAGCCATCAGTGGTTCTTAACCCCTTGTCAAAAACAAAGAGCTGAAATAAGTTTTCAGAAAGTAAAAAAATCAAAATCAATCAAAAATCAAAAGACAAAAGCTACAAAGAAAAGCAAATTGATATATAATTCTCTCTTTGGGTATTTCCAATAATCTCTATCGGGGCTATAGATGCTTGGTTGGTAGTAGAGAAATGTTGTGATTAGAATCAAATACATCTCTGTCGGGGCTATGGACGTCTAGCTGGCAGTGGAGCAATGTACAGCTCTCCTTCCACCCTCCATTCACAAATCACCTCTCAAAATAAATCATTCCTACACATTGGCTAGTGTCCTCACTCGCTTTCTATCAAGTCTTCCCTCCAAAAGGTAATTAATTTCCATATGCACACACTGGATCTATATGATAAAAACATTATTATTATGTTATCAAGTGCCTTTTTTTGGACCTTGTTCAGACTCTTACTCTAGTATGTATCTATTGGTCCCATGAAAAATTGACTAAGTATGAAGGCATGTGGGTGCACGTGACCCCAGTTATAGAAGGGCGCATAAGGAAAAAGTGTGCAGGAGGAAGAGTTAAGAAGGCACATGGTTTGTGTGGTGCACGAAAGGAGGTTTGAGACTTAGCTGATTTAAGCATCAAAGGTAGAACATGTGAAAAGTGTGATCGGTTGCACACGGATAAGATGTCAGCCTGGCAATAGGTGGCCCAGGAAAGAGCATGCCCAGATGGAATCTTCTAGAAGATCATCATGAGATGGAGTGGAGAGCTTAGGCCTGAAGGAACATGCTCACTTGGAGGACCACATTCGACACTTGGTGATGGATCTGAGGGCACTGCAAGGCAAGTTGGCAACACAGGAAAGTGATAAATACAAGTTCCTACAGCGGGAAAATATATATAGAGATCGATATAATATATAGATGGGGATATAGAGATAGAGGAAGAGGAAGAGATATACATATGGAGATATAGAGATAGACACAGAGAGAGATAACATGGGTGAAGCTCTACAGGATTACTGCGAGTGGAACTTTGATGCAGAAAGGAATGTACTAGGCTTAGTATTGTAATTTCTTTTTCTTTTGGCATAGTTATACAAGCCTAGTGATGTGCATGACTGTGGTCTTCCCTCTATGGCTCTTTGTAATGAAATGATGAATACAATGAGGTTACCTATTGCAAATAGACATGGATATCAGTAGCTTTAATGTATATTTCGTTCATAGGAGTTATCTTTCCTTTTATGCTATGAATGAATGGTTGTATCTTTCTTTCTGTTATAATATATGTTATGGAGTCTGTTAAAAAATCCGGTCTGAAGAAACTACAAGGATCTGGAGGCCATTCTGAGCCCTATGATTCTTGTATGTCTCAACTTCTTTCCTGAATACTCTTATACTAATCATAGATAAATGCTTCCCACTAAAACTCACATAAAAGAGAGACTCGGCACCCGCGCTTGCCTTGGGTGAGTGCTCAGCTTCTGTTGGGTGATAGGTCGGCATGCATGGGATTCCTTCCTTTTATAGTGGGAGTAAAATTGACTACATCTTGGTTCTGTTGCCGGGACCTCTTTTTGAAGTTGTAGTGGGATATAACATGCATCATGATCTGTGTAAAGAGTAATGACGGATCGGTTAACATTGGAAAATGTTGAATCATGGTTCAAGAGCACGGAAGATGAATTTTCCCAGAGATTCAGCACTGGACCTGAGTTTAATACACGTAGATGGGTAGAAGAGAATCTCTACCATGATCTGTATGAGACTTTTTTCTACTACTTCCCAGTAGAGTTATATGGATGGCTTTCAGCCTATGCATCTAGATCAAGTTGGCATTATGGATCATGGATATGGACTGAAGAAGACTACCAAAGGATGCATGATGCATATCTGATGTGGATCTGTGTTGTAGATCACTGGTGTGGAGGAGTATTAGCTAGATACGCTCTGGAATATGCCATTTCCATGTATTCTTGCCTAGAGATTGCTGAGTTTGAGTTTCTATAAGAACCTAGAGGAAAATTTCTATGTGTTATTCCTCTAGCTATGAAGATATTAATGGTTACCATGAGTTTAGAGGTGCTCCTAATGGCTAGCTAAACCATTTTGAGTGCTAGGTAAGGAAGCTCAAGTGAAGGAAGATGGTAGATGATACAACAAAGAAGGAGAGGGAAGAAATATGGCTCAAGTATAGTGAATCACGTGAAAGGGAGATTACTAGATGACATGAGGCTGCTAGTGTGATGGATTTATGGAGACAGACATTGCGGGAAGGAGTTGAGGTTCACACATAGGACGTGGAACCTGAGAAGTCTATGCTACCCCATCTTGGCAAGTGCATGAGGGAGACCCCTTCAGCTTCTGGTGAGAGTTCGTCACATGGAGAAAGGAGATTCGTTGGCACATATTTGAACCCACCTAGTGACCGAGCCTTGGTGCTTGGTTTTTCCAATCCAGGAGGAAGTATTGATCTAATTGAAACCAGTGGAAGAGATAGATCCATGCCTAGGAGGTATAATTTTTTAGTTCCTTCTTCTATGGCTGCACATATTCCAGTATTTGGAGGAGTTTTTGGACAAGGGGCAAGTGTACAAGCTTTTGGTCTCGCATCAGGGAGTGGCATGGGACAAAGTAGCGGTAGTGGGGCGCTATCACAGACCATCGGCACATAGTTCAGTGGGACCATGGGGGCACTTGGCATAACTCCTACAGGCCCTATTGGACCCAGTGGTTCTAGTGGATCTAGTGGCTCTGGAGGTATAGGACCCGGTGGACCTGGTGGATTAGGCAGTGGAGGAAACACTGGAGGGAACCAAGGCTCTGGTTCAGGACAAGGACCCCAGCCACCACCTCAAGTTTTCTTTGAAATGTCTCTACATTTACTAGATTACAGGGGCATTGAGGATGCTGTGGAACATGTTCACAAGTGTGAACTGCTATGGCGCGTGAAAGGTATCACAACCCCAGAACAAAAGGCTAGTCAATTTACAACCATGTTGCAAGGGCACATGCATAGCTGGTATAGAAAGTATGACCCTCATCAAATGGTGGTGGATTACACTGCCTTAAAGAATGCATTCCTGGTAGAGTTACACATTCCTGAGTTTGAGCAAAAAAGCATTAGTGCTTTGAAGGAGATATAACAAGGGATGGACAGAGAGTGTGCGGGAGTATGATGTGCACTTTAAGACTCTCTTGTCTAAATTATCATATGATATACATCCTTCTCAGCATGCACAATGGTTTATTGGAGGATTGATCACCCCTTTTAGAAGGGCCTTGTCTCATAAGACTTTTACAAATCCACGTGAAGCATTGGAGGCTTCCTTGCATGCCGAAGTTGTTGGTAGTATTGATAGAGGCATTAGCCCATTCTTGGAGGCTCAGATTGTTGTTATGGCTAAGCAGTTGGAAAAGCTATCTGTGAACTCAGTCCATGAGACTCGCAGTGGTTTGTGGTGCATAGATTGTGAAATAGAGGGGCACGTTAAGGATAATTTCCCCTGGAGGATGGTACGCACTGTGACATTAGACTGTGAAATTTGTCATGGGGACCATGATGCAAGTAGATGTCCCTTGCTGCAGCGCGTGATCAGGAAGAATGTATCTTGTTATTGCAAGATTTTCACCTCCACGACCCATGATACTAAAGACTGTAGGCTCATTGATCAGATACATGAGGCCATTGATCATGGGGTGTGCCAAACCAGCATTTCCAGTGGTTATAAAAATGATGATCACCGTTATGAAGAGCATGCAGATGGAGGCATGCGTGGAAGAGGTTTTTGAGGAGGATTCCGTGGATGAGGTAACCATGGAGGAAGAAGTGAGTTCCCAAATAGAACATGTTTCAACTATGGATCTACAGAACATTACAAGCATGAGTTCCTAGACTTGTTGCAGTGCTCATGGTGTGGAAAGAAGCATAAGTATGAGGAGTGCCCAAAGTTATTTGAGCATATGAATCAGCAGCACTAGAAGGACAAAGGCATTGCGATGGTCAGCATCAAGAAGGAAGACATACAATGGATGCCTGGGTAACATGAGATGAAGGTTTGGAGCCTGTCTTGGTAACAACAAGGGTAGAAGTCACGCACGCAAGGGAAGTACCAAGATAGAAGAACCTAGTTTCAAGGGAAGAGGTCATTCATGGAAAGTATCCAGACCCCGTGCATCAGAAGGAGATATATCAGGACACCATGGATGTTATTCGAAGCTTGCAAGGGGAGATCCAGTGTCTAAAGGAGCAATCCAGGAGGGAGGAATAAGGAAGGAGAGTCAAGGCACAAAAAGATGACCTGGATGAGGTCAAGGAGGTGTGTAAAATGCTAAGGAAGGAGAACATCATTCCTTTGCTAGGATCTTGGTTGAGAGAGAAGGTACCACATACCAGAGAAGAGCATGAGAGATAGGCCTTACATGTGAACCTTACCCCTCATAGCCTCAACTATGATAAGGAGATTACATTGAATGTAGTTGTAGATGGATGGCTCCTTAGCAATATACTCATTGACACTGACGCATGGAGGTTAATGTTTTGACTTTGGATGCATGGCATCAGATGGGGAGACCTGCATTACAACCATCTTCAAATGTGTTGTATATGGCAAACAAGACTAAGGCAATGCCCATCAGTGTCTTGAAGGATGCAACTATTACTATTTAGGGAGCCAAGTTTACTGGGGACTTCAAAGTCTTGGTGCTCGCTGAGGTGGACAATTTCCCAGCATTACTTGGGTGCCCTTGGTGTTACAAGAACAATGCAGACCTTCAGTTCAACAAAGGGTACATCAGTTTTGAGAACAAAGAGGAGTGGGTCATTATACCCCTGGTTGATGGGAAGTCAAGTGCCCTACATTGAACCATTGGGAGAAGAAGTTCTGGACAAGATTTATGTGTGCTCAATCAGAGACCCTAAGATGGTACACCCTATTAACGGGGTTATCTAGTTTGAAGATGCTCAGTCAGTGAGTGATACCACTAGTCTGGCATGTGACAATTGGGTGCATGGGACTTACAAATTAATGGGATGGTAGTTGAGAGGATCGGTGACCAAGGTAACAAAGGCGCACATGGTTCGGCACCTTGGAGGAAAAGAACTGCCCAAGTACTCAGGAGGAGCCTTCCCTGAGATCTTTCTGCAGGAGATAGAAGCTCAGTGGAAGAATGAGAAGGAATGGAGGGAGATGCTGAGTTACGTCTTGCTCGGCACAGCAGCTCATTGGTGGGCCATGCATCAGGAGAGCCTTTTAGAGTGGTGCGAGGTAAGAATTTCTCTCTCTATCAGATTTTCTAGAAGTAATATACCCACCATCATCAAGGAGTACCATGGGAAGGAGCCCACCTCTTTCCATATCTAGGAGTGTGAATGGGTCTGGAGAGAAGGCACGGAAGCCTTACCACCATCCCTCTGGGTGCACAAGTTGTATTCTACACTGCAGGGTTGTGCACACGCATGGTACATTCATTCGGAGACATGCCACCAGACAAGGAATTGGCAAGAGCTCACGGCTGATCTTATTCAAGCCTTTGAGTATTAGAGTACCAAACCATCAGTTGATAAGGCCTTGCAAGGTATCAAGTGCCTTACCATGGGGGATAGTGCCAGAATGGAAGATAGGCTGTTGGAATTACTAGGTGAACTAGGATTGGAGGTGCACTTTGAAGAGATTGAAGAAATAGAAGAGTTACAGCTTGAGCGTGGATGTTTGGAAAAGGAGAAGGGAAAGTTAGTATATGTGATTGATGGAGAGGAATTAGAAAGCTTAGATGTTAGCCATTCTGTAGGAACGTGTGAGGTAGTGGATAGTGCAGATGCTCATGTGCATGCCTACCATGAGCCTTTAAAGATGAAGAAAGTTAACATCGGTTCAGAAGAAGAACCTAAGGAAGCTATTATTGGGGATTATTGGACAGAGAAGGAAGTATCAAAGATCATTGATCTATTGGATGAATTTGAGGATTTATTCCCGCATGGGTACCATGAGCTAAAAGGTGTTCACCATTCCTTGGGGGAGATGAGGATAAAACTGAAGGAGGGTGCACACCTAGTTAGAAAAAGGCCCTACCGGATGAATCCCAATTTACGCGTGAAGGTTAAGGAGGAGATAGACAAGATGATAGCTTCTGGGATCATTGAGGTAGTAGAAGAATCAGAATGGATAAGTCTGATGGTAATTAACATCAAGAAGGATGGGCAGATTAGAATTTGTGTGGATTATAGGGAATTGAATGTAGTTTGTGTCATTGATCCATTTCCGACCCCCTTCACTGAAGAAATTTTGGAAGGAGTCGCTGGGCGTGAAATCTATTCCTTTACGGATGGATTTTCAGGGTACCACCAAGTCTGGATTGCAAAAGAGGACCAGGAGAAGACAACTTTCACCACCAAGTGGAGAAGTTTTGCATATACGGTCATACTCTTTGGGTTGAAGAATGTGCCAGCTTTCTTTTCGCGCATAGTGGTGCAAGCATTCGAGGACTTCATATATAAGTTTCTTCAGGTCTATTTGGATAATTGGAAAATATATGGTCTGGTTAAGGACCATTGTGACAATTTGAGGTTAATGTTTGAGAGGTGTAGGCAATTGAGGATATCCATCAACATTAAGAAATGTGTGTTTTCTACACTGTTTGGGACTTTATTGGGGCATATCATATGTAAGGATGGCTTGTTATTAGATATTGCTAAGGTTGCAATTATTGTGGGGTTAAGGGAGCCTATTAGCTAGAGCATAGTGCACAGATTCCTTGGGTATACAGGATATTACAAAAATTCATTAAGGGATATGCCAAGATCACCAAGCCTTTAAAGGAGCTACTTAGACATCCACATTTTAATACTTTAGAACAAGAAATTTTTATTTTTTTATTAGTGTTTTCTAGTTCTAAATACATAATTTAGAACACACATATCATAACAATCATTCTTATAACAGATAACCATATGCAGCTGTAATGACTTGGTATACCACCGATCTATTCATTCCATGACTCGGTGAACTACCGATCTATTCATGTGTATCACTTAGAGTTTGGTGTTTTCAACAACACACTTCATTCTCGTGGTTCTCTTCCCTAATCCGGGATTCTGAGTGCTCTGTCCAAGGAACCTATCTGAATAATTGTTACCATTATTCATCGACATCATGTTCCTTAGACTAGGTGACATAGGACAACACAATCAGCAGCTTGCGATACTTTGGCCAAAGATTTGAAACATACTGTTCATGTTACTTATTCCTTGATGGCATACTCGTCAATCCGGAATACGTCCTTTACCCCACTCTAATGTTATATAGAACGTCTTATATTGACTTCTGTCAGTCCCCTTGCCCCAAGTTTTCACTCTGGATCGGGTTAATATCATAATTCATGTTATAAGGATGCCCTTGAAGACTAGGGGTAAGCTGACATACTGGGTCAACCAATGTTAACCCCGTGTGTCAGGGTACCCTGAGTCTCAAAGGGGTTGCCTCATAACCTGTCTATGGTCCTAACTAGTCCCGAAGGGAAATCTTGATTAAGTTTCAGGTGTAAATCTTAACGATCAATGCAGAAGGGTGTTGCCATATGTCATCTGCATTGTTGTATCCTTGAGAAGATCCTAATCTTCTCGAAGGTACAACCCTGCAGTTGACATGTGTCAACATCCTATGAAACAGCCTCAGAAAGATGTACATACCTCCAAGAATTCACTTATGTTAAGTTATATTTAGATTACAGGCCTCCTAATTGGGTAGCCTTCCCCAACCTTGGGTCCCACACTTCTTGAGTTACCTTTTGTAATTAGGTTCAGTTTTGCAGAGAATTTTTTTAATAAGATTTAAGATTGTTTCAAGTTGTCGATTGGTACCTAACAACCTTGTACCCTCATAATAGGACAACAACCCTAAGTTTTCCCATTAGGAAAATAACTAAACCAGCAAGGGTTCGTAACAACCTTAAAGACTGAAACATATCAGACTTATTACCATTAAGACATGGTGATTTATAACCATTAATTATACTTCTTTGAATTAGAACATTAAGAGAGTAATAGAATACTCTTCTAGTTATAGCTACATTTTAGGGCATAGTTCAACCTCAACGTTCCCTAAAAATGCAGTGGTCTTATTTACAATTTTACCACAATCATAAGATGTAAAGAATTACTAACCAGAAAAATGTAGTACCCAGCCATATAAATAGCTAAGGCTTACTTAGGGAATCCATCTAGATCCCATTGAATATAATAGTAAGAATGCACTCTCATTCATACAGACAAAAGAAGATCATTTCAACAAATAAGAACACAAACCACATAAGTAATATGTCCGCATTTCATTTATTCCCAAACCTATACAATTACAACCTATGCACTTCGGCATATTTTAATACAATAGTCTTCAGCAAAAGAGTAACCTTCTTCTATAGTACAATTAGAAAAATCATGTCGAAATTCTTCATAAAAACCAGATTAAACAGTCTGTGCATCATATTAGATCTGCCTGCATTTACCACTTAAGATGACCATCTGCAAAAATTGCTAGCACGGGTCAGTTCAGTGAACTGAGCATGATAAGCACTAATCCTTAAACAATTGCATTCCACTAATTGTTTTCATTTAACAAACCTATTTAAATGACATCAATTTCATCAAATCCAAAATCATAGCTCACACTAGTTTTCCTTTTTCAAATTACTTTATATCTTAATTCAAATCACAGACATAATTTCAACTTAGTCTATTTCAGATGATTTGTATAATACAAGAAAAGAAGAAAGGACATTTGGTATCATATGTACCTAATCATCCGCAAGGCCAAGAACAGTGTCAATCATGTTTATTCATTCCAATTAAAGAATAAAACCTTTTTAAGGTAAGCATACAACAGGTTTGCATAAAAACAATTTAAGCAAAGGATAGATTACTCTCTCATGCAAGATCACCCAACAAACTACCATTAACTCTATTATACCAATTTTCAATCATTGATAAGTATGCAAAATTCTAACTACAGGGTTACCTTTATACAAGAGATAACAAACTGAGTTTAAATTCAAGACAATGGTACTGCCAGTAAATGAAAGGAGTCTTCTAAGTTAAGATCTCACCACTTACAATTTCTTCCCTCTTATTCTTAACAATCTTGTCATCTCATAACCAGACAGTAGAGTTCCTTATAGGAATTCTAAAGAAGAGAACACTATAATTTCAAGAGAGAGTGAGTGTGAATACCTTTGTATTTCGAAATCCTATAATTTCTTTCCTTCATAACTTAGAGGAAGAAAGCAGAGAAAATCAGAACTTTATTTTAATCAAATTCATAACTATACTAACATCCAAGTAGTAATGTACATTCTCTCGTCCAATCAGGTAAGAAGAAGGAAAGTAAAACAATACTTACGTTTAACCAAAAGCTCAGATCAAATAGAACCACCTTCAGATTTTCCAATTGATCACTATGATCTTACAACTATACATTAAACAAAAGCCAATAACGTTTTATTTACATAAAATGTTATAAATGATCTAATCTCATACCACAATCCTGCTCTAAAGTAAACAGTCTACATTTACTTCATTTCTCGAACCATTTGGTCTAAGAGTTAGGATAACCTTCCCATTACCTATTTATTATCAATAGATCAAAACTAAATTATTTCAACCGTTGCATAGTTAGGTTGTTATATCATTTCAAGATACTAAACTAAAAATGCATGTACAGAGTTAATAATAGAATTCTAAATACAGATTCAACAATGCCTCAAAATCCATCCTACTCATACCATAGTAGTTATCAGCGCTTTAACTGTACAAAATAAATAAATCATTCAGTTGCATATGGATCATTTCAACCCAAATTTCAACTACAAAAGGAAAAGCATTAGCTGTACATAAATAAACTTAACGACGTTGAAGTCATTGTTTTTATTTTAAAGTAGAATTCCCGACATTGTGTAATGTGGCCTTAAGAAGTAGACTTCACAGTCACCTCAGGGTAAAACACAGTCATATCTCAACCACACATTAAACATAATTTCCACTAAGGCAGATCCAAGATTAATCCGTGAATTTTCCAGGAGATACAGGGCTTATCCAAATACGTTTTCTCTTGAACATAACCGTGTTCCTAATATCCATGAAAAATTGTAAAAACAACAGTTTAACCACATACTTCCTTACTCACAGAACTTGTATGCATAAGAACATTCAAACCCCTTTGAAGTAAAAAGTACAGGCTTAGACTTCAAGCAATATTTCTAACTCACACAACTAGAACAATCACATTTCACTGAATAAACTAACACTCCAACCACAAAATCTATTACTTACTTTCCTTAACATGGACCAGTAATAGTTGGAGTTCATACGGCGAAGCAAACAATCAATAATAAAATTATATTCGAACAGTAAATAGATACAGTGGTGTTTTTCAAACACGTAATCCAAAAATTATATTCGAATAGTAAATAGATACAGTGGTGTTTTTCAAACACGTAATCCAAAAATTATATTCAAACAGTGAATAAATACAGTGGTGTTTTTCAAACACATAACCATCTAACACACATTCTTTCATGGAGCTAGTTTCTAATCAAATATCTCTAGCAGATACAGAAAACTTACAACACTTCCAACCACAAAGCAAAACACCATATTGGATTCACAACAAGGAAAACAAGAATAATGAAGCAGGTTTCATCCAAGATCCGAACACAACCAAGAACCCCGAATCAACATAAAACCCAAATCATTGTTACCAGACAAGTCAAAATATGCATATATCATCAGAACAGAGTTGTTCTAATGAAAACATTTAAAGGAAAGAAATATTTTAACAATTAGGGCCTATCATGCCTGATAGTGTCGCTAAAAATTCAAAGAAGACCTATGAATGCGCTTACACCTTCTCTTCTTTTTCCACGAAAGATTAAACAAAAAAATATTGTTACCTCCATGCCTTATATACTTCCCCTGACAGAGAAGTAAATTTGAAACTCTCAAAATTTCCATGCAATGAAGAGTAGATGGCTGGTTCGAAGAACCAGTGCTCATGCAGAGCGAAAAACAGAATGCATGGAAAACAAAACAACCAAGCAAAATTCCACTTGCATGCCTTCCCAAACAATCTGCACTCGAGGCCCGATGCTCATTAATTGCATTTATTTTTATTCTCCCACCTATTTTCCATTGCCACTGACTGCCAAAGTTGGTGAATGCTAAAACAACATAAACAAACATTCCCATTCTTAGAGATGTTGCCACGTGAGATTCCTCTAACAAACTTATCCTCCGCTAACTCTAGCAACATTCACTGTCCCCATCCTTATCCTTTATTAAATTCCATGGTAACTACCGCCCATGACTCGTGACCCTCCTTAGGTCCCCCTTCATAGCATTAGTTTAGGATAGGTTAGTGACTTAGGTTAGATCATAGGTAGACTTAGTCTCATTACCATAGGATATAACATTAGTCACCCTCCATAGGAGTATTAAGCACATAGTTTTAGGACTAGGTTAGATTAACTAACCTTGCAACATTAGGTTATAGTTTAGGTTAGAACTAATAACCTTACTGATTCTAGTCTAGGTTCCCTAGATAGGACTAATCAGTAATAGAGTTCAAATAGGATAAAAACATTCCTGGATCAGATTCCGTTTGGCATCAAGTAAATTAAGCTTTAGATATAAAACATACACATCTTACCTGGCTTAAGGTCCAGGTCCTTCCTGATGTTATGATAACTAGAACCAGATTTTGATTACCAAGATCAGCCAGAGTTAACCTCTGGAATTGAACATTCAAAGCTCAGTCAAACTTAGTAACTCTCGAAAAGTCAATACAATTTTCTCATCCTGAATAAAATTAAAACATTCCTTGGATCAATGCAACTGATCCAAGGTTGAGTCATAAAGGTGGATAAATCCACAATCTCCTAGAAATCAGATTGAACTCATACGCGAAAGATGAAAGAAACAAAAGAGTCCAGGCATATTCCAGTTCAATCAAAGATCTTAAGAGCAGAAAAGACATAATCCAAATCAAGCATGATTTCCCGAAACCAAAGGAACATATCCTCATATGGGAAAAATCAAATATCAACACTTGAATGCATAGGAGAAAGTAACAACAATTCAGGGTGTTACGAAGCATTGTCAATGATCTATGTGCTCTTCAACTTTAGACAGTATCTGTCTAGCAACACCCTTTGTGTTTTACACCGACCAAATGGCATTAAAGTATTTAGTGAACAAGCTTGGTCTACAAGGATGCATATTTCAATGGGTGTTGTTATTTCAAGAATTTGAGCTCACTATTGTAGTAAAACTTGGAAAAAGAAACTATGTGGACCTGATCATCTTGTCAAGAATTGATTCAAGGAGAGGATGTGCACAGAGTATTGATGAAACAATGTCTAGACGTGCACAACTGTTTATATTATGGCATGTTCGCCCTCGGATTTGGAATAGATTGCAATATTTTTAAAGGAAGGTGTGGTTCCATAAGGAATGAAGACATTGGAAAAGAAGTAGTTGGCCGTAAGCACCATCGTGCCCTACATGTTGATTAGTGGAGACTTATACAGATTGGGACGTGATGAAGTTTTGCACATATGTGTGTTAGAGCATGAGCATTTGGCCATCATAGAGGAAGCACATGGAGGAAGTGCGGGTGGGCATTATGCAGGTGACGCCACCACGTGCAAAATATTAATGGAAGGTTTATGGTGGGAAACCTTGTACAAAGATTGTAGGGATTATTATAAAGCATGTGACCACTGTCAATGCATTGGAAAACCAAGAAGGAGGGATGAAATGCCTTTGCGTCCTATTCCTAGCGCGGAGCCTTTTGAAAAGTGGGTGATAGACTTTGTAGGACCTATTGCACCAAAGCGCGTAGGATGGGGTCATATTATGTCTTCACTTGCACGGATTATCTCACAAGGTGGGAAGAAGGCAGCCCCAACTAAAGATTACATGGCAACAATAGTGGCAAGGTTCCTATGGGAGAACATTATCACAAGGTATGGATGCCCTTTGAGTTTGACCAGTGATAGGGGTATGCATTTTCTGAATGAGACCATGAGGATCCTGTTATCTGAGTTCATGGTGGCTCATCATAAGACTACACCCTATCACCCATAAGTAAATGGAACTGCAGAAGCATTCAACAAAATATTGAGTCATACCTTGACCAAAATCTGTGATGTTGGAAGACAAGATTGGGATGACAAGGTATCAGTAGTTTTATGGGCTTACAGGACTACGTATAAAAGACTAAATAAAGCCACACCTTTTCAATTGGTGTTTGGCATGGAAGCTATTTTTCTGGTTGAATTTATGTTACCTTCTCTGCTGAATATGTGCACATAGGAGGATTAGCTGATGAACAAGTGCTAGAAGAAAGAATTGATGAACTAATGAAACTAGATGAGAGACGATCACTTTCCCATTGGAGCCAAACAATGGAAAAGGCAAAGCAAAAGGCTTGGCATGATCGCCATATTAGAAACAAGAAGTTTGAGGTTGGGCAGATGGTGTTACTGTATGATTCTAAATTTTTGCGCCATCCTGGAAAGTTGAAAGTCCATTGGTTAGGTCCCTACACAATCTCGTACATCCTTGATTTGGGCACGTGCCAGTTACAAGCGTTAGATGGAATGAAGTTACCTGGACACTTCAATGGTAGTAGGCTGAAGCCCTACTATAAATAAGTCTTCTTGGTGTTTGTAAATAAGGTAGTTTTTCCAGTTAGTTTAGAAGTTTTCCTTTATGCATTTTCCTTTCCTTGTGTTTCCCTTTCATGTTGTTGTTTTGTTTTGCGCCTTGGGCACCGGTAACCTTATTGCTATTTTTGGAGAATTTATGAGTGCACAGAGGACCACACATCGTTTAAGTGTGGGGTGGAGAAAAGTGAAGAAGCACATGATTAAAAGTACCAAGGAAGTTGTGTTGAAGAGCCTTGTTGAGTAGCCTGGTTAAAAGAGGAATGAATAGAAAAGATAGAATGGTGCCAGGGTAAAGCTACTTGTAGATCCCACGTACAAATGAAAAATAAGTGAAGTTAAAGCAACGTGAGGTAGGTGAAAGCAAGAATCTAGATAGAAGAAGTGCCTTCGGTGCATGTTGAGCACGTGTAAGAGTCTCCTTTTAGGTTGGTTTACGCGCTAGAAGGTTGGAGGTGTTTTCACACAGGAAGGGCGCGCCAATTAAAGAGGGTTTTTGCGCAGGAAGGGCGCATGAGTGAAGGTGCCAAAGAAGGTATTTGTTTTAAAATTCCACATTAAATGAACAAAGTACAGGGTAGGTAAAGTAGCATTTAATGACAAGAAAAAGGAAAAACTATAAATAGAGGGTCGGGGCACTCTCATTTTACTTTGCGAAAATGAAGAGTTGGAGATATAAGTGATTGTTATTAGCTAGGGTTTTTCAAATTTGATCAAGTGGAAGATCTGTGTGATTAAAAATGTGAAGAGCTAGTTTGAGATTTTGAACTAGAAGGAAGGAATTACAAATGGGCATGGAAAGAAGTGAAGAGACGTTGTCTTGTGAAGAATTTATCAAAGTTAGGGTTCAGCAAACTAGGGCACGGGTTTAGAAGAATTGTATCACAGATCTGAGATCGAAGGTTGGGAGAAGGAAAGTAGAGTAACAAGGAGAGGATTGGAGTGATAAAATTACCTTGACCATGGCACCCAAGAAAGGAAAGGGCAAAGCTAAGGCTAAACAACCAGAACCTGAGGTAGATACAAACAAAGAATGGTATGCAGAAATGTAGTACCCAGATGGAGTGATGATGGGGAAGGAATGGGAATCCCATTTGAGAAGCATACCATTCAGTGACTATAATCACTGCACCAACACTATAGAGAAATAAATGGCATTATAATTGGTATGCCTAACCAACAAATGAACACCTGAAGGTTTTCCTATCTACAATGATGACGTAAAGGTCAAGCTGGCAAAGGTAGGGTTACTGCAACTCTATGAGTTGCCTTATTTTGGGAAGCCAGATCACTTGTACCAGTGGTTGATGTCTTGGGTGCATGAGGACTACTTCCACTTTGCTAGGCACAAGATGCGTGTGACTCCCCAGTTGATTTCACAGTTTACAGGCCTCATATGCGAGGGAGATAGCCTGGAAGATGACCTTGGTGACAAGGAGGCTATTCAAGAGACCGTCATAGAGTATGCCTGCAAGAAAGGGTCATGGTACTATGACATCTCAGACATCAAGGACCTCATTATGAAGATGGCTACGCACCTGGTAATGAAGCTAAATGGCCAAGAAAGATGGACGCAAGTCAACAAGCCATGGCTACATGTCTGCAGGAAGATTACAGAGGGGACTATTTATAACTTATCCGTATACATTGCAGAGGAAATAGTTAAAGTGTGCACAAAGGAAGGGGACAGGATCCTCTTTGTCAATGTCCTACTCACCATAGTATTCACAGATATTAGAGTTTCGGATGCATCAGATAAGTTTGTGTGGGAGTACCCAGCCGAAGACCCTTCACCCGTGAAGAGGTTTGAAAAATATGCATGTGATACAATGACGGCTCCCCACAAAGCACGGCTTGAAAAATGGTATACACGCTTGAGAAATGCATTCGGGGTAGAATGGAGGATCCCTGAACAACTCCCAGTAGCCACACAAGGAGAAGCTGAGTTCAGTGGTGTACCAGCACTACTGCTTGGGTAGGTTCAAACTTATTGATGAATCATGGAGCCCTTGGTGCAAATTCCCTTTCACGTTCACTACCCAATACTTCCAAGCGGGGGTGAAAAATTTTAAAGAATCAAAGAAGCTAAGGCTGGAGCTAGGAAATTTGGACAGGAGCATATGGATATGAGGAAGAAACTAAACTACCCTGGAGGTAAGTGTGAGTACGTGGAGAAGTATGTGTTGCACAAAATCCATATGACTAGGCCAATAACACTTCCCATCACTGGAGGATCCATGGTGCATGTATACATGTGCATAAGGCCAAAATTTTGAAGAAGGGCACATACTTGGTGGATGAGATCTCAATACCTAAGGACCCCTTGGGAAATAAGAAGCCAACATCTAAGAAGAGAGGTAGAGGAGAGGAAGGAGCACCAAGTGTGTTGACTGCTCAAACAGTGAGCATGCCTTCTACAAGTGCCAAGCCAAGCACCTATGTTTGGAGAAAGAAGTCTCCAGTAAAGGAGAAGATGCCAGAAGTAGAGGCGCCCAAACAACCCACCACCATGGAGTCATAAGAGGAAGAAGAGAAGGTAGAATCTCTAGACCAAAAGATACCTCTTAGGAAGAAGAAGAGGGTGGATGAAGAAGTTGACTCGGAGGTGACTGACAGCTTGGAGAGATATCTGGGAGAAGGAGAGGATGAGAGTGAAGGAGGTGGTGATGAGGAGGAAGAGCCAGAGAAAGACAAGGAACCTTTGGAACCTCATGTATTTAGTGTCTATGACTCGGAGGAAGAGAGTGGGGATGAAAAGCAAGAGTTTGTATTCGCACGACGAAAAGGCACACAAGGTGATGAAGGCACTGAAGATACAAAGACGGATGAGAAGGATGCCATGGAGAAGTAGGGAGACATAAGTTTTACCAAGGAGCAGATAACCAAAGTGGTAGAGTGAGAAGTGAAGAAGATGCTCAAGGCCCTTGTAGACTAGGAGTTAGAGCATAGCACAGACATAGTGCTTAAGGAAGGGAAGGAGGAGAGCATTGAAAAGGGACATGATAGCCTAGGAGGCCCCACTCTGACAGTTAGCTTCCCCAAAGGTGCGTGCTCGGGTAGAAGAACTCTAGATGTAGAATAGAGGTAGATAATGGGCTATGTGGATGATTCAAGGAAGGTGCTACGTGCACAAGGTTCCAGAGCACGATACCCACTGAGAGACTTATAGCCATGGGATCGTTTGAGAAGGAGGGCGCGTACCCCAGGACCAAGAAGATGCTTTCTTGGGCATTTGAGTCCCACGTTGATGAGCCAGACTTTGAAGTCTACCAAAAGGTGCTTATCACATTGCCAGAGTCTAAGGGAGACAACCCCTTGGTAAATGCTCAGGAGCTCTCAGACGAGCAAGTGTGTAATGCTCTAAACAAGGTCGCGGTTGAAACAGAGGCAAGGCTATTCACACGGAATGATAGCATAAGGGCTTTAGAGGGAAAATTGGCCAAGAAGGAAGAAGAGTTGGCTAAGGTGGCCAGAAACTTGAAACAGAAGGAATTAATCAGTGCGCAGCTGAAGCGTGAGCTCAAGGAGGAAAAGTCAAAGGTGCATGAGAGGTCTACAAGAAAGTAGAATCGATAAAAAGTGCCATCATTTTAAAACACCCAGATCTAACGCCAATCCCCTAGAGGTACGCATCAACACTGGAATGCCTAGAAGACTTAACACGCATCCTCACCATGGAGAGATGACCCTTGGCATTGGAATCTATGGAGGAAGTGGTTCGCGCATGCCTGAAGGAGGAGGACCGGTTAAAGGTGATAGCACTTGTTTCTGAGTACAACCAAGTACTTGTGGAGATCAAGGTCACTTCCTAGTCTATAGAAGCTGCATACGACACATGTGTGGATCGAGATAAGGTGGCAAGCTCCTTGGTTTCCACGCTTGAAGCAGAGCTAAAAGAGTTCTAGGAAAAGAACAAGGGGAATAGGGCAGAGAGGGACAAGGTTCTGGCTGAGGTAGAAAAGAAATCAGAGGCAATTGAGGCTTTAAGAAGCTCAATTAAGGCCCAGTTGAAGGAACTATACCCCCAGATTACCAGGAGAATGGACAAGCTCACGGATCTGGGTAAGGAAATGGAACAAATTGTGGACACTTTGGGTGCCTAGGGAGCTGGCCTAAGCTTTGATGAAGTGAGCACCTTGGTGGGTGACCTATGCCAGAAGGTGAAGGGTGAGGTCGAAGTGTGGAACAAGCTGGAGGAAGATCTGCGACGGGACTTCCCAGCCTTTTGAATTAATGTCCCCCCCATTCTTCATTCTTTCCCCTATTCTTTCATTCCTTATTCATTTTGTAAAATATGTCTACATCTTGGTTCCATTGAACCAACTTGCACCTTGGTCAAGTAGAATGTTTCCAAGGGCAGAGAACAGGCGTAGTGTGGGGTGATGTTGGGCCCCTGGAAAATTGGCTAAGTATGAAGGCGCGTGGGTGCGTGGGATCCCAGTTATAGAAGGGCGCACAAGGAAAAAGTGCGTAGGAGGAAGAGTTAAGAAGGCACATGGTTCACGCGGCATGCGAAAGGAGGTTTGGGACTTAGCCAATTTAAGAAACAAAGGTAGAACACGTGAAAAGCATGATCGGTTGCACGTGGATAAGATGTCAGCCTGGTAATAGGTGGCCCAGGAAAGAGCATGCCAGTGATGGGATCTTCTAGAAGATCATCATGAGATGGAGTGGAGAGCTTCAGGCCTGAAGGAACATGCTCACTTGGAGGACCACATTCGACACTTGGTGATGGATCTGAGGGCGTGGCAAGGTGAGTTGGTAGCGTAGGAATATGATAAATACAAGTGCCTGGGAAAATATATAGAATAGAAAAAGAGAGATATACAGAGACCAAGATAACATATAGATGAGGATATAGAGATAGAGGAAGAGATATACACAGAGAGAGAGAGATAACATGGGTGAAGCTCTGCAGGATTGCTACAAGTGGAAATTTGATGCAGAAAGGAATGTACTAGGCTTAGTATTGTAATTTCTTTTTCTTTTGGCATAGTTATACAAGCCTAGTGATGTGCATGACTACGGTCTGCCCTCTATGGCTCTTTGTAATGAAACAATGAATACAATGAGGTTACCTGTTGTAAATAGACATGGATATCAGTAGCTTTAATGTATATTTCGTTCATAGGAGTTCTCTTTCCTTGCATGCTATGAATGAATGATTGTATCTTTCTTTCTATTATAATATATGTTATGGAGTCTATTAAAACATCTTGTCTAAAGAAGCTACAAGGATCTAGAGGCCATTCTGAGCCCTATGATTCTTGCATGTCTAAACTTCTTTTTTGAATACTCTTACACTAATCATAGATAAATTCTTCCCACTAAAACTCACATAAAAGAGAGACTTGACACCCGCGTGTGCCTCGGGTGTGCACTCAGCTTCTACTGGGTGATAGGTCAGCATGCATGGGATTCCTTCCTTTTATAGTGGGATTAAAATTGACTACAGTATCTTGTCTCATGATTCATAACTTTGGATAATCATTTCTTCATCGTGAGGCTTCTAAGCTAACTTCACATTCACATCATTTTTCTGCTTCGTTCAAAACATACATGTGTTTAAGATTACCTTTTGGACATTTTATCAAACACCTTTGTCCCCTTTCATAAAAAAATCTCTCTACTTCCTTTATATCATGTGTTTCTTGGTTAACTTATGTTGGGGGCATCCTTTCTCCTTCCCAGCACTTCATTGGTTTACATTCATCATCATGTTGAACTTATTCATATTGGCCTTGATCCCCCGTTCATCATCAACTCTTGAAGAGTTTTCCTTTGAATACTCCTACTTAATCATTGGGGCAATTTCACATCTTCACTTTTTTGCACATGCACGTGGCATTCTACCCTTGTACATCCCTTCTATCACTAGGGTCATCCACCTTTCTTTGTCTTCCTATACATAGTTTTAGAAAAATTTCAAAATCACAAAAACATTCAAATATGTTAGAAAAATAAAAAACATTAAAATATGTTTCAGAAAACTTCTAAAAAATTAAAATCATCCTATAAAACATTTTTCTTTGGTTCTTTCTTATTCTCATCATAAACGACTAGCGGATCATTTTGATCTACCCCCATTAACAAAACTAGTCTGCATGTTTTATCTATACTCTGGGGCACAACAAGTTTTTTGGTACTATTTCGTAGTGCACAAAGATTTTTCATAGGACCCAAGTGTCTTTTTTATTCCCCTTGCATATATCTTTGCTTAGGGAACCACTTTTAGCCCTTTTTGTTTCACACAAATAGGTTGGAACTAAAGCTCGATAACAAAAACATTGCATTATGTTTCTCTGTTACATTAGCTTGTTTACTTTCTCATATTGCATTTCATTATGTATGTTGCATGGAGTTAGGCATCTTTTATTTTCCTATATTACATTGCATTATGTATGTTTCATGGAGTTAGGAATCTTTTACTTTCTCGTATTGCATTGAATTTTGTATGTTGTATGGAGTTGGTGTTTTTAGCAATGGAAATTTTTTTGTATATGGATTTTCATGTCATACTACACTTTTGTTCATAATTTTTAATAATGACTGATGATGAAGATCACTAGAAATATGATGAAAAATAATGTATTTTAAAAGGAACTAGATTGATGTTATCTCATTCCCCCTTCCTCATACTCCTTTTCTTCTATACCCCTTTGTTTCCTTCACACTTTTTTTCTTTTGTTCTCTTTTCTTCATCTTTTTGATCGTCGATCAAGTTCTTCCTTTGCCCCATCAACAATCGAGGGGGCATCCTTCATTCTACTCATTTTTCTTCTATCCCTTCAAAATTTTACTTATTTATGCTTGTCTACTTTCTTTTAAGTGACATTACATATGCCACCCCAAAGAGAGGAAATTGTAGGCACCTAAAATATGCTTACACTTAGCATTTCCTCCAATTCAACCGATTAACGACACTTTGTTAATTTCCCATTTGTCACTCCATTCTCAGATGTCCATTCATGACACTCTTTCTATTGTATTCCTCCTATAATCATCTAATTAGTCTAATATCTCTCTTATTAGTTGGACATTCCTCCTTTCAAACATTCAGAACCTCCCTAGTTCTCTGTGAACCACTTTTGTAGGCTTCCTAGGCTATCTAACAATCACAAATGGTTAATCAGACTCCTCACAACTCTCAGTGAGTCTCTAATCACTCGTTAATCATGCTTAACTAGCCTAAACCTAGCTTAACTAAGCCTAAAACATGTTTATCCTAATCTAATATAAAAAAAAAATTATCTTACTTTTAGTCCCACATGCACCCAAATTCCAAACTCTCCCAAGTGGAAAACTATAAATAGAAGGCTAAGCCTACCCTTTCAACCTTACACCTTGTTTACATAACGAAATATCATAACACTTTGGAAAGGCATTAGACCTTATTTGTGGTAGCTTTAAGATATAAGACATTTTATCTTGGCCATACTCCATTATTGAAATATCCTCCATCTTACATCCATGAAATCCACATCTAGTTAGTAAGGGAAGATCCAAGCTTCTCCTTGTAGCCAACTTAGAGATATCTCTTCACTATATTTGGTAGCAAACAACACACAATTTGATTGCTTAGAATCTAAACTAGGTTCACTTTCATTAAGATTTATAAAGAGTAGAATAAACTTAGCATGTTGCTTGTTTACTTTATAATGCATGTTTTTTAAGTTCATTTGTTTATATCTTATCTTGATGGTTTAGTATAGGCTTTATTAGTGCTTTGAAGTTAGTAGGATTTGGCTCCTTTTCATAAGTACAAAAATTTACACATGAACACACTTTGTTAGTGAAATAAATAGGATGATCTTCCTGGAGGATAGCAATACCCAATCCATTTTCACAAGCATCATTTTTAATGATGAAATTCTTGGTGAAATTTAATATGACTAAGACAGGTGTACTGCACATTATTTGTTTTAAGGCCTCAAGTACCTCTTTAGTTTCTTCATTCCATGCAAAAGAATCCTTTTGCAACATGGTTTTCAATGGGGTTACATTTATACCATGATCCTAAACAAATGTTTTTTAATACCCTATGATACCCAAGAATCCACAAATATTGTGGAGGTTTTTGGGGAGTGGCCAATTTTACATGGCAGTGATTTTATTTGGTTCCACTCAAACACCCTTCACAAAGACATTATATCACATATATTCAATTTCAATTTGGATAAAGTATCACTTAGAATGTTTGGCACATAACTAATTGTCTACAAGAAGTTATAATGTCATATCAATGAGTTGTAGATGTTTGGCCCAATTTTTACTATAGATCAAGATGTTATCAAAGAATACAATGATGAAATGATGAAGGAAGGGCCAAAAAATCTTATTCATCAAGCCTTGGAATTTCGATGGGGCATTGGTAAGCCCAAAAGGCATAAAAAACTCATAGTGACCATCATGAGGGTGGAAGGTTGTTTTCATAATATCTTCCTCATAAAGGAGAATCTGGTAGTACACCGAGCAGAGATCTAAATTGGTGAAATATTGAGCATCATGAATCTCATCAATGATTGGAATATGGAACTTTTCCTTGATAGTTATCTTGTTGAGTTAACTAAAATCAACACAAAGAAACCATGATCCATCCCTTTTATGGAAAAGTAAAATTAGAGAGGGATACAGGTTTGCTAGGGTGAATGAATCCCACCTTAAGATGTTCTTGAACGAGATTTTCAATTTCTATCTTTTGTAAAAAAAGGTACCTGTAGGACTGAATGTTGGGAGGATCACTTCCTAGGAGGATATTAATATAATGATATTATGGGTGTGAAGGTGGAAATATGTTGGACTTAGTAAATACATGAGCATGTTTGTCAAAGATAGCTTGTAAATATGCATGAATGCTGGTAGAAGTAGGTGGATTCAACTGGATAGAAAAAATTGATCAGTGACCCCATGTGATCCTTTCTTCAAAATATTTTCTATACGCTGGGAACTAATAATAGTATTAGAGCCTATAGAAACACCTTTTAAGGTGTATCTTCTCCCATTGTTAGAGAACTACATCCATATTTCAAAGAAATCCCATAGGATGGGTCCAATTATGCATAGCCATTGAGCTCTAAAAATGACATCACATCCACCCAAGGGAAGGAAAAACATGTCAAAGTGAAGATTATAATCTCCCACTGCAACACGAACATTACAAATTTTTCCCTTATAAGGAAATGTACTACCATAGGCAATCATAACTTAAAATCTAGAATAAGGGTAAACAAAGCAATCTCCTTGTTTGTCCAGCCTTAGATCAATAAAGTTAGGTGTGTTACCTTAATCAATTAAGATGGTTAGAGGAATATTTTTGAAATACCCTTTTACCTTCATGGTTTAAGGGGTGGTGACTCTTTTCATGGCGTGAAGTGAGATCCCTTGTTGAGAATATTGAGGAGGGGTTTCATCCTATGGAAAATATTCTTTTTGGAATTCTTTGGCATCTTCATAGTTGTCTAATTTGGGCGTGATTAAACATCAAGGAGGTATAATTTCATTCCATGCATTGATTCCCTCTAGTTAATGTATCATCATAATTGTAGCATAGGCCTTTCTCTTTGTGCTCTTGTATTTTTGCTTCAGTGAGACACTTGATAGGGGATGACTTTGAGGGAGGCACTATGGGAGCACACTGAGTGATTGGATTTTTGAATGAAGTGAAACCGGAAGGTTGGAATTGTGTTGTGATGTTTTCCTCTATCAATTGGGCTAATCCTAATCCTACGATCATTAAATTGGGTTTAAACATTTTGACTTCTTATTGTATTTCCTCCTTAAGGACACTAATGATAAAGCTCTTGAAAAATTCATCGAACAAGTATTCTATGTGATTACAAATGTGAATTCATCATACGTAATCAAGATAAACCACTCCAGAATGAGAGATGTGAACCATGGCCAGTATGGTTCATATATGAGCTTTTTTTCTCCTTTGCATTCAAGTGTTGATATGTGATTTTCCCATATGAGAAAATATTCTTTTGGTTTCAGGAAGTCATGCTTGATTTGGTTATGTCTTTTCTACTCTTAAGATCTTTGATTGAACCGGAATATGCTTGGACTCTTTTTCTTTCATCCCTCGCATATGAGTACAATCTAATTTCTGGAAGATTGTGGATTTATCTACCTATATGACTCAACCTTGGATCAGTTGCATTGATCCAAGGAATGTTTTAATTATATTCAGGATGAACAAATTTGTATTAACATTTCGTGAATTACTAAGTCTGACTGAACTTTGAATGTTTAAGTTCTTGTAAAACCTCCTTCATATAAAATATGTCCGTAGAGGAAAGTTTTGTTGGATTCCGGAGGTTAATCCTGGCAGATCATTGCAATCAGAATCTGGTTTCAGTCATCTTAGCATCAGAAAGGACCTGGACCTTAAGCCAGGTAAGATGTGTAAGTTTTCCATCTAAAGCTAATTTACTTGATGCAAAATATGAATCTGATCTGGGAATGTTTTATTCTGTTTGAATTCTGTATACTGATTAATCCTATCTAGTGGACCTAAACTAGAATCAGTAAGGTTATTAGTTTTTAACCTAAGCTATAACCTATTGTTGCAAGGTTAGTTAATCTAACCTAGTCCTAAACTATGTGCTTGATATTCCTAAGGGTTATCTAAACCTAATACTAAGGTGGGTGACTAATGTTATATCCTATGGCATTAAGACTAAGTCTACCTATGATCTAACATAAGTCACTAACCTATCCTAAACTAATGCTATTAAAAGGAACCTAAGGAGGGTCGCAAGTTTTGGGCGGTGGTTTCTATGGCATTTAAGGAAAGGATAGGGAGTGCTTCCAAGGTTAGTGGAGGTTAATTTGATAAGAGGGGTCTTACGTGGCAGCATCTCTAAAAATGGAAACTTTTGTTTATTTTAATTTGGAGTTCGCCAACTTTGGTGGTCGGTGGCAATGGAAAATGGGTGGGAGAAAGAAATTTAATGCAATTAATTTGCATAGGGTTCTCGAGCTCGGATTGCTTTGGAAGGCATGCAAGTGGAATTTTGCTTGGTTGTTTTGTTTTTCATGCATTCCATTTTTCACTCTGCATGAGCACTGGTTTTTCGAACCAGCAGTTTACTCTTCGTTGCATGGCAATTTTGAAAGTTTCAAATTTACTTCTGTGTCGTGGGGAATATATAAGGCATGGAGGTAGCAATATTTTGTTGTTTAATCTTTCGTGGAAGAAGAAGAGAAGGGGCGAGTGCATCCAGAGGTCTTCTTCGACTTTTTAGCGACACTATCAGGCATGATAGGCCCTAACTATTAAAATCTTGCTTTCCTTTAAATGTTTTCATTAGAACAACTCTGTTCTGATGATATATGTGCATTTTTGGCTTGGCTGGTAACAATGATTATGGGTTTTATGTAAATTTGAGGTTCTGGGTTGAACATGGAATTTTGGGTCCTAAATGAAACCTGCTTCATTATTCTTGTTCCCTTGCTGTGGATTAAACTTGGAGTTTTGCTATCCATTTGGAAGTGTTGTAAGTTCTTATATGACTGGTGTATTAGATTAGAAACTAGCTCTATAGAAAGAAACATATTTAAATGATTACGTATTTGAAAACACCATGGTAATTCTTTATTGTTTCGTTTATGATTAGAACAACTGATTGTTTGCTTCGCCGTAAGAACTCTGACTATTAACAGGTCCATGTTCAAGGAAATAGGTAATTGATTTTGTGGATGGAATGTTGGTATACTCTATGAAACTTGACTGTTTTAGTTGCATGAGTTGGAAACGTTGTATGAGGTTTAAGCCTGTACCTCTTATTTCGAAAGGGTTTGAATGTTCTTATGTTTGCAGGTACTGTGAGTAAGGAAGTATATGGTTTAACTGTTGTTTTTGTGATTAATCATGAGTATTAGGAACACGGTTATGCTCAGGAGGAAATGTACTTGGATGAGCTCTGTTTCCCTAGAAAATTCGTGGTTAATCTTGGAAAAGCATTAATGGAAAGTATGTTTAATGTTTTGGTTAAGATAAGACTGTGTTTAATGTTACCTTGAGATGATTGTGAAATCTATTTCTTTTGGCCGTGTTACACGATGTTGGAAATTCTTTTTAAAAATGACTTCAATGTCGACAAGATTTATTAACGTTCAGCTATTGCATGCCCTTTTGAAGTTGAAATTAGGGTTGAAATGTTTTAAATGCAACTGAAAGATCTATTTATTTTTGACAGATAATGCATTATTCACTACTATGGTATGAATGGGATGGCTTTTGGGTAGTGCTGAATCTGTATTTAGAATTCGATTATTAATTCTGTACATGCATTTTTGGTTTGGTGTCTTGAAATAATATAGCAACCAAATAGTGCAATGGTTGGAATGATTCAGTTTCGATCAATTGGTAAATGAGGGTAATGGGAAGTTACCCTAACTTGACCTTAAACTCAAATGGTTCGAGTAGTGGATGAAATGTAGACTGTTTATTTTAGATCAGGATTGTGGTCTGAGTTTTGATCGTTTATAATGTTTTATGTTAAAAAAAATGTTATTGGCTTTTGTTGAATGTATAGTTGTAGAACCTGTAGGGATCTATTGGAAAACTCTTAAGGTGGCTCTACCTGACCTGAGCTATTGGTTAAACTTAAGTGTTTGAATTACTCGTCTTCTCCTTCCCTGATTGGACTAGAGAATGTATATTACTTCTTGGAAGTTAATATAGTTCCAAACTTGATTACAATAGAGTTTTGATTTTCTTTGTTTTCTTCCTCTGAGTTGAAAAGGAAAATTGTTAAAGGGTTTCAAAAATATGAAAGTGTTTATACTCTCTTTTGGAATGATAGTGTGCTCTTCTTTAGAATTCTATAAGGAACTCTACAGTATGGTTATGGGATGACAGGACTGTTAAAATTAAGTGGAAAGAAATAGTAAGTGGTGAGATCTTAACTTGGAAGACTCCTTTCGTTTATTAGCAGTGTTAGGATCTTGATTTAGAACTCAGTTTGTTATCTTCTTGCAAAAAGGTAATCCTGTAGCTAATGTTTTGCATACTTATCATTGATTGAAAATTAGTATAATAAGGTTAAGGGCAGTTTGTTAGGTGGACTTGCAAGTGGCAGTAATCCATTCTTTGCTCAAATTGCTTGTATATGAACCTGTTGGATGTATACCTTAAAATGGTTTAGTTTTTAAATAAGAGTTGATTAAAACATGATTTACATTGTTCTCGGTTTTTCGGATGGTTAGGTACTTAAGATACAGATTGTCCCTTCTTATTTTCTTGTATAAGATGAATCATCTGAAATAGATTAAGTTGAAATTATGCCTGTAACTTGAGTTATGGTATAAAGTCGTATTATAATTGGTAGAAAGAAAACCCAGAGTGTATCATGCTTTGGGATTGTGAAGTAATTGTTGGATTCAATTATACTTTAATTTAGGACAGGCAGAATAGGTTTTTCCTTCTGTCCATTTTGTTTTTAACAATGTACTAGGACTCCTATACTGGCTTCACTTTAAATAGAAGGTATGAAGTAATTGATGTCATTATAATAGGATTGTTTAATGGAAACAATTAGTGGAATGCAATTGTTTTAAGGATTAGTGCTTATCATGCTCAGTTCATTGAACTGACCCGTGCTAGCAATTTTTGCAGATGGTCATCGTAAGTGGTAAAGGCAGACAACATCTGATATGATGCATTGACTGTTCTAATCTGGTTCTTATAAAGAATTCTGATTTGATTTCCAAATTGTATTATGGAAGAAAGTTACCTCTTTTGTTGAAGGCTATTGTCTTAAAGTATGCCGAAGTGCATAAGTTGTAATTGTATAGGTTTGGAAATGAATGAATGAATGAAATAGTGAGATATTACCTATGTGGGTTGTGTAACTTACTTTGTTGGGATGATCTTCTTATTATCTATATGAATGAGTGTGCATTCTTATTATTCTATACAATGGAGTCTTGATGGATTCCTAAGTAAGCCATAGCTAATTATATGGCTGAATACTACATTTTTTTATTAGTGATTCTTTATATCTTATGATTGTGATTAAAAATTGTAAATAAGATCACTGCATTTTTAGGGAACGTTGAGAGTGAGCTATGCCCTAAAATGTAACTAGAATAGGAAGAGAATTTTCCCCTCTCGTAATGCACTAATTATAAAAGTTATATATGGTTATAAATCGCTATGACTTAATGGTATTAAGTCTGATATGTTTCAGCCTATAAGGTTGTTACATTTCCTTTGTTGGTTTAGTTATTTTCTAAATGAAGAAACTTAAATGGTTGTTGTCCTATTTTGTGGTTAAAGGTTGTTAGGTACCAACCGACAACTAGGAAACAATCTTAAACTAATTAAAACCCTTTTGTGAAACTGAACCCTAATTACAAAAAGGTAACTTAAAGAGTGTTGGACTCGGGGTTAGGGAAGGCTACCTAATTATGTGGACCTGTAACCCAAATATAACTTAACGTAAGTAAATTCTTGGAGGTATGTACATCTTTCCAAGGCTGTTCCGTAGGATGTTGACACACGTCAACTGCAAGGTTGTACCTTCGAGAAGATTAGGATCTTCTCGAGGATACAACAATGCAGATGACATGTGGCAACACCCTTCTGCATTGATCGTTAAGATTTACACACCTGAGACTTGATCAAGATTTCTCTTCAGGACTGGTTAGGACCATAGTCAGGTTATGAGGCACCCCTTTGAGACTCAGGGTACCTTGACACACGGGGTTAACTTCGGTTGACCCAGTATGTCAACTTACCCCTAGTCTTTAAGAGCATCTTTATAACGTGAACTATGATGTTAATCCGATCCAGAGTGAAAACTTGGGACAAGGGGACTGACAGAGGTCAGTATAAGACGTTCTATATAACAATAGAGTGGGGTGAAGGGTGTATTCTAGATTGACGAGTATGCCATCAAGGAATAAGTAATACGAACAGTATGTTATAAATCTTTGGCCAAAGTATCGCAAGCTGCTGATTGCGTTGTCCTATGTCACCTAGTCTAAGGATCGTGATGCCGATGAATAGTGGTAACAATTATTCAGATAGGTTCCTTGGGTAGAGCACTCAGAACCTGGAATAGGGTAAGAGAACCATGAACATGAAGTGTTCAGTAGAAAACTTCAAGCTCAAGGTTACACATGAATAGATCGGTAGTTCACCGAGTCATGGAATGAATAGATCGGTGGTACACCGAGTCATTACAGCTGCATATGGTTATCTATTATAAGAATGATTTTTATGATATGTGTGTTCTAAATTATGTATTTAGAATAGAGAACATTAATCGTGCAAAAAAAAAAATAAAAAAAAAAATTCCTTGTTCTAAAGTATTAAAATGGGAATGTTACAGAATGGTAAAAAATCCCCTATGATGATAAATTTCGTTTCCAGAAGAACGATGATGTCCAAATCCTTTCCTTTTGTCTTTCAGCATGCTTATCTTGCTTTATTTTTCCTTGTTCGCAAAGCTTTTCTTATCTTTTCGAGCCATTTTTTGCTCATTTTTTGGTTGTCGTGACTTTAAGTCATGCAACCACCGCAATAGTTACGCAACCGCCAGTTTGTCTAGACCGGCGGTTACGTAATCGCCACGGTGGTCCCGCAACCACCGGTCTTGTGCAGACCGGCAGTTCCATGCGCATTAATCCGAGACTCAAAAATGCGTGTTCTATACACGTGTCGCAAGCTTCTCAGTGTCTTTCTCGCACGTTTCTTGACCATTTCTCCGAATTTCAAGCTTGTTGGATACGTATGGAACTCCTCTTCCTTACTATTCTTAGAATGTTGAATGCCCCTTCTTATGATGATTTGACACTTCTTGATTTCTAAGTGTGTTAGAATTCTTCCGTGCCATTTTTCTATAAAAACCAAGATTTTTCCCGAAGCATTGGTTGGATATTTTTTACTTTGATTGCACCATTACTCGTTGAAATCTTGCCGAGAAGTACACAAACAACTCAAATCATTGCTTTGTTGCTTCATTCTTGACATTCATGTAACTAGCTAGCCTACAACCAGTCTACTCCAACATCTTTACAATTTCTTCTACAACCAACCAGCACTGCTCCTTGGACCAATTGGATTCATCTCATGAAATGAAGCTGAGGGGATAGAGAAGAATAACCATGCTTGGGAATCGTCTCATTTCTATGATAACCAGGTTGGGATTTCATTTTAATTATCTTCAAAGCTTTTAATCTAGAATAGATATTTGTCATTATATCAATAGGAGAAATATAGTTTGTTTTAAAGGGGTATAATTCATAGTTGTTCACTTTCCTGTAAGAAGCTTCTGTTGATATTTCCCTCTCAAATTTTCCCTGTGGATTTTCCTGGGAAAGGATTTGGAGGAAGTTCCTGTGCATCAATTTTTTATTTCTTCATTTTAGAATATTTGTAGATTTCGATTTCTCCATTAATTAGATTTACGTGCATACGAATAATCTTCCAATGACAAACTTCTTCGCTGCTTATCCCTATGGATCTGCTAGTGAAAGAAGCTTGAGGAATCTTCTATGTCTATGCTCTTTTATTTGTTTCTTCACTATTAGTATTTTTTGTGCAATTATTTCTTTAATCGGGGAAGTCTCTAGGGAGGAAGAAATTGATTTTTAGAAGCTTTATTTCTTCCCGTGATTATGAGGTGAGGCATTCAAAAGAAGTATAAAATCCACAATTACAAATTGGAAAATATCTGTGTTTAGATTAGATTATGCTTCACATCCTGCAACAGAGGAATAGCCACATCCGGCTATTCCCTGTTTATTTTATTTAGTGTAGAAGTAGATTTTATTTAATTTAGAATAAATTTCCCTTGTCTGTAGATTTCACTTTTTTTAATCAATTTAGAGTAGATAAATCTTAATGTTTGTTTAATTATTTGTTTTCATCTTATTTCTTTCAGAAAAATAGATTAGATTGTTCATTTCATTTTGCATAATTAATTGGGAATGAATTTATCTAGTTAAAATATTAAAAAAAAATTGTCTTTTACTCAAGATAGATTCACTTTTCTTAATTATTTAAAATGAATCTTTCAACGTAGTTTAGCAAACAAACCAAAAAAATACAATCAAACAATAGGTAACTTACACTACCCGTACATAGCCTCTAATTCCCCTTTGAATCAACTTAGCTATTAGGAACTCACACTACCCATTATATGTCATTGATTCTCCTATAGCTATCTATCGAAATCCTATTTACCTATCCTACCATTCATGATAGGATATCATGTGTCCTCTCAACCAAACTGTACACAACATACACCAAAACAAGGAACTCAATCCTCGCCCCATGGTGTGATTTCTACTTTAGTGGGGAGGATTAGAGAACTACAGAATGCCCAACCTTCACAAGCAACTTATGCAATAGGGAAGAACATAGGGCATCCTGTTGACAATAAGGGATACACCCCTACTAACACAACCAATTTAACATCATGTGTAACAAGGTTATCCAGTTCAATCAAATTCAGGTGATCTTCTCATGGGTTTTGACACACTAGGGATGGGTCTTCATCCATATCACACTTATCCTATGCAAGGGCTTACCAGAAGTGCATTCTCAAATGTCGTTCCTCATAGCAATGTAATGTTCTCTGGTTTTACGCCCACTAGCCGATATCCTAGTTTTTTTGCTCCTTACTTGCATATGTACTCAACATCCCATTATATGGACATGTATACTTTAGCTAATCCTTTATGTGTTGTATCAAGAAGCCCCATACATTCAAACCAATGCCTACAATGCATCCTATCCAACTCCTCCTCCTCCTTCGCCTCATCAAGGAGCTTCAATGGTAGAATCTTACACAATTTGAACATACTCTAAGTACCTAAAATAACCTCTAGAATTCACTATACGAGGTGTCATGCTCCCACGGCCATTACCATACCTCCCCAAGTTTAAGGGGGAGGGAGATCTAAACGCTCATATCAAGGCCTACTCTACTACCATAAGGGAATTGCTATCTTGGGATGTTGTACTAGCTAATATATTTCCAAAGACCCTTGAGGGAATCACTTTAGATTGGTACTATCAGATTCTAGAAGCTTTTATACATTCCATCAAAAAATTTGTTTCTAAATTCATCAGGGAATTTGATATGAACAAGTTACTACGAACATGGATTAGATAGTTTTTACATATCAGGAAGGAACAAAATGAAACTTCCACCCACTTCATCTAGAGATGGCATCAAGTTATTTACTCCTCTGCAAGTGCACCTAACATGGACCAAATGGAATTTTTTGATCTCTTCCTTCACTCACTTAACCGAGAGACCAAGGAGGAAGTCCAAAATTTTCCTTTCCGTAATTATGAAGAAGTGTTAGAAAGTGCGCTTTGAATCGAGTAAGCCACTATCGATAGTAGGCGTAAGACTTATGGTCTCAATGGTAAATTGGTTTCCCCTAATCAAAACAATGTAAAACATCAAAACAATAGAGCCAATAATCAAGGGCCTAAAGTCTTGAATTATAACCACAGTGCTACCACGAATGGTGTTTTTTTATTATTGGTAAATAGTTTTAAAGAGACTATACCCTGTTACAAAAAGGGTTCAATAGCCAGATATAACTATGTAGATGTGATAAAAAAGGATCAAAATCTAGATAGAACACTATGACCAAAAGTAACCAAGAGATATTTACAAACAAGAAACAAAAAAGGACAAAGAATGCAATAGAGCAGCAAAAAAGTAGCAAAGTCACAACAAAAAGACCACAAAAGATCAGTATCTAAAGCTACTCCCGCCAGCCCAAGTGAGTTTACTTCTTGGATGCTCTTTTAATTTTGGACTGGATCATTTGCAGCGAGGTGAACAACACCAATGTGGTGATGTGCATTGGGTCTGAAGCATTCAACTGTGAGATGGTAAGACTCCTCTCTTTATCAGTCCCCCAAATAGTGGCAGGGATCCCACTGAGCATGGCAATGCTCCGAACTTTCAGCTCTAAAAATTCACTTATGGATTTGAAGATAGCCATGTTGTGATCATGTCTATCTTTTTCTCTCCCCATTATACTTTCCAGAGAGTTCAAATTCTTATAAATATTAGTAATTTGATCCTTTCCAATGTCATTATCTTCATCAATTTTTCTTTTTCCTTTCTGCTTTTCCATATGCTGAAGGTCCTTCTTCAGTTGCTTCATCTCTTTCTCTAGAGACTCCAATCTATGAGGCACATGATTCCCCTCCTGATGCAGGGCCATATCAATACCAACATTGTTGATATGCAGCAAGTTTTGAGCAACCTCTAACTCTTTGGTGCTTGTGAGAATCTGGGAAGTGTGAGGGGTGTCAGATTTTGAAAGCTTGGGGTTCTTGGTTTTGGATTTGGAAGGGGTGTTTAGAATGGGAGTAGGAGCAGAGGAGGTGGTAGCGTGCGGATCATTAGGAGCAGTTGGGAAGCCAGGGAACTTGGAGACACAAAGCTTGTGTAATAGGAAGATAAGGCCCTGGTGTAGAGGAATAGCACGGGAGTGATTTTGAAAGTCCAGAACAAGAGCACTGCAGGGAATTAAGTAGGTAATGTGGGAAGCAGATACACAAAATTCCTTCTAAAATGGTTTTAAAATACAAGGTGTTTAACAGGAACCATTTTGTAGTGCCCTTCCAAAGAAATATATCTAACCATCATATCTGTCACTTCATCATACGGCTTAGGAATAGAACTTACCCTTATGTTCGCAGAAACAAAGTCAAGCTTCTCACCCTTGTTGGAGAATTTCTTAGCCTTGGAGACCCTGTCAATCCTTTTACTAAAAAATTGATAGCCCTCCAAGTTCTAGGCCTGTAGCCTCAGCAATCAGCTCTTCGTTGATAGTAACATGATGGCAAGACACCATATTTTACCCTTATGTCCTTCCAATCCATAGCAAAATGAAGCGAAATGTTCTAATCATGACCCTGAATGTGCTCAATGAAATTGGAGATTCCTCCCTTGTGCAAGAGGCTCCAAATTTCCTCATTATTCTTCCAAGTTGGATCACAACATGGCTCCAATTGACACAATGCCCCTCCCATTTTCTTCTTCTTCCTGCTAATCCTGCAAATTTTCTACTCAAAACACTCGTTTGGATTTTTTTCTTCCTTATGTTTGTCCCATTTTTTGAAATTCCTTCCACCTATGAGGTTCAATGGTGTTAATGTGGCCGTAATAAGGAGGATAATTCACACATGTGTGATCTTTCACCTCCGTTAAGGCCCACTCCATGTCATTATTATTATTACTCCACGTATGTAATCCTGTATAATTATCCACATTAATACTAGTTTAAACCTCCTTAGGGATGTAATTTTCACTATCCCATATGGTAAGATTATTATTGATGCCCACATTAGCCAATGTGTCAGTAACCTTATTCCCCTGCCTATATGTATGTCTAATGATGATATTTTTGAAATTTTGACAAATATTTCTTTCTTCCAAAATAAAGTCCTTGATAGTCCAACTAGGAGGAGAAGTTTGATTTAGATGGTTGATGATGTTAAGAGAATCCTCTTCCAAAATTAAGTTCTATATATCATAATATTTGGCAATCCTTAGTCCCCCATAGAGCAGCTAGGGCTTGAGCATAATGATTCATTTGAATCCCCATTTTACTAGCATAAGTAACAACTAAACAACCTTTATGATCCTGAATAGTACCTCCCCTAGCAGAAAAACCAATATTACCCTTGGAGGCACCATCAAAGTTTAGTTTATGTCAATTTATCTCAGGAGGGATCCAATGAATCAGAGAGCTATCGATGTTTGAGGTATTCCTAATCTGCAAACTAGAAGTTCCTATCTTCCAATTCGATAGAATGTATTCTTCATCTTCATGATATTTCTTATTTTTGGGAGGTTTGAATCTTCTAATATTATCTTTAACAACATGCCCAATCTTAACAAAGATGAGCTTGCAATGATGTTTGTGATTTCTGAAAATGATATCATTCCTATCTTTCCATATTCTCCAAATAATATGGGGCATGACCAATTTCCAAAGTCTTCTCACAACACAATGCTTAAAAGGAGGATACCATTGGGTCCAAAATTGAATGAAGTCCTTAGGCACTATCCAGAAAACATTGAACTTGGAAAAGTCATAGCTCCAAATCATGGTAGCATACTCACAGTGGATAAAAAGGTGCTTAATATCTTCAAAATTATTTTTGCATAGGTGGCACCTATTAGGCATTATGAACCCTTTCTTTATCAGGTTATCATTATTAAGAATTCTTCCTCTGAGCACAAGCCAAAAGAAAAAGTTGATTTTAGGGGTTAAATTAGTCATCCAAATATTGCTCCAATTAAATTCACTCTGGGTATTCTCAAAGTAAGAATTATATCCAGATTTAACTGTATAGTTCCCATCTCTAGATTTGTGCCAAACAATTTCATCTTTGACTTCCACTTGATTCAAGGGAATGAGGTCAAGTTGCTCCTGAAGAGAGGACAACACAGAGTTCAAATCAAATCCATCCACTGAGAGTTATTTCCATCTCTTTTTATTTCCATCAATTTCCATGTAATCATTGACCTTAGTACCATATTTATGTTCAAGAATCTCCTTAGCTGCACCAAATCTATCATTGAGGCTAAGATTAGACCAATTATCACCCCAAAAATTGATGTCTCTACCATTTCCCACTTTCCATCTACACCCTTGCTTGATAAAATTCCTGGAAAGAATCAAGTTGTTCTAGAAAATTGAACCATGGGGAATTTGTTCTACATGGAGGAAAGATAAAGTTGTTTATTGCTCAAGATATTTATCCTTGATGGGTTCAATCCATGGTTGTTCCTCCAATAACATTCTCCAACCCATTTTTGCAATTAAGGCCATATTCATTTTTCTAATATCTTTTATGCCCAATCCCCCAATCCTTTTAGGAGTGAAATAATGGCAATAACAACAACAACATAGAAAATAAAAGAGTCCCCAATTATGTTTCCTCTTTCAATGTGGTTGATGTCAACCCTCCCCCTCCTTGACAGGCTCAAACCCAAGGCCCGAATCAATACCAAAACTTTGGCCAAGGGGCAGCAAACTACGGTTATAACAACCAGTTTCAAAACTATAATCAGGGTTATAATCAATAGCAAAACTCAAACCAAAGGCCAAGAGACTATTACCCCAATCTTTATTACAGTTTTTATTGTGTTGTTGGTCATGATGCTATAACTTGTAGGGATTGAAAAAATTTCATAGAAAGAAACCCCGATAATCAAAGGCATTTCTTTGTAGACATGTTCTTAGTAAATTCTGAAATAACCTCGCAACCGAGTTATATGAGACCTGTTGCACCTCATAATGTAATCCTAGGAATTTATCAGGATCCATTCCCTAAACCTCATGAGGATAGTAAAGTAGATCCTTTAAAAGTAAACAATGGTATTCATTAGGATCCATTCCCTAAACCTCATGAGGCCTCAACTTTAGATAACTCTCGAGTTTCCCCTAACCTCATCCCAAACAATGATATAAATATTTTGGGTTTAGTTGAGTTAGAAGTTGAACCAGAAATTGATGTATTAACCTGGACGATGGAGTACACTTCCCAACCCCTTTCCACTCATCCCCCTTTCAATATGATGCTCCTATAGTCTCAAAATCTTTAGGGGATTATGATTTGATTTCATATTTGAACAAAACCTTTTCTCAAATTTCATTTCTATATTTGTTGAAGAATTCCCCCACACATCATTCTGCATTGCTAGATGCATTAGGTCTTGGTCATTTAATCCATGTTACGCCTCCTCCATGGGCTCAAATCAATCGTATTGACTTTTACATTCATCCTCTAGGACAAAGTGATAGGGATACTGGGTTTGTTTTTTATATAAGCAAGATGTCATCTAACGCTGAAATAGCCCAAAGAGTATATCTTGCTTTATACCTACAAGTTTGGGTCTATAACAATTGCATCAAGAGAGCTTGATAAGAACTACAATATAATATAAAAGCACTGAATAATAAAATATAGAAATTAAATTCAGTCGGGATATCAATTAAAAAGATAGAGGTTACATTTTATAATGTTTGATCTCCAACAAAGGTGAAGTCCAACTTCATATTTAATCCCTCATATCACTCTCCATGAATCTCTCAAACTTATCCCTAGGATATCTCTAACATCCCTTTATTATCTCACACACCAAAATAGCTACGTGAGTTGTTTATTCAACAACTTCACTCACACACAACTATCAACTATATTATTAATATGAGTTGTATAAACTTATTATTAATAATATTACAATTAATTTAATAATGTTACACAATATTTTGGTAACATGATTGATGACAGGGCTGTTTTGAATGTGGTTCCTTTCTCTTTCTTGCAGAAGTTGTGAGGGCATGATAGCCTTAAGACTACTTCAATTGGGACTATAGTTCTTCTTGTATCCCTCTGGCTGAAAACTATTTTAACATAATTTTACATCATTAACAAGGAAACAAAATATAATATGATTCTCAATAGGCCTTGGATTCATAGAATGAAGGCTATTACTTCCACCTTATTCCAGGAAGTTAGATTCCTCCATTTGGAAAAAATCTCCGTTACTTATGTAACATGCCCATTTTAAGACTTTAGAAACAAGGAAAAAAAATATTTATTTATTTTTTTACATAATGTTCTCTGTTCTAAATAAAACTTCATTTAAAACACACATTCCATGCCAATCAATCTCATAACAGATAACCATATGCAGCTGTAAATGACTCGGTGATCTACCAATTTATTTATGTTGACTTTAAGTATTGGATACTTATCATATACTTTGTATACTTGGTTTTCCTACCTGAAACTAGGTACTGAGTGATCTATTTAAAGAACCTATCTAAATATTTGTTACCAATATTCATCTAACATCACTTTGCTTTAAACTAGGTGACATATGACAACACAACCAGCAGATTGCAATACTTTGGCCAAATATTTTCAACATATTGTTTATGTCACTATTCCTAGACGGCATACTCATTGTTTCGAAATAAATCCTTCACCTCACTCCTCTGTTATCTAGAATGGTCTTTACTGAGTACCATCAGTCCACTTGTCCAAGGTTTAACCCTAGCTTTGGTTAGAGACATGATTTATTATAGGAAGATGCTCACAATGTCTTAGGGTATATAGGCATACTCGATTGACCTAAGTCAACCAAATGTGCCAAAGTACCCTGAGCCATTGAAAGCTACTGCCTATCCTAAACATGCCACTAACTTGACCTACAGAGAAACTAAGTTCAAGTCCTTATTTATGTGTAGATCTAGATGATCGATGCAGAAGGGTGTTGCCACATATCAACTGTAACGCGGTATCCTCGAGAATACCCTTGTCTTCTTGAAGGTACAACGTTGTAGTTGGTGTGTGCCAACATCCTACAGAAACTACCTCATCAAGATGTACATACCCCAAGGAGGTTATTAATAAGTTATTAATTTGGATTAATACACCGATTACAACAATCTTGTTAAACCCTAATCCAACACTCCTTAAGTTCTTATTCTATACTTGAATCAATTAAGTATTAAATAACTTCCTTTAACCCATGATTGCTTTCAATGTTTGCTTACTAGTTTAACAAGCAGTTAACCAAAATAGGAAAGAAATATCATAAGTTTCAAAATATTGTAATTTAACATTCAGGGACGTTTAGCATCCACATAGGTCCAACTAAAGTAGACTTCATACAAAATGAAGTCCTATGATTTACAATCATATCACCAATCCATTTTGGTTTACCTTTATTTAAGAGAGGAATATTCTTCCTCTAAATGATTAAGTGTTAGGATTTATCCTTCACAATACCCATAGTTCTTACTGCATGTTCATTACGCATCACATTACTATGTTATATTGTTTAGATAGTAATCATCATCTTATGCAACTTAACAAGTTGCATTATTATAAGGGAAATTGAACTAATTCCCTTTATCCATCTTATTAAAGGATAACTAGATAAGCATATAACAATATGAAGAATATCAACAAGATAGAACTTCTATCTCCTTTATAAAGTACGAGATAATTTACACAACCAACGCAAGTAAATCTCAACTCACAATTCATCTTTATAAACTTATATATTTACAATATTATGCACTTTTAGGCATACTGCATAACAATAGCCTTCATTCAAAAAGGTATACAACTTTTATTTTTCAAAAAAACTAAAGAATGAATCAAAATTATTTACAATGAATTAAACTTATATCAGCCAATGCATCATATAAGTTTTTACCTTCTTTTATTACTTACGATGTCCATCTGCAAAAATTACTAGCACGGGTCAATTCAATGAACTGAGCATGATAAGCACTAAACATGAAAATGAAGTGCATTCCACTAATTGTTTCATTAAAACAACTCTTCTTTAATGAGACAATTAATATATCATACAATAACATAAGTGATACCAACCAGAAAAGAAGTACAATAATAAATCTAGATCCACTTTTAAGAGAAGAGCAGAATATAATCCACAACATTTTTCTTAAAACTTAAAGTTTAATTGATTCTATCAATTAGCTTTAAACAAACAAAAGATCTTACCATCCCATTATTTCATAATTCTATCCTAATAGAATACAACATTTATCTTTTCTATAAGACAAAAGAAGTGTTTACAGCATGGTTCATTTTAGGATGATTCATCTAAATCTTAAGCAAGAATAAAAATAACTATCATGTACCATACCCAAACTCAAAACATCTAAAAAACTGATCAGGTGCATAACATGAATTAATAGTTTCCTTTTAGGGATAACAACTTTTAAATTCAACATTTAAGATATACATCTAAGTAGAATTCCATATCAATCCAAGAAGATATAGAAAATCAAAACAGTCTAACTACAAATCTAATTCTACTTCTGCATATTATAAGTTACCATTCAAATATCTAAAACCAACTTTCACAAATCAAAGTAGTCCCATACATAAGTTAATCTATACTTGAGTTCAGCCAAAAAGATAGAGTACAAGAGACAAAACCTACTCCTATCCATCCAAACAAATCAAGGCTTTGTCAGCAACAGTCGATCAACAAGTGTGCATTCACTTATCAGCAGAACCGACTTAACTACTATCTTTCTACATCATTACAAAAAATTACTCGAACAAGGTAGACCAACATACCATAAGGAAATCACCATCTCATAAGAGAATCGAGTGCAAAGGAGTTCAGTAATGAACCTATCCAAATGACAGAGAAAAGGTATCTCTATTAGGTAAGGTCCATATAATTAATCATTTCATTAAACTTAACTAATGAATTTCCTGTTTCAATTCAGTTCAGAACAAAAAACACAGTACAGTCCCAAAAACAAATACTGATCCCAAGAGAATATATATTTTCTCTCTTTAAAAGAAACCCAAGAACTCATTCATTATATCCAATAGGAATAGAATCCCAAAACAATAAGCTAACAAGTTCAGAATTACCCATGAACTAAATACTAAAGACTCTTAAATGCTTCACAAATTAATACAAAGAGTAAGTAGTTCATGATTCAAAAAGAACTATATGCAAAACAACTGAATGGAGAAATTATACTTCCATTATAAATTTAGTGTATAAGGGTAATAACGCAACCTTCTAATGAGACCCAAAATTATTTTAAAGGATTTGAAGAGAGGGAAAGAAACCCAAAAACATTTATGTCAGAAGATGTCCCATTCTTATCTCCAATGCAACTAAAACAAAAATCCAAAACAAGACTTTCATAATCACAAAATTGTGACAAAGGAGACTTAGTTTCAAACAAAATAGTTAACCCAAAATGCGGGTTTCCTCAAAAAAGAGGGGGAAAGAACACCCCCCCCCCCCAAAATCTCACACCATTACCATCTCAAAGAAGATGATACAGTCATAAAAATAGAAGTGCCACATTCTTTTAAACAAGACGTTTCCAGTTCCAAATCTCGAAGGGATTACAAAACGACTCAATCAAACTATCACCCAGTTTTCTAGTGAGTAAGTTGTTCCATAAAAGAGTTATAAGCTTTAAGATTTTAATACAAGTGAAACCCAACACAAAAATACCAGAACATAATTGAATTCGTTGATTCAATTAAAAGTACTTAACACTCAATTACCAAATATGAGTACAGTTTCGAACACAAGCTTCACATAAAAGTTAAGAACTTCACAAGTAATTAAAATACAAGTATAGTGCCAATATGAACTTCAAGCAACAGTTCAGTGTTACATAAGCTTCCAAACACTGGTTCAAAACAACATGAAACTCCAACACAAGTTTATATCAAAACACGAAGCCCAAATACAAGATCAAACGAAACTCAAGGTTCCCATAGATTTAAGAACCCTATAAAGCAACGAAGTCCTGTTCCAAAACATAACAACCTTGAATGCAAGTTCCAGCATGAACAAAACAGAGCTATAGAGACAAGTTACATATACAAGCATCACATGCATGTTATCATTGAACTTGCACAAAGAGAAAGTTTCCAAAATAACATTATTTTTCCATGTATTCATATCCAAAAATCACAAAGGTTCATAAAATCATGCAAGTAATCAACCAGACAAATCATGAAAATATTAATAAGCATAAGAGTATATTTATTCTAATGAATCATTTAGAAGAAATCATGAAATCTTAATGGGTAGAGCCTATCATGTCTGATAGTGCTTCTGGCAAATCGAAGGAGACTTCCATTCGAGCTTCCAACTCTTTTTATCCTCCATGAAAGATCAACAATCAAACATCTTTTCTTCTTATACCTCATATACTTTCCTTTGATCAAAAATAGACCGTAGAAACATAAAATAGCTTTGAAGAGAAGGTCGAACTACTAGTTCAAAGAACTAAATAGCTCCATGCAGAGAAAAATCCACAATGCATGCAAAATGAAATAACCTCCTACAAACCCACCTTCCAATTTTCCAAGATGGTTCGCACACAAAAATTAAGGCCCATCAATTCCATTAATTCCAAATTTCCCACTTATCTTTCCTTTCCACCGCCTCCTAAAACTAGCGAATGCCAATTCCATCCAAACATATAATTTCATCTTTAGTGGAGCTTCCATGTATGCCTCTACTAAATTTAACTAGCCCCTACCAAAACTGGCAGTACTACCATCCATTAAACCCTATTAACTCACTTAAATTCCATTGGAACCATCACCTTAGAGACATGCGATCCTTAGGTTCCCTTTCAATAGTTTAGGATGGATTCTATTAAAACTTAGGTTAGTCTAGTAATAACCACCTTAGGTCTTAAGACATTGTCAATAGTAATACCCACCTTAGGTTAGATTAAATTCATAACCATTTAGTATTAGGTATTAGGTAAAATATCCTATCATTACTTTAGTAATCTCTCCCTTATTCATTTAGAACAATGCTTAGGTTAGGACGCCAACCCAACAAAATAGAATAAGAGGTTTGGATTAGAATGAAATCCAAATAAGTAGATGTAGCTAGAACATAGGTGTTATAACCTAGCTTAGGATACTATTAGGATAATATTTTGGTTTTTGGACTCTGAATTCCCCCTTTGTCATGAAATAAATTGAATTTTGCTTACGTCCATAATGTCCTGCCAAGATCAATCACTAAAGACCCAAGCACAAACATACAGCTGAATGAAAACACATTCACATAAGACCAAGGAATTTGTAACATACAAATTTTAGTCCACTATGTCCCTCAAACTAATGAATGTTAATTTACCATTCAGTATATGAAGAATATTTAAAACATTCCTTGGATCACTTAAATTGATCCAAGGATGAGTCAGAAATAGGAATAAGTCTACAACTCTTAAATCCATATTACGGCTTACCTTTCCAAAATGAAAATAAATTCTTGAAATCCATACAATTTTACTCTAATGATATTTAAGAACAGAAATGATTTATCCATATCAAGCATGGTCTTCAGCAGTCAAAAGAACACATCTTTATCAAGAAAGTCACATGTCAAAACTTAAAATGCAAAGGAGGAATATAAAAATTGTCATGGGTGTTACAACTTAAGGGGATCCTAAGCCCTTTTATACTCATTTAGAGAACCTCAATAAGAAAACTAAGGTCCATTCAAAATACGAGCTCCCTACAAACTAGTTAAACAAACCACCTTCATCAAAGGAATTGGCCGCGACCACCCAAAACACTCTAAAAGTTGAGGTCGATGATCCAAAAACATTTGTGGTAGCGAAAATAGATAAGGGTAAGGCCATATATGTGGAAACCGTGTCCACCAAGACTACCTATAAGATCATAAAACTCTTAAAGAGTGATGATCCAATCTTTATTCCCTTTGAACCACAAGGAATTGGAAATCTCCTTAGCTTAGCTTCTCTTCTAGCTAATGATCTTGGTTTATAAATACATATGATAGAAATATTAAAATATGAAGAGGATTTTCAGAACAAAACATTTCCCATCAAATCCATTCCTAGGGATCCCTCTTTCCTAGACTTGGTCTAGATGCAAATGTATCAGAAACCAATCTCATCATGTCCACAAGACATAATCCCATAGTACGGCAAATGCCAAATGTGATCATTACTCCCTATGTAGGGAGAAGAGTTAACCAACTCCATCATGCTTACATGAACATGATATATTGATAACACAACAAATAGGTTTACAAAGGCCTCATACAAATAGAATTTCATGCACCAAAGTTATATATTCAGATGAATATGATAGTAGGAAAGGGTTTTAATTTTAAACCTAAGGTAGTAGGCCATTGTCAAGAAAACAGAAACTTTAAGAATCCTTCTTATTATTTTGTACTTGGGAGGTGAGGAGATTGATGTTCATCAACTCACGTCACCTTAAATACTTTTACATATAGCCATTTTCATTTTCACATTGCACATTATTGTATTTATATTATTTTGTCGTTTGCATTATCCCCTTGTGAAATTGTAAACTGGAAACTTACTTTTCAAGTAACTTTTAAAATTTTCAAACATTGACAAATATATTAATCATACTTCTTCAACATCCATTTTACATCTTCAAATTATCCAATCTCTGTTATCATCTCCATTCATGAGATAAAATTTTGACATTAATACTACAAGTACTTGTATGCTTATTCTTCTTCATGGTTCCTCCCAATTCGGGTGTTTCTTGCCCATAGTTTTCTCTAAAAGCTTCATGATGATAAATATTCCCCTAAAAATCTCTCTATGCCAAAAATATTCTAAACATTTCACACAAAATATTTGTTCACCTATCTCGACCTTCACTGGTGAGCCCTCTTATCATTATGGTTACATGGGGTTGAGGGTAGGGGAAAATGTTCCCTCCTAAAAGCACAATCCAAAGTCAATTCAAAGTTTTTAAAAAAAAGATAAATAAACAATAAACACAAATTTCTTTCATTTAAAAATAAAACTATACTTCTCGTCCCCACCAACCTTCGGTGATTAGCATGTGATTCTTACTAGTAGCATGATATTGGGAAAGGAGGAAATTGCCCTTACTTACCTATGTATTATTCTCGGTGATGAGCCCACGCTTCTTACTTGTGATACGGGGCAAGACGTAGGGGATGCATTAATAAATCATGAATTATAAATAAGAAAATGAATAAAATTGCTTCTAAAAATTCCCATGAAAATGAATTAGATGTGTATTTTGAGAGAGTATCACTCCTAAGAACCAGATTTTTTCAATCAATAGGTCATCCATGAATCTAAGTCTAGTCAAACTTGAAAGCAGAATTCATTTCGAACTGGGTGGTTAATCTTAGTCAAGGTTGAGTTACAAGTTTCTAATTCGATCTATGTTAAAGCCTTGTCTCTTGGTCATCATTCACATTCACATTCTTCAAATCATATAACTCATGTCCTTATTTACTTTTGGTGATGATCCCTCGCATCCTACTAGTTAGGTAGAGTTAAGAATGGAGTGATTTCATCTTTTCATCATACCACACTAAACACATTTTTCCAATGAAATAAAAATGCTAAATATTACTTGAGAAAAAAATTATCCAAAATGTAATTTGTTTTCATATGCATAATCATACAAAATCATTTTGTTTATCAAATTACATCATCATCCATAGCATACAGTTTAAAACGTAAAAACATCATAAATTCCAAACCATCTAAGAGTACACAGATGAAATGAACCATAATGAATTCAATGCTTACAAGGAATGCCGAATAAAAAAATGTCTATATATGTATGAATAATTTCAATTTTATCATTTACAATGTCATCACATCAAGATTACGTGTGGCCATAAATGCTCAATCATGAACACAAAATATTAAAAAATAGATATACGTGTCAAAAATTTATCAAAGGAATAAAGGCTCTAGGCCTATCCATCCCTCATGGATCCCTGCAAATATTCATAGTGAGGGCTTCTGCTGCGACTCTTGTGATGAGAACGGATTGGTGCAGCATGAGATCCTACATGTGTAGACCTATGAGAATGTCCATGTGACTTCCTAGGTGAATTACTAGTTGCGGTATCTTTTTTGCATGAGTGTGCTCATCGTTATCTCTCTTGATCCTCATGCAAAGTGATGTCTAATCTCATTTGGCTCATTGCCTCAGTAGTATGCCAGGCTAGCACGAATACATCAGTATGGCATCCTTTTATTATCAGGTTTCCTATGTCAATAAGAAGTTGATCTTGAGTCATCTTCATGGGGTTCTCAAACATGTCGAGGAGTGTGTGTTGAAAAAGATCTTGCCATCCATCTACAGTAGATGAAAAGTGTAAGTAAACAATGACAAGTTTGAAAGCATATTAAAAAAAAAAATAGAAAGAAATGTCTTATTAACATCTGATCTATAAAATTAAATATAGGAAAAGATTGTTTCACTCACTTAGATCCCTGGGCATCTATCTCATATCAACGAATGGGGCTAGTGCAAGATTTATAACATCCTCCTCGACTCTAGCCTCCTCCACCATTTGTGGGTGTATAGAAGCCTCAATTATGTCCTCAGCAAACACCATCTCTTCCTCCGCATCTTCCTCAGCTCTAGAATTTTTTGAGGTGTCTCTTATAGCCTACCACTCTGATTCTGACTCATCCCCCAAACCTGAATCAATATCTTCCTCCTCCTCCTCCTCATTATATTCTCAGTCTGCCTCAATCTTGAGCACCTTTCTTTGCCTAACTTATACCCTAGTAGTTGGATCTGGTACGGCCTATCATGTACTAATAAAAATCCCATAATTAACCACCCTCCACTCTAATTGGCCTCTCTGAGTGACCCTCGACTCTTATATACCCATATAAATTGTGGCAAGCGCTAGAGAGCATCTGCATAAGGTAACCCAAACTGCTAGAGTACCCTGAGCACCAGATGAGTCTTGACTTTACTAGTCTGGTCAACTTGCTAAAATGTGGTGTGACATGTAATCAAGGTAATTCCCTTGTCACCCCATCTTTCGGCCCTATCTGATTTAACAAATATAGAAAAATTTTGAAATCCTAATTGTAGATTCATAACAAAATGATAAGTAATAAAGTACATATATGACCTAAGTAATAAGAAATTAAATTTAAAACCATAAGTGCAAGATAAGGGATAAAGTGTTAGGAATTAGAGAACAAATATACGAAAAAAAATCCTCAAACCACAGCAGTAGGAAACTATATAGCATAATTATACTTGTAAAAATAAAACAGCATAAATAAATAATGCACAAAAGAAGACAAGATAAGATTTAATGTGGTTCACCCAATGTAGGCTACTTCCACTAAGAACTTGCTCAAATTTTATTATCAACAAGAGTAAAACAACTCTTACAGTCTTCTCTCAGTTATGAACTCGCAACAGAATTCCAAAGATGCTAAACCACATCTAAACCATAATTGACACCCAATTTCTTAACCTTGATCACTCTTGATCACCTCTTGATCATTAAGACTTAAGACCTCTTGAACACTCAAGATAACTTCAAGATAACCTAAAACCTCTATTTATAGGATTACAATCCATTTAAGAAGCCATAAATCTGACCCTAGAAGATTGAAAGTCACGATCTTTCAACTTCCCATGGCTAGAAAAAATATTCCTGACGTTGACAGCTAATTAACAGCATGTTAACAGCAACATCGCAGCAACGGCACAACCACGTCATAGCAAACGACTGAAAAATGCTCCTGAAGTCTCCAAACTTAACCATTCGAGCTCCAGCACTTCAACACTAATTCAAGAAGACCAAAGATAGGCTCCACACCCGAACATAAATTACTTAGCTAATTTCACAATTGATCCTAAATGTGTTGAACTGGAAAACTGGTAAATATAAGGAGGAATTTTTCACTACTATGCCTAAACAATTGTGTGATTGTTGGATCTACCTAGACTGGGGCTCCTATACTAGGTCAAGGTCACCTAGGTGTCAAATACCTTCTATAGGTTCCTGTGATAATGAAAATCATCAGAAAGTGATTTCTTCTATGTCGTAAGATGTTCATTGAATGTTGATTTTAGTTTCTTTTAAGTCATTAGTTGATCATCGAGTTCACCTAAAACCTACAAAGAGAAAGAGCACTTGCAAACCCCCAAAACACATCAAATCCTAAAAAAACAAAGATGCAAATGGGGAGTTGGACTGACCCCAATAATCACCTGACTAATTAAACTTACAATCTGGGTATTGTACTACATTTCATATTCCATGTAGTTCTATGTGTGTGTGTAGAATCCTTCCCTAGGTGGCTCTTGTGTAAGATGCACCAAATAGTGAGCAATAGCTAGATGTAGTAATGTAAGTAGATGTGCGAATGAAAAAATTAACTTTTCCTCCTATGTGTGTATATAGAAGATGTAGTCATTTGTCCCTTGTATGAAGCTAAATGGATGTTTTGAAGCTCTTGAAATGCCTTTGGATGCAACCTTAGGTGATAGTGATAGATGCTTAGAGTTTCGTCCTTTATTATGATCACATAGGTTTGTATTTATCTTATTCCCTTGTTTGAATTTTTTAAATAACCTCTAAAATGTTGACCACCAAGAAAACAAGATGCCCACAAGGGGAAAGTAAAATACAAAGCGTTTGGGGCACCCAAAGGAGACTGGGGTGCCTAGTCATTAGAATCTTGGTTGGGCATTGTTGTTTGGAGCCAAGAAAAATAAGGCAGTGAAAGTCATACTATGCAGTGATGTGTGCAAGACCATAGAGAAAGCAAGAAAGAAAGCAAAGAGATTGGATGTTAATTACTACTTTTCTTGCTTAGGAATCATATGAATAGTGGTATGTGATTAGGACCTAAAATGTACCCAAGTGTATGATTTAGTGACTACATTTTCCCCCACTTTATATTTTTGAGTGAATAATAGATAACATAAAGTACATGGAATATGTGTACTTGATAACCATGTAGATCGATGTAAAAAGTGTTTCGAGAGACAAGAAAAAGTGTGGAGTGATAAAAATGAAGTGTGGAATCTAGAAAAGAGGAAGTGACCCTAGGGGTGAAAGCGCATGTGTATATGTCATGTTTTAATTGTTGTCATTATTGTTTGATGTGTTTGATGATGTGAGTGTTTCTTCCCATAAGGAAGGACCTACAAAAGAGGAGCAAATAGAATTCAAATATATGTGTATGAAAAATTTGATCCAAATATGTAAAGAAGAGTGTAAAAAATTATGTAAAAATATGAAAAGGAACATGTGCACCTGATCCATGACGAGTGAAAAGGATAGAAAGGATCCTAAAAATGGTGTTGGAGAACAAGTTTTTTGGGTGATCTCACACCAAAAGTGATTTTTTTGGGGCGATCTCACGCTAAGTGTGAGTTTTTTGGGCGATCTCACGCCATGAATGAAGAAGTGTTGGGGAGAAATTTATAGTATCATTATCCAACCCTGATTACTTCCAAAAAATTTATACACCCCTGTAGATAATGTGATCTTTATTTCTTCCAATTTGATCCAACCTGAATAGAAAAATGAGATAACATGCATGCTAACTACTGGACAACTAATCATGTTTTGTTAAAACCATTTTTTAAACTTATGTGAACCATGTTGGTCTGAGAAAAATTATGTAACTACCCCTAGTCATAGGCGCCCAGGAAGGGTTAGGGGCACCCGGGAACTCAAGTCTATATATGGTCATTGGCATATATTTTCTGCTAAGGAACCAAGTAAGATTATGAGCCCTTTCTATAATTTTATGTTGTTTTGTTTATGTGATGAACTATGATGTATTGTAATTGTGAATTGTTGTACCGAGTGACTAATTCACCCAATGTATTCCCCCCATCGTTTTGGGTGCATGCAACATCACTAGGAGTATGCAGACCAAAGGAGAGGATTGGATGCTAATCTGAAATTGATGCCCTACAAGGGGAGGGAATGTGCTTGATAAAAATGAAGGCACATATAAACAAAGTGAGTGGCTAGAAACATGTGTTAGTGCAAACAAGACAAACACGCATATAGAATAAAAAGTGTAATATAGTAAGCAAGAAGACAATGTAGACCATGAAAAGTGTGTTTAAAACATGTGACATTACTCACAATGTTGCAAGACAATCAGGGCCAAAGTGGCCAAAAGTATACAAGAAATGAACAAGAAAGACTTAGGGTAAATCCCACAAAAAATGGCATACAATAGCAAATAGTAGCAAGTAAATTATCAAACAACCATGGTGGTAAATATTCCCTGCAAATAAATTGTTACACAAGAAGCATCCATTAGCATGTTAGAAAGATAGAAAGTATGTCAAAATGTGTATGATCTGATATAGTAGTGTACTATTATGAATAGGAAATAGTATAAAACAAAACAATAACACATGTAGTGTGTACAAAAGTAGATGCCCCAAGAGCCATTATGGGACTGGTAACAGGTACAGTGTCAATCATTTGTGTTATGCGTAATGATCTATGTAAATTATACATTCATAACTAGCATGCAAGTGAATTCACATGTGTATATATAAAATATAATGACATACGATATATGTGTCTAACATAGTAAGAAAAGTGTAACATCCGAGTATAAGTAAGAAAGAATAATGTGCAACCAAGATATGCAGTATGTTTTAAGTGTAAATGTAATGGAATGCAAAGTGAGTGTGATAGGAGAAGCATGCCCCCCAATAAAATGTGAATGACTATGCAAGATATGAGGTTTATTTATAAATTCCCCCTCACCAGTCAAGAATGAACCATAGAACAAGAGTGCATCATCATGAAATGGTTTGAATTGTGCACTAGAAAGATATGATCAAAAAACAATAGATAGTGAGTAAGTCTAGTTGAACTAGAGTTTGTCATAAGAAAGTGTGTTTTGAGACAATGTGATACTAGAAATATGTGTCCTAAATGCGCAGAGCGTGAAATGTGTAGTGTGTATGATGTGAGGTTCATGAATGTAGTATGCCCTAAATAATCAAATGTGAACCACAGTACAAGAGTGCACCGTCAACTAATGATGATATAAGTGTATCAAGATGTGTAAGATGTTTTCAAAAGACGTTAAATTCAAAATTTTTAGCTCTCGCCCTCCTAAATTATTTAAGCCAAGTTGAAAGTTTGAAGAGATAGAAAAATCCATGCCCTAGAGTTGTTTCAAATCCCCAGTCTACTTGTTTTGATAAATTTTCCATTTTCCTGTCTGGACGCATGAAAATTTTATTATTGTCCTCATTTGAATGAAATTTTCAATCTTTCTATGCCCCTAGATCATCAAACCTTGTATTGTTTTCAATTCCTTGGCTCACGAAATAAATTTGAAAATCAGGCGCGAAATGGTGGAGTTTTCTTCTTCTCTGCATTTTTTCCCATAGTCGGGAACGATGGGCATTTTCTTCCTAGTCAAATTTTGGCCCCATCATCCATGGGTACATGGACATACCTAATTGGAAGTGGGTCGGTGGAGAAATTTGTGTTTTTGAGCCTCTTTGTAAAAAAGTTGAAAAGTTAAAAAGTGACTATGCAGCCCCGATCAGGCTTAAAGAAAAAAGTCAAATCTTGAGCCCACAGTCAAAGGAGTCAAAGTCAGGAGGTGGACCAGGGAAAAATTTGAGATTTTGAGCCTCTTTGTAAAAAATTCAAAGTTAAAAAGTGACCCAGCAGCCCCATCAGGGCACTTTTGGAAATTTAACCAAATCTTGAGCCAAAAGTGAAGTAAAAGTTCTAGAATGTAGGGAGGCTCCACCAAGACAATTTCTCTTTGTAAAAAAGGTGAAAAGTTTAAAAGTGACCCACAACCCTGATCAGGCTATACAGGAAAAAGTCAAAGTGGGAGAGCAGCTCCACCGGAGAGTGGAGAGGCCGGCGGAGAACTTTGAAGTTTTGAGCATTTTTCTAAAAAAGGTTAAAATTGAAAAAAGTGAGCCGTGATTCCTTCGCCACTCAAATAAAGCCATGTGTCAGGCCTATGGTGGAGAGGAAGAAGGGCGGACCAAAATGTCAAAAAATGCCAATTTTCTACAAAGGCATAAAATGCAAAAGGCATCCTCCACGCCCGCTCTAATAAATTTCTCCCATGTGGATGGCTCTTTTTTAAAGTTTCAAAGGCAAGATGAATGGTTCAAATTCAAAGTTACAAAATGAATGTAACGGCTGCATTATGAAAAGTCTGGTTTTTCCCCCCATTGGTGTTTCTTCGTGAATCAAGAATCCGAATGGATGTAAATGATTGAAAAGAAATTATAAACCATTTCTTGCTAACAAAGAAGAAGTTGTAACCGTTTCTTGGAGGAGATTTAATGGCTTCTTCATGCCATTGTCGAGGGCTGGTGATTGATCTTGTAAACTCACGAGTATATTGTACTTAGAAAAAAAAGGAGATAGCCATTTTTCTTCCATTTTCCCCCCTTTTCTCAATTTCCTCCATTTCTCCACTATGTACAACTTCTGATTAAGCATCAATACAAGAAGAAGGATTTTGTAGCCTCTTTGATGAGGAGATTTTAGAAACTTTGAGTTTACAATCTTATCTCATCTTGTTGCCATTTGCAGGGTTGTTTCTTCCCATGAATGCATGTGATGAATTCTCTAACTAGTGTGTGCAGGAATCTGATTTCCTACCTACAACATTAGTTCTCCTACCTCTTTTCTCACTCCCTTTCCCACCTTCATAGAAAATTCCCCCCTTGTAGATAACTACAAGAATTTTCTGCAAGGTCAGTGGAGTGCCCCTATTGGATCCCCGGCCGAAAGGCCACCACAGAAATCCACATTTTTCGTGCATGCATATACGGCAGCTGCACCGGTTAAGTAGAGGGACTTAGATTCCCAGAGCATTGGCAAGGAATTCACAAATTTTTCCACCTGAAAAATTCCCTCACCAACAGTTTTTGGTGCCCACCATGGGGCAGATTTAGCAGCATCTACACCTGAATGCGACCGCAAGGTCAAAAAATTCAAAATTCAAAAAAAGAGAGAAAAATTTCTGGAATTTGAATGGCTATATGAGCCACATGGATTCAAATCATGGCTATTCCAGGAAACCCTCCTGTTGAAAGACCTGAATTTCTCTTCCACATCCAAGAAGACATTGCTTCATATTTGAGGGAAGCTATCTGGCATAATAGACAAAGTGCCAATCACTACTTCATTGCCATGAGAATTCTGGACCTTGAAGAAGAACACGCTACTGAATTGGAGAGGCAAAGACAAATCCCAGCACCACAAAGAAGAGCATAGATTTTCAAGCTGGTGGATAGAAGATTCACCCAGAAACAGAGACAAGGAGGACAAACTGATCCCATTTTTGAGGAACTTCAAAGGAGACAAGAGCTACTCAGAATCCAGAGGCTTCCTTTTCAAGCAACCGGTCACGTTGGGAACCTGAGTGTTGCCAATCCTTTGGATGTGAATTTTCATACATCAATGAGAACCTTGTAGACTTCACTGACGTGAAGACCGAAGAAGAAGCTAGAGAAAGAGAAGCAAGAGCCGACGAAGAAATAAGAGCTCAACTTGAAGAAATCGAGAGACTTCAAGCTGAGGCAGATGAAAGAGCAGCAACAGAAGCCATAGCCTTAGCAAGGCTGGAAGATAGAAACATACATAGAATGGGGGATCAGGATCATGAGCGTGAATGGGATCGTGAAGCCGTAGGCCTAATGTACCATGGGGAGGAAACACCGGTCCACTGGCTCTTGCTCAACCACTCCATGAGCTACCGAGAGGCTCGAGAAAAAACTTCCCAAAATTCAGAAGGGATGATTATCAACTCCCTGAAGAGCATGTATCTGTATTTATCACTACTTGTGGTGTGTTGGGTGTTGAGGAAGAGGATGTGTCAGTCTGACTCTTTTTGGATTCACTTCAAGAAAATGTTACCGAATGGTTCTACATGCTACCCCTGAGGTCTGTCACCTATTGGGAAGATATAAGAAGTGCATTCGAACACAGGTTCAAGACCATGGAAGATTGTCAGGATCTTTTGGTCCAATTGGTACAAATGAAGAAAGAAACCTCTGAGTCAATGAGGGACTTTGTAGCAAGATATGATAGAGTGATAAGAAGGATCCCTGAAGATGTGGTGCCTCCCAAAAATAATTTGAAGAGGTTTTTCATCAGTGTTCTGCCATCAGAAGTAGGTTTCTTCCTCAGAAGAGCCCAACCAAGAACATTGAGGCAAGCCCAGGACTTTGCAATAGAAACTGATGATGATCTAATCCTTTCTGGAAAGGTGAAAGGCCCCAATGGGAAACAAAAGGGTCAGAATTCAAACTCTGTCACCATAGATCCGATGTTCCAAAAAATGGCAAATGACTTGGTTCCTTGAAGAAGCAGCTATCTCATATCACAATGCGGAATGCTTCAAGGAGACCAAACCCTCCAGATAGGCCAAGGATTTCTCCACCTCCTCGTCGGCTTGCTCTTGAAGCACCACCAGTCAATGCCATCTGTGACACCAAAGAGCTAGAGGAGGAAGCAGAAATTGATGAAACTGAAGAAGAAAACATGGAAGATTATGAAAACTATCTTGAGATTGAGGAAGTTGATATGCACAATGGCCTGATTGAATATGTTGATGATGAAGATGAAGGTGATGAAGAAGTTCCAAGTTTCTCATGTGTTGTTTTCACTCGTGCTCAATCTAAGAAAGGGATTTCAGCCCCAACAATTGCAACAAAGGATAAGAAGAAGAATAAAGAAGATTGTCCTCCAGAGGTTACACAAAATAAAATCATCAATAGAGGATCACCATTACCACCTTCCATGGAATCAGCCAAAGAAAAACCAGACTCACTGGTTGCCAAAGAGCATGCTACTATACCAAGTAAGTCATTTGATTCTTCTTCCAGCTCAAAAGTTGCTAAGAATAATTCTCTTCTAAATGTTGGTCCTGCAAAAACATCTAAAGTTCAGTCAAAGGCTACACCCTCACCCCCTTCCAAGCCAATTGTTACATCTAAAAAAGAGAACCCAACACCAAAAGTAGCAAAGTCTCTACCATGTAGATATTCCTCCATTTCAGGAGCCTCTTCCTCACCCACCATTTCCCATTTGAATTTTTGGAACATGCAAGCAAAACCAAAGTCCAGCTCTCAGAAATAGAATACCTACAAACACACCCTGCCCAGTTTGGCAGGTTCATTAATATAGTTCATGGTGGTAACCTTGTATCCTTCAAGTCCTAATTCTAAAGGCTTACTCCCCACACCATCCACACCACCTTCCCAAAACATGCTAGCCCTCAGTGCCTCCAAAACCAACAGGGTTGAACCTTTCTACCTGTCACTCCTCATTAAAGGCTTCCAGCTAAATAATTGTATCATAGATTCTGGAGCCTCAGACAATGTGATGCCAGCCAAAGTTGCAAATTCTCTAGGCCTCACCTTGACCTAGGTAAATGGCACCTGCTACTCAATGGAATCCAAACAAGTTCCATTGGTAGGAAGAATCAAAGATGCACAGGTAGCACTAGCTGATTTTCCAGACAAGAAGGTGCTCTTGACCATACTGGTAGCAGACATCCCAACATCCTTTGGTATGCTTTTGAGTAGGAGTTTTTGCAGAGACCTGGGTGGAGAAATAAAAATGGATTGGTCATCTTGTAACTATCCCAGTAAAAGGTGAGATGAAGAAGTTGCTACCAGTAAGAAAGATGAAGTTCACAGTATGAAATTCTGATGATCCGAAAGCAAACATTCTCTTTCAAGATTGTGGGCTAGGAAACTACTTCCTCACATCAGAAAAAGAGGAGAACTTTCCACTTCTCATGGAGGAAGAGGAAGATCAAATTTGGACAATGGAATTTGATGGTAGTCATTCCAGAGTAGGTTCAGGAGCTGGTGTAGTATTGTACTCTCCTTCCAATGAGGTGTACCCTTTTTCCTACAAGCTGCAATTTGATAATACAAACAATACTACAGAGTATGAAGCATTGCTCTTAGGCATGAATGCAGCAGAGAACATGGGAATCAAGAAGCTGAGATGTAAAGGTGATGTAGATATTGTGGTAAAGCAGGTCCACCAACGATATCAGGTGAAAAATCCAAGGCTCAGGCATTACAGAAACAGAGTGTGGGATTGCATTGAATCTTTTGATGCATTTTCCATTGAAGCTATTCCAAGGGAACAGAATGAAAAGGATGATTCTCTTGCAGTGTCAGCTTCCCTAGTGACACCTCATCCTTCTTTTGGTAAAGACAAAGTGACCATTGAAATGGTATTCCATCCTAGTGTACCAGACAATGCAAATCATTGGCAAGTCTTCAATGATGATAACCAAATTCTATCCTTTTTGGAGCAAAGGGATAATTTCAATAATCTCTTCTTTGAAGGAGGTGAAAATCCACACCGAGAAGTAGTCCCCAAAGAAGAGAAAGAAGGAATTGAAGGGATTGATGATGAGGGAGTAATCAAATTGAAAGGGAACAAAATTCCCAAAGGCCTAGTCTCTTTAGAAGACCTATTCGACAAACATATCAAATTCATTCAAGAGAAAGAAAAGCAATCTTCTTGGTTCCCAGCTGATTTTGATAAAGAAAACATTGGTACCCCAGAGGAGCCAAGGATGGTCAATATCGGAAAATGTTGCTCACCTGAAGAAAAAAGAAGGTTTGTTGCATTACTCAAGAAATACTCAGATGTCTTGGCCTACTCTTATGATGAACTCAAATCCTTCCAGCCAAAAGAAATGCATCACTCAATTCCTTTGAAGCAGGGTGTTAAGCCCTTCAGGCAGAAACAAAGGCCGTACAACCCAAAGATTACTGATACCATCAAGGAGGAGGTAATGAAGATGCTTAATGCAAGGATCATCTTTCCCATCCACCATTCAACGTGGGTGGCTAACATTGTGCCAGTGTGGAAGAAGAATGGTGAAATAAGGATATGTGTAGATTTTTGCAACCTGAACCAGGCATCACTCAAGGACAATTATCCTCTTCCTATCATGGACCATATCCTGCAAGTAGTCACTGGATCTGAAATGCTTTCATTACTTGATGGATTCTCAGGATACAATCAAATCAAAGTGGCAGAGGAAGACCACACCAAGACAACCTTTACAACACCTTGGGGCAATTTTGCCTACAACAGAATGCCTTTTGGCCTAATCAATGCAGGAGCTACATTCCAAAGGGTGATGGATTTGGCCTTCAAAGATCTGAAGCATTACATTGTCATATATCTTGATGATCTCACAGTATTTTCAAAGAAGAGGGGAGATCATATCTATCACTTGGAACAGGTACTTGCAAGGTGTAGGAAACATGGCATATCACTAAATCCAAAAAAGTGCATTTTTGGAGTCACAGAAGGCAAGTTATTGGGGCACATTGTGAACAAACATGGAGCACACATTGATCCTGAGAGGATTAGATCCATTCAAGCATTATCCCTACCCACAAGCAAGAAGGGAGTTCATTCATTCTTTGGAAAGGTAAACTTTCTTCATCATTTTGTGCCTGAGTTTGCTGAATTGACAAAGCACATCACTTCCATGATGAAACCTCAAGCAAGTTTCAAATGGAACAATGAAGGGAAGGAAACATTTGAAGAGATCAAGAAATCCATTGCCAAGGCTCCAACCCTTGTGTCTCCAGATTTTAACAAAGATTTCATCATGTATTGTTATGCATCAGAGCATACACTCTTTGTTGTTCTTGTTCAGAAAAATGATGAAGATGTTGAAGCACCTATTGCTTTCATGAGTTGTCCTTTGAAGAAGCATGAGCTAAAGTACAACCAATTGGAGAAGCATGCCTATGCAGTGGTCAAGGCTGTAAAAAACTTCAGGTTTTACATCCTCAATTCTCATACAGTGGTGATGGTCCCTGGCAGTGCAATCAAGTCCATCTTGACACAGCAGGATCCCAGAGCTAAAAGAGGAAATTGGATTGCAAAGACTCAAGAATATGACTTGGAGATTCGACCCTCCAATCTGGTAAGGGGAAATGGCTTGTGCAAGTTGATTGCTGAAGATGAAACTCTCAAAGTTCAACATGGAGAATAAACATGTACTTGCTCAACTTGTTCAAAAGACAACCCACAAGTGCTCTTTGTCACCACTACCGATGAGTGGTATGCTGATATTGCCTACTACTTGACTTATGGAGAATTCCCTCCTCATCTTGATTACAAACAAAGAAGAACACTCAAGCTGAAGGCAGCCAAGTTTGTGATCTGGAATCATGCACTTTACAAAAGAGGCCTGGATGGTTGTTTCCTCAGGTGCGTAGATAAAGAGCAACAAGAAAAGTTGCTTATAGCATACCATGACCAAGCATGTGGTGGACATTTTTCAGCAATGGTCACTGCACACAAGATCCTCCGAGGAAGGTATTATTGGCCCACCATCTTTGCAGATACTCGAGATTGGGTTTCTAAATGCAAAGCATGCCAACAGTTCATTGGAAGACCACAACTCGCTGCATTACCACTCAGGCCTGTGGTTATTGAAGAACCATTTCAACAGTGGGGGCTGGACTTCATTGGTGTTTTGAACCCTCACTCAAGCATGGGGCACACCTATGTACTCACAACAACAGACTACTTCACCAAATGGGTGGAAGCCATTCCGGCCAAACAAGCCAACACTGAAAATAGTATGCAACTTCATCAAGGAGAATATCATAGTCCGTTTCAGAGTGCCACAGAAGATTGTAGCAGATAATGTTACCTATTTCTCTTCAAGAGATTTGACCAAGTTTTTCTATAGCTACGGAATCTCCCTAGCTCATTCTTCTGACTACTATCCACAAGGAAACGGACAAGCCGAATCAAGCAACAAGAACATTGTGACCATTTTCCGCAAGCTTGTAGATGAGAATCAAAGGAATTGGCACAAAAGGTTGTACGATGCATTGTGGGAAAGATAGGATCACTCCCAAGAAGGTGATAGGTATGTCTCCATTCCAACTGCTGTATGGAGTTGAAGCAGAGATTCCCCTCACAATTGAGATGCCAGCTCTCAAGTTGCTACAGGAAATAGAAGATGGTCAATACAAAGATTCCTTAGACAAAAGGATCCTATTTCTGGAGAAGCTGGAAGAAAATAGATTCTAGGTGGTGGATCGAATCAAAGAACACCAATTGAAAGTGAAGAAGATATTTGACAAGAGGGCTAAGGCAAGAGAATTCAAGGTTGGAGACTTTTTCCTGCTATGGGACAAGAGAAGAGAACCAAAGGGCAGCCATGGAAAGTTTGATTCATTATGGCTCGGCCCATTCCAAATTCATGGAGCTTGTGGTGAGAATGTTTTTCTCCTCTCATACTTGGATGGAACGCCATTGGAATTGCCTCGAAGTGGGAAATACTTGAAACTGTATCATCAGTGAAAGTGGGTTGTCCCCCGCCTTGTACCATAGGTGATTTCTTGGTGTGTTTCCCTTTCTGTTGTGTGGTTTTGTTTCCCCTTCTGTTGTGTGTCATGTGTTTCCTTCCTTTTGTGTGCTTGTGTGTTTCCTTCTTCTGATATTTCTTTCTCAGAATTGTACATGACTCTGCAAGGCCCAATGGATAAGGCACTGGTCAATGTTATATGGTTTAAAAATTGAGATTCTGGATCCTCATACCACGTCTTCGCCATGCTTAGTCCATGCCATGTCCCCAAGCTAGAGCCAGTTGTTGTCTCCTGAAAACCACTTTTCATTTTCCAAGTTAAATTCAAAATTTTGAGCTCTTGCCCTCCTAAAGTATTTAAGCCAAGTTGAAAGTTTGAAGAGATAGAAAAATCCATGCCCTAGAGTTGTTTCAAATCCCCAGTCTGCTTGTTTTGATAAATTTTCCATTTTCCTGTCTAGACGCGTGAAAATTTTATTGTTGTCCTCATTTGAATGAAATTTTCAATCTTTCTATGCCCCTAGATCGTCGAACCTTGTATTGTTTTCAATTCCTTGGCTCGCGAAAGAAATTTGAAAATTGGGCATGAAATGGTGGAGTTTTCTTCTTCTCTGCATTTTTCCCACAGTCAGGAATAATGGGCATTTTCTTCCCAGTAAAATTTTGGCCCCATCATCCATGGGTACATGGACATACCTAATTGGAAGTGGGTTGGTAGAGAAATTTTTGTTTTTGAGCCTCTTTGTAAAAAAGGTGAAAAGTTAAAAAGTGACCCACAGCCCCGATCAGGCTTAAAGAAAAAAGTCAAATCTTGAGCCCATAGTCAAAGGAGTCAAATCTTTAGGGAGGGGACCATCGGGGGGATTTGAGATTTTGAGCCTCTTTGTAAAAAAGGTGAAAAGTTAAAAAGTGACCCGCAGCCTTTTGCTTAAATTTAAAAAATTTCTAAAAGCCCGCAGTCAAAGGAAAAGTTCTGAGAATTCTGAAGCCCAGGCCTGCCGTTGAAAAGTCAAAGTGAAGGGAGAGCGAAGCAGCGGAGAACTTTGACTTTTTTTAACCAAATTTCCAAAAGTGAAGTAAAAGTTCTAGAATGCTCCTGCGGCTCCACCAAGGTCTCGGGCCTGCCGTTGAAAAGTCAAAAAGGTTAAGCGGCGGAGAATTTGAAGTTTTAAGCATTTTTCTAAAAAAGGTTAAAATTGAAAAAAGTGAGCCGTGATTCCTTCACCACTCAAATAAAGCCACGTGTCAGGCCTATGGCAGAGAGGTGGAAGGGCGGACCAAAATGTCAAAAAATGCCAATTTTCTACAAAGGCATAAAATGCAAAAGGCATCCTCCATGCCCGCTCCAATAAATTTCTCCCACGTGGATGGCTCTGGTTTAAAGTTTTGAAGGCAAGATGAATGGTTCAAATTCAAAGTTACAAAATGAATGTAATGGCTGCATTATGAAAAGTCTGGTTTTTCCACCATTGGCATTTCTTCGTGAATCAAGAATCTGAATGGATGCAAATGATTGAAAAGAAATTGTAAACCGTTTCTTGCTAACAAAGAAGAAGTTGTAACCATTTCTTAGAGGAGATTTAATGGCTTCTTCATGCCATTGTCAAGGGTTGGCGATTGATCTTGTAAACTCACGAGTGCATTGTACTTAGAGAAAACAAAGGAGATAGCCATTTTTCTTCCATTTTCCCCCCTTTTCTCAATTTCCTCCATTTCTCCACTATGTACAACTTTTGATTAAGCATCAATACAAGAAGAAGGATTTTGTAGCCTCTTTGATGAGGAGATTTTAGAAACTTTGAGTTCGCAATCTTATCTCGTCTTGTTGCCATTTGCAGGGTTGTTTCTTCCCATGAATGCATGTGATGAATTTCTAACTAGTGTGTGCAGGAATCTGATTTCCTACCTACAACATTAGTTCTCCTACCTCTTTTCTCACTCCCTTTCCCACCTTCATACAAATTCCCCCCTTGCAAGATAACTGCAAGCATTTTCCGCAGGGTCAGTGGAGTGCCCCTATTGGATCCCTGGCTGAAAGGCCACCACAGAAATCCACATTTTTTCACTGCATGCATACACGACAGCTGCACCGGTTAAGTAGAGGGACTTAGATTCCCAGAGCGTTGGCAAGGAATTCACAAATTTTTCCACCTCATTTGTATCATGATAAGAGAGAGGACCAACAAAATGGTAGGTAGAAGAAACAGTAGGACCATCGCATGGTAATGGAGTTTGAAATAGGTCTTGAGGATCAAAATAAGGAATAGTTTCTTTCACAAAAATGATTGGCTGCTGAAGTGGTGGATTATTGGGTAACATTGTAGTAGAATCAATAGGAGGATGTGTTGAACTAGTTTTTAGATGAGGTTTCTTATGTTGACTTGATAGTGTTGTACATGTCTTGAGAGGAAGTGGAGTGAGACTAATTTTGAGAGGTAGTTTCTTAACTTGAGTAGATTGCATAGGTGGCACTTGAGTGACTAAAGAAGGAACATGAGAAGTGATAGAATGATTCTCATTAGAAATATATGAATCAGATTTAGGAAACCATTTGAATGTAGAATTTAAATATGGGCATGTAACAGAATGTTGTGCAACAGATGAGAGAAAACCTTGATGCTCAAGATGTTTTATTCTTTGTTGTAAATCAAATCAATAATTTTCATTATTTCCATTGATTCAATGATAAGAAAAAAATGGGAGACCTTGATATTTTACCAACCGATAAGGAGGATAGCAATGAGTAGTTAGAAAATTGGTCAATTTATGAGCAAGGAGTTGCTGAAGAATATCTTGTTTTTTAGCATTGAAATCAAACTTGAGAGGTGCAGGGAGCGGAAATATTTGAGGTTCACTTATATGATCACATGTAGAAGACATAGAATGAGGATGAGAAGAATAACTAGCATGAGCCTAAGAAGCATACTTAAGATGTTGGATTTCAAATTCTAGTGATGTAATCATGTATTGCATAGCCTGAAATTTATCTTGAAATAAATAATGTAAAGCTTAAATAGACTTGCAAATTGATTGATTGACATTATAACTAATAGAGTCATCAGAGAGACGATTGAAGATGGCACTAACTTGCAAAGGCAACATGTTTCTAAGGAAATACATAGCAGCTAGGTTTTTTAGAGATAATCTTTACAAGATGGGCGCATTTTAAGAAATTGAAGAAAAGAAACTTGAGAGACATTATGAGCCATGAGTGTTCGAATGAGAGGAGTTCACCAAATGATTTAAAAAATATAGACATTTTTTGAAATCATAATTGCAGAGTCACAACAAAATGATAGGCAATAAAATACAGGTCTGACCTAAGCAATAAGAAATTAAATTTGAAACCCTAAGTGCAAGAGAAGGGATAAATTACTTAGCTGATTTTGCAATTGATCCTAAACTATGCCAAACTAGAAAAATAATAAATAGAAGGATAAAATTGTCATTATTGTGCCCAGAAAATTATGCAACTGTCGGATCTACCTAGACTAGGGCACCTAGACTGGGTCAGGGGAACCTAGGCACTAGATACCTTCTGCAAGCACATGTCAATGTGAAAACCGTTAGAAAGTTATTTCTTATGTGTCATAATATGTTCATTAAATCTCTTTTTTAGTCACCTATAAGTCGTTGGTTGTTCTACGAGTTCACCTGAAACATGCAAAGAGAAAGAGAACGTGCATAACCCCAAAACACATCAAATCCTAAAATGAAAAATATGTAAATGGGGATTCAGGATGACCCCAGTAATCACCCAACTGAGTGAACTTATGATCTAGGTGTTGTACTACATTTCAAACTCCATGTAGTTATACATTTGTGTGTATAATTGTGTCCTAGGGGGCTTTTTTGCAAGATGTACCGAATAACGAGCAATAGCTAGATGTAGCAATGTAAGTAGACATGTGGATGAAAAAATGAACTTCCCCTCCTATGCATTTATGTAGAAAATGTAGTCCTTTGTCCCTCGTATGAAGCTAAATGGATGCTTTGATGATCTTGAAATGCCTTTGGATGCAACCTTAGGTGATAGTGATAGATGTTTATACCTTGGTCCTTAATTATAATCACATAGCTTTGTATTTATATGATTCCCTTGTTTAAATTATTTAATTAACCTCTAAAAGGCTGACCACCAAGAAAACAAGATGCCCAAAAGAAAAAAAGAGGCACAAAATGGGTGAGTAATATACAAATAGGTTGATGGCACCAAGAGGGGATGAGGGAACCTGGGCAGTGGCATCCTGGCTAAGCGTTGGTGCCTAGAGCTAAGAAAGATAAGGCAATAAAAGTTAGACTGGGTAGTGAGGTGTGTAAGACCACAGAGAAAGTAGGAAAGAAAGCAAAGAGGTCAAAGACAAATGTTAATTACTACCTTTCTCACTCAGGAATAATATCAACAGTGGTATGTGATCAGGACCTATAAATGTACCCAAGTGTGTAATTTAGTGTCTACAATATCATGATATGGTTTTACAATCATGTCTGTTGTATTCAAGGTGGATATCAATTGTGATGGGAGCCTGAGTGGATTCATATACACCCACCTAACTACTCTAACCATTGTGGGATCTGTTATCCCAACTCCCCTCTGGTAGGGGATCATCCTCTCGTACACCCAAGACATAACCAGTGTGGGATGGTTGAGGGACTTAGCCCCCAATCTAAAAATCTTGTAAAGTTCATGATAAGTAGTTCCCAAAATGTCTACTCCCCATGTAAAAATTATACCATACATCTCAATACTCTAAACAATGTGGACCCAACAGAACAGGAACCTGTCTCCTCCCTTGTCCTCAATCAAACACGAAGCCAAAATACCAATGATGGACTTGTGTAGAGTAAGGATGGGTGTGGTGTCAAGTGAAACCAATATAATTCCCTGATTGGCACTCGTGTTAGGTGCCAGTGCATCACCAAGATAAATTGCCCAACTTCGATCCTCAACTGTCGAACTAGCACTTTTTAGCTCTAACTTCTTGTTAGTGACAAGAACTCTAGGGATCTGATATACATCCTCTAGGATGATGGTCCACTCACCTCTAACTCCAAGAAACCAAAAATTGTTCTAGTTTGCATCCCAATAACTCAATAAATCATAAATTAGTGACTCACATGAGCAATGATTCATGTCTGAGAAATCCTCCAAAGGAAATCCCTCCCAATTAAGTCCCTCTCATCCTAAGTCAGTTCATGTAAGATCTAGGGCAACCAATCTTGCTCACCAGCTCTACTCCACCTAACGTAACATTCTTGCATCCATAAACAGTTAAAAAATAGAAATTTAGAACCTCATAGGTATATGAAAAGCTCACAAAAATAGTATACATTTAAGTAAAAACCAAAAAAAATGTACTTAGCTAATAAAATGTAAATTTCATTGGCGGTTACAAAACCACTGCTCGTACCAGAGTGATGGTTGCACAACCACCACGACAGTTACGCATTCTTCATTCTAATTTAGTAGTGGTTATGTAACCTCCATAGTGGTTTCACAACCTCTGTTATGTAAAAAGTGGTGGTTGTGTAACTGTTGCAGCGGTTTCTCCAAATAAATTACTCAAAAAAAATAGAAAAATGCCTTAAATTCAACCAAATAAATTACATAACCTAAGTGGCGCCCCCTTGTGATCATTTTAACTTTAAAATTATTAAAAATTACCCCCCTACATCTAGTTTTGACTAAATCCTACATTTTAGGGTAAAATGAATAAATGCATATAACTTACTTGATCATGACCCTTGTCATGGCCACTGGTTTCCTTGTCATCGTCCTATAGTTCTCATCGATTTGGTTGTAATCTCATGCAAAATGGTCATGTGTAATAAAGAGCTCCAAAAATCACTAAACATGTGGGAAAAAATGATTTCTATAAATAGTAAAAAGTGATATGTATAGTGTTTTCTAATATCACTTTAAGTGTGTATATGCAAGGCTACAGCGTTGGCACAGCTATGTCTCTTATCCCCATGGATATGGTAAGTACTTTTTTCATTTTAGTTAAATTCTTTTTTATTATTATGCTTTATATCTACACTTGATTCTCGTATTTCTCTTGCAGGTGGCGGGAAGAATGGATTGGCATGGTTTCAACACATAGACAAATGAGGCATGGTTTCTATCTTTCCCCTTTGGGAGTGTCATACTTGGAATCTGCATTTTACGCTCATTCATGGCTAAAATAATTCTCTAAGGGATTAATATGTACGCATCCAAAATTTCACAATGCTACATTAGTGGAACAGTAAAAATCCCCTATGATGATAACTTTCTTTTCCATAACAAATGATGAGGTTCAGGTCCCATTTCCTTGTCTGCAACATGCCTATATGACTTATTCTTCATTATTTCTCATTTACTTATCTTTTATTTCTTTCATAGATGCTTTTCACTTATTTTCCTTTTTAGTCACGCAACTGCTACAGCGGTTGCGTAACCACCACTAAACAGACCGGCAGTTCCGTGCGCTTTAATCCATGACTCTAAACTACATGTTTTGAACGCGTGTTGCAAGCTTCTGATTATTTTTCTCACGCATTTCTTGACCATTTCCCCTAATTTTAAGATTTTTGGATATGTATGAAACTCCTCTTCCTTCCTTACTATTCTTAGAATGTTGATTGCCCCTTCCTCAGATGATTTGGCATTTCTTGATTGTCAAGTGTGTTGGACTTCTTCCCTGTTGTTTTTCTATAAAAACCAAGCTTTTTCCTGAATCATTGGTTGGAGATTATTGATTTTGATTGCACCATTACTATGCTAAAATATTTCCAAAAAGTACACAAACAAATAGATTAGATTGTTCATTTCATTTTAGATAATTAACCAGGAATGAATTTAGCTAGTTAATAGGTTAAAACATGTTTATCTTTTTCTCAAGCTAGATTTATTTTTATTAATTATTTAAAATGAATAGTTCAGTGTAGTTTAGCAAACAAAACAAAACAAACAATCAAAAAATAAAGAATTTACACTACCCATACATAGCCTCTAATTACCCTTTAAATCAACTTAGCTCATAGGAACTCACACTACAAGTTCTTAGTCCCTGATTCTTCTACCTACTACTACCATCAGCATCATATTTACCCATCCTACTACCATCCCATCTATCTCATTTCAGATTTCCCAGCATGGCCTCGGGAGGTCGCATGTGTCTAGGAATTACATGTTGATTCTCAGGTGTAAAAGGACCTTTTTCACACCGTAAGTGTTATGGAGACTAAAGAATTGTTCTTCCTTGTATATCCATCTAGTTGGATCCATCCCATTAAAGAAAGGAAAATCCAGCTTGGGGTCACATGGAATATTTGGTGTAGAGAAATTGTTGTCAGAAGTGGACTCAATATGGATTTTCTTAGTGAGGATGGTATTTTCTTGATTCATTCCTTGCATCATTTGTGTGAGTTCAGAAATTTGTACATTTAAGGAATTGATTTATTCCTCCATATGTTTTACGTCAGCATGGGTGGCAACCATAACCATATTTTTTGTTGCAATGGATAGAAAAGTGTGTTTTAAGACACAGTTAGTAATGGAAAATTTTAATACAATCGCAAGCAGAAGGGGAAAAGGACTTATACTAGGTTTTTCACACTTCCTAATTATGATTGAAGAATGTAGGGGCAATGTCCAAGAGGAAAAAAGGAGTAGAAAATAGAGAGGAACATTATGGAAAAAATTCGAAGTAATTGGAGAAAAACTAAATTTATGGAAACAACCGAAAAAATCAAAAATTGATATTTTGGGATAATAAAAGTGGAATTAGAATATGGAACCTCAAGGAAAGAAACATGAAGAATGGAATTTCAAGTGTTCCAAGAAAGTTTTAGAATCAACGGAGCTATCGAATGAAAGATATGTCAAAAAAACTCAAAACAAATTTATTTTTTATTTTGACAGGTGTTTTGTTGTTTTTGCCAATATGGATGGGGTCATTACCAGAGACATCTCTTGGTCTACATCACAGGTACAACTACTCAATCAATATGGTTTGGTGCCCTTTTTTCTAGCAATTCCTCTCAATAGGCCAGCCACTTTGGGGTTTATGTGGTACTCAATGATTTTTAGGGTTTATGCCCAATTAATTCCCATAGTTATGTGGATGGGAATTTACCCTTATCTGAACCTATAATAAAAATGCAAAGAAAATATTTCTAGAAATGGCGTAGCTCCTGTGAATCCCTACTGAAAAAAAATGAATTCTCTAAAATCTACCTGTAAGGCCAAGAAAGTGCTTTGATACCAGATATGAGGATCCTTCTCCACATATTTACAAACTTATAAAATAAGTGAACAATGAAATTGAATTTTAAAGATAGCTCAAATAGATTTTAGATCACAAACCACTTTGATGGGGCAACCTCCTTTGAGCAAGATCAATACAATAATATTTGTGGATACATTTCATAACCTAATCACTCCTTACTATATTAGTTCTATCCTATAAATTACTACTACCCATGCATGTGGGATACTCTTTAATAGCTTACATGGTGAATTACAAAGCGTATGTGTCAGTTATATATATTACATTACTATGCAAAAAGAAAGGTAAGACGAAGGGTTGTAACAGAAAACTAAACTGGACTTTTAGCAACATTGTATAGAGGCCCAAGGGAATGGAGTGTGAGGTATGAGTAGGAGAAGATACATGGAGAGGGGGTTTGGGTAATAAATATGATGTTGAGTTTATTAACCACAAAACCATAAGTATTTCCATATTCAACAAGAAGACACCAATATACAAAGAAAGACAAAAACATAATCAACATAAAGTTTAATTGGATTATATTCATCAAAAGATTTAGTCATTCCCTGGTTGTGTAGGATTACAATTCTATATTATATTAGGAGTTGAGAAATAAAAATACATTAGGCAAGAAATAGAAGGAAAATTGCTTGTTATAGGAAGATCAAAAAAATTGATCCCTTAGAATGAAGAGAGTCTTACAATTTATAGTTTAAAATATGGCTCTTCACATTCCCAAGTGACCTTTCAGCTTAAAGTGCATTCTCAATAAAGAAATAGAAACTTTAAGTGACCTAAGTCACTTTTACAAAAGTAGTTTCTCAACAAAAAAATAGAATGTTAGAGAGATAAAGTGTACTCAAATGAAGATGATCAAAGATGAAGTTCCACTCTTCCCTCATTGTAGAATGTGTATGATTAATCAATTTAATTAATCAATCATGAAAGGGGTAAATAATAGGATGTATTGGGACAATATTGGGAATAGGTGAGTTATTTTTGGGTGTCTACACATACGATTCCTATAATTTGGATAATGGGAGTGATAACAAATTGTGGAAGATCATTGATTTTTCACATGGGGACCACACGTCCTCATACAACTATATAAGGACCTTCACATTATCACCTATAGGGGGAAAACGAGTATCAGACACACTACTCTATTGTACATATGGGTGTGGGAGCACATAATATTTGGACACCCATTTGGGTTGTTTGATCTGCTAGAGGGTGATGACTTGAGAGCATTTGGATGGGTCAAATATAGCATAGGGTGATGAAGATCTTGAGATCTTGGACTATACACAAGGGCACTAAATGAGATCTTCCTTACTAATATTATTTGGATACCCTATATCTCTATAAGGACTTGTACATAAACCTTTGTAAAGGTAACCTATCCATAGACTAAGTGTTATATTATGGGTTGTTGAGCAATCATCATTGGGCCATACCACCCAGATAGGGTATTGCAATAATTCAGTTATAGAAAGAGGGAACCTACAGCACCACATGTTTTCCCATGTGACTAGAGATATAGGAGATTCATATCCTACCATAGATGCAACTGCATTATAAGTAGATTAGGTAGGGTTAACAATGACCATTTGGGATATGTGCATGGGGGTTACAGATGCCGATACCACTCATGAGTATATAGCATGGTACAGCCGAGATAGGTCTACATGCCTCACCATTCCATGACAAAGGCTAATTAGTGATGCAAATATAGCACAAATTGTGAAATGTATGAGGTACCCTTATATGTGACTCGTAGTACTCCTAATGGGTGCCCTATCGCAATATGGTCCCATGCCTAGATCTATAGCAGTGTGACTGGTCCTATGCTCATCTGGCCTCGGTAGACAATAAAATTTAGATCCCAATCTAAGTAGGCCAATATACACTGACCCCAGCAGAAGACCTCTCCATCCATCAGCTTGTGCACTACTCCCATCAAACCAAGTGGGAAGTTTGTGTCAGTCTTATCAGGAAACAAGTAGCCACTGACAAGAGCCATCAAGTAAATCAGTATTTGTGTAATCTATCGATCCTCAAATAATCTATATAGGAGCACCACAATCCCCTTTCAGGGTATGTCCTATTGGGGAAACATGTGCCAAATGTTAGTCAGGATTCGGTCATGATCCCCGTCATAGATCACTAAGCTTCCCTGAATCGACACTATGAGGATTTACCATACATCCTCTAAGGACATAGTCATCTCACCAATCGATAATCGAAATGTCTGTCTCTCACTCTGACACCTCTCTGCTAAAGCATTCAGGAGGGCGTGGTCTAATATAATGTGTGGCATCTTTGCAATGTAAGAAATGTATGGCGACTCTAGTGTCATAGTGAGAAACATCCACTCTCGACATGAAAATGTTTGCTCGTATGCACCCATGTCACTCACACACATCCACATTATGTAATTTCACCTAAAATATTACACAAAATATTTGATTAACATCATTTCTTCTGATAAAAATCTTTCTAAGGTGTTCTGGTTGATTCTACGTTCTTCTATTCATTCCTAATTTTTTCATAAACTTTGAATTTTCTTCTAAACATTTCCTAAGGCACAAAATTTACACTAGCACAAGTTTATTCTCACTAGTGCACCCCTTTTGGCACCAGTGCAAGCTTGCGCTAATGCACACCTTTGGGTGCAAACTCATTCATTTTTGCACTAGCGCAAGCCTTCGCTAGCATGCCCATTTTCCCACTAACTTGTTCTTTTATTTGCTACTACACGCCTAGCCTAGCCTAAAATCTATTTCTGTGAACACTCATATATATTTTCATCAGCACATACCCCCTCTACACTAGTGTGCACCCTTCATGCTAGCACACCCTAGGGCTTGCGCTAGTGCAAACCCGCATTTTTGACCTAGCTAAAAAGCATCATAAATGCACTCAAAGCTTAAAAAAATTGTTTTGTGTAACGATGTCGGGTCCGTATGAGGCCTTGGGAACTCTCGAACTCAATCTGCATGGTGTTTTTTCTTTTGAATTTGAGCCATTTCTCTCTAACGTCAGAGCAAAAACCTCACCAAATCTCAAAAGGGTTAGGTAACAATAACTCATCGCGATGGATTTTTAGCCCTCTTAACTTGCTATTTATAACCATTTTTACCTAGTTCATCATTTTTCTTGCCCCCAAGGGGCTAGATGCCCATCATGATTCTTCTATATTCCTCCACAACTGGTCGCGGTGATTATTTTTATTAAATAATCATTTTTCGACCATTTTTCACTACGCTAGGGCATATTTTTGCCTCTCAGCGCCCTTGTCTTCTACCTGGGGCATATTTTTTCTTCCCAGTGTTTTTTGGCAATGTCCATGTACATTTTCATTCTTCTAGATAATTTTCTTCCTATAAATTTAAAAATCCAAAAAAATTGTAAAATTCCAAAAAAAATGGTAAAAATCAAAAAATCCAAAAAAAAGTAAAATTTAAAAAAATTCAAAAATTGGTAAAAATCATGCACTCAATTGCAACCTATATCGGATGCATCGTCCTCAAAATTCAATTTTTTTCCTACAAAACATCTTTCTTTGGTCCTCTCTTCTTGCAAAAATGACTTGCAGATCATTTTGATCTATCTCCATTAACAAAGTTGGTTTACTTACTATGTCTGTACTATTTGGCACAATGAGTTGTTGGGTATTGTTTCATAGTGCACAATTTCTTTTTCATAGGACCCATGTGTCCTCCGTTTATTCCCCTCACATGTATCTTGGTGTGGGGTGTCATTTTTAACCCTTGTCATTAACTCGAACATTTCGGAATTGAAGCTTGATAACAAAAACATTAGTGCAACTGTCTTGAATGTTGTTTATTTGAGTATGTGTGTTTTTACTTATTTTCCTATCAGGTTACCTTGTTTACTTTCTCATATTTCATTACATTATGTATGTTGTATTGAGTTAGTGTTTTAGAAATGAACAAATGTTAGTATTATATCTTTTCATATTATTTTACACTTTTGTTGTATGTGTATATTTCAATAAGATCTGATGATGTAGATCATATGAGCAACATGATGAAACAATTTTGTTTATTGAATGAGTTGGATGCAAAGGCTATTTCCATATTCTTCACTATCATGTCTTATCACTATCATTTTTTCTTCCAAAACACCTGGGGCAATAGGGATCATTTTTATCATCCCTCCCCCACCTTATTTATTTTATCTATTTCCTTCATATTTTCAATCGTTGATCGACCTCTTCTATCACCCCATCAACACTTGAGGGGGCATCCTTCATTCTACTAATTTTTCTTCAAAATTTACTTTTTTATACTTTTCTACTATCTTTGAAGTGGCGTCATTTATGCCACCCAAAGAGGGGCAAATGTAAACACCTAAAATCCCCTTACGCAGTTTTATTGCTAAAATTGTACTAACTATCCTCTTCCCTATCATTTCCATTATAATTAGTGATTTTCCGCTAATTAATTAACGTTTACCTCTGTTCTGGTCAATTAACAACGCTTCGTTAATTAACTAGCCTCTATTCCATTTCAGATGTCAATTAACGACACTTCGTTAGTTATAATCCTCTTCAATTCAATTAATTAACTATTATGAGTTAATTAATCATTTTTAACAATGTATTTAATCAATGGACCCTTTTATTGGCTAAATCCCTCTTTCAAATGCTTTAAATCATATCAAATTCCTCCTAAATCACCTCCAAACAGCCTAAAAATATTATTCTAGCCTATTAATTAATCTTAGTTGGTTAATTAAAGCACCTCTAACTCCCATGAGTTGTTAATCACTTATTAATTTCTCTAATCAAGTTTAACAAGTCTAAATCTACTTTATCCTTTATCCCACATTCATTGGGATTCAAGCTTCTCCCAAATATGAAAGCTATATAAAGGACCCTCTTACATCCTTCACACCTTACACCATACTTTTGCTAGTATTTATATAAGACATATGATAATAGTCCTTCTCCATTATTTGGAATAGCTAATTCATATTTGCATCCATTCTTCCATTGTTGAGTAGAAAGGAAGATCCATTAGCTTGGCCTTGTAGCCATTTCTTGGTGAGATCCTTCCCTCTCTTTGGAGATCAAACAACATAGATTTGATTACTCGTGATCTAAAGAGGCTCATGTTTATAATTAATCATACACTAATAAAGTATGAATACTTAGCATTAGTTGATTCAATTCATGTTTATGTAAAATAGTTATTTTCCTTTAAGCTCTAATTATAATGTTAATGGTAGATTTAACTTTTATTTTGAACTACTAGGTGTTAGTTCCTTACAATTAGCATAGTAAATTTAACATGAACACAATCACATCCAATCTCAAGAGAACATACAAGAGGAATATGCAAGGGTTCACCCATAAGATATGTACCAGGTAGCATGTCTCTAGCTGAGAGTCACATAGATATATAACTCATCCTAGCTACATGATATTTTGATAAACAATACTTGAGATGTATATGACACAATTTTGAAACCGATTGTAAAAATTCATTTTGATACCAAGAGGAGAAGAGGGAAACAACCTCACCTATCGAACAAGGATTTTGAATATCATAAGTTGGCAATGTTATATGTTTGATTATGAATCAATGCTCATTTTTTTCTTAAGGTAGGTTTAGTATAGAACCGATTGTAGCCATGAAATCTACAAAAAAACTATGTGTGGGTTTGCTACAGACTGGTTTGGAAAAAATACTCTTTGAGACTGCCCACCATGTAATTATAAGGGAAAACTTTCTCATCTTTGACATTATGAGATGACCCCATAACCTTAACTTTAGGGGTGCATAGATTTATATAGAGGTTTCATTAGTGCAAAAACTATATATCATTGTGTATCATATGACCATGTCACATCACTATTTTCATTTCATGTATTTATTTGGAGGGAGTAGTGGATTTTGAATTGATTTAGTAAACAACTAATTTGTATAAAGGATTTGAAAAGAGTACCAATAATCGAGCACCCTATGTGTCACATTGTGGTTGGCTCTTAAAAGGTGTCATTAGTGAAAAATTGTAAAACCATTGGTAATTTTTCCATCAAATTATGGTGAAATCCAATGTACATGTTTTGGTACATGCACAACTATGGGGTCATCTCCCTTATTCTTCATTTACTTTTTTATGATGATATGTCAATCTGTAATGACTTCCACTTGTTTTTATTCCATTTATTGGAAATTTTAAGATTGAGAATGAGGTCATCATATTTTACAATGTTATTGGTCCAAGGAAATCCAATCCTAAAGGCTCTCAAGATAAGTTCACATGCGGAGGTGATAAGGATAATGCCCACACCAAAGCCCTGAAAGGTGAAGGATCCATCAAATTAAATTCTCCGTGTGGTCAAATATTTGATGAGCATGGCAATAGCATCATGTAAATATATATTCAAATTTTTTTCCCTAGTAGAGGTGACTTAACTAGTTGATCAGCAAGCACCTACCCATTAATAAATTTTAGATTGACATATTATATATTCAAAGGCTTGTTGGCATTCCAAATCCCATTGAAAGGTAACATATTTTTGTAGGAGATTGTTGGACATTTTTTCAAGTGTTGTTGTCATTGATTTCAAGTAGCATTGATGTCAAAAGGAGTCCAAGTAGCATAGCAGTCAATATGATGTATCAGCCATCAAGAAGAGTGAATATTGATTAGTAGTGTGTTGCAGTGACATGGTATCTTGTGTATGCATGGTTCTAGTAAGCATGATAGTGTGTTTGAGCTCCAGTGGTGGTCAGATATTTGGATGATGTTTGGCATGTTTAGAGAGATGTGTCAAATGTGTTAGTGTGTCTACATGGTGAAAATAATTTAAGTATGAGTATGTCATGAGTATTTTGAGGTTTTATAGCACGTGTGGAAGGTGTAAAAGGTCATAGTTCATGTGCATATTACATTTTTAAGTTCCTTAGAAGGTAAGTACAAGTAGATAAGGTAGTAAGGCATGGGAAAACCAGATAGCATCGTGAGGTTCAAAGATGAGAAAGAATGCATGGGTAGAGGTATGCAGGTGTAGAAGAGCCAGTTGAAGAAAACAAAGTGTTATTTGTAGTGTTGGTATATCATATAGAATACTTTGGAGTCTGTACAAAATATGTTCAAATGATTCAAAGTTTGTCTAAAATTTTTTGGTTTTTCTTATTATGGTACTAGCAGTGTTGTCTAATTGATGTAATACATCCTTCGGTGTTTACCCTATGTGTCTTGAATTTTTTCTAAATTATGTTCTATTTGCTTCAGAGTCTATCCAAAGACTCTAGTTCACTATGATCTGGGACTTGTGGTGTGATCCAACTATTGTAATGCATTTCTAAGTTTGTAGGTTTAGTTTTTGTGATTATGTTTGGCCAACCTTCAAAGGATTTGAAAGTTCATTTTAAGAAGGTCCCTCTGAAAAATTAGTTTAGAAATTTTGGCGAATCTCAAAAATCAACTTTCGAATCATTGGCGAATTTCTGAAAAAATGTTTCGTGGCAAAGGTGATTTCACAGAGAGAAATTTTCCCTGGTTTTTCAAAGTAGGTCAGGAATTTTAGCATGTAGGTTGGGAGGGAAGGTTGGTTGGGTGGGTTGGCCACATGAAAATTGAGGGGTTGGGTGATTAAGGGTTGGATGGCTAAGGGTTGGGATGGAAAAGGGTTAGACAAGAAGGTTGGATGGGAAGGTTGGATGGATAAGGTTTGTACAAATGGGTTGGAAAGCTATGGGGTTGGATGGGTTGGTTGGATGGTTAAGGGGTTAGATGGTGGGTTGGACGGGTTGAAGGGTTGGATGGGAAGGGTTGGACGGGTGGGTTGGGAGTGGGTTGGACGGGTAGGTTGGAGGTTGGATGGAAAAGGGTTAGGGTATGAGGTTGGACAGATAAGGGTTAAAGGGTTGGATGGGTGGGTTGGATGGGTAAGGGTTGGACGGGTGGGTTTGGAGGCATGGGGTTGGATGGGATGGTTGGTCGGTTAGGGGTTGGATGACTAAGAGTTGGATGACCAAGGGTTGGATGGGTGGGTAGGATGGTTGGGAGTTGGACGGCTCAGGGTTGGACGGGTGGGATAGACGGTTAAATGTGTTGGATGGTAGAGGGGTTACATGGCTATGGGTTGGGTGGGTTGGACAGTTGATGGGTTGGATGGTTAAGGAGTTGGACGGCAAAGGGTTGGACGGTGGGTTGGTCAGTTGAGGGGTTGGATGGCTAATGGTTGGATAGCTAAGTTTTGGATGGGTTCATTAATTATGGGTTGGGTGGCCACCTTGGCTAGCCAATACTTTTCAGCCACGTGTCCTTTGACCCATTCAGAACCCTATAAATACCCCTACAAGGTTCATTTCTTCACTTTTCTACGAAAATTTCCAGTGCTCTGAGCTCTCCAATTTTCAAAGTTCTTCCAAATTTCAACAATGGCAAGCACCACATCTACTCCTACACCCAAATTCCAATACAAAAACCTCATGTGCCCACAGATTGTAGCCCTTCTGAAAGCAAAAGATGCACAAAAGGATTGGCTCGAAAAATCAGAATTTACCGGGCTTGTGGACATGCCCCAATTCGATACTGATACTTCAGTGCTTGATTACCTTCTCACCTCTTACAACGAGAATGATGGAAAATTTTCCGTTCTCTTGGTGCATCCGAGATGTCGTCAAATTTCATTCACAATTGAGCCCGCAGACGTACATCGGTTAACTGGGTTACCATTCGAAAATAAGCCGCCTGTTACTACAAAGGTTGTCCTCACAGATGAAGACAAAAAGTTTTTGGAGTCTCATTACAGTGTGCAGGTTGATGGTAAGTTTATTATTTTCAAATTCTTTTTCTCTTAACATTTTTCCACCACCCAATCCTCTAACATTTTTTCTGTTATTGCAGCTCCTCTTAATCGTTCATCACGAGGCCTACTTCTTCAAGGTATTACAAACCAATTCTTTCTTGCAGTTGCATCACTTTTTCAGGCCAGGATTGTATTACAGGGAAGATCTGCAGACATTCTGTATTGGGTAGTTCAATATTTATTGCGGACACTAGCAGGTCAACAATTCGATTGGTGCACATATTTGTCCAATCGAATAAAAACAGATGTCTCCCGTGCCCGCAATGCCAATCAATCTGATAAATCCAAGACTGTATTCTCTTGTTGCAATTTTATTATTGCTTTCTATCAGGAAGTGTTCTACGAATTTCAGAAAGCTAAAATTCCAACTGCAATCAATGATAAAATGATTGGTCTAACTCTTGAAGAACAACAAGTAATTGTTACTTTTACAGTTTTCTTGTTATAACGATTTCAAATTCAATATTTTTCAATAAAATAATAATTGTAAGATTTTCTATTGCAGAGAAGAATTATTGCTGCAACAACTCATAAGGATGCAATTGCTAGAGGAAAAAGCCCCTGCAGAGGTCTCTGCTGATTCTGACATGGATTCAACAGAATCAACACCAGTAAGACCTCCTCGTCAAAAGTGACCTAGGGGGTCGCTATGTGCATCATGTCTACCATCACATTTAACTACAGGTATGAAGTTTTCTATTGATATAATTAACTAATTCAAACAACTAATATAGATTATGTAGGTAGTACTGTATTTTAATATTTCTACTGTTCTTTTTTACATTTATTGTATTCAGAAACTACTGAAATGGGTGATGATGATCAAACTCATTCTGATGCACAAGATCAAAATGTTACGCTTGCGTCTCCAAATGTGCAAGGTAAATTGTAATATTTAATATTTAGCATGTTTTATTACGTTACTACTTTTTAGAATTTACAAGGCCTAACCGTATAATGGCTTCTAACAATTTGTTGTTTGCATCTTGCAGGTAATATATCTTCTGAGCACATTCCACTTGCAAGGAGGCCACCAATACTGCCAACACGTTCAGTCCAAACAAAAAGAAGATCTGCAGGCAAGAATATAAGGTTTCTTGCATAATCAGTTGGAACAGTTCATCCTGCAACAACAAAATTTCCTGGACTCTCGCTAGGAGGTGTTTTAAGTGTAACGACCTCACAACTTTTCAACAACATCACCCTTGATGAGGAGTATTTGGGCTTCGATACTGGTGATGCTGACAAGGGAAACTATTTTGACACTCATGATATGATTCAATCTACTCCGCCTCAACCACAACAACAACAAAATGTGCATGATGTACAGGACAATGACTCTCCTCCTCCTCCAACAAATGCTCCACAAACAGATGATGAAAAAACACATTTTATATTAGAAAATATGATATCAGATAGTATGGGGGCAACAATTCAAGAGGTTGTAATGTCTGATGTGGATTTGGTGCGGTCTTGGGAGAGGAGAGAAAAAATTTTGATAAAAGAAATAAATACAAGATACCATAATCACGCTCAAAGGCATTCATTGTTCACTGCCGTAGAGAGCCAACCGGCAAGGCATGACATTTTGCTAAATAAAGCTCAGTCATGGAAAATTTCTTATTCTAATAATTACAATGATGAAATTATAGACATAATGTTAAACAGGTTGGAGAATCTGAATGCTGAAGCACAGGCTTACTACAACAAATGGGCAAAAGACAAGACAAATGTTTTAATAGCAAATGCTGAAAAAGAAAAAGTTGTGGTGAGTGGGCTTTATGTTTTACATGCAAAATCCTAATATTATAAGCACTGTAATATATTTTTTAACTTATCTAATAGACTAAAATTTGTTATTTCTGTTTTGCAGGAAAAATATGAAAATTTAAAGAAAGAAGCAGTTGTTTTTGAAGCACATTTAAAGAATGCCCGCAAAATCCTGAATTCATTTGTACAGTTGAAGGAAAAACTGATAGTAATAAATAAACAAAATAATACATTGAGAAGAATAATCAAGGAGCATAAGATGGATCCAAAAATATTACTGAAGGAAAACACAGACACAGATGCAACACTTTTGACAGTAAGAGATGTAGTGAGGGAGGAACTGAATATTCTTGAAAATATCAATACCGCTGCATGAGATTTGTAGGCATCAGGAGTTATAGCAGATAGCTCTTTACAGACACAACAAATTCCTCCACCTCTAATGCAAGAAAAAGATCAAGCTTCTCCTGCTACATAAGAAATTCAATATGTTAGTGAAGTTCACCATGTGACAGGTGTGTTGTCACAATTCTGACACTGGCGTAGGAATTAAAAGATAGTGGCCAACCAATTTTTTTTGTTTTTATTCTGTGAGGAAGACGTAAGGACAACTATGATTCAGAATCATAGGCAGAAAAGAGGATGACCTCGTAATGTGTCCTTATATGACAAAACTTGTCTGGAAGCTTTGACAATATGTTAGTGAAGTTCACCATGTGACAGGTGTGTTGTCACAATTCTGACACTGGCGTAGGAATTAAAAGATAGTGGCCAACCATTTTTTTTATTTTTAATCCATGAGGTAGATGTAAGGACAACTATGATTCAGAATCATAGGCAAGAAAGAGGATGACCTGGTAATGTGTCCTTATATGACAGTAACTTGTCTAGAAGCTTTGAAATGTATTGACAACCCCCTTTTTGTAATTGTATTGGCTGAAAATGCTTTATGAATTTGTACTTTTCTTCATAAAGTAATCCACCACATGAGAGAACCATTTCAACAGTACTTTGGGAATTGGAATTGTAACTATATATTGTTATTCGATTTCTACATAATACAAATGATGTTTCTGTCTCTTTGTTTACGTAAATGTTGCTTAAATTTACTTGATTTTGTTTGTTTAAAATATTTACGTTTATGATTTCTTGCAGATGTAAAATAAATCAATTAACAGATATAAAAGACAAATATTTTCTTATTTCAGTTTAAAAACCAAATATAAAAAACAAATATTTAATATTGCATTTATTGAAAGTTGCAATCTTTGTATGAAATACATCAATAGTTATAATTTATTACATTAAATTATTGTAATGAAATCTATGTGAATTGAAACAGTCCTGGATCAACACTTTCATTCGTGTCTTGGAAATCAACTGTAGCATGATCTGTGGATGTGTCTCCATCCCCTGGGTCAGGCAGAATATTACTAACTCCTCTTCTTTCTACTAGTGAATTCCATAATGTGAGTTCTCTATCATAAGGGAAAGACTCCACTGAGTAATGTGATACATACAACCTCAGACAACTTTCTAGATTCATATCTAATCTGTTTCAAACTTTCGATTTTAAAAAGGATAGTGCACTGAAAACCCTCTCATCTTCCACAGAACCCAGAATCATAGTTTGACAGAGTTCATACAACTTAATATACTCGCTCAAATCTTCACTTAGAATACTACTGGAACAAATATCCTTCCAAATCCTTTTGATGGCACCATAATCCTGTGGGTTTTGTAGAAGTTGAACTTGTCTTATCATAGTATTAGCAAAATCCATTGACTGGGAACTAAGTATTTTTCTTTGTAAAATACCTTCTACAGAAACTTTGTTTATCTCTTCAGTCTTAGAGAAATGGTCAGTTAGAACACTCATGTTTTTGACAAATAAAGGACTGATAGATGTATAAGGTTTTCCCCCAGAAAAATTCCAAAACTGTGGATTTACAACTCCCATTGCTTCAAGAATTTTATCATTTTTGAATCTTTCCCGGATCTCTTTAGCTAACGATTCAGAGATCTTTCTCAACTTATTCCTGGTTTCCATTAATACTGCATCATATAAATTCTGTGTCACTTTTACTTCTTCTATTTCTGAGACAACCATATCAACTCTTTTTTGGAATGTATGAAGTGGAATCTCCTTTCCATGTGTTGTTATACACAGATGATCATGTATATTGTATTTTAAGAAGCACCTGGGATTTTTCAAATCTGTCAATGCATTCCAGTTTTCAAAAGCACACCCTGAAAACTCCCATCAGAAATATATAAACTTTTGAGACTCCAGCACACACGTCTTCTGAGTCTTATGAAGTCTGTTATGTAGAAAGAACGATCTTGTGCATGCTTCGTTAAGATATTAAGCTCCCTCAACATGGGAAAAATACCGTAGAGTGTGATTAAAGTTTCTATGTTCTGTTAGATGACACAATAGATCTTTAGCTTTATCTACATCCCTGTGGTATTTATACATAAATCCTGTCAATGAAGGATATTCATCAAATATTCTACAGGCAGGTTCATACATAGATATCCATCTGGTATCTACATCTTTGAGAAGCTTTTTTCCCTCTGTCAGTCCAATTGCAAATTTTTGAAATTCCAAAAATCTCTTTGGACTGCTAGAATAATAAGCATGCAACTCACGTATCAATTCCTCCACTCTAGCTACATTTTCAAATGTGCTCACAATTTTGTAAGCCAGATTCATTTTGTGAGCCATACAATGGACAACAACCATATACGGAGCAACAGTTGTTTGAAGTCTAACATCAAGAGACCATTTCTAGCTCCCTGCATTACAGCTGCACCATCGGTTCAACACAAACTAATTTTGTTGCAATGGAAAATGTCATCCATTCAGAGATATCCTTCAGATTTGAGACCACCAATTTATAAATATTTTCAGAATTACAATTCTTAGTCATTTTATGAATTGCTAAGAGGTGTGGAGTTCTTATTTCATTAGCAAATGTATAAACATGAATACAAATCCATGAAGTATTATCAACTGCAGTAACCTCATCTATTGAAAGGGAAATATATATCCTTTTGAACACCAGTTTTAGAATCCTCCTTTTCTACTAGAGATAGACATTTTCAATTTCCCAATATTGGTATCCACCAATGGGACTGAGGAACGTTCTGTAGACCAATAACTAGAATTCTAATCAATTTCTGTTTATCTTTTAGAATCTTAGAGAAATGGTTCAGTTAATCACGATCATGTTTTTAAAAATAAAGGAATGATATATGTCACAGTTTTCAGATTCATTTGCCGCCATAAAAATTCTAAAACAACGGATTTACAACTCCCATTGCTTCAAGTATTTTATCATTTTTGAATCTTTCCTGGATCTCTTTAGCTAAATGATTCAGAGATCTTTTCTCAACTTATTCCTGGTTTCCATTAATACTGCATCATATAAATTTCATGTCACTCTTACTTCTTCCGTATTTCTAAGACAACCATATCAACTCTTTTTTGGAACGTATGAAGTGGAATCTCAACTATATCAAATATATTTCCCATGTGTTGTTATACATAGATGATCATGTATATTGTATTTTAAAGGATTTTTCAAATCTGTCAATGCATTCCATTTTTCAAAAGAAGCACCCTAAAAACTCCCATCTGAAATATATAAACTTTCGAGACTCTAGCACACACGTCTTTTGAGTCTTATGAAGTCTGTTATGTAGAAAGAATGATCTTGTGCATGCTTCGTTAAAATATTAAGCTCCCTCAACATGGGAAAAATACCGCAAAGTGTGAGTAAAATTTCTATGTCTGTTAGACATAACAATAGATCTTTAGCTTTATCTACATCCATGTGGTATTTATACATAAATCTAGTCAATGAAGGATATTCATCAAATATTCTACAGGCAGGTCCATACATAGATATCCATCTGGTATCTACATCTTTAAGAATCTTTTTGCCCTTTGTCAGTCTAATTGCAAATTTTTGAAATTCTAAAAATCTCTTTGGACTGCTAGAATAATAAGCATGAAAATCACGTATCAATTCCTCCACTTTAGCTACATTTTAAAATGTGCTCACAATGTTGTATGTCAGATTCATTTTGTGAGCTATACAATGGATATCAATCATATACAAAGAAAAATTTGTCTGAAGTCTAACGTAGAGACCATTTCTGGCTCTATGCATTACAACTGCACCATCGGTTCCGACACAAACTCATTTTATTGCAACAGCCAAATTCATCCATTCTGTTGATATCCTTCAAATTTGAGACCACCAATTTATAAATATTTTCAGAATTGCAATTCTCAGTCATTTTATGAATTGCTAAGAGGTGTGGAGTTCTTATTTCATTAGACAAATGTGTAAACATGAATACAAATTCATGAAGTATTATCCACTATAGTAACCTCATCTATTGAAAGGGAAATATACTTTGCCTTTTGAACACACAGTTTCAGATCCTCCTTTTCTACCAAAGATAGACATTTTACAATTTCCCAGCCGCTGGTATCTGACCAATGAGATTGAGGAACATTCTGTAGACCAATAACCTGATACATACATTTTATTTTTTCTGAAATCAGACATCGGTCTTCCCCTTTTCAATATATGGAATACGATAGCAAACTGAATACTTTTTTGCATGCATTTATACCTCCATAGCTTTGCTCAATCTTGCTACTATAGTCCCACCTTTTTCAAAATATTTCATATGTTTTTGTTCATTTTCATATTCTTTCTACGTATTTGACATGTAGACAATCTTTTGCATCTTTCCATTTATGTGTTCTGACTATGTTGCCATCCTTTTGCTTTCGGGAAATGTATATTTTCCCATAATACTTTTAAATTGTGTCCAGTTTGACCTACATTGTGCGATCCTTCCCATATTTCCAACCACATATTTTGCATCGACATTGTGTTGGAACATCATTACCTTTTTCAGTGTACACAGGTTCAATAAATAGATATTTTGTAGCCCATTTGAACTGGAATTTCCTTCCAATTGTCTAGTTTTTTCCTCTTTCTTTTAACATTTTTTATTTTTTTTCTTGGGGTTTAACTTCTGCATCCTGGGCTCTCAACAGGAATATCTTGATTCTCATGTCTCCTTTTTCTGGAAATAGACCTTGGAGTAGAAGCTTCCTCTACTAGTGTATCATGAGAATTTGATGAATTTTCTTGTACTTCTATGTCATCAAGGGACATAATGTTTTCCTCAACATATAATGGATCATCGATATCTTTAAATTGATTATTTTGTGAAGGAATTTCTGAAACGTCTGCATATAATTCTATAAAATTGTTACATATATAGTATTAATTTTATATATAGTTAAATTTTTACACAAAGTACAAAGAGTTCCAAGAATGGTATGAAAAACATAATTATTAAATTATGTAAGATTAAATAACCTGTAAATAGCAATGCCACATACCGATATTTTCAGCTGATGCAGAAAGCCCCTTCATTTTTTGTGATTTTCCAAAATAGCCAAGCAAAGTATTTGCACCCTTTTTTGAACTGGGCTGAATTTGTAACCTTCTTACCCTGATTTCTAGTATCATTATTATGTTTTGATTTAGTATGTTGTTAGACATTTGATCATGGATTATTGTTGATCTTGATTTGGTTATGATGCATGATGATTATTAGAGACACTCATATGTGGATGATGATATACTACATTGATGTTTTATGGATGTTGTTATGGACATGTGATTTTGGATATTATGAGTAGATCTAGAAAATGGATATTATATGATGATGATATGGTTGTTGATATAAATTTGTATGTGATAATGTTAAATTGCCTTGATGTTGTTGTGATTCACTTACTTAGATGATTTTGTGATTTTATTTGTATCATATTGGATGTTCTGATATGGCCACGAGGCCAAAGGAGGTATTTGTATTTTGCAGGTTAAAAATATCACAACAAAACATCGGGGGATTGGAGACCAACCACAATGGAATTCTAGGTGAATTCGACAAGGTCACCATGGCAACTTGTTTTGTGTGTGTGTGTGTTGTATTTTGTTAGGGATTCCCATGGGGGGATTTCCTTTATATGTGACCATGGGTTTTGTGTATTTTATTAATGTGGTTAAATTTTTTATTATTGTTGTATGTATTTTATTAGTGATGTGTCCCTTTCTTTTAATTAATTAAAATGTGGTAGATTAATGTGAGAAATCATATGGTTAAAATTTAAATAAATTAAATTGGGATATGGGAAAGTAATAATGGAAGTTGTTGGTTCTTTGTATTAAATATGTAAGGGATGTGTAAGTTGTGTAAGAGTTGTGTAAGTCAAATTTTGGAGTATGAAACACTCCACCTCCATGGAAATTCGAATTTGTCCTTGGGGGCTATTTTTGGAGGCTTGTGGGACAAGTAAAACTTGTCCCATACCTCTAAATTTAATTTACCAACCATAATTATGGTTGGAGAGGTGATTTTAGACTTTTATAATGCATTTTATTAATCATGTTGCAAGTTTTGATTGCACTCTCTTACATTTTATTTATTTTGCAGTCCTTTGGGGTGTGGGCTTTTGGAGTGTGCAAGTAATTTGTCATATTTTCACCCACCTCTTTATTGTGCTTGGGAGAATGAAATTTTGTCTTTTGTGTTTGAATTTGAGGATGTGTGATGTGGCATCCTACATGGATCCACATCATCCTCTTCTCTTCCCTCTTCTATAAAATTCAAACTCTTTGCTTGTTTTGGGTTGTTGAATCATTTTTGCAAACTTCCTTGGGGGTGCATTTTTCTTGTGTTTGGAGCTCTTGCTTTTGGAAGGAGTTTGGAGAAACTTTGCATGCTTGGAGATTGTTGTTTTGGGACTATGTTTTGGGCATTGAAAGCTTGCTGTTTGGAAACAAAAGCTACCATGGAGAGGTAGGAGTTTAACCTTTTTTCATGTTGTTATTTTCTTATTGTGTTGTATGAATGGTGCATGTTTGATTTATTTAATTGGCTGGTTGGGTAGACTGCCATAGGAATGGTGTAGGAGAAGGCTATGGGGAATCCATGTGGGGGGGCATAAGGGAATGCCATTGGCATTAGAATTTGGTGGAGGGAGTTTGGGTTTGGGATCCACCATGGAAAAGAAATAGCTTGCATTTCTTACTTTGTGGGGGGCATAAGGAAATCTGTGGGGGGCATAAGGAGGGATTGTGGGGGGCATAAGGAAATGTGTGGTGAATTATTTTGGTGGTTTGTTCTGGTGGATGCCCAATTCCCATTGGGAGGCATAAGTAGCTTCCCCCATAGACCTTGCTCCTTTGGCTTGCATGATCAAGCTTGAGTTTTGTTTTGATTGTTTCAAATGTAGTTGTAAACTGTTGTTTTTGTGTGGACTACATTTTATATGAATTATGCATGTTGAAAGAATGTTGTGTGTTGTGGAAGCCAGTTGTTTCCATGGGTTGAATCACACCTCTTATTGTATTTTGGTTGGGGCTCGGGGGCCAATGATGAAGGAAGGCTTCTCCTTTCATTGGATGTCTTGGTTGGGTGGAGAGCATTGCCTTTCCCCCACTTTTGTTGTGATCAACTTGGAGAAAAAGGAAACTTGCATGTTGTTGTTCTGGAGCAAAGGAAAATGTAGTTTTGACAGTCCCTTGTGAAACAAATTCATTTGTAACCTTTCCCACTTGAAGTGGATGAAATTGTAATATTTATTTTGTGAAGAAAAGATGTATGTAATTGATTATGAAAGTATATATTCGAATGTGAAGGATTTATATTCTGTTCTGTTTATTGAAAGAAATAAATAGAATTTTGTTATTGCATTCAAACATGGAAGATATGTAAAGTTTTATAATTGAATTCAATAAAGAATTGAAAGATCTTTCTCTCATATGCATTGTTGGATTGAATTCAATGTTTCATTGTATGGAATATCAGATTGTAATTAAATCTGTTTATTGAAAGAAAAAAATGTACGTATGTAAGGAAATATTACAATTTTGTGCCTCTTTGGAAATATACAAAATTGGAAATCAGAGTTGCAATTTTGCTTTAAATGATTTGTTTATAAATTTAAATGTATTGGAGATTAGTTTAGAAATGAAATGCCACACTTGAATGATAAAATTGATATACATATTTAAAAGAAATGAATCTTTGTTATAAAAATTAATACTGGCAAATAAATTTAATCAAAATGTACAGTTCGGACCTGCACATAATAATCAACTTGAAAATGATATAATTTAGCATGTTAAGACATCAATGAACTCAAATTGACAAAGAAAACTTAAGAAAACAATTTAAACATTGCAAAATCGAACCCAATCCCCTTTCACAGTCATTTTCTGTCAAATGTTGGAAAAACATGAATTGAAAATCAAACAAGCAAATTTACCTTCCTAAAACACTTTAAATCCTTCCTAGAGTAATCCTCCATGTCTGTTTGGCATGTTGAGTGAAGGAGGAGATCAAATTGAATCAAATTTATAAGTTGGAAATTACCAGTTTGCTATTTAAAATCCTGCAGATCGTTTTTGTAAAATTGACCCCTTAAACTTTATCAAAAAGTAAAATTTATGATTCATGTGCAAAGAGGGCATCGAGAGATTTCCATAAAGTCCTCGTTTTCCCAAAACTGAGCTTTCTAGCTCAAGTTATGGCCCTCTGAAGTTTTCCTGCCTTGGCGGGAAAATTTGGGAAAATTTTCCCTGGCGGGCCCGCGGCCTGAAAATTTCCAGTTATAAATCCTTAGAATTTTTTTTTTGAAAAATTTGCTTGGGAAAATTTTTGAATTTTTCTCTGCTGACCCACAGCCAATCAGAGGCTGCCACGTGTCCTCACGGGGCAACGGCGGAGGTGACATTATTTTTGCCCTTGGGCCTTTTAAAAATTTTGGGAAATTTTTTATCTTTTTCCCGCCGGCCTGCGGCCAATCACAGGCTGCCACGTGGCAGCATGGGGTGACAGCAGAGGGGGGTGAAACCCTCGCCACTTTTTTTTTGAAATTTTTTTTTGTAAAATTTTTTAATTCTCCCACGGCCCTGCACTCCCGCCCTGCGTCGGTGATGACCCTTCTGCGAGCACGCGAACCTGCCTGCCTAATTTTCCCCTTATCTCCCCTTTGGTGAAATTCGTCAAACTCTCTCCACCACTCTGCCTCTCCCTCTCCTTCTCCCCACATGGTTGGTTGAGTGCCATGTGTCCCTAGTGGACCCGTGGGCACGTGGGCACCAAATGGATTTTTCCCCCTTTGGTGAAAATTTTCCTAAACTCTCCCCACCGCTCCGCCCTTCCCTCACCCTCTCCCGCTTTGGCTTAGAACCTGACACGTGTCCTTGGAGGACCCACGGAGGCATGGGAGACAAATTTGAATTTTCTCCCACGCAAGGAAAAATTTCAAACACCACCCCGTGACCCGCCAACCCGAAAAATTGCTTTTCTTCCCCTTCGACACATGTCCCCTTGGGGAAAATTTGACCCCTAAGCTCTGCCATTCCATATCTAGAGTTTATAAGGAGTTAGGAGGAATTATTTATATCATCGGAAAGATGAAAAAATTTCCTATCCATTGGGAATGATTTAGGGAAATTTTTGAATGTGTTAAGTGTGAGAAAAATCAAGTTGAAACTCTAATCCTATTAGAGAATGGGTATGGTGATATTTTAACCCATGAATCTAACTGAAACTTCTAACCCTAAAATTTGGACCATGTGACCTCTGGATAATTGTTAATAAATGAAAAGTATGTTCTAGTAATTTTAGACTTGTTCTAGAACCTATTAGTGTCAATTGTTGTCTTGCAACTTGGTTGTGGACACTTCTAATAAAAAAAAAATTCCATAATTTTCTAACCCTAGGTTGTTTCTTGGGTCTCAAGTGGGTTGTTTTAACGGGAATCACACTTTGGTATCAGAGCAGTGGTTCAAAATCTTGGACCATTGGGCACACTAGAAAACTTGAGACATGAAACTTAAACCTAGCACATTTTCTTTTAAATCTAGAAAACAACTTAGTTTAGAAATTACATATTTTAGTAAACATGAAATTGAATAAAATTAGAAAATAAAACTTAGAAAAAAAAACTAACTCTCACTTTGGTCTTGTGCATAGAGGAGAGAAACATTCACAGAGACTCAAACTTACCACCACCACCACCACTGGATCAGGGTGTAGCAGCTATCCTACCCCAGATCTTGCAGACCCTTCAGGATGTCAATGCCACTCTATGTGGAGGATTAGGAGGAGGACATGCAACTAGTCATGACAGAGCCCCTTCCATTGAGGGTCAGGTATCTCCTTGACCCAGTGAGGAGCATAGAGGAGAGAACTCCCATGCAGAGTCAGCCAGAGTAGAGTCACCACTGAGGGGACAGGGTGACAGAGTTCTAGAGCATAGAGAGAGGTCTCGGAGCCCTAGGCTTAGGGATGAGCATGCAGAGAGACCTAGAGGCCGTCAGACCATAGCTGCAGATCACATCAGGGAGATCCTGAAGCTTCGGCCCTCACATTACTTAGGTGACATGGGTGGATTTTAGGAAGAGGCCTGGCTAGTGAGCTTGAGTGGTTGCTTCAAGCTTTGTCCTTGTTCTAGCAACACGAAAGCTTGTGTTGCGATCCATCTACTAAGGGATGGAGCAAGGGTATGGTGGAGGATAGAGGAGAAAAATCTCCATGTAGATTCTGAGATAGTGACCTGGGAGCTATTTGAGGAGAGATTTAGGAGTAGGTATTTGTCATGGAGGTTCATATAGTAGAGGATCGACGAGTTCCATGACCTCTGACAGGCATCTCTTTCTGTAGCAGAGTATGAGAGTAGATTTCTGGATCTACTCCAGTATGTTGAGTATATGTAGGATGAGCAGGTGCGGATTCACAGGTTCATCTGGGGCCTAAATTTAGATATTGGAGGTGCAGTGTGGATCCACTACCCACAGACATTAGCTGAGGCCATCGAGAAGGCCTATATTACAGAGGAGACTCAGGGAAAGACCCAACATGCTAGAGACCAAGTTAGGAGCTGCATACAGTAGATGCAGGATGGTAGATCGAGGGGGTCAGTACCCCTTCCTCGTGGTGGCCAGGGTATAACATAGTCATCCTTTAGGCCACACCAGTAGCAGCAGCAGCAGTCTCACCCACCTCATAGACCTCCACAGAGAGCTGATGCATAGAGAGGTCAGAGTATGGGGCCTCCTCCTAGGGGTCCCATCAGGACACAGGGTGGACCTAGAGCTCAGTCAGTGGGAGCTCGCCAGCAAAGACCTCAGTAGACCACAACCAGATCATCAGGATCCACACCACAGACTTCCAGGGAACCTACTGGAGGTGCTACTCATTGGGGAGGATCAGGAGGATGTTTTGGTTGTGGAGTTACTGGACACTTTTGGAGAGATTACCCACATAACCCTAATAACAAGGGTAAGACATAGATCTCCAAGCCTAGTGTTGGTGACATGGGATGCAACCACAGGATTTATGTAGTGGTTGAGAACCACTAGGCAGAGCATCAGAGCACAGTCATTGAGACCACATGTAGCATTGGTGGTATTCCTACCTCTGTATTGTTTGATTCTGGTTCTTCTGATTCTTTCATTGCACCATCTTTAGTAGAGCGATGTAGGCTGGTGGCAGTTAGGAAGGGTCTTAGTTGGGATGTCGAGATGGCTTCTGGAGCCAAGATCTCTATAGACTCCTTAGTTAAGGAGTGTGTAGTGGATTTGGGACCTTTCACCACTACCTCAGATCTCTGTATCCTTCCTTTGGGCTCGTATGGAGTCATTTTGGGTATGGATTGGTTATCTACACACAGGGCCAGGATGGATTGTTATCACAAGACTATATCTTGTGTAGATGATTTGGGAGTTGAGTCAGTGATTTCAGGGGTCAGGAGACCCGTTTCTATTCACACCATCTCCGCTATGCAGCTTAAGCGGTGTGTGCAACGAGGTTGTCAGATGTATGTTATTACAGTTAGTGACAGATCAGAGGATGGGTCTAGTGGACCATCGCTAGATGATCATCCCATTTTGAGAGAGTTTGTAGATGTCTTTCCAGGGGAGCTACCGGGGTTACCACCCCCACGTGAGATTGATTTTCATATAGATCTAGTTCCTGGAGCAGAGCCTATCTCACGAGCACCTTATCGGATGACCACCCCAGAGCTCTGTGAGCTCAAGTTGTAGCTTGAGGGCCTTTTGGAGAAAGGCCTTATCCATCCTAGTGTATCCCCTTGGGGTGCACTGGTGATCTTTGTGAAGAAGAAGGATGGATCCTTGCGGTTGTGTATTGATTACCGCCAGCTGAATAAGGTAATGATCAAGAATCATTATCCTCTTCCTCGTATTGATGACTTGTTTGATCAGATGAAGGGAGCCATAATTTTCTCTAAGATTGATCTTAAGTTAGGGTACCATCAGCTGAGGATTTCAGAGGTGGACATTCATAAGACCACCTTCCACATGAGATATGGGCACTATGAGTTCACAGTGGTGCCTTTTGGTTTGACTAATGCCCCCGCAGTGTTCATGAGTTTGATGAATGGGGTATTCAGGACCTTCTTAGATCACTTCATGCTCATCTTCCTAGATGACATTTTGATATACTCACGTACACGTGAGGAGCACGAGGGGCACCTTCGCCAGGTTCTTCAGTGTCTTCAGGAGTAGCAGCTTTACGGGAACTTGGAGAAGTGTGCATTCTTTCAGACAGAGGTGTAGTATTTGGGTCATATCATTTCTGGGGAAGGTATCACAATCGATCCTTCCAAGATTAGAGCCATTATGGATTGGCCAGCACCCACTATAGTGACTGAGGTGTGCAGCTTCATGGGATTAGTAGGTTACTACAGGAGATTTGTTCAGGACTTCTCTCAGATTGCGCACCCTATCACTTCCCTTCAGAGGAAAGGGAAGAAGTTTGTTTGGTTGGACAGATGTGAGTAGGCCTTTAGGACACTGAAGGAGTGCCTCACTACAACACCTATTCTTGTAGTGCCAGATCCACAGGGTGAGTTCTTTGTTTACACAGATGCTTCGTTAGTAGGGCTTGGAGGTGTGTTGATGCAAGGAGGGTAGAGTAGTGGCTTTTGAGTCTCGCAAACTCAAAGATTATGAGCTTAATTACCTGACTCATGATCTTGAGCTTGCGACAGTTGTGCATGCTTTGGTTAGATGGAGGCACTTTCTTCTTGGCAGGAGATTCACACTCAAGACAGATCATTTGAGTCTTCGCCACCTCTTCACGCAGCCCAATCTCAATGCTCGTCAGCGGCATTGGATGGAGTTGCTTTGTGAGTATGACATGGAGATAGAGCATGTGAAGGGGAAGGAGAATGTGGTAGCAGATGCTCTCAGTAGATGGAGACATGTGGCTATGGCCACTTCAGTGAGCACAGAATTTGTGGAGCAGGATTCTTCAGCAGCTTCCTCTTGACAACTTCTACATTGCAGTACGAGAAAGAGATCGAGTCACAGAGACCCCTTGAGGGGAAGTTTGATGGTTTTTCCTTAGAGGTAGATGGTCTTCTCAGGCATAGAGGTTGGATATATGTTCCCAGAGATGGAGGCTTGAGGTAGGACATCTTGGTAGAGGCACATCGTGCACCCTATTCAGCCCATCCCGGGGTGAAGAAGATGCACGCCACCTTGAGACAGTTGTATCATTGGAGAGGACTTCATCGAGATGTGGCCCAGTTTTTGTCATGATGTTTAGAGTGCCAGAGAGTTAAGGTTGAGCATCAGCATCCAGCAGGCCTTCTTTATCCTCATGCTATACCGAAATGGAAGTGGGACACCATTTCCATGGATTTCATTGTTGGGCTACCGATGTCGAGATATCACCATGACGCCATTATGGTCACGGTTGATAAATTGACAAAAGTGGCTCACTTTTCTCCGGTGAAGACCACTTATACAGCTAGAGCAGTGGCACGAGTATATTTGGATGAGATCGTCAGGTTACACGGGATTCTATGGAAGATCATTTGTGACCACGATCCTTTGTACACTTCACATTTCTGGACTACCATGTAGTATGTCCTCGGGACGAGAATCAACTTCAGCACAACATATCACCCTGAGACAGATGGATAGACTGAGTGGGTGAATCAGATTTTAGAGGACATGCTCAGGATGTATGTGATGGATCAGTAGTCTAAATGGGAGGAGTACCTGTACTTAGTGGAGTTTTCCTACAATAATAGTTTTCAGAGTTCCATAGGCATGGCTCCTTTTCAGGCTTTGTATGGTAGAGAGTGCAGGACACCTCTTAGCTGGGACAGGTTAGAGGACAGAGTATCTCTTGGACCAGCTCTTCTACAGGACATGGAGCAACAGGTGGTGTTGATCAGGTAGAGATTGTAGGAGGCACAGGACAGGCAGAAGAAGTATGCAGATCAGCATAGGATCGACCATAGTTTCGATGTGGGCATGAAGGTGTTCCTTCGTGTCAGGCCACACAAGAGCCCTATCCATTATGGAAAAGGTTCTAAGTTAGCTCCTAGATTCATTGGTCCTTTTGAGATCTTGGAGTGTATCGGCCCTTTGGCCTACCGTCTAGCATTGCCACCCAGCTTGTCTCACATACATGATGTTTTTCATGTTTCAGTTCTCAGGAGATATATTGCAGATCCTTCTCATGTGTTAGATTGGACATCATTACAGGTGCAGGATCAGGGGCAGGTGATGGTGGAGCCCATTCACATCCTAGATCATAGGACCCTGGGCCTTCGAGGTAGAGAGGTTGATCAGGTTCAGGTGCAGTGGGACAAGATATGATGAGACTGCAGCTACATGGGAGGATGCTACTTCATTACGAGTTCAGTTTCCACATTTGTTCCAGTGACTTCCAGGAGGAAGTTGAGTCTAAGGGGAGGGGGATGTAGTGCCCACTTCCCTTTGACACCTACTGATACTTATTTTGATACAGTTGATCACATTATGGACATTATTATGTTTTGATTTAGTATGTTGTTAGACATTTGATCATGGATTATTGTTGATCTTGATTTGGATATGATACATGATGATTATTAGAGACACTCATATGTGGATGATGATATACTATTTGACATGGATGTTTTATGGATGTTGTTCAGACATGTGATTTTGGATATTATGAGTAGATCTAGAAAATGGATATTATATGATGATGACATAGTTGTTGATATAAATTATATGTGATAATGTTAAATTACCTTGATGTTGTTGTGATTCACATATTTAGATGATTTTGTGATTATATTTATATCATGTTGGATGTTCTGATATGGCCACGAGGCTGAAGGAGGTATTTGTGTTTTGCAGGTTAAAAATCACAACAAACATCGGGGGATTGGAGACCAACCACAATGGAATTCTAGGTGAATTTGACAAGGTCACCATGGCAACTTGTTTTATTGTGTTGTGTGTTATTTTGTTAGGGATTCCCATGGGGGGATTACCTTTATATGTGACCATGGGTTTGTGTATTTTATTAATGTGTTTCCTTTTATTATTGTTGTATGTATTTTATTAGTGATGTGTTCCTTTCTTTTATTTAATTAAAATGTGGTAGATTAATGTGAGAAATCATATGGTTAAAATTTAAATAAATCAAATTGGGATATGGGAAAGTAATAATGGAAGTTGTTGGCTCTTTGTATTTAATATGTAAGGGATGTGTAAGTTGTGTAAGAGTTGTGTAAGTCATATTTTGGAGTATGAAACACTCCACCTCCATGGAAATTCGAATTTGTCCTTGGGGGCTGTTTTTGGAGGCTTGTGGGACAAGTAAAACTTGTCCCATACTTCTCAATTTAATTTACCAACCATACCTATGGTTGGAGAGGTGATTTTAGACTTTTATAATGCATTTTATTAATCATGTTGCAAGTTTTGATTGCACTCTCTTACATTTTATTTAATTTGCAGTCCTTTGGGGTGTGGGCTTTTTGGAGTGTGCAAGTAATTTGTCATATTTTCACCCACCTCTTTATTGTGCTTGGGAGAATGAAATTTTGTCTTTTGTGTTTGATTTTGAGGATGTGTGATGTGGCATCCTACATAGATCAACATCATCTTCTTCTCTTCCCTATTCTATAAATTCAAACTCTTTGCTTGTTTTGGGTTGTTGTTGAATCATTTTTGCAAACTTTCTTGGGGGTATTTTTCTTGTGTTGGAGCTCTTGCTTTTGGAAGGAGTTTGGAGAAACTTTGCATGCTTGGAGATTTCTGTTTTGGGACTGTGTTTTTTTGGCATTGAAGCTTGTTGTTTGGAAACAAAAGCTACCATGGAGAGGTAGGAGTTTATCCTTTCTTTCATGTTGTTATTTTCTTGTTGTGTTGTGTGAATGGTGCATGTTTTGATTTCTTTGTATTGGCTGGTTGGGTAGACTGCCATAGGAATGGTGTAGGAGAAGGCTATGGGGAATCCATGTGGGGGGGCATAAGGGAATGCCATTGGCATCAGAATTTTGTGGAGGGAGTTTGGGTTTGGGATCCACCATGGAAAAGAAATAGCTTGCATTTCTTACTTTGTGGGGGGCATAAGGAGGGATTTGTGGGGGGCATAAGGATGTGTGTGTGATGAATTATTTTGGTGGTTTGTTCTGGTGGATGCCCAATTCCCATTGGGAGGCATAAGTAGCTTCCCCCATAGACCTTGCTCCTTTGGCTTGCATGATCAAGCCTGAGTTTTGTTTTGATTGTTTTCAATTGCAGTTGTAAACTGTTGTGTTTTTTTGGACTGTATTTTATATGAATTATGCATGTTGAAAGAATGTTGTGTGTTGTGGAAGCCAGTTGTTGCCATGGGTTGAATCACACCTCTTATTGTATTTTGGTTGGGGCTCGGGGGCCAATGATGAAGGAAGGCTTCTCCTTTCATTGGATGTCTTGGTTGGGTGGAGAGCATTTCCTTTCCCCCACTTTTGTTGTGATCAACTTGGAAAAAAAGGAAACTTGCATGTTGTTGTTCTGGAGCAAAGGAAAATACAGTTTGACAGTCCCTTGTGAAACAAATTCATTTGTAATCCTTTCCCACTTGATGTGGATGAAATTGTAATGTATATTTGTGAAGAAAAGATGTTGTAATTGATTATGGAAAGTATATATTCGAAATTGTGAAGGACATTATATTTTGTTCTGTTATTAGAAAGAAATAAATAGAATTATGTTATTGCATTCAACATGGAAAGATGTAAAGTTTTATAATTGAAGTCAATAAAGAATTGCAAGTTCATCTCTCATTGCATTGTTGGGTTGAGTTGGAATATCAAATTGTGATTGGAAGCTCTGTTTAATTACAAAGGAAAGAAAATACATATGAAGGAAGTATATTGCTTTGTCTCTTTTGGAAATGTATTAAATTGGAAATCAGAGTTGGTTACAAATTAGCTTTTAAATGATTTGTTATAAACAACTAAATGTATTGGATTAGTTTAGAAATGAAATGCCACACTTAAATGATAAAATTGATATACATATTTAAAAGAAATAGATCTCTGTTGTAAAAATTAAAACTGGAAAATAAATTTAATCAAAATGTACAGTTCAGACCTGCACATAATAATCAACTTGAAAATGATATAATTTAGCATGTTAAGACATCAATGAACTCAAATTGACAAAGAAAACTTAAGAAAACAATTTAAACATTGCAAAATCGAACCCAATCCCCTTTCACAGTCGTTTTCTGTCAATTGTTGGAAAAACGTGAATTGAAAATCAAACAAGCAAATCTACCTTCCTAAAACACTTTAAATCCTTCCTAGAGTAATCCTCCATGTCTGTTTGGCATGTTGAGTGAAGAAGGAGATCAAATTGAATCAAATTTATAAGTTGGAAATTACCAGTTTGCTATTTAAAATCCTGCAGATCATTTTTCAAAATTGACCCCTTAAACTTTATCAAAAAAATAAAATTTATGATTCTTGTGCAAAGAGGGCATTGAGATATTTCCAGAAAGTCCTTGTTTTCCCAAAACTGAGCTTTCTAGCTCAAGTTATGGCCCTCTGAAGTTTTCCTGCCTTGGCGGGAAAATTTGGGAAAATTTTCCCTGGCGGGCCCACGGCCCGAAAATTTCCCGTCGAAAAATCCTTAGAAAATTTTTTTGAAAAATTTGCTTGGGAATTTTTTTGAACTTTTCTCCACTAGCCTGCAGCCAATCAGAGGCTGCTATGTGTCATCATGGGGCAGCAGGGAGGTGCGACATTATTTTTTCCCTTGGGCCTTTTTAAAATTTTGGAAAAATTTTATCTTTTTCCCCGCCGGCCCGCGGCCAATCGCAGGCTGCCACGTGGCGGCATAGGGTGATAGCGGAGGGGGCCGAACCCTCGCGACCTTCTTCCTTTGAATTTTTTTCTTTTGGAAAATTTTTATTAACCTCCGCATCCCCACACTCCCGCCCTGCTTCGGTGATGACTCTTTCGCGGACGCGCGGACCCGTGCAACCTAACTTTCCCCTTATCTCCCCCTTCAGTGAAATTCACCAATTATCTCTGCCATCTACCTCTCCCTCTCCTTCATCCCTGCAATGTCCTGTTGAGCACCATGTGTCCCTAGTGGACCCGAGGGCACGTGGGCATTGAAATGATTTCTCCCCTTCTTGGGAAAAATGCCCCAAACTCTTCTACCACTCCGCCCTTCCCTCACCCTCTCCCGCTTTGGATCAAGACCCGACACGTGTCCTTGGAGGACCCACAGAGGCACGGGTGCAAATGGGAATTTTCTCCCATGCAAGGAAAAATTCCAAATGCCACCCCATGACCCGCCAACCCAAAATTGATTTTCTTCCCCGCTCGACACGTGTCCCCTTGGGGAAAATTTGACCCCTAAGCTCCACCAGTCCATATCTGGAGTTTTACAAGGAGTTAGGAGGACTTCTTTATATCATTGGAAAGGTGAGAAAATTTCCTATCCAATGGGAATGATTTAGGGAAATTTTGAATGTGTTAAGTGTGAGAAAAATCAAGTTGAAACTCTGAGCCTGTTAGAGAATGGGTATGGTGATATTTTACCCCCTGAACCTAACTGAAACTTCTAACCCTAAAATTTGGACCATGTGACCTCTGGAAATTGTTAATAAATGAAAAGTATGTTCTAGTAATTTTAGACTTGTTCAGGAACCTGTTAGTGTCAACTGTTGTCTTGCAACCTAGTTGTAGACACTTCTAAAAAAAAAAATTATTCCATAATTTTCCTGACTAACCCTAGGTTGTTTCTTGGACTTTGTGGTTAGACAGAAAAGGTTTACATGACTGAGGGGTTGGAATGCTCATAGCTGAGGGGTTGGACGGATGAGTAGTTGGATGGTTCATGGTTGGATGGGTTACGGGTTGGACAACTCTAGGTTGGATGGCTCAGGGTTTGACAGCTAAGGGTTGGATGGCTAAGGGTTTGGACGACTCAGGGTTGGATGGCTCAGGGTTTGGATGAGTTAGGCCCTAGGGGTTGGATGGTCAAGGGTTGGACCGCTCAAGGTTGGACGGCTCAGGGGTTGGACGGCTTAGGGTTGGAGGGCTCTGAGTTGGACGGTTGAGAGGTTGCTTATGTTTACTTTGGTGAATATGTGCAAAAAATTATTCGAAATGGTGGCGAATTGAATTCATAAGATCTTATATATGTGTAAAATCTAGGTGAAATAAATATTATAAGGGACATTTCAGTCAAATTTTTTGGCAAATAAGTTGGCTATGAATCACAGAATATTCAGCAATTTGAATTTCCATAATCCTCGATTTTCGAGAGATTACGAAAATTTTCCACTAAAAATTTCCTTGTAGATCAGTCTGGTGGCAGAGATTTTTGGTAGAAATGCATGGTCTAGCAGTGTTTCAAGGACATGGATAGCTTGGTATGTTTTGGTATGATGTGTCGGAGCCCTTGGTGTGATCAGATGATGTGGTTTCATGTTTAATCCCTAATGGCCTAATCAACCCTATTAGGCTAGTCAGGAATGTCTATTAAAACAAGTATTTAAGTGTGGTTTTCTCCATGTGACATATGCTTGTGAATGTTTGAGGAGGTGTGTCAGATCCCTAGTGAATTGTTCCAAGTGGTGAAAGTGTTTTGAAATTTTCCTTGGAGGTGTTAGATGTTACAAATCTCAAGACTGGTTCTTGATTTCCATCAAATTTTAGCGGTGTTAGAGGAGGAGGTTTTTTGGAGGCTTATGCCCTAATTTGGTGAAATTATATGAATTACATGATTTATCTAACATCAATACCTTTCTATTTATGTGTTACTTGTGCCTTGGTGGGGTGACTTGAGGTATGAAGTTGATCGGTTTCGAGGAGTGTAAATTTAGGTGCTAAAACCTATTTGTCGATGTTTGCCTTTTAGTGTGTCCCATGTTGAAGATGGAGGTCGAAAAATTGATTGAGCTTGTTTATGGGGATAAGAGGTAGTTTCTGAAGTGTTTGAATCACATTATTGGATTCTTTGGAGTTGACTTGTTCCCTAAATTCAAATTCTGACCGTTGGAGGAGATTCCTTATTTTTAGGCCTAGTTGAGCATGTTTACGGTTATAATGATATATTCCGACCTAATGGGTCTTGAAATGAATTATGAATAGTCATGTAATGTGTTTTTATGTTGTATATGACTGACCTTATTAGTCTATGTCGACCTAGTGTGGTTTATGGGAAGAGACATGTATAAAGGTGTTTTGTATTTTCTCATTTGAATGATGTATAGAGGGGAGAGTTGTGAGCGAGCTAAAGGAGAGTGTGAAAGAGGTGTGGGGGCTCTAGAGCAGAGATGAGAAGAGGCATGAAGAGATGAGAAGAGTAGAGGATCAGTTTTTCAATTTCATATGACCTAATTAGCACATGTTGGTGCAAGTATGAGCGAAGAAGGAGAGAATATTTTGAGAGGGTTTTTAGTAGAGAGAGCTTATAAGGTGATCACAATAAGTTTTTGGAGAAACAAGTACTTAAGTGATATTCATATTCATGTGGCTAGGTGGGTACTTAGTCATCTTAGGGGGTTATAGCCTCCTTTTAGAGTTAGTGCTCTACCAAACCAGGGGTTAGTTTTCCTCATAAGGTTGGTGCCCTACTAAACTATGGGCTGGTGATCCTTGTCGGGTTGGTACCTCACTAAACAAAGCATTTGTGTTGTGTAATATATGCAAACGTTTAGTGGGTTTGGTTCCTCTTGAGGGTTTCCCACTTTATATTTTGTGTTCTTGTGTTCTCCATTGCTTCATGTACTTGTGAATGGTTGCATTATGATTAATAATCTCACATTGGTTAATAAATTTTGAATGGTTTACACAAGAAAAAGTATTTAAAGTAAAATTGTTAAAGGATTGATTCACACCCTATAGTCATTGTGCTTCCAATAATTGGTATTAGAGAAAAGGTAATTTTGAAGCAACTTTAACTACTTGAAGGAGATCCTTTGAAGCACAAAAATGATGAGTTAGTAGAGTATCTCTTCTACTAGAAAATCACCTATGTTTGATGGGACTAACTATGTCTTTTGGAGTATCAGGATGAAGGCTTACATAAGTTCTTTGGGGTGTGATGTTTAGCAATCAGTAATAGATGGGTATATTGTTCCTCAGATGACTCCAACATATGCAGCAAGTAAGAAAGCTTAAAGTGATAATTCTAAAGCCACGAATGCCATTTTTTTGGTTTGATGAAAAAAACTTAAGGTGATGTATTGTACTTATACTAAGGCCATGTGGGAAAATCTTAAGGTTATCTATGAAGGTGACTCTAAGGTAAAGATGGAAAATCTCCAAACATACATGAATCAATTTGAAATCCTAAAGATGAAGGAAGAAGAAACTATTGTTGCATACCTACTCAGAGTTGATCAAGTTGTCAACATCATCAGAGGTTTAGGTGAAGAGGTGAAAGAGGTTGTAGTGGTGTAAAAGGTGTTGAGATCTCTTACTCCCAAGTTTGATGCTAAATTTTCAGCCATTGAAGAATCCAAGGATTTGAGTACCATGTTGATGGATGAGCTCCATGACATTTTTCCAGCCTATGAGATGAGGACCATTGATACAAAACCTATCAAGAAGGAGGTTGCATTCAAATCTGAAAATAAGACAAAAGGTAAGAAGATTTTAGATGATTATATTCCTGATTTTCATGATGATGAGTTGATTTCCATGTTTTCTAGAAAGTTAAAGACTGGATCAGGAAAGTACAAGGGTAAATTTCCTTTCAAATGCTTCAATTGTGGTGAGATTGGAAATTTTGCAAATAAGTTTCCTCATAGGCATAATGATGAAGATGATGAAGAACATGATGGAGATCATGATAAGAGATCTCACATGTCTAATAAGAATAAGAAGAGGTTCAAGAAGTTTGAAAACAAGAAAAACTTCTATTCTAAGGAAGATTGTTTCTCTTCAGAGGAAAGTAGTGATGATGGTGTTTCTGATTCTGAATCTGAGTTTGAACATGATGATGTAGGTGATGAAGTCTTATTTATGGCCAAAGATGTTAAGGGCTCTAAAATTGAAATCTCTATATATGGAGGATCTTGCATGGATTTTGAAGAAGAAGAGGGTGATCTTGAGACTGAGCTAATGTGCATTCAAGAAGAGTTGAAGCATGTTGAGAAGAAGAACAAGAAGTTGAGAGCAAAAATCAAGGAATATGAAGAGAATATTCATGATCTTGAGGAAAAGAATTGGTCTAAAACTGGAAAGTATGATGAGATGCTCAAATAGCTAGAAACTCAAGTGAAGACCATATCAACAAGTCTAAAAGCTAAGGAGAATGAGTGCATTATTTTTGAAAAGGAAATTATTTCTCTAAGAGCAGAGGTATCTGAATCAGCTAGCAAGGAAAATTCATTTCAGAGGTTTGAGAAGAGCTCCAGGGATATAGATGATCTCTGGACAGTCAGAGGTCTATAGGAGATAGGACTGGTCAAGGGCCTTAAAGGAAAATAAATTATGAAAGAAGATTCTACTTCAAGCAAGGAGATTGTTGGTTCAAGAGAATGATCATATGAAGAACAACATGAAGTCAAGTTCAGTAAGGCAACCCAATGCATCAAGGTATGAAATAAATTTTAATGTTTATTGTTACAGTTGCAATGATTTTGGGCATAGATAAAAAGAGTGTAGAAGGTCCTTCAACCATGAAGATTCATGGAATCGTGAAAGGAATTTCAATTCATATGACACGAGGAAAGAATGAGATTATGTGTTATAAGTGCAATCATGTTGGACACATTGCTAGATATTGTCATTATGAGCCATCTAGACAAAATTGGAGAAGTGAAGGTAAAAATATTGTGTTTTGTTTCAAATGTAATTGTGTTGGACACATTGTTAGATATTTCCATCATGAAGCCACCTAGATAAAATTTGGAGAGATGAAACCCCTAGAGGTAAGGATCTTGTTGTTTTCTTCAGTTTTAACAATGTTGGGCATATTGCAAATGGAGGAAGAATAAATATGAGAGGAAGGCATATGTAAAATCTAACCCTAATGAGAAAGCAAAGGAGGGACCTACAGCTTCTTGTTCTATTCATGATGTGCCTACTTGTCAAAGAATCATGTTTTTTGTTGAAGAACCACAAGAACTTCTTCTATCAGCATAAGAAGACTACCAGGTGGATGATGGAAATATGAAGGCGAAGGTACCAAGGAGGTCATGGAATCTCCTCAATTTGTTGTTCTAGATCCCCATGTTGTGGGATGTCTCTACTAAGCTTATTAGAAACATTCATCATCTATATGAAGCGTAGTGATGGAGGATCTTGAATAATTAAGAAGTAGAGTTGTGTGACATGGTTATAGTTGTGAAACCATGAGTGTGTTGTCTAGTGTATAGCATGTTGTCATGAGAAGGATGGTTGAAGACTCTGCACATGGTAAAAAGGAATGTCATAAGGATTGTGTGTTTGTTAACCAAGAAAGTGCTTGGTATATGTGTTATTCAAAAATAAAAGTCTATCAGATCTGGGTTGATGAAAAGATGACTATGTATTGAGATTCCAAGGGTAATTGTGTGTTATATAATGGCTTGAAAAATCATGAGACTATGTTTTGAGACCTATAATGGTTTTTACTAGTTGAGATAGCTAGTTTGGAGGTGTATGGACCTATGAAAGAGTGTATTAGGTTGGGGGGTTGAGTAGAGCTTCATAAGTAGAAAGACTATACTAAGAGACAATGTTGATCAAGGCCAAGAGTGTTGTGTACAATGATATGATGATTTGATCAAACCATCAAGTGCATGAAGGAATGAGTTTCAAGGTATGCTCTATATGTTATATTTTAGTCTTGGTTTCAGTTCATGTCAAGTTAAGGCATGGTGTTGTTGTGAGAAGGATTGTGCATTTAGTCAAGAATGAAGATAGTGTTCAAGAAGAAACGAGGTGTGCACTATGTAATGTCCCTTTTTCTCGAATAAATTTATTGAAGACCTTTCACCTATTTTGTCTACCTAATAGCCAAAGGGTGAGCTCTAGGGTGACTTAAGTTTTATTCTATTGTGCTAAAGTTAAAATATAACATTATAAAATCACATATAATAAATTAATAAACTTAACATTAAAAATAAAACTTAGGAAAGTGCATTAAAAATAAATGCACTTAATTTAAATGTACTTCCTAAGGGAAAATGTGAATTGGCTTATGGGAGTGCAACTAAGGGAAAGAAGCTCACTGGATGTGATGGAGGTCATCTCAGGTCCCATTTCCTATATAAAGAAGAAGTTGACCTGCTTAGAGGGCATTGTAGATTTTTAATTAATATTTTCTCTTTGCATTGGAAGCTTTGAACTTTATTTGATATCCGTGAAATTTGTGTAGACCCTGCTTTTTAGCTAAGTTAGATGAATGAGAACTAACACCTAAATAGTTCTATAACAAAATTAATGACAAAATCTAAACACCATCAAAGATGAGAGCTAAACAAGATTAATACCTAGCATAATGCATTAACTTTGAATTAACAATGCTATAGTATTTAAACCTCTACTTCTCTAGATTACCAACAAACAAATAAATGGACCTAAATAAGCTCCATGGCAATCAATATTTGGTTGTCCTTGATATCTCCAAGAACCTAGGAATGGGGGCTTATCAAAATTGGGCTACAAGACCCTTTTGACACCTCCCATATGACCTAAGCACTTTAGGCTAGAATAGGAAGCTTAGCTCCTCAAGATGATGAACTCTCAAGAGGACAAAAGTGCAAGCTCTTAGTCTATTTTGCTATATGCTTTGCATTTTCTCTCTAAAGAGTTTAGGTGTAAGTAAAAAGGTAGGTGGAGGGCTCTTTATATAGCCCAAAGGATAAAGGATTCAACACATCCTCATGAATGTGGGATAAAGGTAAAACATGATTAGGAATGGATAAGGTTGCTTTATTAAAGGTAACCTTACTTTAGAAGGGTTTAATTTATGTTTAGCAAGTCATGGGAGTTGGGGGGTGCTTTAATTAATCAAATGTGATTAACTAATAGGTAGATGTGAGCTTATAGAAGCCAATTAGAGGAATATTAGTACGATTTAGGCTATTAGAAAGGGATTAAATCAATTAAATATTGATTTACTAGTTAAATGAAGGGGAAGACTAATTAATTAATAATAATTAATTAATCTAGATAGAAGAGGTGATTAATTAACGGAAGGTCGTTAATTAGGTTGTTAGCTGGATAGGCGACTTAATCAATTAGCGTATTGTAATTAATTAATGACAACAAGAGGGAATATGAGCGCTTTTGACGATATGTCGTCAATTTGCGAGAAAGGGGATAATTAGCGCAATTTAAGTATTTAAATTGCTTAGGCGTAATTATAGGTGTCTACATTTGCCCCTCTTTGGGGTGGCGTAAGTGATGCCACTTCAAAGATAGTAGACGGAAGAAAATTTTGAAGGGATAGAAGAAAAATTAGTAGGAGGGAGAGATGCCCCCTCGAGTGTCGATGGGGTGATGGAAGAAGTCGATCGACGATCGAAAAAGATGAGAGATAGATAGAAGAATGGGGAAGAGGCAGGATGCCCCGATGAGAGAGAAAATTAGGGGTGAAAAGGGAAGTAACGTACAAGAAATAAGGAAGAGATGAGAGAAGATCTTAGCCTCTAGCCGCTGTTTATTTAGAACAAATTTTGATGTCATCATATTGCCATAGGAACTACATCATCGGTCCTTATGAAAAATATAAGCATACGACAAAGGTAGAATGACATGAAAAGCCATACTACGAACAATTGTCCATTGCTGAAAGTACCAACTCCATGCAACATACAATAATGCAATGCAATACGAGAAGGAAACAAGCTCATATAACAGGGAAAACAAGTACGAAACACATATCCAACCCAACAACGGTCAAGACAGTTGTACAAATGTTTTGTTATCAGTGCTGAAGAGATCCACAAGTTCGTGATTGATGAAAAGGGTTAAAAATGATGCCCCAAGCAAGGATACATGCAAGGGGAAATGACAATGGACACGGGTCCATGAAAAGTGTTTGTGCGCAACAAAACAACACCAGGCAACAAAAGTGCCCCAGAGTACAGACGAAGCAAGCAGCTAGCTTTGTGAATGGTTGTGAATCTGGTGATCCGTGAGTCGTATTAATCGGGGAAGATGTGAGACAAACCAACAGGATATGGAGAAAATACCATGCGCAAGACACAAGTTTCAGCCGTAATAAGCAAGTTACCATTTTTGTAGGGTTTTTTACTTTTTAGGATTTTATTGAAAAATATTGCCCTGTTTTTTGGATTTTTTGATATATATATTGTTTATATTGTATTTTTTTTGCTTCCGAACCGTGGTGAACAGTAGAAGAAAGTAGAAGAAGAAAGTGAAGGGCCTAGGGGTGACAGAAAGTGCCCTAGGTGGAAGAAAGGAGAAACAAAGGACAAATAATGTCCTTGTTTAGTGGAAAAATTAAGAAAAAATAATTATTTGAAAAATAATTATTTACGAGAGTGTGAAGAAGAATAAAAATCGCCAGGGAGCAATAAAATTGTCTGAGGGAGAAGAAAGGGGGTATCAGACAAAAAATGCCCCAATACGGTGAAAAAGAAGAGAAAAATAATTATTTAATAAAAATAATTATTCCACAGCGAACAGAGGAGAAAACGGTGAATGAAACAGGTTTCCCGCCTTCCGAACGGTGAAAAACAGGTTAATATACCCCCCAGGGGGTAAAAACATCGCAATCAGTTCATTTTAACCACTCAGTTTAGAAAAAATTACCGTGAGGCTCTGACACTCAGGAGAGATGGTGATCGCACGAGACCATTTGAGGCATGCTGATGCAGTCTGGGGGTACCAGAGGCATGTGGACGAGGGCCCATTTGTGAGTATCACAACCTTGCCTTTAAAATTTTGTCATTAATGCATTAATTAGGGCATTTAGGTGTAGAAAATGCGTAGGCACGCCTGCGCGCAGGTGCAGGCATGAGATAGGGTGTGTATGTGCCATTTTGGGGGCACAGGCATCCATTTGAGGGTACAGGCGCCAGGTCTATGCGCACACACGCGCAGTCAAAAATCACACACACACACATGCACACGTGCACACACGAGCACATGTGCGCACATGCGCACACACCGGGAAAGGGGCGCACATGCTAAAAGTGTGGCGCAGGCATGGATAGTCAAGTGCACATAGGCAGAAGTGCACATATGCATGCGCAAGCACCAGATTGGTGGCGCACATGCCAAAAAGGGTGCACAGGTGTCCAAAAGAGGGCGCACGTGCCAGAAAACACTTGCGCGCAAGCGCAGGTGCCAGAAACATGGTGCACATGCCCAAAAGGGCGTGCAGGTGCCCTAGACAGGCAGAAAAAGATAGGAAAGTGTCCAAAAATGTGACACTTAGAAGAATTTTTAGGATTTTTGGGTTAACCCTAAAAAATGAGATAGATTTTTAGAGGAAATGTTAGAAACTAATGAGTGGCATGTTATTTTGCAGAGATGACTACCAGTATTGCAGACGTGGGAGCGTCACTCCTGGATTGCCGAGTTAGAGGGCAGTATGCACCGCGCGACCACCGAGAGATGGCCATATTACTGGAGGCAGTGGGGCTGGGCCCCGTGTCTCGGATGCCATCGATTGTACTGGATCACGGCCTCCTGACTGCACTTTCCGAGCGATGGCATAGCGAGAGTCAGTGTTTTAGATTTCCCACAGGTGAGATGACAGTGACCATAGAGGATGTGTGGTGGATTCTACGTGTGCCCATGATGGGGACATTGATCGAGTATAGTTTGGATGTAGGTTGATCAGAGCAGCATGCAGTGCCTTATTTGTGTTGATGACATCCCACATGACGGGATGACTGTAGCCTTACATGAGTGCATCTCCGACCCGACATTGCATCGGGGGCCGCTCTATATCATGGCGCTTATCAGTGGGTTCCTACTCACTGATAAGACAGGGACTTCATTCCCGAGAGGATTGCTACCACTAGTTCATGGTATTTACAGTGGTGAGAGATATTGTTGGGGGCAGTGTATACTGGCCCACTTATACTGGGATTTACATCTTATCACATACCATGGTCAGAAGACCGTGGGGCCAGCATCATTACTACAGATATGGTCATGGGATCATATAGCTATTGGACACCCTGTGGGCCCATTCTGAGTCTGAGATCCCAAGGAGCCATCATACATGGCTTGGATAGCAGCTGGCGGAGACATCCGTGGTCACCTTGGCAGCCTATTCAGATATAGGTGGGAGTTTGATGAGTTAGCAGTGATAGACGTCATTTGGCGTCCATATAGACACTTCCAGTGGCCAGAGGATGCCACAGAGCTTAGCGTGTGCTTGGTGGAGCACTTTCTTATTGGCAGCCACAGCTACATCATGGAGTTGTATCATGTTGATAGGTGCCAACGGTAGCTAGGCCGAGTACAGGGTGTCCCTCAGCCAGATATCTGGCATGCTCGCAGGGACTCTGAGAGGTAGACTATGGGGCCTCGGATTGTAGCAGCCTGAGCCAGGGCTAGTTTCTTATAGGTGGTCCCCCAGGCATGGGACCCATTATGATAGGTTAGAGATCCGGGGACCACAGCTGATTATGCAGCATGGTATGCTACAGTATTACCCCAGTGACTTACTATTCCAGAGGCAGCTTGGGTAGCAGGCATTCACCCACCTGTGGAGGTATGGCATGGGTCAGAGCACAGGGCCAGAGTAGTGGCATTGGGGCCAGACCCTGAGGATCCTTTTGATGGGATCCCTCATGATGGACAGGGTGCCGCACAGGCATAGGGACCGAGGCCGCAGGGCCCAGTACAGGTAGCCATGCCGCCACCCAGAGGTAGGGTTTTTGAGTAGGGGCAGTCTTCCAGAGCACCACAGGGACCAGTCCCTGAGGCACACATAGCCTCACAGCCAGTGGCACAGACAGCCACAACACAGGTACAGGTGCAGCAGCTCATAGCCGAGAGAGACGTGGCTAGAGCAGAGAGAGACGAGGCTCGAGGCTGGTGTGTGACAGCCATAGCAGAGTGGGATGAGGCCCAAGCCCATATTGTTACATTACTTTCAGGGCGGGATCAGGCTTGGGCCCAGGCCAGGCCAGGAGATGACAGAGCAGCATGGCAGAGCCAGATCCGAGAGACAGCTACACAGGGGGCACAGATACTAAGTCTCCTACATTAGTCCCAGTCACAGTTGTGCATGGTTGTGGCACAGAGAGACCACGTGCATACTCGTTATCAGGCAGTAGTAGCACAGAGGGACCAGGCTTGCACTGAGCTGCAGGCAATGACCACGGAGAGGGATCGAGAGGCTGCCACCTCTAGACAGGCTGAGGCAGACCTGGGCTGGGTTACAGGTGAGCGAGACACTGCCCTTCAGGTAGCGCTCACCTCAGGAGATGCAGATCTGATTCGTGATGCCACCAGGCTTGGTGGTGAGGCACTTTTTTACAGGACAACATATTACAGAGTGGTGCCACCAGAGTAGAGAGTGGCATTGCCATAGTTATCAAGATCGAGTGCATCGGGCTCTCATTTGCGGAGGTCTGGGCATTCCACCAGATCAGTCAGACAGCCCCTTCTAGAGTAGCCGGCGAGACCAGTGCCAGCCCAGCCTTCAGAGTTCTGGCATCTAGAGGACAGACCTGGGAGCCCCGGCGAGGGTGAGAGCTGTGGTTGATAGCCACTTTTGTATTGTATAGATTCTTTTGTATGTATGCCTCTTATGAAGGCTGATTTTGATGTACAGTGATTGTAGACATGTATTTTTGATGATGCCTCATGATGAAGGCTTGATTCTTTCAGATACATGCCCCTTTTTGATGGCATTGTGTATCGCCAATGTATTTGTATTGAGCACTGATCAGGACATTGTATGTATGTATACATACATTTTTGATGTATCCTTGTTGTACGCCTCAGCTGAAGGCATTTTTGATATAGAGCACAGATTTGTATGTATCCATTTTTGATACAGATGTATATTTGACACACATGCATATATATATGAGGAGTACTTTGTTTTGGCTCAGATTCACATGATTATGAGATGATGTATATCTTTGTTTTTTATACATGTATATAGATGGTTTTTTATTTGTCTTTAAATTCATGGGGAACTAATTGATGACGGGACATGAATCGTGTTTAATATCTTGAGCGGGCTTGTTGCCTACATTGGATCTGATGCATGTTATTTTTCTTGATTCAGCACTTATGGATGTTGTTATGATGTTATTTTATTGATCTATTGTATTGTTGTTGTACTCTGATGCATGTGACATGAGTGGGCATAATTCTATGATGTGAAATACCCCTTTTCAGAAATTACTATATGTTGATTCTCATTGCATGTTGTGTTTGTTTAATTCAGCACTTATGGATGATTGTTACATGAGTGGGCATACATTGATTCTCATTGCATGCTGCATGTTTTGATTTAGCACTTATGGATGCATTATCTGATTTTGTACTTTGTATGTATCTGATTTTGATGTTTTGATGTATACATGTGTTGTGGATGTTTAGATGATAGATCTGTAGATGATATCAAATGTATTTCTCATGTGTTATTTTGATGTATATGGACGGGATTATATGATGATATTGGTGTGGGGGGGGATAGATTTTTTATTATGCGCAACCCCTCTTGCCCCCATTGATGATACGATATGTGATGATTAGCTTAGCATACATGCATGATGTAAAACTTAGCATTTTTGTTTATATATGATGTATAGATGATGTTAGATGTGATGATAGTGATGGTAATGTGATGTGAATGATAACAAAATAGAGCACATGCAAGAAACACAACCAAATGCTAACAAAGAACACCAGGAATTAATGCAATACACCATGATTCACCATGTCTTATTAACAAGTAACAAACACAACCAAATGCTCAAGAAAGAACATAATGAATTAACACATTACATCATGATTTCCCAAGGTTCACTAGCATGTCAAGACACACCACAATATGCACAAGCAAGAATGAATCTAATCTAAGCAAGAAAAGATGAACTATGACAAAGTACACCCAAGCAACAAACAACTCAAAAGCAAGCATGCAAAACACTATACAAGCAACAAGCAAAGCAAGGAAACAAGACAATGCAAGTAAATGTTTTTGTAAGATATGTTTTCATGCACCGATTTTCTATTGTTTAGGTTTTTGTGAAACAATATTCTATTGTTTTTGTGTTTTCTCGAAACAATTTTCTATTGTTTTTGTGTTTTTCTCGAAACAATTTTCTATTGTTTTTGTATTTTCTGAAACAATTTTCTATTGTTTTTGTGTTTTTGAAACAATGGTTTTCCAAAGCTATGTGCAGGTAACCAAGAAAGCATGGATGCCCCCAGCGTTAGGTGGGGAATATACAAGGGCAGAAGCCACGCGCTTATGAACAAGAAGGTGAAGTCATTGAGTTTCCCCCAGCGTAAGATGGGAAATAACGAAAGACCACATCCCTCACAGATGAATAGAAGAAGGCAAAGCCGGATCAAGGCTGGACAGGATGGTGTGCACAAGGAAACTTGAAGGCAGAACCAGGTCCAGGCCAAAGACAACTACCCTTCTAATATAGAATGCTTGTGAACAATGAATCCTCCCGAGGTGCCGGAAACTAGTTTTCACCCAAGGACTTGTCCAAAGTGCCACAATTGCGTGGTTTTCACTAGTGGACGACCTGTTTTCTCTTTTTCTTTTTCTAAATTTTTTTTGATGTTTTTGTATTTTTTTATTTTTGTGCCATGTTCAAGCATAGAACTTCTTAAGATGCATGGCATTCATGGGCTCCCAGAGCTCATCACCATTGGGGTGAGCCAGTTTGTATGCCCCGGTGTTGTACTTGGCAACTATGACATAGGGTCCTAACCAATGTGGTTCGAACTTCCCTTTCTTTTCTCGCTCTGCTCTGGTGTTGAACTGGTTCTCCTTCATAACTAAATCACCAACCTCAAACTGACGAGGGATGATTCTCTTGTTATAATTTCTGGAGACTCTATGTTGATACACCTTCAGGTGATTAAGGGTGAATGCACCTCTCATCCAGTAGTTCCAACTCAGCCAGTCTTGCCACTCGATAATCTTCATCCTTATCCAGATAGTCTCGAAGAGAGATCCTCAGGGATGGAAGTTCAATCTCTAAGGGGATGATAGATTTTGTCCCGAACACTAAGGAATATGGTGTCACACCTGTAGGGGTGCGAATGGATGTTCGGTAAGCCCAAAGGGCTGGATGGATTTGTAGGTGCCAGTTTCGACCTGTTTTGCTGACCATCTTCTCCATTATCCTGACCAAAGTCTTGTTTGTTGCCTCAGCTTGTCCATTACCCTGAGGGTAATATGGTGTGGACCATTTCAATCTGATTTGGAACCATTGGCAAAGACCTTTCACAGTTTTGTTCTTAAATGACTTCCCATTATCTGTAACAATGGCTGCCGGAATACCATATCGGCAAATAATGTGATTCATGATGAATTTAGAAATTGTGCTCCTGTGACATAGGTTAAAGGGACAGCCTCCACCCATTTTGTAAAATATTTTGTGGCTGTGATGATATGTGTATGACCATCAGATGAGGTAGGAGTAAGTTTCCCTATTAAATCGAGTCCCCACTTGGAGAATGGCCATGGGGTAGTGATTGGTTGCAATGGTTGTGACGGAGCATGGATGAAATTTCCATACTTTTGGTAAAGCACACATTTTCTAACATAATTGCAACAATCAGTTTCCATGGTAGGCCAATAGTAACCTACTCTCAACAGTTTCTTAGCCAAGACCATTCCATTTGTATGTGCTCCGCATACCCCTTCGTGCACTTCCTTGATTGCCTGGATTGACTCCGTCACATCCAGACAACGTAACAGATTCCCATCATAGCCATGATGATAAAGTGTACCTCCTAAAAGGGTGTAATGGGCTATCTGGTGAATTAGGCTTTGCTTTTCAGAGTGGGAGATATCGGGAGGGAATGTGTTGTCCTTAAGATAGGTGAAAATGGGTTCATACCATGGAGAATGGGGACCAACAACCTCACAAGCCAGGCAAGATTCTGGCATGTCATACGCGGGCTGGCGTAGATTTTCTACGAAGAATGGCATATCATTGTTCCCTGGTGGAATACGAAGCATAGATCCCACCGTTTCCATGGCATCCACTGATCTGTTCTGCGCTCTTGGGATTTGCTCAAAGGTGATGTGCACAAAATACTCCTTTAGAGTTTCCACTAACTTTTTGTAAGGTATGAGCTTGTCATCCTTAACTTTATACTCATCATTAACCTATTTGATGATTAACTGTGAATCACCTACAACCTTAACATGATGAACATTCCACTTGATGGCTAGCTTCATCCCTGCAATGAGTGCTTCATATTTTGCAATGTTGTTCGTGCAAGGGAAGGCTAGGTGGAAAGCCTGCGGTATAGGATCACCCGAAGGAGTAATAAGGACCACTCCTGCACCTGAACCATGAAACGTAAAAGATCCATCAAAATGTATCTGCCATATGATAGATTCTTCAATGTAGAGCAAAGATGCATCTGGTAGATCCAGACTCAAAGGTTCTGTGCTTTGCAAAGGTGCTTCCGCTAGCTGGTCTGCAAGTACTTGTCCTTTAACTAATTTTTGATGGAAAAATTCTATATCAAACTCACTGAGTAGAATGATCCAATTAGCCATTCTACCTATGAGGGTGGGTTTGGACAACAAATACTTGAGTGGGTCGACCTTGGATATGAGCTTGGTCTTAGTATTTAGCAGGTAATGGTGAAGTTTCTGAAAGGTAAAAACAACGGCCAAGCAAGCCTTTTCAATCTGAGGATAATTAAGTTCATAGGCGATGAGGGTGTGACTCAGATAGTACACCACTTTCTCTTTATGGCTAAGGTCATATTGGGTGAGCAGTGCACCAATAGCATATTGTGTAGCGGAAATATAGAGCAAAAGTGGTTCTCCCGGAGTGGGAGGCATGAGGACAGGTGGATTAGCCAGGTACTGTTTAAGCAAAGCAAAGGCTTGTTGTTGCTCGGGTCCCCAGATGAAAGCAACGTCCTTCTTAAGAAAATGAGTGAATGAGTGACATTTATCTGCAAGCTGGGAGATAAAGCGGCGAATGGCTTGAATTTCCCCCTGCAAGCTACATAGTTGCTTGATATTCTCAGGTGGAGGCATTTCAGTGATGGCAGACACTTTAGCAGGGTCTACCTCAATACCTTGTCTTGACACAATGAAGCCCAATAGTTTCCCTGATAGCACACCGAAGACACACTTCTTTGGATTCAACCTGACTTTGTATTCACGCAGGTGTTCAAAGATACGCCGCAAAATGATAGGATGATCCTCTCTTGTTTTGGACTTTCCCAGGATGTCATCTACGTAGTCTTCCATGATGTCATGAATCATATCATGAAAGATTACTGTCATGGCCCACTGATAAGTTGCTCCCACATTCTTAAGGCCAAATGGCATCACCTGATAGCAGAAGGTGCCCCAAGGAGTTGTGAAAGTTGTTTTGTGTTGGTCCTCCTCAGCGATTTTAATTTGATTATAACCTGAAAAGCCATCCATGAGTGATAGCATTTTGTATCCTGTTGTTGAGTCAACAATCATATCAATGTTGGGTAATGGAAAATAATCTTTAGGGAAAGCCTTATTGATGTCCCTAAAATCTATGCAGATTCAGATACTGACAGGTTTCTTCTGGACAGGAACAATGTTCGATATCCATTCAGAATAGTCAATTGGTCTGATGAATCCTGCTGCAAGCAACCTTTCCAACTCTTCCTTAACCAACAAGGCCACTCTTGGATGCATCTTTCGGAGCTTCTGTTTGATAGGCTTGGTGTCTGCGTGCACGACCAGGTTGTGCATGACCAAAGTTGGATCTAGGTCGGGCATGTCTTTGTAAGACCATGCAAACACATCAATGAACTCTCACAACAACATAGTGAACGTCTTTTGTTCTCTAGCTGAGAGTGATGCCCCCAATTTTACTATCTTGGGATCTTCTTTGGTACCAATGTTGACATCAATGGTTTCTTCGACTAACAATTTTGATAAATCCTCCATACGCGTAGGATCAGGAGGAAGGTTGAGATCTTCATCCAAGGATGTCTCCACGAGATTTTCATCCTTGGCGTGGTCACTTTGTTTGTCCTTTGATTTTCTTATTTGTTTGTCAGCCAGTGCCTCAAAGAGGTTTTCATTGTGTGGCTTGGACTTCAAATTTTTCTGAGGCTTTTCTTTAGAACTTTTTCCCTCACTTTTCTTTAAATTTTGCTGACCATGAAGTTCAGCCTCCTCGCCGAAGTAGGCGCAGGTGTCTAAGTCGATAAAGAAACCTTTCTTGTGATCTCCAATGGGGATTGTATCCCTTATGCCCATGAACTCTGCAATAGCCTCATCGTTCTTGAATAAATCTAGTGGCACGTGACGTTGTTGGTCCCATTCAACAAGGGAAGGGTATACAAGGTCAAGGGTTGGTTCAGTGGGGGTTATGGTCAGGACAACATTGTTCATGAAAAGGTTCGTGGAGGCCAGATCCTCATATTGGCTACAATGGGAATCCGTATCACTGTCTAGGTAATCAGAGCTATCCTCATGCTCAGAACAAGTCACATCTTGATCATTGGGGTGTGCTCCATAAGGATGAATCCTGATGCCGTATCTTTCTGTTTTGAAATGTGGAAGAGGGACTGGTTCTCTTTGTCCTTGTTCATTCCTCCCACATCCTAGGCCTTTGTAGCCCATGGAGTACATCATTCTGCTAGATTTTTCATATTCTGGGGTCTGATAACAAGATGGCTGAGTGTCCTCAGGGACCCAAGTAGTAGGTGGATCAAGCAATTTCTCCTCAGCTAACAAGCCTCTAGGTAGGAACGACCCAATAGTGTGTTCTTCTCTAGGTCTCCTGAAGTGGTAGTTGGGTCGACCTCTAGTCTTGGGTGACAAAGAGAGATCTGACACCAAGAGCGCTTGTTGTACATTATACTCCCCACAGCCATATTCCAGGATTTTCATCTCCCATGAATCAAATGGAGATGTTGAAGTAGATGCCCCATGAGCGCAAGAACTAAGTGAATCTGAATCCATGTAGGATTCCGTAGCCTCAGACTGAAGAGGAACAACTATATCTGTGGAGGGACATGCATATGTACCCTTTCGTGCAAAGCTATTGAGAGCTCTACAATGAGCAAAGGGCTCTGAATCTCCTGGTATTGTTATTGTATGTCCCTCATGCTTCAACTTGATGCATTGATGAAACGTTGATGGCACGGCCTGCATGGCATGAATCCATGGTCGGCCTAGAAGCATATTATATGGAAGTTCCAAGTCTAGGACGTGAAACTTTGTCTGATGACAAGTGGGGCCTACTTCCATAGGCAGTGTGATGGTACCTACTGATTCCCTTTCCATGTTGTCGTATGCGGTGATAGTGATAATATGGGACTCAAGATCTTCCTCCGTATGTCCCAATTGTTTGACCAACTTAAGCGTGCAGATGTTCAATCCCGATCCGTTATCCACAAGCACCCATTTGATTTTCCTATGGGTGACAACTACCTCAATGTATAAGGGAAGATTATGTGTGGGATTCTCGGTAGGGATCTCCCTATGGTTGAAAGTGAGATGCTCACTTGGTGCAATATTTGCCACCGCAGCTTGAAGGTGTGCAGGATCGACTTCTAAAGGCACTCCCGACCCCTGAAGAGTTTGATACAGAATGTCCTTATGCACATTGGATATCTTGAGAAGATCTAAGATCAAAATCTTAGCAGACGTCTTCTCAAGTTGTTCTAAAAGGTTATACTTACCAGTATGCGGGGTCAACGGAGAGGGTTCCAGAATCACGAGGTGGGCACGCCTTGTTACCGCAGTGCAGTCCTTTCCCTTGATCCGGATGGTGTTGACACGGTCAGTAGGGGAGTGAATACATCTGATAAGTGAATCGTAATGATTGTTATCTCTCTTGGTATACAAGTAATTCGTGACTTTATAAGTTTGGGATGACTCTCCCCGATCCGGCTTTGTCTTTTCCGACTTATCATGCTTGGGGAATGGTTCTTTATAAATCCCCATTTTCTCATTAGGTGTTTGTGTTTTTCCAGGGTTATCCACCTCTATCTCCCCGTTGTCAATGAGGTCCTGAATATAGTGGCGAAGCCGCAGACATTTGTCTATTCTTATGACCTTTAACGTGATGCATTTCACAATATTCATGCTCCTTATACCATGAAGGTTTAGGAGTGTTGTCATCAAATGGTTGTGTTGTAGGATAGGTCATCATGTGGGCCGCATCCAACTGTTTTAGTATGACTGACAATGGTTCATTGAGAGAGGTGAATGTTCATCACTTTGGTGGTGGTTGAATTGGGCCCTTGGTCAGTTTAAAAGGTTGACCAGTTTGGACCATTTGAACACGTTTGGAATCAGTGATTCCGTCTCCCACCACATTTTTGTTTTTATTGAAAGATCTTCGGCTTTTCCGTGGGTTTGACACTTTGGTTGTCTTTAGATTGGTTTTTAAGGGTGCCTTTGGCAATGAGAGCCTTTTCTATCTGAATCCCTTTCTCGATAACCTCCTCAAAAGTATGGACACAATGCATTTGGAGGTGGAAGGTGATATCTGGGTTGAGATTGGGAACGAAGATACTGACCAGCTACTTTTCAGGGAAAGCACAAGGGAAGCAACTGGCTATCCCTCTCCATCATTGGAAGAAGATGGTGAAGGTCTCATTTGGGCATTTCTTGGCACCGCACAAGTCTGCCATGGTGACGTCACTCTCTATGTTATATGAGAAGTGACGCATGAATCTTTCTGCCAATTCTGGCCAGGTGAAAATTGATCCTCGTGGTAAGCGTGTAAACCATTCCAATGCTTGACCTCTGAGACTCTTGGGAAAAAGTCTGATGAGGTAATTATCACTATAAGACACCTCTTGACATGCCATGTAAAAATATTTAACATGATCCCTTGGGTCTCCCTTTCCTTTGTATTTGTCGAACTTTGGCATATCAAATTTCTTTGGAAAGGGTTGAAGGGTCATTGTCTTGTCAAAAGGATAGGGGCATAGTTCTTCATATTGATATTTCCTGATGCTCCCTATATTGCTCTCTTGTAAGCTCGCAAGCGTCACTTTCATAGACTGCACTTCCTGTGTGAGCAATTGTTCTTTAGTGGGAGAAGCGGGGATGTATATGCGATGATACCCTATGTCTTCTTCTCCTTGTTTTTCCCGATGGAGTTCGTTGATCTTAACCTTAGGCCTCAACTTTTGAATGTTCTTGTTTGCATCTTTCTGTACATGGGAAGTAAGCAAAGCTAGTTTCTAGCTTAGGTTATTGATTTGTTGTTGAATTGTGGCTTGGTTTATAGCCTCTTCTTCTAAAGGTTCCTCCTCTTCGTACTGTGGAGGTTCTTCCTCTGTCTCAAGTTCTATCTTGTTTCTTTGTGGCACTTTGATGAGGGGTATTCTATGCCCTACCACTTTATCATTTTCTGCGTAAGAAGTGGAAGCATGCCCGCCTGTTAAAATATCTTCCATATTGATAAGGGGGCATTCTTCCTCAGTAGTGTCATTTGTTCTGTAGTATTGGTTCATTCTCGATGGGAAATTTGGCCCCTAATTCAACAACCCGGGCCAACACTCTGTCTTTGTTTCTAAGAAGAAATTCGTCTAGTAGAGTAGGGTCAAAATCAAAGTCCGTGCGTGGTGACTCTAATTCATTTCCACTATGGTCGACCATTTCTTCTGTTTCCTTTTCTGTAGAAAATAGTGGTCCTAGATCGTGTCCGATGAATGGGTTTGACCCTTTTCTGTTAGAGGTTTCCTAAGCTTGTGCCTTTTGTTCCTCATATGTATGTTTCTTTAACCCTAGATGTGTCTTGGGAGCCATGTTTTCGTGATAGGTTTCACTAGGGTAAGTTGTAAATGTGTCTCAAAGTTTAATGACTACCCCTAAGTGAAATGCAAGATGTACGTGTTAAGAGTAAATAAATCAACAGTGTGAGAATACCAATGTGATAGAGTGATAAAATCACCAATGATACAAGCGTTTGGTATTGAAAACTTTTGAAATGAAGTATCTCCTAGACTACGTTTCAAAGTAATTTACGTTCGCAAGATGATCAACAAGATGTCTTCACTTATGCCAAGTTCAAGGGAATGAACAAAACGTAAGTAAATACAAGAAGTCAAATGTGATCTCCCAATCAAGATATACGATGAGCAAGCTCAAATCTGATTAACACCTATATCTCAAAAAGTGTCAATTACGATTTGTGAATGACACAACAATATCACCAAGATATGTTAACCCACTTTGTGAGAAAGTGAAGTATTGATATCGAGGTGTTATTGATATAACACGCACAAATGGTAACGTCTAGCACTCTTTGAAATCGAGGTAATAATAGAACCGAACCAAAAAGCTCAAAGTATAGCTAGGAATAGTTAAAAATGTGTGCAGCGTAACCGTACAATATAGGTATTTATGTCGAGTTTACAAGAAACAAGACGTAAATATCGAAATTGTAGTGATACGATACAAACAAGCTAACTCTTCTAAGGAAGTCCATGGTGATGAACCACGCCTAACTACAATGACGACCTTGACGTGGGTATCAAGATCACAATGGCTACCAATGACGTGAAAACACCTCCGCTCACTTTAGACGTTTAACTAACCCAGCCACAAACATGGATGGGCATAAACGGATATAAAAGTGAGAGAAACAGTCGAATGGCAACACAAAGGTGATCACACTTCTTTTGATCAACAAAGTGTCAAAAGAATGTGAAGGAAATAAATCAAAAAAAGACGAAAAATGCTAGCCTCACTTCGGCAGAGTTTCACCTCGCCCTAAGGCAAGTAAAAACTAGGCGAAAGTAATGCGTCACACGTTTCTCAATGAATATATGGTTCACAACTCAACACTGTTTTAGAATGGTCAAAGTGGGCTCCTGGCCAAAGTATATTCTCCTAGGTGGTTCTCTCGTCCTAGGTGTTACAAAGTTGCCTCGAGTGAGCGCGATTTACCCAAAAAGTCGCACTAACTAGTTTGGGAGTATCTCGGCTTTACTTTACCCCCTTCAAGAATAGTAGGCAACTAGTGCGTCTACGTGTACTATCACTGGGTCACCATACGGACAACTTGTAACGCTATCTCACAAAGGAATTACTAGTCAAGTAGGTAGTGCGGAGCACTTCCCGTTTCATCCACAAGGTTCCCTCTTACGTGGACTACTTTGGGGTTCCTGAAACCACCCTCATTGGTGTAGCTTAAGGCGTTATGCCAAAGGGGTTATGTTCCAGTTGAGCGAAGAGGGATGTACCCTTTTTTGAAACCTACAATACAGTGTTTTGAATATGTTGTTCTTTTTATCTTTTTTAATTAGATGTGGTTTGCTTGAACAACATTTGGCAACCTACAAGAAACACGTGTATTAGAAGTTTTCTGACTTTTGTTTTGAGTCCTTCGTTCTTCGACAAGCATTTTTTTTTGGTCTTATATGACGATGATTAGTAGTTCTCCATTAAAAAGAGAAGGCACCATTTCTGATTCTCCAAATCGTCCAAGGACGCAAGAGAAGAGCATATGTGATGTCTTCACAAATCTCAAAAGATAACCAAATGGAACAACACTTTAATTCAACAAATTTCAAATTGACCAATTCTAACTAAAATATTCTCAACAATCTTTGAAGTGGCAAAAGGTTTTAAGAATCGTTTCTGATTCCCAAGATCGCCCCAAGGGACACGAGGGAAGAGCATACGCGATCTCAATCCTGTTCGTAAATAATGAAAAATATTATCTAATCAAATACCAACATATAAAAACAGCCAACAAAGACAAATATGATTTAGGCTATTAGAAATGGATTAAATCAATTAAATATTGATTTACTAGTTAAATGAAAGGGAAGACTAATTAATTAATAATAATTAATTAATCTAAATAGAAGAGATGATTTATTAACGAAAAGTCGTTAATTAGGTTGTTAGTTGAATAGGCGACTTAATCAATTAATGTATTATAATTAATTAATGACAACAAGAGGGAATATGAGCGCTTTTGACGGTATGTCATCGATTTGCGAGAAAGGGGATAATTAGTGCAATTTAAGTATTTAAATTGCTTGGGCGTAATTATAGGTGTCTACAAGAAGCAATTTTTTTTTTTCCCAAGGACTAAGTGAAGCCTCAAGTTTGATGATTTTGGGCTATTACTTGGTACCAATGTTGATGTCAATAGTTTCCTCAACTAGAAGTTTAGAACCATTCTCCATCTATGTAGGGTTACGAGGAAGTCTGAGTTCCTCCTCTATCGACGTCTCAAAGAGATTTTCACCAACAAAATGGTTACTTTTCTTTTCTTTTTCTGATTTTTTATATTGTTCCTTTGTTAGTGCCTCAAAGAGATTTTCATTATGGGACGCATTTTTCAAATTTTTTTATTGATTTTTTGAATATTTATATTTTTGATGACCATAGAACTCAACCTCCTCCCCAAAGTACGCACACCTATCAAGGTCAATGGTGAAGCCCTTCTTATTATCCCTTGATGGGATGTCATCCTGCAATCCAATGAACTCTATGATAGCTTTCCCATTTTGATAGGAATAGATTGGTATGTGATCTTGTTGGTCCCAGTCAATGAGGGAGTGATATACCAATTTGAGTTCAAGTTAGGATAAGGTTAAGGTAAAAACAGCAGTGTCTAAAACGAGGTTCGTGGAAGCGAGGTCTTCGTAGATACCACAAGGAGACCCTTGCTCAGTGTCATAATCGGAAGAGTCCTCTTCGTGTTCAGAAGAGATAGCATCAACTTCTGTAGGTAGAGCACCACAAGGTCAATGCCAATGCCATATCGATCCATCTTTTCTGGCGCCAAAATAGGTTCCCAAACACTTTTCACTCTTTCCACAACCATAACCATAGTAGTCCATAGCATACATCATCTTGTTGGGGATGACATATTCTTGGAATTGATAACAAGATGAAAAGTTCTCATCAGGTGACTGTGAAGTGAATGTTGTGTCCAAGTGTTCTTCTAATCGGAGTCCACCTTGTACAAAGTTGTCAAAGTTATGATAATCTAGTTGTCGTCTTGGAATCAAGTTGGGTCTACCACGAGTCTTGGGTGACAAGAAGATTGTGAATGAGGAGGGCTCGTTAGAGGTCACATTCCCCACTTTCATTGCTAATGATCTTGGATTTGGACTCCAAGGGAGAATATGCGTACGTGGATGCATCTAATGATTTGGATTGGAGGGATAGGGTGTTTAGATGAATACGAAAGCCTCTAATTCTAGCTCAAAAGCAATCTCAGTACTGGTGCAAACATATGCTTTGTGATAATGACTAGCCAATGCTCTACAATATGGAAAGGTTGTGGGTCACCCGAGATTGTGCACTCTTGGCTCTGGTATCGTAGCTTGATGCATTGATGGAAGGTGGAGAGAACGGTCTACATGGTATGAATCCATGGGAGACTGCAGAGAATATTGTACAAGAGCTCCAAATCAATAGCGTGAAACTTGGTATCTTACGTGACAAACCCAATTTTGGATTGATCTATTTTTGAAGTCTCAAGAGAGGGTTGGCGTTTGTTATCTCCATGGTATATTCCCAATGAAGATTTCATGGTGGAGATTGATAATGTGGTGAGAAATCTCCTGACATGTTGTCACAAAAGAGGTGAGACAAGACTTTGTAGTTGCTTTGAGGTATGTTAAACTTCCTCCTGTAATATCACATGTGAGGAACAGAAGGCCTTTAAAGAGTTTAAATAGCAATAAAGATATTATTATGGTCAAGTAAGACAAAGGAAATTCAATAGTTATTTTAAATAGGACTCTAATGAAAAATTGATTGACCTCTTCATTTCCAAGTTAAGAAAGGCTCCCTCATTGGATAAGAATGAAGATAAAGAAGATTCCCAACAAAGAAATCACCACACTTGTTGAAAACTCAAAGCCCCCACATACCATCTGATTGTGCATTTGGGAAACAAGTTGAAACCTTCTACGGGAAACACTTCTCTTTCATCAAGGATTCAACAAATTTAGTGGAGTCCTTCAAAGATATTAGAATTCGGGATGAGGATTTTTTGGTAGATTTGATGTGGCATTCTTGTATACGAAGGTATTGATCTTCAGTCGAGAACTACGATTTTTAGCTCTGGAATTGAATCATATTATTCTATCTGAGAAAGACTTTTAGATAGATATGAAGTTTGATCAAAATCAATCAAAAAAAAATTATGACTGAACAAGATAAACATCAACTTCGAATTGGATGAGTTTCTCTTAGCAGATTCTTGTTTGGTCTGAAAGAATTTTACCTAATGGAGAAAGAGTCGAAGAAGTGACTACAGACTATACTCTAGATTATAAAACTTATGAACCCGAAAGAGATGGGTTATTTTGTGAAAAAATCTTGGAGGGCACTGAGGCAATGAGATCTTGCTCTAATGACGAAATGAGGTTGGTTGCCTTTTGTTTGAGGCCTAATTTCTTTTCTTTCAACGAAGGTCGTCTATAAATAGATGAAATGGATGTCAATGAGTTATCCACTTTCATTAGCGGTTGCAAACCTCTTGTGGTGAAGTTTGAGGAAAGGACTCTAAACTCCTTTCTGCTCAAGCCAAAATGGTGGAAACAATATGTGGATGACACCAACCTTTGTTGGTAGTATGGCAAGGAAAAGTTTGAAGAAGTTCATTCGTATGTCAATTGCTTGGTGGGGATTATCAAGTTCATGGAGGATATTGAATTAGACAAAGCTTAACTTTCTTGGATGTTCTTCTTGTGCAAAAGGACAATGGCTCCCTTGTGTGGAATGTTTATAGGAAAGGTATGAACACAACAGATCCATATTAGCATGCCTCTTCACATCATCACCCAACACAAAAGGAAAGTGTTCTCAAAACCCTTGTCATGAGGGCGTTTAGAATTTGTGGTAAGGAACACTTAAAGCAAGAGATTAGACACTTGCCCCCTGGTTTTTGAGAGAAATGGATGCAAAGGGCAACAAATGTCTTAGGGCTTCAAACAAGCAAGAGTTTGTCATAGAAATAGACTTAGGGTATGCAAAAGCTCGTGTGGCATTCTTTCCGTACATTGAAGATATTTCCAACAAAATCTCTAAAACCGTCGGGAGAAAAAATATCAAGACCTCATTTCTGCCTGAGAACAAAATATGAAAGGTATTTAGATTGGAGAAAGATCAGCTGCAACCTAACCTAAGCAGTGGTCTTTACATAATACATTGTTCTTGTGGTGTCCCTTACATAGGGGGAGCAGGGAGGTCTATTCAAGAAAGGGTGAAAGAACATGAAACTGTTATCTTCCTCGAGAGGAAAGTAAAATCAGCATTGTCAAAGCACTCTTCAAAACCTTGCACAATTTTTGCATTGAAGACACTGAAGTTTTGGCCGTGGAAACCCATTTCACTGTAGGTTGGAGGCTATAGATATTGGTGGCATTCCCTAAATTTGACCAGAGATGAGGGCTTTGGCTTAAGCCACTTGTGGAGTCACATCATTAATAAATCAATGAGTGTCCCCCCACCTTATGATATGTCCATTTAATGTTTTCATATTAGTAATTACAATTTATTATCGTAACAGCTAATTATATATTTATTATGTCCCGAAGTAGACTAAATATGCACCATGTACCGCACGAGTTAATGGATGGCATGTTGTGCTCCGGAAATGTTGATGGTTAAATATTACAAAGCATTTTTTTCCAAAAAAATCTTTTTCTAACGATATAAATATAATTTCCAATAAAACAATTAACATTTTTGAATGATCAAATAATGGGTATTTAATACTATACAAGAAACAGAATTGTGATCTATGTCGTTTTCTTGTCCCCTCATCTCTATGGGCATATCCTTTGCATCTAATAGATTATTTTGCTAGTACTAGCAACCAACTATATTTGCAACAACTCAGGAAGACATCTAGATCAATGTGAGGGATTTGCACCTAAAACAGCTCAAACTTCATCATTTTGAAATGGAAATACAAGCTTCAAACTGTTGAATGATTTTAACTGATATCCTCAGCTCTTGATAAGACTGTTACCATCCCCTGATGACTACAGGAACTTATTGCCATACTGGGATCCATCATCAGGTCATGTAGGTCATGCCATGCATTGCCGACATCATGTCCTCAAGGTCAACTTTAATGTCACTGCATCATACTGCATACCATATCTTCAAACTTTCATAGCACAATGGTTAGCCCTTCAAACTGTCTTTAAGCTTGATCAGACTGCAGAAACTTATTGTCATACTGGGATCCGTCATCAGGTCATGCCATGGATGACCAACATCATGTCCTCAAGCTCATTCTGGGATCCGTCATCGGGTCATGCCATGCATGACCAACATCATGTCCTCAAGCTCAACTCTAATGTGGCTGCATCATACTGCATACCATATCTTCAAACTTTCATATCACAATCATTAACCCTTCAAGTTGTCTTTAAGCTTGATAGACCATTGCTGCACAAATGTTTTAAGCTTTTTTCTTTATTGATACCCCCGAGCAGGAATGAAAAAGACAATGGCAGAAGACATTTCAATACATTGTGTAGCTCAATATGAGAATTTAGAAAGGTTGTGCATTTACATGAACCACAAGCATTTAACACCTGATACAATCAATAAGCAATTGAATAATGCAAAATTACAAGGGAACTGCATTAGAACTTTAAAATAATAACACATGATACAGTACTAGTGATAAGATACCAGCATATGGAGAAGCCATAAATTATATAGAAAGCAATTAGTGAAGGTAGTCAGTCAAATCACCACTGCTCATTGAATGCTTTAATAGTTAGGCACCTCATCAGCCACACATAACAGCAGTTCGATTACTTTTACCCATGCTTATTAATAAATTATTATTAACATAACAGCACCTATGATTAAATAAAGCAAAATGGCAGTCCCCTTACAATTATGGCAAGCAAATACACCGATTCCAAGGACCTTCACTAACAATATTCTCCAAACCAGTACTAATATAGACCCTGCAATTGCTTTAGACAGAAAAACTCACAGTTTCATCCAACAGTTTTTCTGGGCATACTCTTTGCTGCTCTCAGGCAATATATAAGGAACCGCTGTTGCTCATATCATGCATGGGGGAGTGCTTTAAGAAAGTGACTCAGAATCCCAAGAAAGTTCTTTCTGTGTTGCCTTAAAATTGCATTCTCTTGTCCGACAAGATTAATGATTCAAAATTGTGTAAAGTTTAGTACAAAAAAATCATGTCTAGAGTATTTTCAAAACTAGTACAACAAGATGCTTATAATACAAGATTTACATGTTCAATTCAAGGAAAGATGATGTGGGAACAGGTACGAGATTCACAAATCAATTTGTGTCTTAAATTTCATAAGCTTCCAGGTGCTTCCAGTAAACTTGATGTCTGCACGAGAATTGCAAAACAACAACAAAGAAAGTTTATGCCACTTGAAATTAAACACCAATTAAATAACTATAATCATGAGGCGATTCACAACAATCTACGAAAAGAATAGTTCATTATAGTATCCATTTGAGTCCAGTTCTACACAGTACACTCTACATATCACATAAAAAAAATTGAACAAGTATATGAATTATGAGTATTAAGAAAGATCAAAGAGGAACAGCCACGATGAATAAGATAAAAAAGGGCCGATTTCCATGCTAGGCCCTAAACAAAGAAAGTAATTTTTCCAATGGCACAACTATGCATCATTGCATGCATTTCCCACCCCTTGACTCAGTTTCTGAAATGGTCCACTAAATAAGAAACTTTGGAACATTATAATCATGTAATTTTCTAAACAAGGTTTCCCAAACAAATTCTATGACTCAAAAAGCCTTTATTCTAGAACTATCACGCCTTTAATAAAACCTCTATTGGAACAACAGTACAGCAATGAGTCTCCCATTTTAACAAGGAACTCAACAATAAGTACAGAAGGAATCTCAAAGATTTGCAACAGTATTGATAGAACTATAGGTAGAAATTGGCCTTGATAAGATGGTACAGGGATCCTGTTTAATGTTCGATCAATGGTGGGATCAATTTTGCTAGTTTAGTCCTCTGGCAAGCAGGGCTTTAGTCACTTCAGTGAAGAGTCAATTGTTTACAAATGGCAAACCTTATATTCAACAATTGCACTGGAAAACTGGACTACCTGACAAATTCACTTGTAAAGTAGCAATGAATTGAGTTACCAATAGAAAGTAACTATAATATTCTGGCAGATTAGCCTATGCATACTGATTTGTCAGAGAAGAATTAATTTTTTAAAGGATGGGATTGATTGAGCAGTTACTAACAGTTATTATCCGTTTAATATTATTTACAGTCAAAAGGTAAATAGTTAAGAGCAAAAATACATTCAATGGGTTTGGTTAAACCACTAGCTTTTAAACACCCAAGGGACATTTTGTGTGGTTGAGGATGAACATAACTGCTCTCAAGGAGAACAGTTAACCACTTTGTGTACAAACTAAGCCTGCCATTGTTAAGGGTTGAATTGCCTTTTGTTTGTGTAACGCCATATTTGTTTGTGTAACGCCATATTTGTTTGTGTCCATAGCACTTCATTATTTATGTAATTTCTGTGTTCTTCCCTCTCCACCATTTTTCTCCTTTGCTATTCTGGACCTGTTGGTTTTGTTGGAAAAGAAGAAATACTGCACCTAAAGATTGCAATGATGGCGAATTCAGTCTACATAAGAAATGTGAATATATTTTGTTGAGTTACTACTTAGTATTGAGTCATCATCACTTTTTTGGGAAGGGAACAAAACATTGACAACACATTTAGCTGGCATTAATGTTTTCTTTTTCTGATTGAAAGTATGCAATTATATTTCAGGAGTTTAAAAAGTTTAAAGACCATATTATACATGCCCATAAAAAAGGCCAGCAGTAAAATATTACACCCTGAGCAAGCACTAGCCAAATGTCAAATCAGGCAACAAGCCTGAGAAAAAGCACAAGGCCCAAGGCAGCCAAAATTACAACCATTTACAAAAATCGAAGTGTCCACAACCAAGTGGCAACTACACAAAGATGTGTAAATAAGTAGTGATTGTGCTAAATCAGGCAACTAGCACCACCATCCCCATCAACAGAGGAGACGGTGGTGGACCATCAGGTTTACCTCCCCCACCGCTAGAAGGATGTGCAGTATTAAGCATGGTTTCCTAGCCTTCTTACACCGCATCTTTTTCATCTCCCTCTTTAACCCCAAACTAGGCAAGAAAACATGCATTTCCCATCCCAACCCCTTGGTCCATAGCATCCATCCTGCAGGGACAACCATCTTCCATGGCCAATGTCTGGGTGAATCAAGAGGAACTCTGCTAACAGTTGCAGCGTCACCCCAATGAGCAATCAAAGTACAAAGGTGCTCCACCTCCAAGGCCACTTCTCAGCCTGGACTTGAATCTGCACCAACACAATAGGAAATAGAGAAATATTTTTCTAGTTTCTCGTGATTGAAAACTGCATAAGTTCTCTCTTTCCAACTTTCAATGTGAAACATATGCTAAAATTTCTTGAAATTTGCAGGTAGCAGGGCAGAATCCCCAAATATGATAATGTTCTGAGAAAAGGGTTCGAGTTTGAAGGGTTTGATGAATCCATATAGCCAAAAGATGTTCTTGAGGTGTCACATTTGGGTGTGGGTCCATATGGACCAACCTGCCATCAACAAGAAGCCCTTGGTAAATAACGTACCAAGCAAAGTGAGTTTTTTTGGGCTCAACAGTAGCAGACCAGATAGCGAGAAATCTCCTGCCCCAAGGAAAGGAGCAACTATAAAGATTCCATCACCTCTTAAGCATTTCATAAGGCACCTCCTTTAGGGAAAACCACTAATAGCCTAACCATGGGTTGTACTGACATAGAGGGTAACCAAATTCCAATTCCAATCTCTCCACCATTGTGGGGGAGCTTTGAGGCAAATTTTTGCAAGGATTCATTGGGAACAACCATTTGAATTTCACTAAGTGACTCACTATATCTTGAGATGAGCCCATGCTTAGCCTTGAGCTTGTGCTAAGAAATCCAAGTTCTAGAGCGTCTATCAAAAAATGTTAGAAATCGCATGTATGTCCTTTCTGAAAAATCTTGCATGTTTTGACCCAAGGCACTTCAGCTAAAGGCACTCCATGGAAATTAATAACTAGAGACCGCCACAGGGAATGAGTGTTGATAGATAGCCCATTCCTAAACTTATCACCTTTCCACACAAGCTAAGGTTTAATGGAATCCTAAGCTTTCCATATATGCTTTTGGCAACAAATATGCCCGTAATTTTGATAGGCACATGAGCTATAAGAAGGGTATGAATGCCAAGCCCTTTCCAAGTTGGTCTGCCATAAGGGCTACTTGCAAAGATACAATGTCTGAGCAAGGCAATCCAAGACTCTCGGACTTCAATAGCTCAAGGAACTGATTACTATCTTCCCCTCCGAGGTAGCAACTTTGGAGAGGGGCCAGCAGGAAGAGTATTAAACATAAGTGGTAGCTAACACTTTTGAAAAAATAATGTCCCTTTTTCCCACCTAAGAGCTGGAAATTGGTCTTCTTGCCATCCCTTCTCCATGGCAAAGAAGAAGAAATGAAGGAGAAGACCCTTGAGCACTTTATAATATATTTTATCTAATATTATAATGTTTTCTTTAGTGTTCTTTTGTTCTATACAGGTCGGCCTTGTCTAATTAAGTTTTGGCGCCAAAGGAAAGATATAAAAGGAGAAGAGAGAGTTCATTTGCATCTAGCTTGGCGTATTTTCTCTATACTTGGCAAAGAGAGCTTGTTGCTCCTTAGTCATCCACTTGGGGACGAAAACCCTCATGTGAGGCCTTGTTGAAGGACGAAAACCCTTCATTTGGCTTGGGTGAAGGACGAAAACCCTTCATCACCATTTGGCATTGAAGAAGGAAGTTGATTTGAAGATCTTTTTGGCATTTCCAGCAGTTATACTATTTTTCTAGGGTGGAGCGACCTACCTAGGGTAGGGTTTGAAGACATTGGCAAGGAATTTGATAAATCTGGTTTTGTAATCTGATTTGCCATATTTTTAAAGGCCGGAATCTTGAGTTGCATGATTTTTGGAGACTTCTATATCTATATTTCATAATTAATTCGTGGCTGCAATTTCCAGTGTGTATTTCATTTCCAGCAGTGTGTTTTCAGTGTTTGTTGGTTATATTGGCTTCTAAAAATTCCAAATATCATATATAAAATATTGGCGAGTTGTGTGGTGTTGTTTTGTGGTGTTTTTGGCATCTTTTTGAGCAAGTATAAGTCGCTGGTTTTAGTGTTCAGTCTGCTGCAATTTTCAGTTTCAGATTTGCATATATAATATTTGATAAAACCCTCAAAAGGGTTATTACAGTGGTATCAGAGCTCGGATCTTCAAAAGGCCTAGGGTTTCAAGTTTGAAGAATTGATGGCACGGAAGGGTAAGATCTCTATTTTTGATGGCACTAACAAACTTTCAGTGAGATCATGGTTGTCAGAATTGGAGACATACTTGCAGTCAAACCCTATGTGTGTGGAGGATGCCCTAGAATTCATCCCTTGTCATTTGGAAGGGATAGCAAGGGATTGGTGGTACCATGTGATAGAGACCCAAGGAGAAGATGCGGTTTGCTTCTTGGATGATTTCAGTGAAAAGATCATAGGAAGGTTCGATATGCAAGCTTTCAAGGATGAGTCCCAAGGTAATAGTTCATTGGTATTTAATGATATTCCTTTGGTTTCTAATGATTGTATGGGGCAATGTGTTGAAGAAAATTCAGATTTGCATAAGGATGAAAAGAATGAGGTTGGGGACTCAAGCACAAGCCATGAGGATGGTACACACATGTGTGTACAAAGTACGGATGATTGCATGGCAAAGGTAGCTCCAATTGTTGAAGATAAGTGGCTTCAATGGGTGGGTAGCCCACGGATTGGTATGTACACTTCCGAATTATTGTCTCCATCCTTGCATTTATTGGGACATGTCTTGAGTAATGATATGAGGATACTAAAGGAAATGATAAGCTTGCAAGATCCTAATAGCATGCACATGAAGGAATGGGATCCGGGTGATCCTAAAGGAGAATTGGTGAAGAGCTTTCCCCCTCCCAAAGGCTATGGTATGTTTGAAAAGATAATCAATTCCTTCTTTCATTTGATTCATATGTCAGCTGTTATACATGTGCCTAGAAAGGAATTTTGGGATCATAATGATGCATGTATTAGAAATCACTCACCCAAATTGATATGGTCAAGGAGAGAGGAAGAATTTCTCCATGAAGGTCCGAGGGTCACAAAAAATGGAGCTGCTGATCTGTACATAACAGCAGTAAAAAGAAGGTCATTTGAGGGAGATATCAGCCTTATGAAAGCACAAGGACATGGGGGAATTGACAAGCAAGCATCAAGCAAAGATATAGTGAAGGTAAGCACCCGGAAAGCAAAAGATCATGAAGGTAAGGTGTTTTTGAAATATTGTTTGCATGCTGATTTAAACTCAGAATTTCTGAGTGTTATGGGCAGCCCCTGGCATGGAGGTATTTCAGTTTTGGCCTATGCATCAATTCAGATTTTTTACCATGAGTGGATGGTTAGGAATACTCATGTTTCATATATGATGTGTCCTCTTTTGTCACTAATGATTGAACACCTTTGTGCACATCATACTTCATGGGGTAAAGAGGTAAGAAGTGTTATTCTTTGCAAAGGGCATATAGACTCTTGGGCTCAATTTCTATGGTGTTCTCACAATTGGTACATGGGTGTTAGGATGAAGTCTTCCAAATGAAGAATATCTGATTTTAAAATTAGTATGAAAGAAATCTCTATCATGAAGTGTGGAGGTCATAATGGTGATCCTAACTTTTCATTTCTTATGTGGCTAACCCAAGGATCCATAAAAATGGAAGAGTTGGGAGGATTGGGCAGCTCATGGCTCAAGAAGATTTCAAATTCATTGCTCCCCAACTTGCCCAAACAGTTGCAATTTTAAAAGGGTATGACAATTATATTTCATTGCTCTCTTCCATGTTCTTATTGGGTATTTGTTCTAATGATCAGCCTATGCCAAGAAAAAGGAAGATAAAAGGTGAAGGGTGTAGCCAAAGGAGCAAGGTATGTGCTGATTTCTATGTGATGGCTGACTTGGGTATTGTGTTTGGAATTCAATGGTGGCATTCGTTGGGAAAGCTCACTCTCAATTATCAAAGCATGAAGATAAGCCTCATGGACAAAGGTAAGAAGATCTCCTTGCAAGGTATGCTTCCGGAAACACTTGAAATTTGTTATTGGGTGGAAGATACCATTCCATGGGAGTCACATTTCTGTTCTTTATCTAAAATTACAGCGGATTGGAAGTCCCTAATTTCAGCTGAGTATGTAAAGAACAAGTTTGCTAATGGTGTGTTTGATGGAGAAATAAGTAAGGGAAAATACAAGGTGATGGTTGGGCTTATCCCTTACCAAAACCGAGTCCATTTGGTACTCGAATCATGGGTGAAGAACAGGATCTTGAGGGCTGATCATGATACTCCATGGGCTGATCATCCGGGCCACTTCATGAGACAAAACAAGGGTGAAGGTAAGAATTTCAGTTTTTCTCCTTGCTTATGGAATTTGATGAAAAGGGATGCTAGCATGATATGTTTTAGGAAGCATAAGTTTGAAGGGAATTCTGTATATTCTCTCTATGGGTTGTTAACCCATGATTCAATGAGAGAACCAAAAGAAGTATGGGCAAAGGGAAACCATTATGGTAAACTTGCAGCTGTTCACATGGTCACCGAAGTGGAGAATGATGGTTCTATTTTTCAGTTCTATGACCCCATGATGAGGTACGGTTTTTGCTTAGACTATTTTGTTTTCATTTCAGCTGAGTCATACAATGTTTGGGGGCATCTAGAGATCCAAAAATTAGAGGAACTTGCCTTCAAAAGTCACATGGAGTATGAGTTCCACTTGGAAAATGATGAAATCAGAATTCATGGGTATGTTAGGGAGGCTGATTTTCTCAAACTTAAGGCCAAGATAACTGCTGAATTTAATTGTGGGCCTGCTGCTCCTAATTTTTCAGAATATGCAAATCAAATTTCAGTCCTTACTTTATTCACGGGGTTGCTTTCCTTTGTGAGATTTCAGTTTGGTAATTGTTATACCATGATTAGAGGATTGAATGTGCAAAAATCAGAATTGGGGCTGCCACTAACAGCCACGAGCAGCAGTATATTTGCATTTTTTGAGTGCATTCCTTCATGGAATATTGAGAGAGGAAGATTTCAGCTGAATGTAGGAATAAAATCAGATTATGATGTATCATTTTCAGACTTGTACATTCTGATTTTTGGAGGAGAGATGCATGATTACAGTTGTTTTTGCACTATTGAAATGAAGTGGAAGCAAAATGTGGTTGCAGATGCCTTGTCTAGGATGCCACCTTCACCATTGAAGGATGAAGACCTTCAAAAGAAAGAAGAAGAAGAAATTGGGGCAGCGAATGTAATGAGTTTGCAATTGCTTGGGGACAAGCAATTTTGGGGAGGGAGGACTGTAATGTCCCTTTTTCCCACCTAAGAGCTGGAAATTGGTCTTCTTGCCATCCCTTCTCCATGGCAAAGAAGAAGAAATGAAGGAGAAGACCCTTGAGCACTTTATAATATATTTTATCTAATATTATAATGTTTTCTTTAGTGTTCTTTTGTTCTATACAGGTCGGCCTTGTCTAATTAAGTTTTGGCGCCAAAGGAAAGATATAAAAGGAGAAGAGAGAGTTCATTTGCATCTAGCTTGGCGTATTTTCTCTATACTTGGCAAAGAGAGCTTGTTGCTCCTTAGTCATCCACTTGGGGACGAAAACCCTCATGTGAGGTCTTCTTGAAGGACGAAAACCCTTCATTAGACTTGGGTGAAGGACGAAAACCCTTCATCACCATTTGGCATTGAAGAAGGAAGTTGATTTGAAGATCTTTTTGGCATTTCCAGCAGTTATACTATTTTTCTAGGGTGGAGCGACCTACCTAGGGTAGGGTTTGAAGACATTGGCAAGGAATTTGATAAATCTGGTTTTGTAATCTGATTTGTCATATTTTTAAAGGCCGGAAGCTTGAGTTGCATGATTTTTGGAGACTTCTATATCTATATTTCATAATTAATTCGTGGCTGCAATTTCCAGTGTGTATTTCATTTCCAGCAGTGTGTGACCAGGTATGGCTATTAGAAGGCGTGAGGATGAGTTGTGGATCCATGTGAGCTCATGGATGCATGTAGGCAGTTGATTCATGATGTACCAGGTATGTTAGGGCCTTTTGGAGAGTTTCTATAATGAGTTATGATGTTGTTTCAGCTGACCCTAGCTTTAGATAGTATAAAACCCTAAGGGCAAGCTATGCAAATGAGATAGGTTGGAGAGGTGGAGAACTATTTGTGAGCTATGCCAATGATTGGAGATGATGCACAGAGGTGTCCTAGAGGTGTGAGCAAAATTTGGAGTCATTCTGAAAAAGATTTTTCAAGTTATGTCATTTTTGGTGAAACAGGGTCAAAAAGAAAGGTCATTTCTAACTCGAATTGGAGCTTCTGATGCTCACCCTGAATTGTGTGCTTTGCATGGGACCCTGTGGCTTTCATGGATGTTTCTACATTGAGTCTAAAAGGTTTCAAAAAAAGAATGAGGTCATTTAATCGTCACATGTTTATGAACGAATGTTAAGAAGGTAAACAACTTCTTATGTGTTTGAAACCCTAGTTCAAAAGCGGTAGGAGAGAAAATGATCCTAAGTGGCCAAAATTGCTTGCTAATGCATGGATGATGATTGGATGATGTAGAGGATTCCTCCGGGTTTCCAGAAAGGTATGGTAGAGGTTGTTGTGATAAGTGGACCCCACTTAAACAGGTCAGTTTCTGAAGTTCAGTTTGGGACAAGGTTGTCCAAAGGAGTATGCAATCTAAATGACCATTATGGTAAGTATGTGAGTCGCTCTTGATGTCCATGATGGTTTTAGGTCATGGTAATGCAGTTAAATGGTCTAAGTATGCTTCATTTGTGTTGACTGGTCAAAAAGGGCAGTTTCAGGTAGTTTGCAGAGATCAACTTGGTTGTAGGCCTTCCACTTGGAGTTGGAAGGAGTTCTAATATGTTTTGGAAAACTAATTCAGAGGGATTTCCAGTGGTATAAATTTGGTCTCATGATGAGTTGATTTGATGTGGTTTCCAGGTTAGTTTGTGCACAAGAAAGTTTTTGGTTTTGCAGGTGAGGACAATGTTTTACTGAAAGATTGAGTTGGTTAATGCATGAAATGGATTGGGTGATGCTTGTCATCACTAGGAAAGTGAAGAGGGATGAATTTGGCATCCTGTGAATCCATTTAAAGGCCTTGAATGTGTCAGACTAGGGTGTAAACCTAAGTAGCCGAAATGTTTTGGATATGGGAGCGGGGAGCGGGGTATCCGATACGCGGAAACGGTAATTTGTTTGGTTTGATCCCGGATACGGATGTAGGATATGGCATAACAAAAACTATATAAAAATTAAAAAATATATAAATCTCAACCTTCTAAATAGGAATTTAATTATAAACCACATATTATGTATATGAAAAACAAGATAAAAGACAAGTTATACTATTAACTATAAATTTATAATAATCTACAGTATATACAAAACGAATAAAATTAATTTTTGTGTATGTTATAGATTGTATAAAATTAAATAATGTATTTTATATAAATGTATACAATGTACAATATACTGTATAAGTTGTTTATACCATAGTTGGAATACTCCGTATTTTTCAATTGAGTAATCTGTCTATAGGGCGATCAAAGCTCATGATTCTTCCAGAAGATTGCAAGAAGTTGCTCGGGTCCAAAAAGGTGCAAAAATGGATTTTATGAAAATAAGAAAAATATTGCCATCAATGCGTAGAGCTCGAGTAAAAATATACACTTTTAGAGAAAACGACACCTGAAACGGAGCCACAGAATGAAAGTTATGGCTCATGCAAGTTTTTTTGCCCATGGTTTTGATACCCACGGTTTTGTAAAAACTGCAATTTTTTGTCTAGTGTATATGGTCTTTATGCATATGAAATAGGAAAGAAATGCCAAAAAATGTAAAACAGATGTGCTTTGAATTCAGGAGAAAATGTGAATTCTGCTATTGGGAGTTTGTTGAGCAGAGGCCTGCGAAAATGGATCTGGGTATTGTATACCCAGAGAGATCCGTAGGCTTGTAATAAAATCTGAGCAAGTGATTCTTGGTCACTCCCGACCCGTAGCCCAAATTGGGTGAACCACGTTAAATAGTTGCTTCTCTCTGTGTTGTGTTACTTTTTTTGGTGCACTTTTATTTGAGATCTGGATAATATTTTCTGCATATTAGTTTCTACAGGTTGCGATTCTGTAGAGGGATTATTCATGCATATTTTATCATCTTAGGCCCATAAGTAAAAACAGGGTTGGAAACATGCTGTTTTGAGAAGGTAATGAGCTAGTGGGCCAATTAAATGAAATAATTTGATTGGTTTAAGTAAATTGCAACCATGTATGATGTTTAAATTTCATATTAATCATGTATAGTGATTTTTAGAGCTTGAATAACAATAGTTTTGGCATGAGGAGATTTTTATCATTCTAGTGATGGGATTTTAAAGATTGTTGGTGCATGATTAGTGGTTTTTGGCATGACTGACCTATATGGGTCAATTGTGAATGTTCTAATGGCTCTTATGGGATGTTTTTTAAGTTGGTATGGTCAAGGTAAATGAGGGAAACTGACCTCTTTTAAGTTTGAATCAAGAAGAGCCTATAAAGGTTATGTTTTGGGTGCAAAGTTGGTTGATCTAGAATATTATTAGCTTCTTTGAAGAACCCTTGTTGCAAAGCAAACCCCCTTTGGGCCTAGCCCAAAACCCCTAGAATTACATTCTAAGTTAGTAGGTGGTGGTGGTCTTTATATGAGGTGTTTTTGAGCGAAACATAGGATGGTGAAGTTTCCTTGATGGCAAGTTGATGAAGGAGGGCAGAGTTGGTGTGAATGTGTTTGATGTTAATACCAGAGTGTTGATGTTATTACAAGGTCTCTAAAGTATTTTTCAGGTTTGATAATGGGTTGAAGTCTTTTGCAAAAGTTTAGGAATATATTCTTGTGTATTCAAGAGGCATAGCTGATTGTATTGATATCACTTGATTGCATGTTGTTGTCATATTGCTGAAGGCATCATAAATTGTTGTGATCTGATTTGAATATCAATAAAGAAAGGTTTTGTGTATATCCTTATGGTGATTTGTTGTGATCCTTGCTTGGTGAGTATGTTTCATGGTGAATTATATTTGATTGTGATCAAGCATTAATGTACGTGTTTCATGAGGATGTGTGTTTGATGTTTGAAGTATAAAGAGTAAAAGGTTTTATTGGGGATTGATTCACCCCCCCCTCGGTCCTTGTCACTTCCAACAAGAGATGCCCTTTAGAAGCATAGTCACTTATAAGGTAGCCAAAACCCTTAGCAGCAAGCACATAGAGAGAGAGGACAAGGAGGCAAACTTCCTAATAGATTTGAAGAGGACAAATTGCTTAGAATGATGCTCATTAATAGTCAAACAGGCAGTAGCATCATTGAAAAGAGTATGAACTGATTGCACGAATATGGAACCTAAACCTAAGGCCTTCTACATAGCAATGAGGAATGGCCCCTCAATTCGATCATAAGCCATCTCAATTTTGATATTTAATCCCAAGTTAGGAGATGTTAATGGTTCACTCCATTCATGAAAGAAAGATCTTTAAGGTATTCAACAAGAATGCATCTACTGTTGGAAGTGGAATTGCTTTGAACCCTATATCCTAATCCTACATCATTAGCTCCTAAATGGGATAGAGATCATTATTCCCAGAATAGCACCACCCAAATCTTGTCAGAGAACTGTAACTGCAAACACATAATTGCCTAACAAATGCAGACTTATCCAGCAGAGCCAAATACTCAGCAATGGTATGCAAAGTCATTTCTCAAGAACAAATCCCTAGGACATAATCTTGGAACACATGAGTAAGCATTTATTCATTTTGACCCTGAAAATGTTTAAAAGCTAATCTAGTTGGCATACATATTAAAGACTATTCTTGAAACTGGTTACTCAAGGTCCTCTAATGCCTGTAATTTCTAGCCTACTAACCATTATTGGACTTGTCATTTGCACTACAAGATCATCACCAATATTTAATCATAAACAACATTGGATTTTTTGTCACCAGCACACCCAAATTTGGGGGGCACTCCCTTTAAAAATTTCAACGATAAAAAATGAATAAAGATGCCTAAATAATGGTCTTTTAAGGGTGGTTTTGGTTATTTTCTTTCACCTCTAAAGGCTTTGGGTTTTACTTTTTTCATGTTGCAGTTTCTTGCATTCTTGTCTATAAGTAGCATGTGGTTTATTCTTAATTTTGGGCTCTTATTGGAGTATATCATGTGTTGTCTTCTTGTGCTTTCCTAGAAAGTATCCTTTCATTTTGGTTGTAGGCTCTCGATGCTAAGTGTTGAAAGCCTTTTGGATACAGAGAATTGGATATTTGAATTTGCAAACAGGCAGCTTTGGAAATGAGGTGTAAAATATAGAGCTGATCACAGGCTACAAAGAGCATCATGCTATTATTTATGTCAATGGTGAATCGCAACTTTTGAAGCTATGTTGTGTATCAGTAGACCAATTTGGATAGTCTAATCTATGGAGTAATCAAACCCAATGAAAATGTGTTCAATCTATTTGCTGTGGTCTGTTAGAAATTGAAATTCATAGTATACTGAAACAGTTTTAGGACAACAGTCAATAAGAGCATTAGAAGGGGTAGCAATCCATGCAAGTAGATGTTCTTAATCATAACTGTGTGAAATTATGATCAAGACAATGAATCCTCAAGGTTTAAAATCTTATGAGCTTAGGGATACCCATGCACTCAATACTCCTATAATGATTCCAGAAATTCTAGGGCACAGCAAAAATCCTAAATGTGTTTCATATTTCAAACAATTCATCATACATATTTATATGTGCATTGATGTTCCCTATATGAAATAGGAAACTCTCCTGCAACACTCTAGGTAAACAATGAGTTTGGTTTCAATCAAGCCAAACCATCAGATACCACGTGGTTAATTCAGTCCAAACGATTGTAGGATCCATTGCACATGCCAAAATTTATATTTATTTCCATGATTATGAAATCCCACCCACCTTTAGCATGTTAGCAGAACAATGTATTTTCTTAGTCAGTCCACCCATTGTAGTTGCAAATGAACTTTTGGTAAAGGATGTATGATGCACAAGGCCCAATGTGACACTAGTATGATCAACATTGTTGTCACATGATTTAAAAAACTTATGATTTTGATCCAAAAGAAAGGCTCTCTCCTTCTCATGGTTTTAAACAGGCTTACCACAAACCTTGACGTGACTATGTAGCACCATCAACTGTCCACCTAGGCATGATGGTTTTCTAAATCCTCCCCATTAAACATACTTTCAAGATCCATGAACTGACTTACCTATATGGTGCTATTGGAGGAGGAACTATGCTTATACATCAGGGAAGTATTATAGGAATCAAAGCTTGGATATGTGCAAAACTGCATGAAGTTCAAAACTTGTATTCCTGGAAAAAATTTCACATCTAATTCCATAAGAATCGCATAATGTTCTTAATTGTCAATCCTCTGTCATTGATCCTTGCCACTCGATCTCGAACATAGATCAAACCGCCACTGCCACTGAAGCTTACTCCTTACTTTAGCTAGAAAAAATTACATTGGTCCATTCTTGCTTAACACAATGTGAAATTTCCATATTATTCATCAAACTACTAGAAATGGAATACTTTTGAAATATAAAATGTATCTTCATTGTAGGCAAGAATCATAATCCTGAAGATCTCAAGTCTAAGTCTTAGATCTTGCTGCACATGATCATAATGCTAATGAACGTATTCTTCTAACCGATCATCTTCCAACCTAAGTACGGTAGTCATGAGCGAGTCATCAGAGGATCACTTCAATTCCCTGGTCTCCAAATAACTATATTTCCAACATCCAGATAAATCCACGAAAGAGGGTTTAAAACCCGCAAGAAAGGATCATAAGGGACGATGTGCACATCAACGGATGTGCGAACAAAAGCGTGAAGAGATCTCGGGAGGAGCGAGCATCAACCGAATGTGCATGCAAAGATTTGAAACATGGGCAGAACCTGGTTAAGCCATAAAACTCTCCTCTATCTCATAGATCAAATGGGGTGTACATATAGGAGGTGTTGAGTAACCCCCAGTGCTGCAATCATGACAACTCGAGTAGAGAGGGGGAGTTACATTCCCAAAATATAAGTGTAACTCCCAATGACACATATGACGCACACTGACGCACTGACGCACTAATGCACTGACGCGTAAGAGAATCTCATAATGACCCCTAAATGACACATGGACCTACGATCTCACCTAAGTGAGATGACTCACCTAATGATGTGGAAAATAACACACACCAACACCCCCCCTTCATCGTAACTTAGGATGAGGCGGCAAGTCAGAAATGAGAAATGGGTCCCGGCACAAAGCCTGATGAGGTACCCATGTACAAGAAAAAGATCCCAAGCAGTGAAGGAAAACCCAGTGGGAAAAACATCCACCACAAGAGAAAAACACACTCTCTAATCTAAGAAAGATGCCAAATATGGGTCCCGGCCATAGACGAGCCTGAAAAGGTACCCATGTACAAAGAGGCAATCTCTCGGAAAGAAGAAGAAGAGAGAAGAAGAGGGAGACGAGAGGAATGCAGAAGATGCCATGGACGGATCTGAACTCTGCAGCTCTAGGAGGTCTCCCAGAAGAATGTCGATGACGAGATCCTCTGCCTCTGGACTGAAGAAGAGCCACCCGCAACGAACTGTGTGCCTGCCCTTAGGAAGGACAGAAATGACGTGCTGGAAGTCCGCCCACTCCACAAAGGAAACTGAAGGCAGCAACACGAAGAACTCTGAGTCTGGTGCACGGAAGTGTGACATAGGTCTAGCGAGTGAGTGCCAAGGAACCGAAGGTAATGCCACGTGCGTAGAACTGTCAGAGTGAAAAAGAGGAACACCCCAGAAAGGATGTCCAAGTGATGTGAAGGGAACAAAACATCCTCCACAACAGAAAAGGGATCCACAGCTGAGGGTGGATCAATGAAGGTCTCTGGAAATGTGGAAGTGACATGATTCCCAGAAGGGGCACTCCCAACAACAGAGATGATGAACTCCTCTGAAACACCTGTAGATGGATGAGGAACCTGTAGTGCATCACAAGTAGACTCTGCGAAAAGATGACTAAGGTCAGGCAGATACTCGTCCCAATGAGGGGGCTCAACAAACAGAAGAGCGATGTCAGATAGGTATGAGTCATCCAATGAAGGTAGAGGAGTGGAAGGGGCCTCGCACACTGGAAGTGGAAAGGAGGTGGGTGTAATGACTGTATGAGACTGAGTAGGAGACTGCTCGATATCTGATGAGATGTGGGATGTGTCAACACTCTCTGGAATAGTGAGAGAAAGAGGAGAAGAGTCCTCTGTAGTACTCTCGACATCAGAACTGGGTGCACAATCCTTGTCATCAGAAGTAGAACCAAGTGAGTCTATGTCAGTGGAACTGTCATCACACGAAGAAATGGAGGAGACAACTGAATCAGCAGCAGCAAAAATGACTGGCAGTATGTGAAGGGTCTCCATAGAAGGACTGAAGAATGCTCCAGACACAGTGAAGTTGATCTGAGTCTGCCACGTGAAACCAGAGAGATCTGAGAGACATGCATCATCATGTGACCAAAGACATGGTCGCAAGTGTCAAGGAAGTCCTCTAGATGACGATGATCAGTGGGTGCAGGAACTGGCCCAAGCAAGAAGGGTAAAAGACCCTCGTGGGTGAAGTAACGTTCCATGGAAGCACGCCAAGCTGAATAGTTCCCTCTCCCGGTGAGAAGTGGCGGAGGCTGTAAGGTGATCCTACGATGCTCAAGTCTGGAAAGAGCACTCTCCATGATGAAAAATGCAAGATGCACAAAAGCAAGACGTCGGACTCGGCCGATAATGCGTCTGCGTGTGAAAGCCCAAGAGTACTAGTCAACCCCCCCAGAATGTGGCACTTTATAAAGTAGTGCATTTACAAAACTGACAATGTCATCACGTAATGTGTGAAAAATCATGCAACTTTGACTAAAGAAGCGCTAAAAAATGAGCAGCGAGTCAAAAGTTATGGCATTATTACGATTCCCGCAACTGATGGAAAATGCCAATAAATGTTGCAAATGCATTAAAAAAGTGCCCGAAATGGGTGCAAAGGGTATCGTGTGGGTACTCGTTGGAAATGACATCAAATTTTAGGCAGGGTTTGTTTTGCTTGCGAGGGGGGATTAGCCTCCTGCCAACCCCGGACCTCACCCTCCGTCTTCGACATGCGTAGGAAGGGAATAATACAAGCAAAATACAGCCTTAAAACTTATTACAATGCCATAATGAATGTTTTTTCCTTAAAACATTAAAAAACAGGGATTGTTTTAACCTCCAAACAATTCTAAAAGAGTGAGGGGCCCATGTGGAGCAGTGCCAATGCCACGAGTGGATGTCAATGCACGGAGCCACGTTGAAGGTTGTAACCGAGCTGTGTCAGGTGATGCAGGTTGCCACGTGGTGGAAGAGAGATGCTGAAATGTGCCAGATTTGTAAAAATCATTGCCAAGGTGAGTGTAAGGTCGTTGGAAAACCAGTGTGAGTCCAAAGTGTTTGCAAGTGAAAACTGTACAACCTGGAATGCAGCCACAGTGGAAAGTGGTGAAAGGATGTGTGAAATGAGAAAAAGGTGCCAGGTGTAAGAGAGATTGAACATGAACATGGAGGTTCAAGCAAGTCACAAGTGAGTTGAAAATGTGGGGCCAATGCAAGAAAAAGCATGACGTGGAGCAAAGACATGTGAATGTGGGCAAAGCAAGTCAAAATGCACGTAGAACAAGAATGTTTTCCAATGCAAAAAAAAAATGGTTGAGGCAAAAACAGGAATAGGAGCCACGAGGAGGTGCTGAAAGACAAGTTCAAAGCCAAGAAAAAGCATGAGCAATGAAGAGTGCTCCAGGTGCAAAAATGCATGAGAGCTTTGTTCAATGCAAGCTTGCAGTCCAAGAGGGTCTGGAATCTAAAAAAGCAACCTGAATGCAAACTAAAAACCAGAAAGGCACTTGAACAATGCAAGAAACCCAAGAGTTTGAGCCAACCCACACGAACCAACTCACGTGAACCAAAATGATGCAGAGTTCGAGCAAATGACAAAACATGCAATGAGCACAAACGCAACAAACGACCAAAAGTCCGGAACCAAGGCAGAGCTCAAGTTAAAACAACAGCAAAGGAAAACTGAAAAGGGAGAAAGTGTATAAAGCAAAGCCGATGGAAGCTGGTTCTTAAAAAACTCCAACAATAGACCAACATGAGCCTAAAACGACTCATAAAACCAAGCAAATACAAAACCCAAAAACTGAAAACAACTCCAAAAACTGTCAAAAACCTAAAAAGCATGCAAAACCATGTAAAACCACGAACACTGACCACCTCAAACACATGAACAAACCCAAACAGAGGTATGAGGCCTGAAATCAGTGCAAGTAGAGCACGGTCGGAATATCCATTACGACACACGCAACGAGAATCTGAATATCACGCCGGAAGCCAGAAAACACGCACAGAAACGCCGATGAGTGCACGGATCCACAAGATCCACTCTGATACCATGAAAGAGGGTTTAAAACCCGCAAGCGAGGATCACGAGGGACGACGTGCACATCAACGGACGTGCGAATGACAGCGTGAAGAGATCTCGGGAGGAGCGAGCATCAACCGAATGTGCATGCAAAGATTTGAAACATGGGCAGAACCTGGTTAAGCCATAAAACTCTCCTCTATCTCATAGATCAAATGGGGTGTACATATAGGAGGTGTTGAGTAACCCCCAGTGCTGCAATCATGACAACTCGAGTAGAGAGGGGGAGTTACATTCCCAGAATAGAAGTGTAACTCCCAATGACGCATATGACGCACTGACGCTGACGCGCTGCACTGACGTGTAAGAGAATCTCATAATGACCCCTAAATGACACATGGACCTACGATCTCACCTAAGTGAGATGACTCACCTAATGATGTGGAAAATAACACACACCAACAATATTTTTAAAAATTATGTAATGATTTATTTCAGTATCCACTTTTTGGAATGTAATTTGTATATATTTATAAGATATGTAAATTAAACTCAATTTTATTTTATAAATACATAAATATATTAGAATATTTAAGATAACAAAAGAACAATTAAAAGTTTTGTTCTCCAATATTAAAAGAGGGAATTAATATTCTATTTGCAGTTTGACTTTTCAAGTAAAAGAGACCCATATTAAAAGTGACCCTTCTACATGAAGAAATGCGCCATAGAAAGGAGGGAAACTTGGGGATTTGAAATGCCAAAGCTATATAAGGAGAAATGGCAACCCCTTGGGGGCATGTTGATGCTTTTATTAAAATTTCTTCATGCTTGAAGAAGGGATGTATGCCCATTGAGATCTCAAATAAAGGTGTTCTTCAACACCACCATTATTGTGGAGAGTGTGAGGCCTTCTAAGCTTTCATTGAGTGAATGTTGCATGATATATGCATTCTATGATTAATGCATTTATTTGGGAAGGAAATCTGCATTTTATTGATGATTATCAAAGAATTTATGCAAATTATCCTAACCCTAACGATTGGTTTTCGGATGTGCGGGTCTATTTTGAGGTGGTTTCGGTCTTTGTTTTAAAACTCGCGATTAATCACCCAATAATCACGATTAATCTTTTTAGGCAAGTAAAACAATAAAACTTTCTAAAAATCGTGATTCGTTGGTTCCCGATAAACTGGCACTTTTTGCGATAAAAATCATGCAAAATCGTGGAAAATCGCAGCTTAAATCATGGAAAATCGCAGATGAAATTATGGCTTAGGTTTTAATGCGAAAAAAGACCAAATCGATTTGTTTTTTCTCTTGTTTTCTCCTGCTCGACTCATTTTTGCTCCAGCGACTCGTATTTCCTCCATTCGCGAGCATTCAACCTGGTTACGAGGGCATTCAACCTAGTTTCGTGGCATTTGATGTGATTTCGTGGGCATTCAAGTTGGTTTCGAGTTCAGTCAAGGTGGTTTTGAGTGCATTTGAAGTGGTTTCCAGCCCTATTTTCCAACAGCTCATGGCCCTAGTAGGTAATATTACTGTTTACTAGAGTATTACAGTATTGTTTTTCCTTTTTTTAAAGATCTTCAATATTAATAATTATATTATATAATACGTATAACTATACAGTGTACAGTTACACGACTTTACAATATGAATAAAATATTTAATATTCTACAATCTAATAAAAGATTTAACAAACCTGTTAATAACTTAATAGTTAGTATTATAGTAAATAGTATTTATTTAATATATTAATTAGTTTTGTTACTTTTGTATATATTTAATATATTACAGTCTACTGTTAAACTTAATAGTTAACTGTTATAGTATATACAGTATACTGTATAGTGTATAGTTATACATTTATATAAAATACGTTATAACAGTTAATTTTATATATATTACAATCTTTAATGTGACTGTGAGCACTCAGCATACACTATAAATTTAATTTTATACATTTTGTATAACTATATATTCTACATTATTATAAATTTATAGTTAACTATACAATGATACACTATAAATTTATAATAGTATACTTTATAACGATTTTAAAAATATTATCTGAAGTTATCATAATATAATAGTAATAATACAATATAATATATAAAAAATGAGAATCATACATCTTAAATATAGCTTTGTTGTAATTTTTTCTTCACGCAATAGCAATATTATTCTTAATTTCGTCATACAATTTAATTTCTCTAAGGCTTGTAAATCTAAGACAATTGTTTTTTTTTTGTTTTGTAGAATGGCATCGGGATCCGGTTCAGGTTCAGTTGCTCGTAGTAAGCCTAAATCAAATGACCCCTCTTGGAAGCATTGTGAACTAGCAGAAGGCAATTGTGTTGTATGCAATTATTGTGGCATGAAGATGAGTGGAGGTGTTTATCGCCTTAAGTTCCACATTGCACGGATACCAGGGAATGAAGTGACAGTGTGCAATCAAGCACCGCCTGAGGCTCAACGAGAGTTGTTTGCTTACCTTGCAGCTTATGCAGAGAAAAAAGAAGAAAAGAAGAGGAAAGTTGATGCACTTGCAGCCCTAGCAAATAGGAGGGCAGCGAGGGAATATTTTGACATTGAGCATCTTCGAATGCCCCAACTCCACGAGGTCAAACAATGGGACGGGGTTCATCCACTGATAGTAGTTCAGCGATGTTTTTTGTTCCTCGAAGTACTCCTGGTTCACAACCTTCACTCGAAGGTACTACTTGGAATAAAGAAATGCACAATGAAGCAAGAATAGCTGCGGCAAACTTTTGGTACTACAACAACATTCCTTTCAATGTGGCAAAAAGTCCATATTGGGAGAATTTGGTCACTGCATTGACTGTTGTTGGGAAGGGGTTCAAGGCTCCTACTCCCCATGATTTGAGTGGCCCATTGTTGGAGGATTCCATCACACATACCAAAACTCTTGTAGAAGAGCAAAAAAAGGTGTGGCAAAAAAAGGATGCACCATTTTGTCTGATGGGTGGACAGATGGGAAAAACCGCACATTGATTAACTTCCTAGTGGCATCAAGTGGGCAGTTGGTCTTCCTGAAATCAATTGATGCCTCCCACCAAGTGAAAACTGCAAGCACTTTGTGTGATATGTTAGATGAGGTGGTGAAGGAGGTGGGCGTGGAGAATGTCGTCCAAGTTGTGACAGACAATGCGGCGGCATATGTAGCAGCAAGGAGACTTCTTGAGGAGAGACACCCTACACTTTTTTGGACCCCTTGTGCAGCCCATTGTTTGGATCTCTTATTGGAGGACATAGGAAAACTCTCATGGGTGAAAAATGTGGTTGAAGACGCAAGAAATATTACAAAATTCATCTACAATCACACTTGGGTGCTAAACTTGATGAGAGAGCACACCAATGGAAAGGAGCTTGTGCGATCAGGGGTCACACGATTTGCCACAAACTTCATTACATTGCAGAGCATTGCAACCTCATTAACATCCCTTAAGCAGATGTTTGTGAGCACGCGATGGTTGGAGTCTCCCTATGCTAGGAAGACCGAAGGGGAAAGGGTCGTGAAGACTGTTTTTGATGATATGTTTGCAAAGCAAATGGAAGAAATCATGAAGGTAATCTAAACTTGAATATTTGTTTATTTATCATTTGTTATATAATTTTTTATTAATTTTGATTTTAAATATATATGTTATTTTGTTTTAGGTGTCAGAGCCTTTGGTTCAAGTTCTACGGATGGTGGATGGGGAGAAAAACCCAATGGGTTATTTGTATGAGGCTATGGATGTGGCCAAGGAGGCCATAGCTAAATATTATGGGCACAATCAAAAAAATATGAACCCATTTGGCGCATAATTGATTGGAGATGGAACAAGACACTCCATCGACATATACATGCAGCGGCGTACTACCTAAACCCAAAGTTTTTCTATTCCCCATCATTTAAGGCTGATGAGGAGGTTATGGATGGCCTTAATACATGCATAGAGAGGATGGTATCTGACGAAGATATTAGAGATGCAATTCTTGACGAGTTGCAGATTTACAAGACTGCAGAGGGGAGGCTCTTTTCTTCGGCTCTATGTGTGAAAAGAAGAAACACTTCTCAGCCAGGTAAAAACAAATTGAGTCATTTGTATTTAGTCTCATTACACGTAGAACTAGAAACTAGAAGTCTAGAATTCTTTTATTTATTCAAGCCTAGTTAACTTACAAAATTATAAATGTTTTATTTGCAGATTTGTGGTGGGAAGATTATGGTGCAAAAACACCAAATCTTCAAAAGCTAGCCATCCGCATTTTGTGTCAGCCATGCAGTGCTTTTGGATGCAAACGTAATTGGAGCATGTTCGAAGTTGTTCACACAAAGAAGTGCAACAGGTTGACAACACAACACCTCAATGACCTTGTCTTCGTGCGATACAATCTTCGTCTTCGTGTGAGACAAGTGGAGGGGGCACAGAGTTATGATGCAATTGACTTGGCTGACATTGATCCATATGATGACTGGATTGTTGAGCCTGATAATGATGCGGAGCCTATGTTTACTACAGAGGAGATAGCAGCTTTGGAGAGGGAGACTGAAGAAGCAATACCATCAGGGACATTAGAAGTTGGTGATGATCCAGATGATATGTTTGTAGATGACAATGTTGGTGTTGCAGAGGAGGAATATTTACCTTCCACTTCCACGAGGCAGCCGCAAGTGCAACAAACTTATTTTAGGCGTGCTTGATGAAATAGAATATTATTGATATTTGATAGTGATACTTCAAAAGTCACATGTGACATGACTCTATGAGCATTTTTGTTTGCAAACTTTGTACTCTTTTTTGGTCAAAACTTAATTGAAAATATGCATATGGGCCTATGGCATTCTATAGAGTCACTTCTCGCATCATTTAACATTGTTTTTACATTTAATTTAAGTTTATTTTATGAATTTAAATGTTTTTAAAAGTAGCGATAAAGTTGTCGATTAATGCCGATAAATTGCCGATTCCCGATTTCCGAGTCAAAATTTGGCCTGCCGATTAATCGCCGATAACGATTTTTTGAACTATGGTTTGGGTTTGGTCATACTAATTTCACGAAGTTATAGCATGAATTCAAGAAAGGAACTTGGAATTTATTACAATATTCTATGTTGAAGGCATCTTATTATGAACCATTTGGCTAGTCGTAAGTGGATTTTGAGACATTGCACTTATGATGTGAGACTTGAGACAGTTGGCACAACTTATATCAATGAAGATTTGAAATAAAGCTTTCCACCATATAGTGACTTTAACCATCATGAAGGAAAATTTCAGAATTATGGCTTTGTTAAAAAAGTTTTTTTTAAGGATCAAGGTGCCAGGAAAAATGCTCATCATTTGATCTTGGGTACTAATGGTAGATCATGGACAATGAACTCATTTTCTCAAATGGCCCCATTGATTTTTTTTCAACTATTGCTAATCATGGAAGGTCATGGATAAATTGTTGTTTCCTCAATGCTCAACAATAATGTCTTCACTTTTTGAGGTTGATATTTTGATGCCAACTTCTACAGCATTTTATTTGCCTATATGACAAAGAGCATCTAGAAATGTGCCCACATTGTCAGACCAAGCACTAACTCGAAGTATGGTTGATCTGTGTCAAAGAGCGAAGTTGCAAGACCCTATTTGATTCCATAGGAGCTTGCTTCAGTGAACTATCTCTATGGAGATCCACTCCCCTTTGGAAAGTCACTTCTATGCAACAGCCCAAATTTCCTATTATAAAAGATGTGCACACCTTTCTAATGATACATATGTGATAATGAACTTCCAAAATGGATGCATTGAGTCTTGGTCCTAAGGAAGCAAAAACCAATCCACATTTGTTACAGGGTGAACAGAGCATTATTCTTCCGGTTGCTATCCCAACCATTCCAGTGATAAGATTGGCAATCGGTTTGAGCATAAAAGGAAGTATATCAAAATCTTCATTCGGCCAAAGGGGACAGTTTACCCATCATGATATACATTTCAAGGTCAATGGAGAATTGATTTACACACTTGCATCCCTTTTGCAATTTCAGATTTGATATTCCTCATGAGAAACATGCAAGAGATAAAGTGGGAGGATTATGGGCTGCAAAATGGGGCAAGAAACCCTTTGGTCAAATCACTCATATGGGCACTGTAAAGTATGGGAACCAAGTGATTTTCATTTTTTACAAAGATTATCATATTCTGATTTCAAGCAATCACTCATATTACACTTCTGATTTAATGGGGATAAGTGAAAGATTTGAATTATCTTTGGCAAGCAAAGTTTGGAAAGCATGATTGGGCTTTAGGAGACTCCGGAACCTAAGAAGGAGTATTTTTCAAGGACTAATGATGACTTTCCTTGGAAGAACTTGTTATGGCTTACTAAGGGTCCCCACTTTGATTTGTTGCCCTATCATCATCATACTTTGTCCTACGTGCCTTGCTTTGTTCATTATGAATATGGTGCTAACAATGAAGACAAGGTGAAAGGTACTAAGTGGACAAAGAATCTTCCTATCAATTTGCAATGGAGTCTGTCATTGGCATGAAGGCCAACACTTTCTAAAATTCAGTTCTAAAGTGAAAGTAAGGGCAGCAAAGGAGTGATTTCAACAAATGGCAAGACAAAGTTTTATTTCCACACAATTCAGTTTTGAACATTAACAGGTAATGCATATGAGGAAAAGAACTGTGGTAAATTGGGTACTTAGGAGAAATGATCAAAAAACATGTTGATCAATTTGGTTCCAAAGCTCATCTTATGGCATAAAAGGTTCCATTTTGTACTAATCTTCTTTTGCAAAAGTGGATTTCATCCAATTGGTTGGCCCAAAAATTAGTACTGCATGATTTCAATCATCTTTTGAAAATTGGCAAAGCTTACTCTTGGTTTGCCACCATACATATAAGAATAATGTCATATGCAACTGGGATGATTATTTTCGAATTGGTTTATTTGGTGGGTCAATTATGAGTTGTTTTTAATTTCATGGAAGAAAAAGAACTTCTGGATACAATTAAGTAGTTGCCATTTTTCAAACTTCCTATCCACAGGAATGCTCGTAGGTCAGTTAAGCAAGAAGGCAACCATAAGAAAATGGAATTTTCATTTTTTAATACCTATTCTAATCACTCATGGAATATTTGTTGACTACTTTATATTGTTGGATAGTAGGATACAATATCCAGTCATGAAGACTTTTTTTGGGTTATGGAAATCAATAAATGAGCCCAGGTGTTACTCTTCTTAGGTGTTCCAAGCATTCACTCTTGGGAAAGGGAAATTTTTCCAACCTAAATGTAATTGTTTAGTACATCTTGTATGGTACCACTACTATGACTTGTCAACTTCTTGGCATGATGACTCATTTCCTTTTGGGATATGAGAAAAGATTTGGCATGTGTTCTCATGACTTTTTGTTATGCCTTCCTTAACAATTGGTTAATATGGAAAATGCTTCATGTAGCTCACATACTTGTTGCTTTTTGGAATTTTGCCCAAAGAACTGCTAAAAATCAAGTAAAGTAAAAAGAGGAGTTTTTGTTCTTCCTTTCAAGTAAGGCAAAAGGGATTGTTTTTCAAAGCTGCTCATAATCCTAGCTTATGGAAGAAGCACTTAAGGTTTTGCTGCAATGATCATTACAGCCACTTGTATTACTCAATTGCTTTGATGTTCATGAAAAGAGCTCTCAAAATTACACGTTTGTGGAACATTATTGAATGCATGGACCAAGAGGAAATTGTTTGTTCATGCAAAATACATGATTACTCAGTTTTCATTTTCTTGTCAAGTTTTTATGTATGACACCATGTTGGATGGTTTCTAAAGCAGCCTTGGTAATTCAATTGGTACTGCCCAAAATGGGGCAGCTCATTGCAAATGTTGCACTTTTTGCTTAGCTGCAAAAGTGTCTCATTTAAATACAAGATCGTTTGTGAACATTTTTAGTCACATGGAAACTTGGCTCACAGTTGTTTTCATACTTTTGAACAAGCATTACTTTGGGAAGGGATTGTAATGTCCCCTTTTTGGGACATTAATTAATTAAAAAATATGGGCGACCTTTAATCCATTCTTCCTATGAATTAAAGGATAAAAATTGGGAAAATGTCATTACTCCTTTTATTTTAAAATTAAATAATTAATTCTCCTCTTATGTTTTATTTTTAAATATTAAAAGAGGGAATTAATATTCTATTTGGAGTTTGACTTTTCATGTAAAAGAGACCCATATTAAAAGTGACCCTTCTACATGAAGAAATGCGCCATAGAAAGGAGGGAAACTTGGAGATTTGAAATGCCAAAGCTATATAAGGAGAAATGGCGACCCCTTGGGGGCATGTTGATGCTTTTATTAAAATTTCTTCATGCTTGAAGAAGGGATGTATGCCCATTGAGATCTCAAACAAAGGTGTTCTTCAACACCACATTATTGTGGAGAGTGTGAGAGCCTTCTAATTTTCATTGAGTGAATGTTGCATGATATATTCATTCTATGATTGGCGTATTGTATTTGAAAAGGAAATCTGCATTTTATTGATGATTATTGGAGAGTTTTATAGTGTTTTGTGATCTGCCATTAATGCTGCAATTATTCCAGCCATAGCAACTTGCATGGGTGGTTATTTTGACATGTTTGGGTTTCTTTTGAAGTAGTTATATAATCTGATCTGCATTGGAATATTGTGGCTACATTTTAATTGATTTGGGAAGGATTTAATAGTATTTTTAAGTTGATTGGTTATTGTTTCTTTTATTCCAGCATGTAAGACCTTGATCTGGGTTACCAAGGATATTTTGGTATGTTGGAAGGGTGAACAAGTAATATATTTGCCGATGGGGTGGGAGTGGTGCTGTCAAGTCACATGGTTGTGTGCTTGCCCACCCAGTTTCAAATCCCCCTGAGGCACAATCCTCCTCGGAGGTGGTTTCGCCACTAGAGGCGACATCTCTACTCGGTGTAACACTGGTGGTTACAATTGGTCTCCTTGTGCTGACGCTGGTGGTTGACTTTGAGTTGCCCTAATTACGCTGGTGGATTTCTTCCTCTCGCTGTTGAATGATAAATGGCAATGTTGCTTCTCCTTGGTTGTTCCTCTTGAGAGCTACTGGACACTTACTCTATTCCGCTTGCTTTGACACTAGTGGCTGCTCCTCTCGCTAAACTGTTCCTCTCACTTGGTGCTATAGTTGTCCCACTCTTTGGTCGTTTTGAGCATTGGTCGTTGCATCTTCACTATGGTTTCATGGTTGCTTCAATTGGGTTCCTAATAGTGGTCCCCTTCATTGTAACCAGGTTGTGGATCCTCTCAAAAAATCTTCAATTGTACAAGGATGTGGGTCCTTTAGTAACACCCTCAATTTACCCTCAATTCCAAAAATGAACTTCCTTGGTACTTACCAATTCATTATCATATTTCAATAGGATCACATTGGGACTTTGAAACCCTAATTATGCCATTGTGTGGCTTCAGTAACAGTCACAGTATTATTGGCAGATTTTGGAAGGGTTTAAAGTGCTGGAAATTATCTTATGTTGCAAATTATCCTAAGGCTAGCGAATGGTTTTCAATTTTGGGGTCACTTTTTGAAGTTTCGGTTATCAGAAAATTTAGATTTATTGCTCATTGGAAAGGCCAGATTTATAGAACTATTCACATTTTAGTTTGGTGGTCATATTGAGTTTTGAGTGAGATATAAATTTTTGAAGTTTTCAAAGTTCTGGTGCATTTGAATTCAATTAATGCTGCAATAAATTTAGATCTGGAAAAGATTAATTTCCTAACTATTCTATGAGCATCTAACCCACTACTTTGGCCTACTCCAATAATTTGGGTTGTATTAGTGCCGATATTGGGTTATTTGAGGTCGAGCTAAGGGTTTAATCCTTATAGACTTGATTTGATTAATAAAGATGCAGATTTAATATGTATCCCAGGAAAGGGGAAACGGACATTATCACAGGTTATGAAACGCGGAAACGCCAATTTTCAAAAAACCTTGGATACGAAACGTTACGGGAAACGTTTGTACAATATATTACAATATATATATACCTAATTACACAATTATATATATATATATATATATATATGCATAGTACTCATTTTATAATTGTAGACCATAAGAGATAATTGATAAAGCACTCAAAATATTTTGTATTCATTGAAATTTGAATTTCTAAAGAGTCATCATTCAACATGGTTACCTTATTGTAGGTATCTAAATACATGTCCTTTCAAGGTCTAGATCGTTATGAATATCGTAACTAGACTTTCAAAAATGAATCATCTGCCAAGATATAGGATGTTGTTAAACTTGATCGGCATGTACACCTCGGGTTCCAACTTAAGTTGGCTATTTGATTGGGAAGAAAATAATATGCGTAAGTGACAGTAATTCGTTACGTAAAAAAATCTTTCTCCCATAGGCAACCTAAGTTGGCATAGACGTGTTCCTTCACACATGTTGGATAGGTCAATTGTAACCTATGCGTGTGATTTTGTAATCTAACTGAATCAAATCCAGATAACAAGTTATGAAGCAATATGGTGAGAGGACAAGTTTTCCTTGATGGAATGTGTCGTCACAAAACTAAGCATGCAAGCATGTCTCATAAACTTTGGCAGTCAATACGAAGTAGTGTAAGCTATTGATTACACTGTCAGATTCCCCAAGTTTCTAGTTGAGGTGTGAGATGTCACATGGGATTTAATTGACTGAGTTCTAGGTAGCCAGAAACTTTGAAACATCACGTGATAATCAATGTAGGACATGTTTAAGGTATGCCAGACAATATACAGCTTTAGTATACCCACTCACAGAGTAAACTATGGGGGATCGAGTAGACAAATCGACCCATACAACTGCACATAAGTTTTTGATGTTATCAGATGGATTGAATTTAAAACTTAATGTTGGATTTAAATTTCGTGCTATTTAAATTAGTGAAGGCATGAATTTAGTATGGAAATTTGGGAAAAATTCCCTTAATTTTAAGTATTGAATAAGTAGGTGTTACAAGGGCAGCCCTGTTTGACACCTATATCACTCTGAAACACTCAGATAGCCCTACGGGTATATTTTTATTTTAGCCTTTACTTGCCCATATAAGTCTATTGTCCCTATAGTGTGTCGGAACCCCTAACTCCTTTATTTTGCTCCACAATTTGTTGAACTTGCAACGTTGTGTCAAATGTTTTTTCAAAAGTTTATAAAGCAACTACAATGACCCTCGTCGTTATCACATCCTGCAGTGTAAAAAGTGGATTTTTAAAAAAAAAATCTGGGAAGAGTTTCAGTTCAAAGTTTGATTAGGTAACTTATATATATATATATATCACAGCAATACCTCTGACATAAACCGGATGTCCAAAACATCCTTGTCGTTACCATAATGTCAATCGTTAAACAAAAGTTGATCAAGTACCAATGTTATTTAATACTTTATACAATGTTAATTCCATATTTTTCCATACAAAAGTATGATCAACAATCATTGTCATAGAGAATACAATGATCCAATGAACATCACTGAATTTGAACTAGATATCTGACATATCTAGATGTCAGAGATTGCACATATATCGACGGCATACATGTTGAGGTCTCTCAACCAACTATTAAGCAATATGAATTCTAATCAAGCCAATGGAGAGATGCACGCAAGCAAGAAAAGAGAATGGAAACTACTCTGAAACCCACACAGATTTTTACCCCCATGAATGGGGCAATCATGAAAACCATGAGGCCGCTCTTTCAAATAATTAACGACATAGACGCTTTTGAGGTCCATTGAACCATAAATTGCCAGGATACCAAATGAATGGAAGGTTTGGCTCTATAAGTCATAGAAAACGAGATTTGGAGATAGCACAAATGTTGGCAAAGAGAGGTGTCGGTTATATTCACCATTCAACACCATACATATTTATAGGGAGGATGTTTCCTATAAAATAGGAAACCTTCTACAACCACTCTCCCTAAATACGTGAATTTTGTTTAACAATCAAACCTCACATAAACAATATAATAAACAACTAACGAGGGTGGTTAAATTTACATGTACATTTATATTTACACCCGTAATTATCCCACTAACATAATGCTAGCACGAACATGTATTTTCCTAACATTCCCTACCCATACATGACTTGTGCTATTTAAAGAACAAGGCCCAATTATTGACACTTCACACAACCATTACAACTGTTATCCAAAAAGTCTTCTTAATTGTCTAACCAAAATGACGACAAAATATGTATGCAACATATATTTATAATTAACCTTTTAGATGTCTACATTATCCCCCCCCCCCTTTTGCATTCAAACTATACAATAAAAATAATTCAAGCAGCAGGAAGACAAGAGGAAGACGTCACTAGAGAGCTCAATGGAGCAGCCTTTGATTGATATAGTTTAGTTCTCAAGGCATCGATAGACTTTAGATGAATAATTTATGATGCATACTACTTCTTGCATCTTGTTTTTCTCGTTGAGGACCTCCTGTTCAACTATATATAATTTATCTTTTACATGCCTAAGCTCTTGCTAATATTCTGACACCCCTCTAAGTTGTGCTTGTGTGAGTTGTGTTTGTTGGGATAGTTGCAACTGAAAGTGACTTTGTTAGTCCTCTATCTCCTCTCTCATGGCTGCCGCTTCACTAATCAGACCATCTTTCTCCTCTTACGCCATTCATTGCTCGCACATAGAAGCTTGGAGCACAAACTATCGGTACTTACAGTTACATTCTATGCTACATACCAACTCGAGAAGATTCTAAACATGAGAGGTAATTGTATGCGCAACTTGCGTGGGTATCCACTACGCATGTATCTCAGGAAGATCTTGTGCTAGCCACCCTTGGCTGATATATATACTTATGTAAACGCTACGTAGCAATCCTCCTATATGAATTTCTAGAGACGGACTACTTCATCCAGTATCATCCTCACCTGTGCTAGACCACTCACCACCTCTAAGTGTTCTACCACACTAGAGATGCCCTAGAGTGCCTTTACAATGGGTCCCAGAGTATGTAGAAACTAAGATAGGACTTTGTAGGGAGTGCCACTCTCTGAAGAGGGTAAAAGATGTCGGAATAATCCCCTCCCCTGTGTGGGAATCAGTGGTTTAGGCCTTTGAATCTTCTGGTCTTTCTGTCTTTGTTGATCCTATTTGTACTCTTGCTCATGTGTTGGTCTCTGAATGCACCTATGCTGCCCCTGCTCCCATGTACTCTTGGGACTTAACTAGGTTTAATGGATGCAATGGGATCCAAAGAACTTTTATTTCCATATTCAAAGGTCCTTCAAATTCATGAAACCACTTTTCTATATGTTGCTCATCTTTTGTTTGTAGCCCATCATTTCCTGAATGAGTGTCGGTTATACACTCATAGGAGAGCAACTCAGAAAAGGTCGGGAGGTAGAGTGCCTCTACATGTCCTTCATCTTCGTCCTCATTATCGGTTTCATACCCATCCTCTTCTTCCTCAAAAGCATGTTGTTCCAAAGTTGCTTTTCACTTCTTTGTTGAAGCTCGGCATTTCATACTCTTCTGAATAACCTATCATTTCCAAGAGAACACCAAAGGCCAATTCAGGTCACACGAATTATCACCCGAAAATTCTTCATCCATGGTAGCCTATGTGAACATTGCATCCAAGAATAGGTCAATGGCATGTTAGATCATGTAGAATCCCTTGCATGATATAGAGAGGAATTCATGAAGCCTTGCCGACAATACCTCTGCCCAGTTATATATCTCAACTCTGTATAGCCCCAACATGTATTTTGTCATCCTCGAAGTTGCTAATAAGCAGCATTGTACCACACCAAGATACATAACCACTCATCATTTGCCACATATTCTTTTTAAATCCTTTGTGAACTTTTGCCCACACGTTCTCAATCTCTTCCTTGGTCAAGTCTTTTCTGCATAAGTTCTGGACAGCCAGGTCATTCTGTGCAGTAGGTAAATGAGGATTGGTGGCATTGCTAATGATCACCCATGGGAGGGTACCCTAACCACTTGTGTAAATAAGCGGAATCAACAGGGGTGTAGGTGATTTTCACCTGCTTGTCTTCATATAATATAGTGGAAAATTGGGTGTCCTTATAGCCTGACGCCATGCTCATCAAATAAGGCATAAAGTCCCAGGAGTTAAAGTAGGGCATTTGCAGGATTCTATCTACTCCAACTCTGCACAAGGATGGCTTAAGTTCGCATGTCTGGTTTATTTGTCCACCAAGTTCATGCACCAATAGCCCGCAGGCTTTCCCAAGTGAGAGCCTGCGGAGTGGGTGCAGCCGTGGTTTTATTTTTTTCCCATAATCATTCCCCTTCTACTTCTTTCCATGTAATATCCCCTTTTGGGATATTATTCAAATCTGCAATTTAATTTATTAAATTGACTCTAGAAGGATTAAACCCTCCTAGTTCAACCTCAAATAACCCAATGTCGGCACTAATACAACCCAAATGGGGTTGGAGTAGGCCAAGGTAGTGGGTTTAGATAGGAGAACTAGTTAGGAAAATCAATCTTATCCAAAACTGAAATTAATTGCAACAGTGAATTAATTAAAAATGCACCATAACAGCTAAAACTTAGAAAATTCATAACTTGCTCAATATTCCATATTTTTCCCTCAAATAAAATGCAAGATTTTCTATAAATCAAGGGCTTTCCAACGAGCTACCAATCTGAATTTTTGAACCACTGTAACGCTTCCTAAACAGACCTCAAAATCAGAAATCCAGCTAGGGTTAGAATAAAATCAATAAAATTATTTCAGCCCTTCTCCAAGCTTCCATACACTCCAAATCAACTCCCTTTGCTCAAAAATAACTAATACTCAAATCAGATTTTTATTTTGATCGTACACAGTGAAAACACTTGACAATCAAACCCCAGTCTGCTGTAATTTTTTAAAATTCATATCTTCCTTAAAACTACTCCGATTTGGGCAAATGAGATATGCACGGACTCAGAAAAATACAAGGAATAAGATGAACCCAACGAAATTACGACAGCAGTTGCTAAATTCCCAAAATAGCCAAAATAGCAAGTCGCCTAGGACAAAATAAATTGTTGTTTGCACATAAATTAATTCCAGCACTTGTATTACTCTCAAAACCCTCAAATCTGGTCACACAGACTCACCAAATCATGCTAAATCAGATCTGCAACATAAATATATTTTTGGGGCCTCAAAACATGCTTAAACAAATCCCAATCCAAGTCACTATAGCTCTATTAATTGCAGCAATAACAGAAGATCATATAATATTATTAAATCCTTCAACAATGATCAATAACATGCATATTTTACTCTAAATAAATACGCCAATCCTTTGAGCCCAATCTCCAATATTTAGAATGGATAAACCTTGTAAAAACAAACTCAACACTAGAGAGCACAATGGAGAGAACAATGGAATCTTCAATATCTTCAACAATGACTTCCAATGAAGCTTACAATGAAAGAGAGAGAGCTAGGGCATACATCCCATTACTCCAAGCATGGAGTGAAATCAATAGATTCATCAACATAACCCTTCTCTCAATGGCAAACCATATATTTATAGTTTTCTCCCAAGGTGGAGCGATTCCCTTTTGGAGGGAAAACCACAATTTGAAATTATAAGGCATGCCTTATAATTTTCCCTTTTTATTTTATTTTCCCCCTCTATGTGTGGCGTCCCCTTTCTAAGGGTCTTTTTGTCATTAAAAGCCAATTTATTATTATTTAATTAATTCCCTTTTTATTTTGTATTTTTGGGAATTAAATTAAATAATAAATTAGATTAATTGCTCAATAAATATTCTTTTGTGAGCAATTCTACAAGTGGTGGAAAAAACCACTTAGCATCCATAATTAAATGAGAACTAATAATTAAATGAGTATTGTTTTATAATGACAAATGATTAAAATCACTCTCCAGGCAATATCATTCAATTACTAGCATAGTTTTTCCCCTTGCAACATTCCAAAAGCCCACGGAGAAAGATAGGCTTATGGTCTTCAAAAAAGAGGACATTACATTCCACTCACTACTACACTTTGTTTTGAACTAATGCATGTTAGAGATGTTTGCACCATCTTGGGTTTGGGGAAATATTTTTCTTTGGAATTATCTTGCCTTCTCTAACTGTGCCAAATTTATCAAACACAATTTCCATGACATTTTTCTGCCTGATAGTGGCTTGCATTGCTCTTGTGGATGGGGGAGGTCTGTATCTTTGTCTGACATGCTGAATTAATTTCACCTCTGCTGATCAAAGAGAAATTACTAAACCCTACCTATTCAATGCGGCTGGAATTCGGTTGTCGTTCTTGGATCATATTACTTTTGCTGAATCCCGCCTGTGATTTATTTGTTGATGCCAAGGCTGGATTGTTGTTCAACAGACTCCCTTGTTCTACAGGCAATAAAAATAAAAAATATTCTATCCTAAACTCACTATTGCCTGCTAAATGTATTATTTGTTTTTCTATTTATTTTCCTCTGTAGTTGACTAGAAAAACAATAAAGGGGCATATATAGGCGGTTCGGTTGGGAAAGCCAATGAAATTGATTGAATTACCTCTTCTGATGGGGTTGATATGGCTTGCTCCAATGTGTATGGCAAGGAAGCATTCAATAGGACTGGCTATACACTTTCATCTGTCAAAGTTGTGGTGATTGCTTTGCAGAGGGTATCCCCAGGTGAAACAGCAATCTAAGGAGGTTGGACAGAAGTTTGTGGAGGTCAAACGACAATAAGGGGGAGTGGAATAGAACATACAGTAGCATGTAGCCCCTTTTTGGGGTCGTGTGGAAGCTTGCATCAATTGAAACTGTCATACAGCAGCCTATTGTAGAGATCATGATACATGAGCATTCCAGGTGAATCAACAATCTTGCATCAACCAACTAGAAGCCAACAATTCAGAATAAATCCACCTCCTAGAGGCCAACCATTCAGGCAAGATTGTTGATTCACCTGGAATGCTCATGCATCATGATCTCTGCAATAGGCTATTGTACGACATCTTCAATTGATGCAAGCTTCCGCACAACCCCAAAAAGGGGCTGCAGGCTACCGTATGATCTATTCCACTCCCCCTTATTTTCGTTTGACCTCCACAAACTTCTTTGCAACCTCCTTAGATTGTTGTTTTACCTAGGGATACCCTCTCCAAATCAATCACCACAACTTTGACAGATGAAAGTGATAGCCAGTCCTATTGAATGTTTCCTTGCCATACACATCGGAGCAAGCCATATCAACCCCATCAGAAGAGCTAATTACGCAAGCATTCTTGAAGCACTTGAAATATGGTGTAAGAAGCCACCTGCACAAGAATGAGGTTCGGAGTTACGCAGAAGTTAGAGGTCAGATTTTGCAGTTTTGGTCAAGGTGTGGAGTGTGCAGGTCATCTTTGTGCCAGAGGCAGAAGTATGCATAGGGCATAAAAATAGGGTTGCAGAAGTAATGCATTGCAAGCAGCACGTGAAATACGTAGCTACTTTCAGGATGAACATCAACCAACACAAGATCAACACTTCAGGAAGGTGCAAAGGTATCAAAAGTAAAAGGTGCACACAAAATTCACAACCTAAGAGAGGAAAGTTTATCAAGGAGAATCTCCAAAGGCCAATTGCACAAAAACACTCAAAGGTTCAATGACGTAAGACATGTGATGCTAGGTGCAAGATTTGCACCAAAAGGAGATGTAATCTCCCCTTTTCCAACTTCAAGGCCTGATTTTGGACTTCTTGCCATTCCCTTTTCATGGCAACGAAGTGCAATGAGCTGGAGAAGGAATTGAACTCTCTCATTGTTAGAATATGCAGAGAGAAAGAATAGAGAAAAGATGGATTGCACACATTTGAGACTGTGTGTTTGTCTATTTATTATAAAAGAAATAGTTACAAAACGGTTGATGTGGTTACAACCGGTTACAACCAACTTGTAAAGAGACACCTTATAAATATGCCTTATATTCTTATACCCCCTCTTAAGGCTTATTCTACATAAAACAAAAAACAAACAATCTAACAAAATAGAACAAAACAGAACTACGCAATCTTCAAACACTTTCACTTTGAAAGCAATGCTATGATAAGGTAGGGCTCCATCAAGCTGCTTCGTGACCTTCGTAAAGGTGTAGCTCCCGAGCTGAATTCCCGAGTTCCCGGATTCCACCTCCCTGAACTCCCGAATCACAGATCTCCCAAATTATTGGACAACCATCCATACTGAGCCATCCACAAGCTCCATCAAGTTGTATCATGACCCTCGTGAGGGTATAATTCCCAAGATCCACAGTCTCCCGAACTATCTGAGCAACAATCCATATCGAGCTTCATCTACTCTATATCCTTTCTTGCCTTCAAAGTATAGAGCATCTTTATAATGCGTATTCGTCACTGTCCTCACTACCTTCTGCATCCGGTGGGTCTTCAATCATGGCTATATTGGTTGTATTTGATATGACTTTACACTTGAGCACATCATTGGCTCGAACACGACAATCCCACGCTGTGTGACCTCTTTTCTTACAATAATGACATTCAATCTCCAATTTATCTTTATCTGATCTTCTACGATATTGTCTGGTTCTAGAATAGAATGCACTTTCTTGCTGGGAATGACCTTCTGCATCCTTTGTGGTTCGTTTTTCCTCAGCTAGAAGAGCTGCTATCATATCATCCAGAGATTGAGATTGAATTTGACTGAGGGTAAAAACTACATTGCTATATTTGGAAGACAAACTATTTAATAGGATAACTTTGGCATCCTTATCCTCAATCGCAGCTTTGACTTCTGTTAGTTGTCTGATCAGGGACCTTAGATTATTGATCTGGCTTGACATAGAGACTGCAACATCCATTTTGAACCTATATAAGATTGAAGTTTTAGGGAAATTTTGGCATTGACTACTTTCACTCCAAATAGTTTATTTAGAGCATCCCAAATTTCCTTAGATGATTTGTCTAGGTAACATACATGATGATAGTTCAGAGTCAAGAGAGAGCAAGGCCAATAATAACTTTTGCTCTATCATCTTTGCTTTGCCAATCTAACAATTTCGATGCATCGGTACAGGTGCTTGTCTTTTTCTCAGTTTACAATGCCCCACAAATTTTTATTCATAAGTTGAATTTGTATTTTTCACTTGCCATGTATGAAAATTTAGACCAGAATATTTTTCTATGAGGGAATTTCCAGGTGTGGTCTTAATAAAATAGAACCTATCCAAATTGCAACGTGATGTCGTATTTTGAGCAATGAATAAACAAAATAAAATACCGGAATAAAGTGTGCACAGTTCCGTGCCCTAACAAAAATAGATAGCCTAAACAATTTTGCTTCTACGTCTGTGCCCTCGACTTATGATTTGTGAAAGTGAAGTTGTATTTGTGCCTTAGCGAATTCGCGAGTCATGTAATAATGCAGCCATTCTAGCTTCGATTGGGACTGTAAAGACTGTCTATTCCACGTGATCATGAAATTATTTCATGGCAATTCGAATCTGACTTCATCTGTGCAGCAAATTTGTTGATGTTTCAAGGGCTGAAAAACCTGTGCACAACAGCTTTAGCGACTGTGCACATCCCGTGACAAATAGATTGTGTTGTTCGTGCTTGTAATGCCCTAATAATACTTGACCAGTGGGATTCTTTGTCGAAACTGTGCACTGTGATATTCCTGCACTAACTATGAAACCCGACCTGATTGAAGAATCTTGCTCGCAGATGCTGTTCCATTTCGTGACTGTACTCCTCACAAAAACGAATAGTGTTTTGATCACTAAAAACACTTGACACTGTTTCAGCTCAGACTGTGTTCTTCTTGAAAAATCTCTGTCAAAAATCAAAACGAATATTTGATCCTTCTACAACGTGCCCTAATAGGAATCACGAAAATATCTTTCTACCTTTCTCTCTTTCCTCGCTTGCCTCAAGCTCTGATACCAATGTTGGAAGACGTGCACAGGAAGAAGAATAGAGAAAAGGCGGATTGCACACATAACTGATTCTATGTGTCCGTCTATTTATTATGAATGATGTTAGTTACAAAACGGTTGATATAGTTACAACCGGTTACAAGCCAAGCTCATGTAAAGTTAGAATAACTTAATGTATAGTGCCTTGTATTCAATAAGCTAATTGGATCATTCTTTTCTAATATTTTAGCCTGTTTCTTTTTAGTGCTTTCATTTTTTAGCAGGTCAACCTGGCTTGGGACTTATTTAAAAGCAGAAATAAAAGATTAAAATAAGAATCAACTGTAAGGAGGTCGTGCATGCAATTTAGATTTGGCGCCAAGGTTGGATATTAATAAGAATCTTATGGCTTCATTTGTACCATGTACTTTTGGAAGTCATTACGCAAAATTGATTTTGGGCTGATTGCTCTAAGTTCTCTCCACTTTTGGGCAGAAAATCCAATTGTGTGGTTCTTTCCAATATAGCGACTGCAAAACCCTTCTTGTGGCTGGTTGGGGAACAAAACCCTCCATCCTTGATCTGAAATGAACATCTATGCAGATTCAAGCATTGAAACTAGAAAGGAAGTCACTCTAAATCACTTTGCATGCATCTGATAAGCCTTGCTCTTAGTTTTGGAGGCATTGTTAGGGTGTCATTTGGTGCCTTCTAGGGTACAGAACTATTGTTTTTCATATTCAGATTTTCCATAATTTATAAGGTTGGAATCCATGTTTTTATGATTTGTAAAGGTGCACTCTTATATCTATCATTTTCAGCCTAGCTTGCCATAGAATCAATTTCTACTGCTGGTTCAACATTCTAAAATACAGTTCAATGTTGCCAATCTTTGGATTCGTTCATGTTTTTCATTATTTTGCAAATTGAATGGTTAAATTGTCGTAATGAAATAATTATTTAAGTATTTTCAGTTATTGTGCATGGTTTCTCATGGACCAAAACATAGATTAAGTCCCTTTACCTAATTGCTAGGATTTATATTATTTAGATTCAGCACTCTATTCACCTGTCAATAAAAACTTATTATCTTCACTTTGGCCAATTGAACTTGATTTTCAAATCTATGACATGTTGGAGGATCAAACCCAAGGTAATCCATTCTGATTTGGGGGCGCGGTTATGATTAGGGACAAAAAGTTGGTATCAGTTCCTTCGGTCTTGGCGGATGAACCTGACTGGTTTGAAGATCAAAAACTTGGTGGATAGAATTTTCAAGCGATGTTCTAGGCTCGGTCATGGAAAGGCTTGGAGGAAAGTTGCCCTAGATCAAAGTAAGAATGGGCAACACAAGTTGGCTCAGACTAATCCAGACAATTGGGCTCCAATGGTGGAAGGCTTCTTCAAAAGAAGTCATAAATTTCAAGGACATCCAAAGGAAGTCTTTTGTGTCTCATAGTTTATCATGGTATGGAGAGTAAAGAGCGATTCTTCCGGCCAATATTGAAGGTGGTGCTATTACCTTTTGCAATAGTTTATTCTTCGCATGTAAAGTTGGAGACAAAAAGAGTTGGAATTGGCACGGAGGTCAAAACCCAAGCAACAAGGAAGGGGTCAACCCTGCCATAGGGACCCCACACTCAAGAGTGTGGATAGGTGCATAAAGAAGGGCTTGAAACACTTTCTAGAGGGTTCTCAAGTCCTCATGACAAGTTTTTGAGCTTCATAGTGTCACTCACATGTAGGGGAAAAATCAGATCTGCATTCTGAAAGAGATGGAGCCATGAAGGATGAAGATTCAACCCTTACTTCCATTATTGCTTTGGAGAATCAACATGATGAGGTGATTATTAATCATTGTTTGGTTACTATATATAATATTTCAACATGTGATGAATCGTCAATGGGTTGAAAGGATTTGCTTCTCATGAACAAGAAGGGAAAGCAAAGGGGATGGGTGGAACCCATTTCTCAAGGAGACATGATAACAATCAGCTTGCTGGTTTGTTTATGACAGCACCTCCTAAGAGTCAAGTTGAGGATGTTCATGGCTTTGGTAAGAACCACAAAGAGGCTCCATACACATGCCAACAAAGTATGAATGAAGACAACGTGGAAAAAGAAGAACAATCGAAGGAACAACCCATTGAAGCACCCACCCATCACTCTTCCCAAGGATGAGCCTTCGACTGATTTTTATAATAGTATGCGAGGCCAAGGGTTTGATGAGATATTGAAGCACAAGCCTCGAAAAGAGGAGGGAATTGTGAAGCACAAGTTGGAAGGTATAAATCCTTTGATATTTCATGATGATTCATCGATTCCTAATGATGACATGTTACAAGAAAATAAAGAGGAAAAATTTGATTTTGAAGATGATAAAGAGAAGTTGAAAGTTGAAACACAATGGCCAGATGGCAGGAGGATGATCAGCTCGCAAGGACCTGCCGGACAGCAATCAATAAAGAGCCAAAAGATAAAGGGTCGATGCATGAGCCTACAGAGAAAAGGGAAATCATGGAACATGAGTCCTAAGGTAAAAGTCCCTTAATATTTAATGATTTTTCATTGGCTTCTACTGGGTATGTGTGGCAAAATGTTGAAGGGAAACCTAGATTTGCTTATAGTGGTAAAAAGGATGCAATGAAAGAGGAAGATATCCACCATACTAAGAAGGAAGAACCATCGCAGCAGCAGCTCATAATGATGAATCCAGCAGTTTGGGAGCCCTAGAAGCACCCACCACCATTACCAAAGCTGATTCCTTGACTGATTTTCTGGACAGCCCTATGAAAGTGCAAGATAATGAAGATAATGTTGAAGATAACCCAAGCAAGTCTCATGGGATAAGGGGAATTGAGCATGATGGGGATGTCCAAAGGTATGGAGGTATTTCAAAATAGTCGTTTTCTTTTACACCAATTAGGTATTGTTGTCTTGAACCATTTGATAACCATATGTCATTGTTGAGGCTCCACTATAAACCATAGCAATTGGCTGTACATTTGGATCAACAAGCTAAAGATGGGGTTATTAGTGGAAAAAAATTTGAACACCGGAGGAAAGATGAAGCGGGGCTTTCAAGGGAAGATATTATGAGGTACACACTTGAGACAAGGGCTTTTGCCCATGACCACTTTCAGTTCACTGTAATTATAATATCAGGAACTAATGGTAAGCCATGTGATATTTTACTGCCTGGCCAGATCACTCATTATTGGTCATTGCCTGTATTGGTGATCATCACTATGCTAATGAGTTGTAAAGGAGCAAGGTGGGAAGAAGAATCTTGGCCAAGGACTTGTAAACTCTACTCATTTCCCAAGCAATGCCTATGAGGTGGTTCCTTAGACAGCCCAACGGTACACACGTATTTTCAGACCCTTTAAGGTTTCCTTGATGAAGATCTTATCAAAGAGCATGTCGCCGAATCATCAAAAAATCTTCATCACAAGTGTTATGGACCAAAAGATAGGGGTTGCTTTGCACGTGATGATTGAGAATCTCAGAGATAGGATGGTTCGTGATGGCTTGCATCCTTGGAATCCAAGTAAACCCTTGAAGCTCAAAAAAGGTTCCAATTTCAGTTTTGATTGGTCCTCTTGTATGGAAGGGCTCGAAGAAATTTCCATCGCATGTTTGAATAAAATGGGGGAGAATCCTACTGGCTTTTGCGAGCATCGGTTAAGCTCTGCTAAGAATCACTGGATTTTCTTTCTATGTGTTGCTAGACCAGGAGATCGAAGGTTCTGGAGGTGTTAGAGGGCTAGTAGAGTGGCTTGTTTGGTCATGACACTCTTCCGAGCTGTCCATATGTCAATCATAGAGGTTGTTGAGGAAAACAAATCTAAAAGTTGTTGGTTGGGATGGAAGTAGTGGGAATACCAAACTTTGGGGTCTCAAGCATACTGTCATAAGATTTTATGTGGTTGTCATAAACATTTCCAGCCTCTTCTCTAGCTTCCTCCTCATTTGCTATCCATAACGGCCCAGATGGAGACCCCTTCTTTGACCTTTACACCGGTATCTCCCAGTTTTCGAGGTATGGAGAGGTCATCATTTTGGGGGACTTCAATGCACGTACCAGAAATCCTCAGATTCTGAGGCACAACAGGACAGATGATGTGCTTTGCACTTCAGAGGTAGATCCTGAGTTGGTTGGCTTCCAGTGAGATTCAGAAGACACAACGGGGTCCCTGACATTATACGGTCGGCATCTTCTCCAATTGGGGGAATCTCACAACCTGATAATTCTGAATGGCATTCCTCATTTTCCTAACTCCTAGTACTTTACCTACAGACCTTATTGTGGTGGGGTCAGTGTAGTTGATTACGTCATGGCTACTCCCGACTTGATTCCCCACATCCACCACTTATGTGTTTCCCCCATCCCTCTTGATGATCATGTGACCCTTTCCTTTTCCCTTCAGGTTACCCCCCTCTCCTGACCTCACCCCCTCCCCTAGTCCTCGTACCATTTGGAAATTTGACGAAGGGGATCTCGACACTTTCTCCTTTCACCTTCGTCATCTTCTCCCCCCATTCCCCATTTTATCTCTCTTACCTCAGACCAAATGTTTAGTACCCTCTCCTGTGCTATCCGTGAGGTGGCCACGAGCTCCTTTCCCCACGTCACCCCTTCCACCCTGCATTGTGGTACCCGCCCTACGGACAAATGGTATGACGAGGAATGCGAAACTTTTCATTGTAAACTCCGTTTTGCCTACCTGCATGCCCTCCCCTCCTTCCCTTCCCTGAAGTTAGCCTATTGTCGTCTCCTTCGTCATAAGAAACGCACCTTTATCTCTCATAGATGTCGGGAGCTTCGTTTGTCCCTTATCCACACCCCCAAACATTTCTGGTGCACACCGTTCTTCCTCGTCATTCGCCGTAACCCCTGGACTTAGATCCCAATTCCATGTTTACTCACACCTCCACTCTTTATGACATCTTTGGCCAGCCTCAGATCCATGTTATTTCCCCTCCCTCATATTGCCATATTTTCACCTACACCAACATGAGGAATGCCATTCTAGCTATGAGCTGCAGTAAAGCAGGGGATGAGGAAGGTTTCCAAGTGGAACTTTTCAAAAAGGGGCGGGAGATGCTCATCAGTTACCTTGTGGACCTCTTCAACCACGTGGTCTGTACAGGTTTCCCAAAGTCTTGGTCCCACCACATTATCCACCCCATCCACAAATCGGGGCCTACTTCCGACCTTAACAACTACAGGACTATCATGGTGGTGGTCCACACGTTCTCCAAGCTCTATGCCACAATTCTTCATATGCAACTTTCCGAGTTTCTTGATCGGTACCATTGCAAAGCTAGAGGACAGGCGGGTTTTCGACCGACCTACTAGACCATTGATCATATCCTCACTCTTCGGGCTATTATCGAGGAGGCTCGTCACTGCTCTCCAGAGTTTTCTGTTGTTTTGTGGATTTTCGGAAAGCTTTTGATTTGATACCACGGGAAGCACTCTTACACATGCTCAAAGATATAGGTATTTTTGAAAATCTTCTTACAGCCATTATGCGCTTATATGAGGAGGTCTGGGGCTGTCTTCGCACCTCTGCAGGCTTGTCTGACTTCATTAGGAGCACTATTGGTGTCAAACAAGGCTGCCACCTCTCTCCTTCCTTGTTTGGTATCTACATCGATGAGCTTGAGGATTTTCTTCAGGGATCACATTCAGGAGGGGGATGGCTGTCTTCTGCACCATGTCCTGATCTACATTCTCCTTTTTCTAGATGATGTGGTTCTCCTTGCTTCCTCTATGGAGGGACTCCAGAGGCAACTGGATGCCTTAGCCATCTTTTGTGATCACAGGCAGTTGACAACGAACCTTGGGAAAACCAAAGTTATGATTTTCAATTGTGTGAAGACCTTGGACTTCCACTTCTTTCGGGGGGAGGAGATTGAGATCACCTGTTCTTACACATACCTGGGGATTTTGTTCTCTGGACCACGTTTTAGCCTCCATCCTACTCTCCAGCCCCGGGTTAATAAGGGGTATGGTTCTTTGGCGATTCTTGAGAGACAGTGTTTCTGCCATCACTTTCAGGACATCCTTTCCAAGATGTCTCTCTCTCACTCCTTGGTTAGGCCCACGGTTCTGTACGGTTCGGAAATTTGGGGTCCCTCCTTCTTGGACTCAGATTGGGCTACTATTGAGCATGTCCAAATCCTCATGCTCAGGCGTATCATTAGGTGCAAAGAGACCGTTCCTCATAACATTATTCTTGCTGAGTTTGGGGCTCGCCCTTTTAGATTGGAGACTATCTTCAGCCTTGTGTTGATGTTGCACTGCATCCGAGGTTTATCTGATTCTTCCGTAGACAGGAACAAGTACATCTACCTTGCCTACTGCTCTTCAGGAAGCTATTGCCCTCTCAGATCATAGTGGTCGATCTTGCTATTGGTATGCCTGCGCTTCACGCCTTCTTGGTTCCATTGGCATCTAGATGGACTGTCTCCCACCATTCAGCTACTCCTGGGATGCCCTTGGCCATTTCCCGAACCAATAGGACCTTCATAGAATTATCAGAGATGATATCTACAGATAGTTCATCCCGCTCATTTGGACCAACCCCCCGAGCGGGTTACGTCTAAAGATGTCCTTCTATGCTGCACGCTTTCTTGAGATTCGCGACGGGCTCATTATAAGACCCATGTACATCTCTCGACTCTGGTTACAGGTCCTTCGTATCTCTTTAGGTCAGTTCAGAGTGGGCTCACATCGACTTCGTGTGGAGATTGACCACTAGTTAGACTGCTCAGAGCAGACTTACTTGCTTTGCTCTCTCTAGGAGGCTGAAATTGAAGAACACTTCATTTTCCGGTGTCTTGTTTACTACGAGATTAGGGGAAGATTTCATTGCTTGTTTCGTGAGCGTCCTTCCTTTGCAACTTTCTTTAGATACTATGATCAGAGATGTCTTACTCTTTATCTGTAGGAGGCCCTCAGGCTTCAAGACAGGCTCCTTCAGCCTCCTTCCAAACGGATGGATACCAGACGGATCACGTCCTTCTTTTCGGTGCTCTTCCCAGAGAGGGGCACCAAGCGACATCTTGACACGAGTACAAATCCCCAGTTCAGATTTGTCAGGACTCAGAACTCCACTTCCTACACCAGAGGCTCCCTGCCTCAGGCGCGTCTCGCCCCCCCCACTTAGGCGGAGATCCTCCAGGTCTACGCAGAGGCATTGTCTCTCTTTCAGACATCGGCTTTCCAAACATTCCACAGTTTTAGTTACTGGACATCGGCGCATCGCCAGTTACTCCCATCTGGCCTTGAATGTTAGGTGATGTTGTTGGGGGTGTTGCTCCTTCCGCTCCCCCCCACACCGTCATCCTCTTCTTCTTCTTTTCTGGTCTCCCGGCACTTGTGGCCTCTATTGCTTCCTTCTCTTCTTCTCTTTTCTCTTTGTGTTTTGGGCGACCCATTTGGGTCCTCTTGTTGGGTCCATTAGCTTTGTACTCTGCAGTCCCATTGACCTACTTTTGTGGTCATTTGTTGGACATTAATAAATTATCTTATCTTATCTTGTCCCACATTCACTAGGTTGCAAGTTTCTCCAAAACTAAAAAGCTATATAAAGAACCTAGTACACCATGTTTCAATTTACACCATGTCCTTGTAAGCCATTTGCATTTGATAAGAGCATGTTCATGTTATTGGAAAGCTTTGTTCAAACCCCCTTTCTACTTGGCCAAGAGTAGTAAGAGAAGAACTAAAATGGCAATCAAGCCATATTGGTGAGATCTATTCCTCTTCCTTGGAAAAATTCGTTGATCGTGCATGGTTGTGTTTGGTTCACAAAGGAAGTACCTACAATCTAAAAGCACATCCAACAATCAAAGGAGATTTGCATTTGATGTTTCTTTTAATGTTTTATGCATAGTTAGATAAGCTTTCCTTTATACTTTATCATGAGGTTTTTGTTTAGATTAGATTAAGCTAGAATCTACTTGGTGTTAGGTTCATTCCATGGCTTAGTGTTAATCTAATACATGCATACATATATAGCACGCCTGATGGAACACTCCTTTATCTCATGGGCATTATTTATGTTTTCTTAGTTTACACTTCATTTTCATCATTTTACATGCAAAGTTCTTTAAATTTGTTAAAATTATTTGGTTTTTGAGCATGTATGATGATGTTTGGTGTTGTAGAGTCTTCTTTGGACTTCAGGTATTTAGGAGGCGAAATGTCGTCAAATTTGAGTCTTCATAAGAAAAATCTGAGCTTTTTGGTGTTTTTGCCTTGTTTTTGACATTTTTGTGAAGGTACAAGTTCTTTGCCCGAGCGTTCATTTGTTTGCCCGAGCGTTCATTTGTCTACCCGAGTGTAACCTATCTTCCGGAGGCCATAACTTTTGATCCCAAACTCAAAATGACTACATTTTTTTTGCAATGGAAAGGTATTGAAATGAACTATGCAATGAACATATAAATTTGGGATTTCACCTTACAGAAAATTTAGGGTTTCCTTTCTCCTAAAACTGGTTGTTTTATCTGTGCATTAGATTCATTTTTTTGCTCCAAAATACTAAATCTTGTGCTAAGGTTTTTCATATTCACTTGCTAAAGACAAATAGCTCAAAATAGTGCTAACATTTCAAGTATTTGTTGAAAATCTCTTTTTTTGCTATAATTTGATCAAAACCGTGTATGCTCTTCTCTTGCGATTTCGAGCGATCTTGAGAATCAGAAACGAATACAATTTTGGATGCTTTTTTTAACATTTCGGTTGTCATTTGAAAAAGGTGTTAAGTCATTTCAAAAAGGTGTTAACGCTTGATATTTCGGTTTAAAATTTCCTTGTTGGTTTAATTTGAACAAACACCACGTATGTTCTTCTTTTGCGCTTTCGAGCGACCTTGAAAAACAGAAATGGTTATGATCCTCGATATTTTCTAACATTGTGCTCATATGGAAAACTACTAATTGTTAGAATATAGGGCCATTTACACTCGTCAAAGACCAAAATCAAAACGTATTACTAATCTCTTGTGTGTAGGTCGCCTTGGTCAAAGAAAGGTGTTTAAGACAATCACATTTTAAAAAGAAGATAAAAATGAACAAATCACAATGTATTTGTAGGTTCGGATAAGGGCTAAGACTCATTCACTTTAAACTGTGAGAAGTGTTTTTGCTTAGGCCATAAAACTCATTGTGAGTACCACAAGAACCCCAAAGTAGGCGCCACATTGAGGGAATTGGTTGACGAAACGAAAAGTGCCCCAAACACTTACTTGACTAGTAAAACCCATGAAGAATATCACATGTTGTCCGTATGAGGCCTCTTTCATTAATTTGACTGTGGGGTAATGGTGCTTTGTTTAGAATTTATTCTAAAAAAACATACCTTTCTTAGACAAATATTGGTGAGTTTTGAGAACAAAATCCCTAGGAAGCTATTTGGAATCAAGGCCAACTTTTCCATATCCATTATCATTCGTATCAAAATCCTTACTAAGCAAAACTTTGTCTTAGTTTCCACCTTATTTTAGAACAAGGCGAAACTCTACCAACGTTGTGCCGCGTATTTTTGGTTAGGAAAACATATCCCCTTTTCACAAAAATTTGACTCCCCTTTTATCAAAAGTGCACTATCTGAAGTGTTGCCAAAATTGTACCAACCATTTTTGGATACTTAAACCTTGTTTTAATAAACTTGATTTGAGTTTTAAAAGTGCATTGTTACGTTGCCCGCATTGTACCAATCCCTTTTTGATACTTAAATCTTGTTTTCTTAAACTTGATTAAACTGTTGTAATCGCATTGTTACGTTGCTCGCATTGTATTGACCATTTTTAATACTTAAGCCTTGTTTGTCTTAAACTTTATTTAAGTGTGGAAATTTGTGTTACGCTATCAAAATCATATCAACCCCTTTTTAATACTTAAATCTTGTTTGCTCAAAACTCGATTTAAGTGTTGAAATTGTGTTTGCTACCTCAAACAATTTCTTGTGGCATTCACATCTAGAAAAAGTTTCCTTTACAGACGTTACACTGCCAAATTTTTATCAACCATTTTGGCATTCACACTTGTAACTTGTTTTCCAAACCTTGCAGGATTGTCAAAATTGTGTCATCACAATGTCTATTTTCCTCAGATTCCCTTTGGAAAATGCACACAAGTATCCCTATATTCGCAAAATATCTAGTTGGCAGCCATTACGTTGCTCGAATTGTCATGGAACTTCCTTCAACATGGAGTTCAATCAAACAACCTAGTTCTAGGCATTCACATCACACGATGCCAATCATAATTAGATCTCGGGTGGTTCCTCACGCTATTGATAATACGGAACCCATAATATTTTCCACTTCCACACCTTCATCTCTTAGTCAATTCTATTCTTCTGATTCTCCTAGTCAGATATATTCTTTTGATTCTCCTCAATATCTTGAGCCTCATCCAATCAATTTTCTTCTACGAAATAATCAGTCACCTCGCCAACGTATTCCTCCATTGAAGATCCGTGTGACTCAAAATTCCTCTAATCAAACATCCAATTTGACCCCTGCGTCATGGTTCTCTCTTTTTTCACATGACCGCCATAAACAGTCGCCCAAACGACGTCTTCCTCCTTTGAAGATACGTGTAACTAAAAATTCTCTAATCAAACATCCAATTCGACCCCTGAGTCACGGTCTTCTCTTTTTTCACAGGACCCCCTAAATTAGTCACCCAAACTACATCTTCCTCCTTTGAAGATCCGTGTGACTCAAAATTCCTATAATCAAACATGCAATTCAACTCTTGAGTTCCAGTCCTCTTTTTCCATAATACCCTCTTAATCAGTCGCCCAAACAATGTCTTCCTCATTTAAAAATCTGTGCGACTCAAAATTCCTCTTATTATTCATGGCAATTCGGCTCCTATGTCATGATTAAGGACTCTCTTTTCACAAAATCCCCTTCTTTTATCTGCATTATGTCATCATTCTAAACAAGGCCAATTTGGTAACCTGTTACCGAATCCACATCGTAACTCCACTCAGTCGTGGCATCTAAATGCCAAATCTACTTCGTCTCTTGAGTAGTCTTCTTCTACCAATCAAAATCTAATCTCTGGTTCTACACTGGCAAGTCCTTGCAATGCAACCTTCCTCCGTGGTTGTGCCTGTAACCTAGCTCCAACTGTAACCTACGTCTGGCTTCTGCAAGATTTTCCAACATCCCTCTAATAGTTTCTCCTCTCCAGGCAGTCTACCCAGCTCCGATGTCTCCCTCCACCTCCGCTGCACAGGTGTTTTCCTGTCTCGGGTCAAACGAACAGGGAAAGCAGGATGACAACCTTCCTAACATCATTGCAGAACTTCTTAGCAGGCTTGAGACTCTCGAATCATCCAACAAATCCCTCCGGACTGAGATTTTCGATTTAACCTCTCAAGTGGAAAAGGTTGAAGATGATAATATCTCCTTGCGAGGACAGCACAAAGACACAACCACTGCTAATAATGATCAATTACAGGTTGAGATCTCAGATTTAAAATAGAAGCAAGAGGAATTTAGAACTCAGCAGGAAAATCTTCAGAAACAAACCAATTCCTGGGCCCAAGTGGTCAGGGGTAAAGATACAAATCCTCCTTTAACAACAGTTGAAGCAGTGGTTCGAGCCAAACTTGTGGAAGAGAGAATCTGACGTTCCAGGGAGCTGAACCTTAAGGTCAGAGGATTGCCCACTCTTCCCTCTTCCGACCCCCTAGCCATTGCTTCGAAGTTCCTCACAGATAACTTGGAGCTGCCCGAGGTTCAGTTAGATAGAGCTTGGATTGGTCTGGCATCTACTCTCTTTATCCATTTCAAGTCAGTTGATGACCGCCTTAAGGCTCTCAGAGCCAAGCGGAAACTTTTCTCTCTACCCAATAAGGTCTTTCTTGACGAAGATCTTACTAGAGAACAAGTTGCCGAACTCAAGAAATCTCGGGAAATTGTCATGGCAGCCAGAAAAGCAGGGAAATGGGCGGTGATTCGTAACCTCAGGCCAGTGGTTCGGGATTCCTTCCCCCTGGTTGGGCTCTCGGATCCAGCTCTAGTTCCAGATGACGGTTCCGACGGGAGAAGGCTCGGAAGCAGGGCCTCTCCATCGCATGTTGGAATGGAAATGGGTCCTTTTGGTCTTCTCCTGGCCTCCTGCATGATGCTTTAGGTCTCTCGGACCTTCTCTTTGTTACGGAGACACATGCGAGCCCGGTTCGCCCTCTCCCGAACATCAGTGGTTACTACTGGCTTTCTGTTTGCAGACAGGAGACTCGGAGTTCTGGCGGCGTCAGAGGATCCGGCGGGGTTGCTTGTTTAGTCAGAGACACTCTTCGGAGCAGGATTTCTATTGTCGCTGAGGATGAGTCTGCCCGCTTTCTTTGGGTACGGATCAGACGTAATTCTCCCCTCCTGAGAGACATCTTTATTGCGGTCTGCTACTTCCCTCCAGCTTCCTCTTCATTTGCCATCCACAACGGCCCAGATGGAGACCCCTTCTTTGACCTTTATGCTGGTATATCTCAGTTCTCGGGCTCTGGGGAGGTCATCATCTTAGGGGACTTCAATGCCCGTACCAAAAACATGCAGATTCCGAGGCATGACAGGACCGACGATGTACTTTGCACCTCTGAGGTGGATCCAGAGTTGGTTGGTTTCCAGCGTGATTCTGAGGACACGACAGGGCCCCTGACTTCCTATGGCCGACATTTTCTCCAATTAGGGGAATCTCATGACCTACTGATCCTGAATGGCATTCCTCGCTTTCCTGAATCCCGGTTCTTCACCTGCAGACCATTTTGTGGTGGGACCAGTGTGGTTGATTACGTCATGACTACCCCCGACTTGATTCCTTACATACACCACTTTTGTGTCTCCCCCATCCCTCTTGCTGACCATGCGACCCTCTCCTTTTCCCTCCAGGCTATCCCCCCCAGGACCCCACCCCCCCCCTCCCCTTGCATATCACGTACTATTTGGAAATTTGACACAGGGGATCCCGACACCTTTTCCTCCTGCCTTCGTCTGCTTCTCCCCCCATTCCCCACTTCACCTCACTCACCTCGGATCAGATGTTTAATACCCTCTCCTGCGCTATTCTTGAGGCGGCCACGAGTTCCTTCCCCCACGTCACCCACTCCACCCTACGCCATGGTACATGCCCTATGAACAAATGGTACGACGAGGAATGCAAAGCCTTCCATCGGAAACTCCGCTTTGCTTTCCTGCATGCCCTTCCCTCCTTCCCCTCCCTGAAGTCAGCCTATCGTCGCCTCCTTCGACATAAGAAACACACATTTATCTCTCATAGGCGTCGTGAGCTTCGTCTGTCACTTATCCACTCTCCTAAACATTTCTGGCGCACCATTCTTCCCCGTCATTCGCCTTTACCCCTGGACCTTGATCCCAATTCCATGTTCACCCACACCTCCACTCTTTATGACTTCCCGGGCCAGCCCCACATCCAGGTTCATTCCCCTCCCTCCCTTTGCCATATTTTCACCCACACCAATGTGAGGAATGCCATTCTTGCTATGAGTTGCAGTAAAGCAGGGGATGAGGAAGGGTTCCATGCGGAATTCTTCAAGTATGGTCGGAAGACGCTCCTCAGTTATCTTGTGGACCTCTTCAATCAGGTGGTTTGTACAGGTTTTCCAGTCTCTTGGTCCCACCACATCATCCACCCCATACACAAGTCGGGGCCCACTTCCGACCCCAACAATTACAGGACTATCATGGTGGGTCACACATTCTCCAAGCTCTATGCTACTGTTCTTCACTTGCAGCTTTCTGAGTTCCTCGATCAGTACCATTGTAGAGCTAAGGGGCAGGCGGGCTTCCGACCGACTTACCAGACTACCGACCACATCCTCACTCTTCGGGCTATCATCGAAGAGGCTCGCCACCGCTCTTCCAGAGTTTTCTGTTGTTTCGTGGATTTTCGGAAAGCCTTTGATTCTGTTCCACGGGAAGCCCTTTTCCACAGGCTCAGAGATATAGGCATTTCCGAGATTTTTCTTACAGCCATCACGCGCCTTTATGAGGAGGTCCTTGGCCGCCTTCGCACTTCTGCTGGCTTGTCCGACTTCATCAGGAGTACCATTGGTGTCAAACAGGGCTGCCCCCTCTCTCCTACCTTATTTGGGATCTATATCGATGAGCTTGAGGACTTTCTCAGGGATCACATACAGGAAGGTGATGGGTGCCTTCTGCACCAGGTTCTGATTTACATCCTCCTCTTTGCAGATGACGTAGTTCTCCTTGCTTCTTCTGCTGAGGGTCTCCAGAGGCAGCTTGATGCCTTAGCCCTTTTCTGTGATCATCGACAGCTGACTGTGAATCTTGGGAAAACCAAAGTTATGGTTTTCAATTGTCTGAAGACTTCAGACCTCCACTTCTTCTTTAAGGGTGTGGAGATTGAGATCACTTGCTCTTATACCTACCTGGGGATTCTTTTCTCTGGGCCTCGTTTTAGCCTTCGTCCTGCTCTCCAACCCCGGGTTAATAAGGGCTATGGTTCTTTGGCGATTCTTGAGAGACAGTGTTTCTGCCACCACTTTCAGGACATTCCTTCCAAGATGTCCCTCTCTGATTCCCTGGTTAGGCCCACGGTTCTGTATGGTTCGGAAGTTTGGGGTCCCTCTCTTTTGGACTCAGATTGGGCCACTATCGAGCGCGTTCAGATCCTCATGCTCAGACGTATTATCAGGTGCAAAGAATTTGTTCCTCACAACATTATCCTTGCTGAGTTTGGGGCTCGCCCTTTTCGTTTGGAGACCATCTTCAGCCTTGTGTTGTTGTTGCACCGTATTCGGGGGTATTCTAGTTCTTCTGTTGACAAGGACAGGTACACTTATCTTGCCTACTGCTCCTCTGAAGCTATTGCATCCTCAGATCACAGTAGACGATCTCGTTGCTGGTATGCCTGCGTTTCACGCCTCTTCGAGTCCATTGGCATCCAGATGGACCGTCTCCCACCCTTCAGCTATTCTCTGGATGCCCCTGCCCACCTGCTACCCAACCAACATGATCTTCATAGGATAATCAGAGATGATATCTACAGACAGTTCATCCAGCACACATGGACCAACCCCCCGGGGGGGTTGCGTCCGAAGATGTCATTCTATGCGGCACACTTTCTCGAGATCCGTGATGGGGTCATCTTCAGACCCATGTACATTTCCCGGCATTGGTTGCAGGTCCTTCGTATCTCTCTGGGTCAGTTTCGAGTGGGCTCACATCGACTCCGTATTGAGACTGACCATCACTTAGACCGCTCGGAGCGGACTTGCCTGCTTTGCTCTCTCCAGGAGGTTGAAACCGAAGAACACTTCATTTTCAGATGTCCTGTTTACTATGAGATTCGTGGGCGATTCCATTGCCTGTTCCGCGAGCTTCCTTCCTTCACAACTTTCTTCAGATACTATGATCAGAGATGTCTTGCTCTCTACCTTCAGGAGGCCATCAGGCTTCCGGGACAGGCTCCTCCATCCTCCCCCCCGACGGATGGCTACTAGACTGATCACTTCCTTCTTCCCGTTGCTCTCCCGGTGAGGGGTGCTAAGCGGCATTTGGTCACGTGTCTGGACCCCCAGTCTAGGTCCGTCAGGTCTCGTGACTCCGTTCCTTCCACCCGAGGCTCCCTATCTCAGGCATGTCCCAGGGCACCTCCACATAGACAGCGATCCACCGGGCCTACTTTGAGGCACCGCCTTCCTCCCGGACGTCGGCTCCCCAGGCATTCCACAGTCTCTGCTTCTTGTCATCGGCGCACTGCGAGTTACTCCCATCCGGCCTTGAGTGTTAGGTGATGTTGTTGGGGATGTTGCTCCTTCCGCTCCCTCCCCACACTGTCATCTCTCTCTTCTTCGTTTCTGGTCTCTCGGCCTCTGTTGTTTCCTTCTCCTCCTCTCCTTCTCTCATTGTATTTCGGGTGACCCGTTTGGGTCCTCTTGCTGGGTTTGTTTGCTTTGTACTCTGCAGTCCCATTGACCTACTTTTGTGGTCATGTGTTGGACATTAATAACATTATCTTATCTTATCTTATCTAGGGAGTGAGAAAAAAGAGAGGGGGATTAATGTTATAGGTAGAAAATCAGATTCCTATAACCATTAACCAGAAAATTCCAACACACATAGATTAGAAGAAACACAATTTTATGCAAATGGCAACAAGACAAGTTAAGATTTAAGCACAAAGTCTCACAAATCTCCTTATCAAAAAAGGCAACAAACTCCTTTCTTCATTGATGCTTGAGCAAAATTGTACATAGCAAGAGTGGGAAGAACATAGAGATGAGAAGTAGAAGAAATGCTATCTATTTGCTTCTTCACAAGTGATACTCTCTCATGAACACACAAAATTGACAACCCTTTTTAAATGAGGGTGCCTTTACAATTTATAGAACTAGAAGAGACTCTTTTCCTACCCCCCACATGACCTTTCATATGCCTTTACACAACTTATGACTTTTTGTATTCTTAGGAAAATTTCAAGTCCCCTTTTATAAAATAAGGGTGGCTTATTACATTATAAACATAAAGTCATTTTTAATAAAATAAAGGCATTATGAAAAAGTGCAACCCCAACGAAGAAATAGAACATGGAGGAGAGAGAAAAGAGGGGGGAGAGAAGAGAGAGAGAGAGAGAACTATGCCGATGAAGAAGCTCCTACCAATCTTGCCTTGCTACCTGACCGATCTCTGCCGAGCTCCATTGGGGAAATTTCAACTCCTTTGAACTCCTTACTGAATTGAGCTACTGCAGATGCAACCTTATCCACATGAGGGATGCGTACACAACTTAGGGACTCCATCCAACCATTAGAAGCATCATTGATATCCTTACATTTCTCAAACCATGACTGATGTTTTTCCTCAATGGATGCAATGGTGGCTCAGATCCCAGATAGAGACTCTAAGGTATCTTCATTGAAAGAAAAGTGGGTCTCCAGCTCTTTCTTGACATGCTCCTCAAACAGTCCCAACAACTCATCTACAGTAGTGTTTTCTTCCATAACGGGCACTCCAAGCTTCTGAATCTTGTTGTTGACACATGATCTTGCATCTTGTAGGCTCGTTCCTCATTTGAGTCCAATTCACTGATAGCCTGATTTATCATTTCATACCTGGTCACAAGAGTCCTTTCCCACACATGTGACAAGTCCTCAGATGGGGCACTGAAGATTTTCTTGCTTATCAATACTCGAGAATGAGTATCTCCCATCTCTACCACCAATGGATGAATCGGGTCCCAATGTTCCTTTTCTTTTTCCAATTCCTCCCTGATCATCCAGGCCTTACCTATAGTTACAGACATGTATTTAAACAGTGAGACTACCTCTGGAATCAATATGTTTCCCTTTTCCATGATTTTACTTGTCCACTTTTGTTTTCTCATCCCTGTATAGTGAACTCTGAGTTCTTCTGATGGACTCTGGATCAATGTTATTTATTGGAGATACTTCTTCAATTGGGATTGATGAAGAACTTGGGTCCATGAGATGTTGCATGTATGAGGAGAGTGTTTGTACTTGATCTTCCAAATGATCAATCTTCTTTTTGTATTCTTGATTCCTTGCAATGAGGCGAGTGGAAGACTCTTGAAACATGTGCTCATCTCCCTCATGAGTGGTTGGGCCCAAAGGAATGGTACTCATTTCATAATCAGTTAGTGTCATTTCTTCCACTGGCTTGATCAATTTTGGTCTGACCACTTCTACGTATTGTTCACCTGTAGCACCACTGAAGAAGTGAGAGGCCGCTTGAGAAAATTTCTTCTTTCCTTTGGCCAATGATGTTATTGCTGAAAGATCAGGGACTGTGACTTGTTGGACGGTACAGACATCTTTTGAAATCATTGCCTTCATCCAAGGAAACATCTCACCTGTTTCTGGCTCTACAACTGGCATGTTTATCATCTCTTGCTTGGGTGGAAGGGTGCCTCTTGTGAAGGAGGAGGCAGGAGTGACAACAGGAGGTGGAACATCTTGAGGGTAGTTCAGGAGCTGGAATATGGACTGGTTCATTTTCTCAACTTGTGCCTTACTACTATGATCTTCTTTTGTTTTTTGATCTTTTTGTGTGATCTCTCGTAGTAGGGAGCTCCCAACTCTACAACCTTTATGCTTTGAACTTCCTCTAGAGTGTCTTGAACTTGAAGTTACCTCCCTGACCTTTGATGATGAATGATGTGATACCTGTCTCTAAAGTGTGGGGAAATTTCTTGATGTGAGGGAAAAAACCTTCTTCTTTTGAAACCATTCTCTTGTTCTTTTGATCACCACCTCTGTCCTCTCAGCAATGTCACCTGACTCACGAACACTCCAATTCACTGGTGGAAAAGGAGAAGCCTTCACTGCCTTTGTACTCTGGATCATATAACTTTGTACCATCATCTTGAATACCTTATTCATACAAATGGAACATTTACTTCTTCATTTCTCCAATGGTCATCCACATGTAATCTCTTTCCTTGACATTAAAATCATCTACACAATTTTCCCAATAATCTTCAACCTGTGGGACATGATGTAGCTCCGGAAGATGGAAAGTATTTGGATCAACTTCTGATGTCAAAATCAGTCCTCAGAGTGTATGAATGCAAGCTCAAGGGTGCGAAGGCCACTTCCAAGTGTGATGCATCATTGATAATTTTACAGGTGAAGACTCCTAGTGATATGGGGAAAGAGATAGTCTTCTTTTCTAGTTTTTGAGCTTATTGTGCACATGCACAAGTTTTTCTGCATAGCTCATATAGTGTTATCTGGTCACTAAGGTACCGAGGTAGTCTTAGTGGGCGTGATCGCAACCAGAAACTAGATATATGAAAAAATGGAGAATTCGATGAAGAATGAGCCATATCTCTTGATCAAAGAAGTTCACTTGTGGTGACATCCTTGAATGCAGGTTCCCTCCAGAGTTCTGACGATGAACATTGTGAAGGCATCATTCACCTGGATGAAGTGTTGATTGCTTTCCTTCAACACCAACTGAGGAATCTTCTCAAATTTGGAGCTTGGAAGAGATATTTCTGTGCAAGTGCTAGCCCCTTGAATGACCGTGAGCTGTGAGAAGATACACCAGTAAGAAGTCATGAAAACTTCTTTGAGACTGGGACATGGAGCAACTGGCAGTGCAAGTTATCACTTATGATCTAGCCCCAATAAATCCTTCCCTTCCCTTCAATGATTGTCAATATGAACAATGCCATCCACTCCTGGAAATCTCTCGTGCTCACTTATCCAATCACCTGACTGAGAAGGGTGATTGCATTTGAAAATCCCTCGTGGAACTCACTCTTGAGAGAGATTTTGGCACTCTAGAAGGGATTTCTCCTGACTTCAACCATGATCCCAGTGCAAGACCTTGCAGTATATGAATCTGTGTCATTCCATTCCTTCACTGCCATTTCTTTCGAGATGATATACATGTTGCTCTAGGTGGGGATTTGCAGGGAATAGGAAATGGCCTTAGGAGCAATCACTGCCATAGCTGAGTTGTCATCTGCCCAAATGGTTCTTGTTTCAGGTTCATAATGGTGTGAGCAAGCCAAGCACCAACTCAATGCTCTGTACAGATACTGGGTGACCACCCACTGCATACAACCCGCTCATGAACACTTTGTCTTCAATAGGCTCCCTCAAGTGGCCGAGCATGTGTACTTTCAGATTATCAAGATCCATGTGGGTGACATTGTTGTCCCCCATTTCTGGATACTCTAAGGAGAGAGCATTGACTGGATTGACACTGGAGAACTTGAATTTCATGGTTCCTAGAACACTTTCCTACACCTGAAGAGTGGGTTTACTATTTTTAGTAAATGAAAATTTTCCACCCTTTTTGACTCCGATCACTCAAATTGTCCTTCTGGATGACCTTTGTGCACACTAATTCCGCCAAAACTGCTCTTTGTGATGACTTACTAAAAATAGCAAGTCCCTGTGTAGGAGGCTTACTATTTTTAGAAAGTGGTGTTCTGGACCTCGATTTTTGATGAAACCATTTTTTTTGATATGGGTTTTTTCTTTTAGTGCACCTCTGAAATTTCAAGTCTCGATCCGGTCTCTGGAATGGAGATTTTAAATTTTAAAATTTTGTGGTGGGGAAACTAGGGTTTCTTTGTTGCAAAAAATCTAGGGCCTACATGTGAATTTTTTTTCTTGGATCTTGAAGGCGCCTGGGAAACTAGAAGATTGCAAAAAACCCTGCGAGGATTCATGCACCGGGTTGTGAGATAAGAGAAAATCTCCTTCAAGGGTTTCGAAGTCTTTTGGGCGAAAAATATGGTTTTCGATCTTCAAAAATTTGGATTTTTTCGTGTTTTTTTCTTCTTCAGATCATGGGCATGAATGGAATTCAATAATGGAGGATGAAAATGGTGGAGGAGGATTCTAGAAAAAATTGGTAGAGTTTCGGCAGCAATGGAGAATGTGGGGGAATGAGCAAAATTTGGCTAAGTGTTGTATTATATAGTTTTTGGAAACCTTGAGGGGGTGGGGCACATTTTTTTTCCCCCATTTCCCCTTGGAATGGGACAATAGGTGCAAAAAATGTGCCTTATCCTTTCTTGACAAGTGGCACTCATTCATTGGCCGAGAGAAATGGAGGGGGAGCTAAAAATGAGCACTTGGGGGCTAGTTTTTTGGTCGTATGTGTGAACTGAAGGAAACCAAGGGGGAGGGAACATTTTTTACCCCCCATTTTCCCCTTGGTTTGGGACAATAGGTGCAAAAAATGTGCCTTAGCCCTGGTGTTGCCACTTGTCAAGTGGCATGCATGCGGGAGTAGGTGGGGAAGTCAAAGTTGGTCAAAGGGGCTAAACTGAGTTGTCGGGGTCATATGGGTGACCAACATGCTAAAAGGGGGGAGGGAACACTTTTTTTGTCCCTCTTATCCCCTTGGTGAGGGAAAATGAGGACACAAAAAGTGTGCCTCAGCCTCATGTTGCCACGTGGCATCCCAAAATTTGACTAAGTATCGAATGCATACCTTGGGGACAACTTGAAAAGACCATAACTTGAGCTCCCGGATGATTTTTTGCATGCTTCTTTATATGATTTCACATGGAAAAGGAATTTTGAGAAGGATGGGATGGGTCCCATGCCTTGATTCTACTTGTAACACCCTCAAAAACCTCATTTTTTCTCGGGATCACCAGTTGTGCTTGGAAAGAATGAGCTGCCTAGAAAAATGCATGGGGTTTGAGATTGATCTATTTTTTCCACCATGTAGAGGGTTGAAAATTATTTCCAATGATATCTTTTTGGGTTCACAACTCATTCCAGAGCTCCTAGAATCACCTCTTGAAGTTCAGGTACTCTTTTACAGTGCAAGCTCCTTCGGCCTCAAAAACCCACTTTTGATGAACTGGCTCCTAAACCTCTGAAACTCTCCAGAATCTTCCAAAATCTGTTCCTCGACGATCCTAGCTCTTGAATACACCTCCTTGATGAATTTGGGCCTTTGATCATGCTCCAGGGATTGTGCACTTGTCTTAGAAAGGTTGATGAAAGCCCCTTCTAAACTTGCTTGAAAACCTTCTTTAAGAGATGCTACTCCAAAAGTACTTGAATGATATTATTCTTCCTAAATCACCTAGGGGAATGGATGAAACACACATATAGACCATTGGAGGGACATGATATGACCGATAATAGATAATATGATGACTTGGGGGTGTCCGGAAAGGTATAACATGCAAATTTTTTGACACTAGGGTATGGTTGTCCTATTTTCAAGTGAATTTTGCCCATGCAAAAACACAGGACAATAGGTGGCTTTAGCTTGTGGACATGTTATGGATCAAAGCATAGTGAGGAATGACATGAGAAATCCTAGAATCTCAAATTTTACAATTTGACCAGTGCCTTATCCATTGGGCTTCACAGAGTCATTTATAACAGATAGCTAGAAGGAGTACACACACACACAACAAAAGGAAACACACAACACACAAAAAGGAAAGAACACACACAACAAGAAAGGGAAACACACACCTAAAATCACCTATGGTACAATGTGGGGGACAACCCACTTTCATTGCTTGTACAATTTTAGATATTTCCCGTTGTAGGGAAACTCCAATGGTGTTCCATCTAGATATGACAGATAGAAAGAATTTTCTCCACATGATTCATGAATCTGGAATGGCCCGAGCCACAATGAGTCAAACTTCCCATGACTACCCTTCGGCTCTCTTCGCTTGTCCCAGAGTAGGACAAGATCTCCAACTTTGAATTCACGAGCCTTCACCTTCTTGTCAAACAATATTTTCACCTTCAACTGATGAGCTTTGATTCTATCCACCACTTTGCATCTATCTTCTTCGAGTTTCACAAGAAATAGAATCATTTTATCAATAATATCACGATATTGCCCATCATCTATTGTTTGAAGCAACTTAAGTGCCAACATCTCCACTATAACTAGAATCTCCACCTCTATACCATATAGCAATTGGAACGGAGACATACCAATGGCCTTCTTTGGTGTTATTTTATCTACCCACAATGCATCATAGAGCTTTTTGTCCTAGTCTCTCTGATTTTCATCCACTAGTTTATGGACTATGGTCACAATGTTTTTGTTATTGGATTCCGCTTGACCATTTCCTTGTGGGTAATAGTCGGATGCGTGCGACAGTGAGATTCCATATCCATAGCAAAACTCAGTTAGCTCCCTTGAAGAGAAATATGTGGCATTATCTACCATGATCTTCTGAGGTATACCGAAACAAACAATGATGTTCTCCTTGATGAAATTATAAACTATTTCAGTATTTTCTTGCTTTGTTGGAATGGCCTCTACCCATTTTGTGAAATAATCCATCACCATGAGTACATAGGAGTGACCCGCACTCGAATGAGGATTCAAGACTCCAATGAAGTCTAGACCCCACTGTTGGAATGGTTCTTCAATCATCACTAGCTTGAGAGGAAGAGCAGCGAGTTGTGGTCTTTCAACAAACTGCTGACATGCCTCACACTTAGACACCCACTCTTGAGCATCTACAAACAACGTTGGCCAATAATATCTACCACGGAGGATCTTATGAGTTGTGACCATCGCTGAAAAGTGTCCTCTGCATGCTTGATCATGGTATGCTTTCAACAACTGCTCCTGTTATGCTTTGTCCACACACTTGAGAAAGCAACCATCAAATCCCCTCTTATAGAGTGCATGATTCCAGATGACATACTTGACCACCTTCAACTTGAGAGTTCTTTGTTGTTTATGTTTAAGGTGAGGAGAGCACTCACCGTAGGTCAAGAAGTAAGAATATCAGCATATCATTCATTTGTTGTACTCACGAAAAGGACTTGGGGCAAGTCTTTGAAACATTTGGGGCAAAAACATTCTTTTTCACCGTGATGATCTTTGAGAGCCTCATCTTCAGCCATCAGCCTATGTAAACCATTGCCTCTTGTTAGAACATAATATTAAGTGCTCATAATTGCCAGATTCGTGTCATTTATACATAAATTAAAACGAAGAGAAGAATCACAGCAAAATTTATATGGAAATAATCCGTGAAAGTGAGGTTCCCGGTTATCTTAAAACACCAAACAATGTAAAAGAAGTTTCTGGTTTTGTTTAAAACAATTTATCCTTTTATAACTATTAAATTGAAATTTGAAATGAGATGTAGTAATTGCGGTAGACTATGTACCTGGTGTATCGCAAATTCAGGGCTAAAAAAGGGTGGATCAGTTTGATTGTTTGTGGTATGCTTGTTAACGGCTTTGCGAGAAAAAGAATAATCCAAATATCCATCTCAAAACACGAAGCACCCATCAAAAGAGAACACAAACACAACAAGACAACACAGGCCCAGCCATTAATAAGGCCTCTCAGAGGCTAGGAGGAGGTCATCCCTCCCCAAAGGCAAAAAAAATAGATTATATTAAATAACATGGCCTGCCTGCAAGAGCACCTGCAAAGGCAACACCATATACACCCAACACTTTTCAAGTTAGAGAGAATTTACATACATCGATCATCTACCCTCCAAAAAAGGACATAAGGTCATTTCTAGCCTCATGTTTTCCACATCTTTCTCTAGAACTGCTCAGATCTTTCATATATTAAAGCGCCCATAGGAAAGTTGGCAGTTAGAAGACCAAAGTGGCCATGTGGGGGCATTAAGGATGTGAAGGGGTTGAATGGGGGCCGCCCCAGCCAGTGGGTAAAAAAGGAGCCCGCAAAAAATAACATTAATTATATATGGCATTTGAACCTAATAGTGTATAGTTTAAAGTATTTAAACTATATAAAATTTAGGCTCTAATATATATTATAATATTAGGTTTTATAATATATAGTTTTCAAATTATATAGATTTTAATATGATGTTTATATAAGCTAATTTTTTTTTATTTATATGTTTTATTTAAAACTAATATAGTTTTTAAACTATATAGGATATAGTTAGAGATTAACTATAAACTATATTTTTTTAAATCGAACCCTATAAGAAACCACAAAAAGGTTAAAAATAATATGTGAATTTTTACTAGGGCATGATTTCACATGTGACTACAAGTAACATTGAATTTTACAAAGGGGACAATCAATTTCACCCGCTGAATGAATTAATTTGTAATACCTGCTTTTATGAAACTTGTCTCCTCTTTTAACTTTCATACTTAAATTTTTCTCTTTGAATAACTTTGATCCCGCACACATGAAACTATAGACAACATAGGAAATATTTCAAATATAAATGATCTTACCCGATCTGGTACAATCTATGGGAGAGCAATGAAGTTGTCTGAGGCAGTTTAGGAAGATTCTGTGGAGAAAATTGAGGTTAGGAACAAGTTAAGCGAAACCGGGTCTTTTGGGCAAGGCGTTGGGAAATGCATGTTTCAAAGAAGCTAGTCACCTTGTTCGAAAGATTTCAGGAACCTCGTGAAGTGTTAAGAGCTCATATCCCAGGCATTGGAAAGCTGGTAGAGCCTACTTCATGGTGAAATAATCAAGGAAGAATTTTGGGAGCACGAAAATGCTGAAAACTTGTCCGTCAGTGCAACACAAGAGTCCTACAAGGAGGAACTTTCTAAAAAGGTTCCGAACAACCCGTGAAGAGATGGGAGCCTAGCAAAAGCTCAAGTGAAGGTATTTTTAATTCTCTTCATGACCCACAAGTTTGTTTGGCTCGTTTTCAGTGGGAACTCTTCTTGTCACTCGGCTCATTGACGCACCGCTATAGGCGAAATTGAAAGTACAAATAAAATTTGTTGAAGAACTCGTTTTCAAGCCTCCTAAATAGGCTCATTGGATTCATTGGCATGTTTCCATGCAAATTCATATATTATATGGCCAAAATTCATCAAGTGTTGACTCCAAGGCAAAGGAAACATTCCAGGAAGCAAGCTAGAGGTGCTAACCATGCTCCGAAACCTCACTTGGGCATTTGGGCGCACTTTTGGTGTCCCTTTGCACCCTTGGCGCACTTTTGAGGTGCAATTGCACCCCATCAGTGTGCCTCTTTCCTATTGGTTGGAATTTTCAAGTTAAAAACATAAGAAGACAAAAAGTGCATGTGATGACTTAAGTGATTGTTTTAACTTGTGGTGGGCCCCATTTTCCCTCCAAGGCACACTTTTTAAACTTCCATTTGCACCTTGGTGCACTTTTGAGGTGCAATTTCATCCCAAAAGTGCGCCCTGCTCCTATTTGGGGATATTTGATGTGTGCATGTCAAGTCAAGTTAAAAACATTGAAGAAAGCCTCCATATGTGCATGTCCATACCATTTTTTCTCCTCATCCCCATCCCGTGGCAGACTTTTCTTCCCTCCTTGCACCCAAGGCGCATTTTTGAGGTGCAGTTGCACCCAAAAAGTGCACCCAAGCAAAGAGGCTTCTATCCTCCCACCTTGCACTTCTCCACTCTCCCACCTTCCCATGTGCACTCCCTTTCTTCATCTCCACCATATAAAACACTCATTCTTGCTCACACTTCATGAAAACACAAAGAAAAAGCATAAAGTAACTCTTTGGCAGCCATTAAAGAGGATTTGAAGCTGGTCCATCATCTCCAAACACCAAAAAACTCACCTTTGTGCCCTAGCTATCAAAATCTTGTTTTCCTCATAACTTGCAAATTCCAAGCTCCGTTTTCCACAAATTTTGACCATGTAGCTTCCTCATAAAAACACCTTTGAGAAGAGTATTTCCTCTCTTGATGCACTCAGCCATTTTATACAGCCACATGAAGTTTCCGGCCATAAATAACATTTTCTCGGATCTACGGAAGCTCATTAAGCCAAATTGCCTAAAAATTGGAGCAAAGCATCCGGATGTAAAATGGAAACTTTTCAGCTCCCATCATTTTCATTCAATGACACTCGGAAGACCACTTTCTATGTTTAGTAAGTCTCTACCAAGTAGCCCACTAAAAATAGTAAGTCTGAGAAACAATTGGTTTCTAGTTCCTTGGTTCATTCCTCCAAGTGAAAAACACTCCCTTCAAATTGGATAAAATTGATTTCCCTCTAAAAAAGACACCCATGTATAACTTACTAAAAAATAGTAAATGTTTGGAATGAGATCAAAAATGGTTACATATGTTACTCCTCTTCATGACTCAATGGTTCCAGTCTTCACAGAGGTCAATCTCTCAATTTTCAAGCAAATCCCCGCATTTTCGGATGTAGTGGCATTTCAAGGAATGTCACCAAAGTGAACATGCCAAATTTGGAAGAATATCTGTAAATCGAGTCACCTGTCACTATGTGGTGTTCATCTCTCAAGATTTTGCCTCAAAATACGGAGTGTAACACCAAAATGATTCAAATTCATGGGTTTTCAAAGGGTTGACGGAATTGATTTGTGACTCAGGCTTAGGGAAAAAAAATAAGAAGAAGCCCTCCAGTTCTCAATTCTTGGAATCTCAGATGTACATTTTAGTCTCAAGGTCATTTCACTTCATCTCATAGTGGAGCATGTGGATTTCATAAGGTGAAGAAATTGCATTCAATCTCATTGTGGACCTTCCTCAGCCTACGTGTCAGAAGGATTATTGATCTAAAACATCTCAATTGGTTCATCAATGTTTCAAGGTGGGAATCATGATCATCATGGTTATATTGTTTGGGCAAAATTTCAAGAAGCTCAAACATTGTCATCAATGTCGAGTCAAGGTGTGTGTGGCACAAGTGCATAGTGTTTCATGGATTAAGAGAAGTTTTTTCAATGGAAGAAAGCATATCATTGTTCAAGTGTTCATCTCTACCATTAGCTCACAGAGGTAAATGGTGAAATTCAAGAGAGGCTTTCAAGATATAATAAGAGGTGACCATTTTAGATAAGGAGAAACATCATTTGTCCATTAAGAGATGTGTTCCAATCAGATAATCACATCGAGTGGATCTTCTTCATGATCAACATTCATCTCCTTGTTCATGAAGGAGCTTGGAGCTTCTTCTCTCTCTCTTCTTTCTCTCTCTCTTCTCTCTCTCTCTCTAGAATTCTATTTCTTCGTTGAGGAGAAAATTTTGTAAAAAGTGACTTAAGTCACTTAAAGTTTCTATTTCTTCGTTGAGGATTGCACTTTAAGTTGAAAAGTCACATGGGAATGTGAAGAGCCACTGGATTTGGCTATATATTGTAATGCTCTCTCCATTCCAAAGGGGTTTGATTTTCTTGGTTGATAGCTCCCATTGTCTTACTACAAGCAAGAAACTACAATTCTTCTATCTTCTTGTCTTATGTTTTCCTCTCCATCTCAACTCCTACTCCAATAGAGCTTTGTAATCCTGCACAACCAGGGAAAGAATGAATCTTTTGATGAATATAATGCAGTTAAACTTTGTGTTGATTGTGTTTTTTGTCTTGCTTTGCATATTGGTGTCTTCTCATTGTTAACTTGGAAGTATTCTGGTTTTATGTCAATAAACTCAGCTTGTTATTTATTGAGTAAAACCCCCTTCTCACTTTCTCCCCTCTCTCCATACACACACCTTTCCTCCACCTCCTTTTTGCACACGGGTTTAGTGGAGTATTCCTATGTGATCCCGATTGAAAGGCCACCCACGATGGTTAGAGTAGTGTACATATTTCCTTGTTTTCAATAAATGGAGCTGCCCCATTCCTAAGCAGAGGGACCTAGTCCCAGAGCATTGGTGAAAGCCCCTAATTTTCCAACAAAAAGACTTTAATTGAAATATTTCTTGTATGGTGGAGAAATTGTCGCTTCAAGAAGAGAAATGTTGTGCAACCACTAGAGTGATTTTACTTAACCACCAGTATCTGCAAAGTGGTTGTTTCACAAATGTCTGTCTACATCACTTAGCAGTTTCACCCGAGTTATTTGTTCGAGAATAGTAATGGCAAAGGGCATTGTCTCTTCAAATTCCATGACGGTTGGGAGTTCTTTAGTGCACGGAAGGATACTCTTGAGAGATGATAAGTGAGAGGAACAATTCTATAGGGAAGCGAATCACGATGAGATTCCCATCAAGATGGATATGAGACCACACAATATTAATCTTAGTTACATCAGTTGCACTGAAAGCAAAGAAGGCTCCATACACTTCTCCCCACAATGGTTCCACATCACACCTTGCATCACATATTCCATGTGTTACCACTAGCACACCAAGCACTGCAACCCAACATCTTTCTGACAAAGGTGAAGACGTCACACAAGCATCCTGAAAACACTCCATACAATTTGTATTCAACAAGTGCATGCTTTTAGTCAACAATCAACACAAAAGCATCCTTAGGCATGCGCAGGCTTCCAAGCAACAACCTACACAACAGCAATGCCAACCACAACTTACAGCTCGACAACAACCCACATCAACAATGCAAGTAATACCACATATCTTAACCGCACAAGCCGCGATGGCATTCTTGGCAAAGACTCACAATACACACTCCAATCACATGCAACCATTGCAAGCGCAACAGTCATACAGCTGAACGATGTCGGGATATTCATCCTTGAGGTCTTTGTGGAAGAAGCAATCATTTGTAATCCACGTGTTGGTTCTCAAACATCCGTGCACAAAGGTTTTTGCATTTGCTGAAAATATATTGTGGGTAGATGGACCTTGATAATTAGGGAAAGATCACTTCCTCACTCAAGCATACTTACAAGTACAATGTTTTCAGTCACAATAACGCATTGGATAACAACATGTAATGTGACATAGGACACATACACTAGTATCTACATACCAGTGTTTATTTCCATGGGGCACTATATACCATCATCTCTACGGTTTTGCACCATTGGCAAGTTAGCTTTTGATGCAAAAACTTGTCTTGCACTCACACAAAAAGCTTTATGGTTCTTCGCAAAGCTAGAGCACACTTAGTTCTCAATTTCACTCTCTTATTGCAGAGTTTTAGTATTGGATACTAGAGTCTTGCCTTGCCATTCCCAAACAACATAGCTATTACACTTGCACTATTTCGATTTGTCTACCGAAAAATTTGTGTAAATATGGAATACGTATCAAGATCATGCTACCCTAATTGGTCTACACTAGAATCTATGCCATTCCGACACTAGTATCAAATTTATGTGCAAATCTTCAGTCAGGCTACACTCTTACGCAAATTTTGTCATATTCTTGAGCATACAACATCCATCTGACATGGATATGCATCATATGCAATACTCTCTTGCATACAGGGAGTCTTCAAACACCCCTCAAGAACGCAGTATGGGTACACATACACCCCTCTTTTCAGCTTTAGAGTACAAGGATATCACATATATTCTACAACTAGCTATCAAAATCGATGATACACCCTCAAGCACCTCCAGAAGTGTTTATTTTACTGCAAGAGAAGGCACCATTGCAAAAGCACTGCAATATCAAAGAACAATTGAGGAACATGTACATATTTTCTCGGGGTTTGACATCCTACATCCCTTCTAAGCTCTTAGGAATTGGATTCAACATCAACATGCCAATACCTTTTCTGATTTGCAACATTGATTCAGTACCACCACCCAGAAACCCAAAACTAACAGCAATTGGGGACCATCACTTTCTAAGGGATGATGAATGATGCAAGCACATGAGGGGTCCCTCAAAGACTACCTTTTCATCGCATCTTTTCGGATATTGCACACATATATAGTATTTTACGTCACATCAAAGAGAAACCAAGTAGATGTATATCTCTTATCAGAGATCCGACATCCTATATTCCATCTCAGGGATTGGACATTTCTTCTCAGAGATCTAACATTAACATGCCATTGGCATTTTTCATAAGCAGACAAGTGTGAGTACAACGTTGTGCAACACAACTCGACATCTACGCACCATGAGGAATGTTGTGCCACTCCAGGTTAACATGCACCATCCGGATTGGCGACAACACAATTGGTTTTCCTTGTTTGACGCTCCACTCAAATGGCACAGACTCTGAGGTAGCAGACGACACCAAACACTTCTATATAAGTTGTTTTTTACAACCTCTGCCCCATCATTCAAACATACCGGCACTTCCCCTGAGTATCACTCAGCTCAATTAGAACACCCAATTTGAAGTGAAGAACTAAGAAAACTTAGTGAAGAACCATGTGCCCTGCGCAAACTGTGGATACCTATGGCACCGCGGGACATTTGCAGCATCTAACATCACACAAATGGACATGTGGTACCCTTACATGTTGGCACATCACCTCACAACATATTGTACATCAATCTAGCTCCACACAAGACACTCAGCACATTGTGGCATCATTTGAGACTCCCAGCAACCTTATGCACATGCAGAGTGCCCAGATGCATATCGCACAACACCCAAGCTCTATGCATGTCTCGGTGGCCATATGCACACTCCGCACCGCGTTGTGCCACACAATGTGGCACATCTGAGCTCGCGCCATGTCAGAATACCTATCTAAATACCATGCACTTGGAAGTCCAATCGTCACGCATGCAAGACGGCAAACTGACAATCACTATGGAGATGAATTGTTTTTATAACTACTTTCTTATATTGATATATTGTAGCTTGTTTGACCCTAAGGGGATCATCAGAATGGACAAGACCATTATTGAATGAATATTAGCACACCCTGAGTATCTAGCACCAAATGGTCATCTGCCAAAAAAAAAGAAAATCAGATAGGACGTGTTATCCCCTTTTGATCATGGGAAATCTCATTCTCGTCCTTTCTAGCCATTCACAATCAAGACAAATCAGATAAGAAGTGTTACCCACTTTTGATCACAGGAATTCTCACTCTCAGTCTCAATGGGCAGTGTACACATATGCCATTGACCCTATTCTTTCTCACTAAATAGAAGTAGCACTATACTACTAATCTCATGTATTTGAATATGTAATAGTTATTTTGCATCTTGCTATTAGATAGCATTGCATGTCCTACAATCTAGAAGCCTACTAGAGCAGATTCGTTTAGCTTAACTAGTTGAAATTTGTTCCCCACACACATCCTAGATTATGTGCGGATCATACCATCGCCAGAGCAATTACATCAAATACTTGGTGATGAAATGACACCAACTTAGAAAACCTCACAAAATAGATCATATTATATCTAGTAAACAAATATTTGCCATAATTGTAAGCTCTCTATTAAAATTTAATGAAATACAACTCCCCTTACAAAATAAGGTCGCATTGAAGGATACTGAATATAATTTGCTGCTTGGGATAAAATGACACCAATTCCGAAGAAACCTTACAAAACAGATCATATTATATCTAATAAAGAGGTATTTGCCACAGATTGTAAGCTCTCTATATAAAATTAATGGTATAGAACTACCCTCACAAAATAAAGTCCAATTGAAGGATACTAAATGTGATTTGCAACAACCCAAAATTATATACAACAAAAATAAAACTGGGACTTTAGATAAATATCTTTCCCAAGGATTGACATGATAATAGTTACTTACATCGCACTTAAAATGGGAATATCCAAAACCAGGTGAAGAATTTGCACCATTACTCCCAGTGCTTTGCTTATCAATCTACAAGAGAAACTTAAACCATTAAAAACAAGATAGACAAAACTTTGAAACTCTAATGATAGATATACAAAACTAGAAAACTCTAATGATGTTTTTATTGCCCTTATAGATTTCTCAAGTAATTATACTCTATCCAACAGGATAAAAAATATGATCGAAAGATGTTTTGTTTCTTGAATCCTAATAAATATCCAACAAGCAAGTGAGACTCACTTCAAAATGCCATAAAACGCCTTTGTTGTTTAAAATTTGTTGTATTCATCAAATGTTCTTTGAAAATTTCAAATCTCTAACAAAAAGATATCTTTCTTCTCTACATAGGAATCCTTATAAATCTCCAATAGACAAGTGCGACTCACTTTGTAATGCCTTTAAAGGCATTTGCTATTTACTAATCGTTATATTCACCAAAGGTTGTTAAAAATTGTAAATGTTACCCATGGATTATCTTATGCAATTGACTCATTGATTTATTCTATATCTTTTAACTATTGTAATAAAATATTCACTTTTTATTCAAAGCAAATCCAACATACCAATGAAGGGTATAAAGCAAGACTTCAAGAACATGTTATAAACATGTACTCAATTAAAATTTTCTTGATGCGATTCCATTTTCTTTGTTTATTTGAAAAACTATTCCAAGATATCATATTTAAAATTTAAAATTTTGTTGCACTCATGTCAAAGAGAAGTCAATTGAAAAAAATGAATCACTGAGATGATGTGCAAGTCTAAGGAAAACTTAGTAGTTATATGCAGAGTTATTAATGTGTGATGCAATCCTACTCCATCAAAGGTAATGCTCCCACGAATATGCAAACGGGAAAAAGATGGTCATGTGAATTTCCCAAGGAAGTCTCTTTGGAGGTGCGTAACTTCCATTCAGTACGGCTCACTGTCATCAACATCATTTGATGCTCACCAACAATCTCAAAAATTGATCCATTTATTTGTCCACCTTAAATCACCTGCATGTGATGGATTGATTTTATGCATAGAGGTATCCTAACTAATGTATAATTTAGGCTAAATACCCCACAGTTCCAAATTCTCCAATGACTTTTCCTAGTTGTTGCATATCTCCTTATGTACCCCACAAGCCAAATACATAATATTACAAAGGAACACTTGAATAGAGGGATAGTCCAACATCATTTGTCCAAGAGTGGGACATTAATTAATTAAAAATATTGGAGACCTTTAATCCACCCTTCCCATGGATTAAAGGATAAAAATTGGGAAAATGTCATTACTCCTTTTATTTTTAAATTAATTAATTAATTCTCCTCTTATGTTTTATTTTTAAATATTAAAAAGGGGAATTAATATTCTATTTGGAGTTTGACTTTTCAGGAAAAAGACTATTTTTAAAAGTGACCCCTACATGAAGAAATGTGCCATAAAAGGAGGAGGGAAACTTGGAGATTTGAAATGCAAAATCTATATAAGGAGATGTGGCGACCCCTTGAGGGCAAGTTGAAGTTTTTATTAAAATATCTTCATGTTTGAAGAGGGATGTATGCCCATTTGATCACATAATAAAGGTGTTTATTCAACACCACCATATTGTGGAGAGTATGAGCCTTCTATGCTATTTTTGAGTGAATGTTTACATGATATATTCATTCTAAACTTGGCGACTTGGATTATATATTGGTGCATTTATTTGGAGGGTAAATCTGCATGTTCATTTTTGAATGATTTTGAAGGGTTTGAGGTGTTTTTATTGACTGTTGTTCACTGCTGCAATTTATTTAGCCATTGCGACTTGCATTGGAGGTTATTTTATTATGTTTTGTTGTGAATGAGCTAGATCTGCAATCTGATTCTGTATTAGCATTTTATTTCTGAGCAAGGGCTGATATTTTGAGTGTGTTGGAAGGCTAGAGAAGTGAGCTGAAATAATTTATATAATTTATTCTAACCTAGTGACTTGGAATCAGATTTCTGGGGCTGTTTTGAAGTGGTTTTATTGATCAAAAAATTTAGATTCATAGTGTATTGGAAAGGCCTCAATTTCTAGTTTATTGTGCATTTTATTTTACGCAAAAATATCTAGTATTGAAGGAGTTATTAATTTTTGAAGTTTCAGCTGTTCTGGGTGCCATTTTTATTTATTAACTGCTGTTATAAAAATCAGATCTGGAAAAGGTTAGTTTTCCAATTGGTTCTCCCATCTAACCCACTACCTTGGCTTACTCCAACCCCATTTGGGTTGTATTAAATGCTGACATTGGGTTATTTGAGGTCGAACTAAAAGGATCTAGTCCTTCTAGGGTCGACTTGAGTTAATAAAGTGTAATTTAATATTTATCCCAAAAGGGGATATTACAGTGGTATCAGAGCATCTTTCCTCTACTCTTGTGGGGCTATTTTGGATGCAAGGAAACAAAGAGTTTTTTTCTACAAAAGGAGAAATAAGGGATCAATGGAGGACGGGGCTTTCACTTCGGATCAAGTGAAATTCCTTCAAGAGTTGATGCAGAATTGTGGCATGGAGCTTCAAAAGACTATGAGTGAGCAAATGTCTAAGCTTATAAAGGATGCATTGGGTAAGGGCAAGTCTCCTAACTCCAATGGAGAAGAGAGCTCACATAGTGGGGAAAGAAACTCTACACAACCCCCTCCCAAGTTCTTCAAAGGTATCTTCTTACCTAAAGAAAACAATAGTGGAGAAGAAGAACCCACGTTGGTTGAATTGATTGATGCTCAAAGACTTGAGTATGGTTCTTTGAGTCAAGCTACAAGGGATATGTTGGGATTTGATGAATTTTGTGCTCTTAAGTTGGGCAACAAGCACAAGAGGGCAAATAAGCAACCCCCTAAGGACCTCCAACAAAGGTTGGGAAAGGTTTCACTCCCAAGCTTTGATGGGTCTAGCAAGATACCAGTTAGAGCATGGTTGCAAAAGATGGAGACCTACTTCTCCCTTAACCCCATGCATGAAGAAGAGGCCCTTAAGTTTGTTACTCTTCACTTGGAGGGTATGGCACATGAATGGTGGTTCCATGGTATGCACACACAAGGGCATGATTTGATCCACACAATGGAGGAGTTTAGCAAGAGGATCATGGAGAGGTTTGACCGGAAAGATCCGGAAATACACTTCCGGGAACTTGCACAACTCAAGCAAGTCCATGATGTTGAGGAGTATGTGGCGGATTTCCAAAGAATTGCAGTCATGGTAATGGATGTTAGTGAGAAAAGATTGGTTGTCCTCTTCACGGAAGGCTTGGTTGAGCCTTTGAAAGGTTTGGTAAGAGCATTTAATCCTCTTTCTTTGCAAGATGCTATTACTAAGGCTTTAGATTTGGAATGTGCAGCTTATAGAGGTGATTTGGGAACAAGAGGACAGCGTACTAATGCCACTCATTCGCTGTCCAAAAGTGGAATTCAAGGGCAGCCAAGGTCTGATTTTCAAAAGCCCATGCAAGCACAAGGGGGACAGCCCCTTGGGTCATCAAAAGAGGCCCCAAAAAGGCCAAATCAGCCCTATGTGCCACCACATAGGAATCAGCCCCAAAACAGCATGCAAAAGGATGCAAGGGATGAGTTGAGAAGGAAAGGTTTGTGTTTTGATTGTAAGACTCCTTGGACAAGAGGCCACAATTGTAAGGGTAAAGGTCAAATTCATTTCATTGAAGTTATTGATTCAGATTTTGAATTTAATTCTGATTTGGGTGATGCTAACAATGGGACTAATGAGGATTTGGTTGAGCATGTGCAAGAGAAGGAAGAAAAAGAAGTAGAAAGCACACTTGCCTCTCTTTCCGGTATCCCCAAATACCATGCTTTCCAGGTAAAAGGTACCATCCAAGGGCAAAGGGTCATTACTTTGGTTGATAGTGGGGCCACACATAACTTCATTGATGGAAGCTTGGTAAGAAAGATGGGATTGGAAACCACAAATTGTAAAGCTTTCAAGGTGACTATTGCGGATGGATCCTCTATTCCATGTTCCACAAAGATCTCACAACTTCCCCTCACTCTTGGGAAACACAAGGTAATTGATGATTTTTATGTTGTTGACATTGGTGATATTGATCTTGTTTTGGGTGTACAATGGTTGCATTCTTTAGGTGATTTCACTCAAAACTACAAGACCATGGAGCTGAAATTCACCAAAGATGGCAAAGAAATTATCCTAAAAGGCTTGGCAAATGGTGCACCACAAGAAGTATCAATGAAGAGGATGGAAAGGGCATTTAGGAGAGGGCAAATTGCATGGGCAGCCAGTTGTTTTATCACAGAAAAATCAGAACAACAGTCTATTCAAGGTGAGTTACAAGGTATTTTGGACAAGCACTCTCATGTTTTTAATGATTTGCCTCATGGGTTACCTCCTAATAGGGGTTTTGAGCACATTATTGAGTTAGAAGAAGGTACTAAGCCCATTATGATTACCCCCTACCGCCACCCAAGAGTCTATAAGGAAGAGATAGAAAAGACCATTAAGGAGTTACTTGATATGGGACACATAAGGCCTAGTTCTAGTCCATTTGCATCTTCTGTGGTTTTGGTTAAGAAAAAAGATGGAACTATGAGAATGTGTATTGATTACCGCATGTTGAACAAGAAGACCATCAAAAATAGGTACCCAATACCTAGGATTGATGAATTAATTGATGAGTTGCATGGTGCTACATATTTTTCCAAGATAGATCTTAAATCCGGGTATCATCAAATCAAGGTAAGGGAAGAAGATGTGCACAAGACAGCTTTTAGGTGTCATTTTGGGCATTTTGAGTTCTTAGTTATGCCCTTTGGATTAACTAATGCTCCTGCTACTTTCCAATCATGCATGAATCATGTGTTTAGCAAGTATTTAAGGAAGTTTGTGCTAGTATTCTTTGATGACATTCTTGTGTATAGCAAAACATGGGAAGAGCATTTGATGCATTTGGATTTGGTTTTGACTACTTTGGGGCAGCATTCTTTCTTTGCTAAGAGGTCTAAATGTGAATTTGGTCTTAAGGAGATTTGGTATTTGGGACATGTTATTAGTGCTAATGGTGTGCAAGTGGATAAACAAAAAATTGCAGCTATCATGGATTGGCCTACTCCCACTTCTCTCACACAATTGAGAGGATTTTGTGGTCTTTGTAGTTATTATAGAAGATTTGTGAAGGGTTTCTCACGATTTGCTGCTCCTTTGACAGATTTGACTAAGAAAGGGGCCTTCCAATGGTCTAAAACAGCCCAAGATGCTTTTGAAAAAATGAAAGAGGTAATGTGTTCTTGTCCGGTACTTGCAGTTCCAGATTTTTCTATGCCATTTGTGGTTGAATGTGATGCTTCCGGAGAAGGTATAGGGGCTGTCCTAATGCAAAATAAACACCCCATTGCTTTTGAAAGTAGAAAATTGAAAGATCATGAGAAGGGGTATAGTGTGTATGACAAGGAGATGTTAGCAATCATGCATGCTTTGAGTAAATTTAGACAATATTTGGTATGTGGCAAATTCATTGTCAAATCTGATCATAACAGTTTGAGATTCTTTCTTAATCAAAGGGAATTGAATGACAGGCAACAGAAATGGGTAAGCAAAGTACAAGCCTTTGATTTTGACATTGAATATGTGAAGGGAAAGAATAATATGGCAGCAGATGCACTCTCTAGAAGGCCATACAATTTGGGAAAAGAAATGGATCAGCCATGTGTTCAATTGCTTGAGGACAAGCAATTTTGGGAAGGGAGGACTGTAATGTCCCCTTTTTGGGACATTAATTAATTAAAAATATTGGAGACCTTTAATCCACTCTTCCCATGGATTAAAGGATAAAAATTGGGAAAATGTCATTACTCCTTTTATTTTTAAATTAAATAATTAATTCTCCTCTTATGTTTTATTTTTAAATATTATAAAGAGGGAATTAATATTTTATTTGGAGTTTGACTTTTCAGGAAAAAAGACTATTATTAAAAGTGACCCTTTTACATAAAGAAATGCGCGATAAAAAGGAGGGAAACTTGGAGATTTGAAATGCAAAAGCTATATAAGGAGATGTGGCGACCCCTTGGGGGCATGTTGAGGTTTTTATTAAAATATCTTCATGCTTGAAGAGGGATGTATGCCCATGTGATCACATTATAAAGATGTTTCTTCAACACCACCTTATTATAGAGAGTGTGAAGCCTTCTATGCTATTATTGAGTGAATGTTTGCATGATATATTCATTCTATGATTGGCGACTTGGCTTAGAATATTGGTGCATTTATTTTGAGGGTTAAATCTGCATGTTGTTCATTTTTAAGTGATCTTGAAGGGTTTGAGGTGTTTTTATTATCTGTTGTTACTGCTGCATTTTATTTCAGCTATAGCGACTTGTATTGGGCTCATATTTTGGCATGTTTTGGGGGTGATATGCTAGATCTGCAATCTGATTGGTATTAGTTTTAATTTCAGAGCAAGGGCTGATATTTTGAGTGTGTTGGAAGGTTAGAAAGAGCTGGAAATAATTTATATAATTTATTCTAACCCTAGCGACTTGATATCAGATTTCTGGGGCTGTTTTGAAGTGGTTTTATTGATCAGAAAATTCAGATTCATAGTGCATTGGAAAGGCCTCAATTTCTAGTTTATTGTGCATTTTATTTCATGCAAAAATACCAAGTATTGAAGGAGTTATTAATTTTTGAAGTTTCAGCTGTTCTGGGTGCCATTTTTATTTATTAACTGTTGTTATAAAAATCAGATCTGGAAAAGGTTAGTTTTCCGATTGGTTCTCCCATCTATCCCACTACCTTGGCTTACTACAACCCATTTGGGTTGTATTAACGCTGACATTGGGTTATTTGAGGTCGAACTAAAAGGATCACAAAGACTTGTAAAAAAGGAATTTTCCAAGTGGAGGCACAAGCTCAAGGTTGAAGAGACCTATTGAGCTCGAAGTGCCCAACTTTGTGCTCATATGCATTGGCTTAAAATTAAAGGTTGGGCTTCTAAAGAATTATTCACTCTTCTCTAGTCTGGTCAGGTTGTAAATAAAGTGAAAGCAATATAGGATGCTAACCATCGGCTGACTAAACATCCTGATATATTGAGAGCCTTTGTCTACTTTGTCTCCCATTATTACCCCGGTCAACAACTCCACCCTCTTAAAATGTCTACAAGTGGTTCCTTGTAAATTCCCCAAGAGTCATTGAGTGGCATGAGACCATCTTCGATCACACATTGAACTTCAAGAAGCTTTTAAGCACATGGTCATAGACAAAGCCCCTAACATTGATGGTTTTTCATGTGAACTTTACCAAGCTCAATGGGATTTTGTTCGGCCAAATGTCATGTACCTTTTTTGGAGGCTGATTTTCAAAGACCTTAACCCATTCTCTCTCCGTGGGTCTAAGGAGGAAAGCAAGGGGAAGATCTAAATTACATTTTTATTGCTATTTAGGTACTTTTTTCATTTATTATCATTTCATAGAGGAACTTAAGTAGTTAGGAAATAAAGGTATTATGAGCATGTAGGCTCCAAATACCATTCATTTATTTAAAAGCACTTACCTTAAGGGGTCGGTCATCATTTCTTATGTTGTTAAGCACTCCTTGGGGCTATTAAGGACGTCGCTTGGGCATTAATGATTCATGTTTTTGGAGATTACTCTTATCTTGGTGAAAGTTGGCCAGTGTAGCCCTTTTACTCTCTCTCAAAGACGAAATCCCTTGGGTCGAGGACCTCGTCCAAGGACAAAAACTCTTGGTTGAGAAACTTGTGAAGGATGAAAACCCTTCATGAGGTTTTGAGTGTGCAAGCCGGTTGAAAGAGCAGTAAAGTATCTATTTCTTGCATGTGTGGTCTCTAGGTGCAATATTTTATTTGTTTAGAGTGGAGTGACCCACTTTGGAGTGGAAATTTGGTATGTGTGATATAAATTCGCAAAACTGAAATTACTAGTTTGGACTCTGATTGGGCTACCATTGAGCATGTCCAGATCCTCATGCTTAGGCGTATCAAAAGGTGCAAAGAGACCATTCCTCGTAACATTATTCTTGCTGATTTTGGGGCTCGCCCCTTTAGATTGGAGACTATCTTCAGCCTTGTGTTGATGTTGCACTGCATCCGAGGTTTATTTGATTCTTCCGTAGACAGGTACATGTACATCTACATTGCCTACTACTCTTCTGAAGCTATTGCCCTCTCTGATCATAGTAGTCGATCTCGTTGTTGGTATGCATGCGCTTCACGCCTTCTTGGATCCATTGGCATCCACATAGACCGCCTCCCACCTTTCGGCTACTCCTTGGATGCCCCTGCCCATCTCCTCCCGAACCAGCAGAACCTTCACAGAATTATCAGAGATGATATCTACAAGCAGTTCATCCAACACACTTGGACCAACCCTCCAAGGGGATTACACCCGAAGATGTCCTTCTACACTACACACTTTCTTGAGATTCACGGCGTGCTCCTTATCAGACCCATGTATATCTCTTGGCACAGGTTACAGGTCCTCCGTATCTCTCTGGATTAGTTCAGAGTGGGCTCTCATTTTCCGGTGTCCTATTTACTACAAGATTAGGGGGAGATTCCATTGCCTGTTCCGTGAGCTTCCTTTGCATCCTTCTTCAAATACTATGATCAGAGATGTCTTGCTCTTTATCTGTAGGAGGCCCTTTGGCTTTAAGACAGGCTCCTTCACCCTCCTCCCAGATGGACGGATACTAGACAAATCACCTCATTCTTCTCGGTGCTCCCCCAGGTGAGGGGCGCCAAGCGACATCTTGACACGAGTACAGACCCCTAGTTCAGATCTGTCAGGCCTCGGAACTCCACTTCCTACCTCGGGCACATCTCGGGGCTCCACCACATAAGCAGAGATCCTACAGGTCTACGTAGAGGCACCGTCTCTCTTCCGGACATCAGATTTCCAGACATTCCACAGTTACAGTTACTGAACATCGGCACATCGCCAGTTACTTCCAACCGGCCTTGAATGTCAGGTGATGTTGTTAGGGGTGTTTCTCCTTCCACTCCCCCCAACACCGTCTTCCTCTTTTTCTTCTTCTCTAATTTCTCGGCACTTGTGGCCCCTTCTACTCTCTTCTCTTCTTCTCTTTTCTCTCTTGTTTCGGGCAACACGTTTGGGTCCTCTTGCTGGGTTCATTGGCTTTATACTCTGCAGTCCCATTGACCTATTTTTGTGGTCATTTGTTGGACATTAATAAAATTATCTTATCTTATCTTCATAATTTATAAAGCCAATATCTTGAGTTTCATGAACTTTTGAGCTTCCTAAGTTGAGTTGTGAATTTTTAAAGTAACGCTGCATACAAGGGTTTTGTTGAAATTCATATCTCCATATCTAGGGTATTAAAAACCAGTTTTCTTGCATTGTATGATTGTTGATGATATATCATAATTTTTGACACTTAAGTAGAGTTGATTAAAAGGGTTTTGAAGGCACGAGGGTGGGGTTGAAACCCCAAAACAGGTCACTGCCCTAGAAAAGGGTTTTTTTTGCAGGTTTACAGGTTTATAACAGCAGCTCTATAATCTGATTTGTGAACCACAGCTCATCTTTTGGTCATTTCCTAAGTCCCCTTAAAAAAGGGGCATTACAGTGGTATCAGAGCATCATCCTCCCATCCTGTGACGCATGGAAAGGTTCGAGAAGATGCAAGGGAAGTTAGCAAGGTGCATTAGAAATAGAAACCCTTACACTAAGCTATCCAAAATATGAAGTGGTGGAACAATCAAAGAAGAAGCCACTCCAAAGTCTTCCAAGGCTCCAAATTGATGTTTGCTAGAATAGAGCTCTTCCGAAAAAGATGTGAGATGCCCTTTTCTTTGAGGAATTCGCACAAGGTCAGAACCTCAGAGCTATCATAGGAGGGGAATCGGCGCAAGGCATAATGGACACCACATTCAAGGGTTTCGATACTACACATAAAGAAGGGCTAGAAGGTAAAGGTTCCCTAAGTCCCCATGAGAAAGCCTCCATTTGAAGAAAATAGTCACACAGCATGCTAGTGAAAAATCAGCTACATTTTGGGAAATGGGGCCATGAAGGATGAAGAACTTCCCTTACTCCCATTGTTGTTCCGGAAAGTGAGCAATATGAGGTAATTAATGATAATTGCTTGGTTAACCATTGATGATATTTTAGGATGTGATGAACCCTTTGAAAAGAAGGGTGAGGAGCAAGAAGGGGAAGCAAAAGGGATGGCTTGAACCCATTTCTCAAATAGACATGATAACAGTCAGCTTGTTGGTCTGTTTATAATAGCAGTCAACAAAGGGCAAAATGATGAAGAATTAGACTTGGGTAAGAGCCACAAAGACATCCCAAGCACATGTGAACAAGGTATGGAAGTAGTGCAAAGGGGAAAAGCACCAATTATAGAAAGAGCAAAGGCAAAAGGAAATGAATATCTCGTTGAAAATCCAGGGAACCAACATATCTCAGATTTATTGCTCCCTAGTTTGCCATTACATGGAGCTAATCATCATAATCCGTTTGATACAAATGTGGGCAAAATAAGGAGCACATTGAGTAGTAAGGGGTACTTACACCTTTTCAGGCAACCTCCAAGTTATGCATGGATCAAGACAAAGGTCACTTTACACACAAGGACTGAGATTGGAGTGATAAGAGGTAACCCTCTTCCCAAGGCCCATAGTATTCGTGCAAAGGTAACTACTTCCTCTTTCCGAAATTGCAGTTGTAAACCAACTGATATACTTGTGTTTGAGGGAAGAAATTGGGGTCACAATGATGTTTGTATTGATGGTACCTCAAACAAAGTCTTTTATGGTCAAGAAAGATTGGAAGAAACTCTCCATCAAAGGACAAGATGAGGCACTGTTCCTAACAGCTGTCAAAAGGAGGTCATTTGATAGAATACTTGGACCTTAACAAGAAGAAGACGTTACCCAAGACAAGAATACCAACAGGGCCTTTGGAATGAATGCAAGAAAGAAAAAATCCCATGCGAAGTAAGAAAACCTTTGCCAAGAAAGAGTGTTGATTTCTAACTCAGAAATTTTGAGTTCCTAAAAAGGTCATAGGCAGCTCATGGTACAAAGGTATTCCAAACTCATTTCCTACCAGTATGTCAATTCAGGTATGTTGTCATCTTGCACAACCGGTTGGGAATGATAACCATGTTTTAGTTTCATTGCTCTTTCCCATGTCGCTGCCATGTTTATGTTCTCATGATCAGCATATTTCAAGAAATAAGGAGATAGGAAGTATCTCTTGTGATAACGAATGTATGGAGGGTTGGGTTCAACCTCAAGATTGTTTCCGCATGTGGGAGATAGGTGTTGTTATGAAATTTGAAAAAGGACGGAGGACTGATTTTAAAATCAATGTTATTGGTAATCTCATCTTTGTATGTTTGGGAATAAAAGTGGAATCAAACCTTACCATGGGAAGTTCAAATAATTGCAGGAGGATCAAGGTAAATGATGTCTTATGCACATGGAATAGTAATGAAATGATGAGAAGTTGCCTTCTTGGCAAGGCCTATGGTTTACTGGGAAAGGTAACAACTTTCTTTTTCCATATTGTCTATGAACTAGCTGATACACATGTTTTTAAGAGGGAAGTATGGGATCAAAGTGGCTTGCATAATGAAGAAGTCACCCGCAAGATGGATGCATGGGAAATAGGTAAATTGTTACTCAAATATTTTGATAAAAGAGTTGTTACACATTGTTGGATTGCAATCCTCAACTTGGTTTCTACCACATGCCTTTTGAAGCGGCAAAGATAGGTCGGGTCATAAGAAAAATGCATCTTACCTCTTGGGTACAGACAAGAAGATTTCAGCTGATGCATGGTGGTTTCCAGCCCTTTTCATTCTAGAGCTAAGGAAGGTATTATTACAGCCCTGATATAATTTTCTTTTCAATTCCTAAGGTTGGGCTGTACATGTTCTCATTGGGAAACAATTCTAAAAAGGTAAATAGGGTATGGGCATACATTGCTTGTGTAAAGAGTTGAAATCTGAGAACGAATGGGAAGAAGGAATGCTCCAAAATGATGCTAGGCAGATTTTAACCTTTACACCCTTAAATTTGGCAAGGGTAAATCAGATTTACAGTTGTGATAAGTTGCACAAGTTAAAAGGGAGCAATGAGGAGTTACCCCACATACCCGTGAGACACAAAGAAGCAACAAATTGGAAAGACCTTATTCTTTCTAACATTATTTTATGTGCAGGACCAAGGATAAAGAATGAAGAAAAAATGAAACATCGTCATTGGAGCAATCACGTCCACACATGTGCAAAGAAAGATTGTACCATTTTTACATATTTTATAGTGGATATATCAGCTGATTGCATATTCTCAATCCTTCTAGAGCAATTTTCAGTTTCTACCACCTTCAAGGGATGGTCCCTTCCATTAATATTTCAGGTTGGTCATCATGGCACTTGCGTAGCATGGAGAATGCAAAATTCAGTTTCAGGACTGCCCTTGGCCGGCATGTACAGCTGCAAAGGATTTGAGTCTTTGAAGTTATTCGGAATAGGAGAAGGGAGGAAAAGGTTCCGGCTGGAAACAATCTTTATTCCCAGCAGTCATCACCTTGGTTTCACACTTAAGGATAGAAGGCAGCTCACTATCATGATTGGTACTGATGGAGGACAAAATAATGAAACTGATGGGACTGATTGGGTTTGTCTAACTGCTGATTACACATTCCAGAGTTACATCACAACAGTTGGAGGGAAAACATTCAAAATACCTTGCACAATGATCGGTTCTTGGCCCTTACAAAAGTGATTTCAGTCGTTGACTATGTTTCTTTTAAGATGAAAATGATTAGCTACAGTTGTGTTATTGATAAAATTTTACATACCCCCTTTTTCTTTGAAAATTTAAAACGTCCCCATCCTCTAAAATTTTACATACCCCCTTTTTCTTTGAAAATTTAAAACGTCCCTATCCTCAGTTTACTATATCATACCTGCATGCATTTGTGATAAGTCAGGTAGGGGGCACTTGATATTTAATGCATTATTTAATTTATATAACATTAAGTGGTTTCGAGGCATTCTTTACTCTGTCGGATGACTTTTGATTTGTGGAATTGATATATATGTCATCTTGTTTGTCAAATTGGATTGTATGGTTTTAGCAATGGAGATTAAGTTTTGCTTTGTGATATCATTTTTTTGGTTTTCAAGCTTGCATCATGGTATATTTATTCTTTCCATTATGGAAATGAATTGTTTAGGGTGATATGATGAAGATGTGATGTTTTTGAAATGATCATTGTTGTGTGTAAGTTTGTCGATGGGTTGCCGCTTCACATATTTTGATGGAATCTTGTGACTGGTTTCTATCATGCGGATAAAGATCGTTAAAAATGTGATATAATTTGGATCACATCATCTAATGTACTGCTTTACCTAAATTTTGATATCCTCATGATATGGGCATATGTATCTTGATGGGGTTGATAATACCTTGTATGGATGCTAACATTTGATTTAGATGGCAATAGTTAATGAGAAAAAGATATATTCAAAGTGGTCACCATATTATTGACCTTTGTTTGAGCTATGATGTATGTTTTGGTTTTCAAAGGCATTGGTAAATGCTATGTGAGGTGGTGGTTGTATAGTGGTTGGCCCATAGTGGCATATTGAATGAGTATGTGTGCATTGAATTTCGCCTCGTTAATGGCATTGAGCTAAGGAAAACTTGGAGTTTTGGGTCATTTTGTGGTTTGTTGCTTGCAAAGGAAGTCTAGTTTTGAGTGTTTTGTTGAGTTGGAGGTTGATGTAGTTGTTAGTTTTTGAACTCTCCGCCATTACAAGCGAGCACGTGTCAAGGTCTTACAGGTATGTTGCTTTGATTAAAACACAGAGGTTATTCCATCTGGGTCGTTTCTATTTGTTTTGCATGCATGCAATATTGAAGTCTATGAGTTCATGTCACGGGATGAAGCTTTTACAGTGAAGCCATTGAAAGTTTTAATCACATTTGGGCCATTATTTTCATTACCCACTATGTTAAAAACTTCTATTTTTATAAATAGCAAAGTGGGTAAAGTTTTCATTGAATAAAAAGCATTTTTCTGGGCAGTAGTTTGATTTTTGATCACATACAATCGGGTTTTCATGCTCAATTCAAGCTTTAGCTGTTTATACAATGAAAGTGAAAGTTTTAACCATTTTCAGCATTATTTGATTTTATGTTAAAAACTTTCGTTCTTATAAATAAAATGGGTAAAAATTTCATTGAACGAAAAGTTTTACCCCAATTGCCATTTCATTTTTCAAATATTTTTGTTTACCCAGTTCGAGCTTTGATGATTGAAAATGGGATATGCAACGTTTTATGGTTCATCAAATCTTTGAATAAGCTTGATAGAATTTTTTTGGGAAATTGTTTTGGTGAAAGTCGTGTCATGCATATCTCATTTTGGTTGAAATGGAAGCTTGCAGACTTTGTTGAAATAAATATGATATGCCCAGTTCATATTTTGATTGGTATTTGATTTATTCTCTGAAACAAGTCCTTGTGAATTCATGGCAAGGAAATGAAGGAATGAGACAGTGGAAACAATGGCAAACCAAGGGAAGTGTTGTCGGTTTTTGTATGAAAATTTTCTTTTGTGCATGGTTCTTTTAATATGCATTCTGTTTTGATCATTTTGATATAAACACATTGCCCAGAAGCAAGAAGTTAAGTTTGATTTGTGAAGCAAGTGATTTCTTTGAAGCAATCCTTCTTTTGTATATTTTTTTTCATTCATAAGATGCAAGTTTCGAGGATGAATGGATGTTGGAAGGAAATTGTATTGATAAAATGCAAAAAAAATGAAATATGATTAAGTATAGATGAAACTTTGCATTTTATTTGAATATTTGAGTTTTAGTGCACGGTCTATATTGAAATTGTTTAAAAGATTCAGTTGTTGGATAAAGTCTGATTAGCTAAGATGATTGTCATCTGTCATGTTATTAATGTGGCATTAGTTCACTCTGTTTAATAAAAATTGATGAAGCTTGTGGAATTGTTTTAGTTGAGCTTGTTTTGTAATTGTCATTTCTTCTTAGTTTACAGCATGTCAGGATGGGATGGTTGGGTAAGTTGTAGAGGATCAAGTTCTCATCTTTCATGGGGTCATGATAGTTTTTGTGGTCAACCATAGTGGCAGAGAGGCTCACCTAGGGGTGGCCGAAGGGGAACTAGTACGCTTCGGGGTACGAGGCCCTTTATAAGAACTGGTCCTACCCATGTCTCCATGCATTTTGATGCCAATGAACCATGTTTACATGAAGTATTATAAGTTATTGAGTCTTATCCTCATGTTCAACCCTCCCACAATGTTCACAATACTCTTCATCAAAATATTGATCGTACTCAGGCAGACCATAACCCTTCTTCTAACCACTCAGTTCAGTCTGCTCCATCACACTTGCCTCCCATGATCAATGTCCAACTATCCGCTAATTCACCATTGTTACTTGGACAAACCCAACCTTCGCATTCACATGATTCACACCCACCTCCTAAGCGTGTTAGGTCCTCTTCCACAGTTCCTAGGGTGACCAAAGCATTGAAGAGGGTGAAAGTTGGAAGTAGAGGAAGGAGACAAGAGTCATTACTCGCACTACACTTCCAGTTGAACCTCATGAATATATAGAGTTGATGATAGAGGCCAAGACTCCTTTACTTGATCTTACAGGAGATGATTAGTTTATCATGATATGACTTTTGTTTTTTTTGGATATGGATTTGCTAAAATATTTTCAATAATTAAAAACATTTGGATCTATATTTAATGACATGTGATGATGCCGAATTTATAATATTAGATATATATTTTTGGGTCAGATGATGAAAAGAATCTTGGTTTTATTATGTTTGATGCTCAATTTTTAGATTATGATGGAGGATTTATTTTAAATGATTGAATGTTGTATGGATGTGTTGTGTATTTTATTTAGTGCATTAATAAAGTGGGCCCCTTTTCCTTTTTGTCTCATACCACATACTTTAAAATTCATTTTATTAAAATGCTGGTTACCTGAGTCCTTTCACTTATATTTAATAAAATATTATAAAGTATCAATGGAATGTAATGTTTTATTATTTAATTTCATTATTTGGAGCCAAATCGGTTACAACTGATTTTACACAAGGGAAGATTATAAAAGGACTTGGAGGATACATTTTTGATGATGAGAAATCAGGTATTGTAGCAATTTGTGAAGCTTATTTCATAAGGAATATTTATGTGCAAATGGTTTTCTGAGATAAGTGATCTTACAGGTGTTATGATGACATTGTTTTGAGGTTTGAGTATGAAGTTATGATACAACAAATATATCCAGTTTTAATATTATTTTACTGAGTATCTGATTTAATTATTTTGTATCTCATCTAAATTGATTGTAGATTTTGATCTATCATATCCAGAATAAGCCATGAATGACATCTTCATTTCAATCTTCAGATAAATGCGATTGATAGCCATGTTGGCTTTTGATTTGAATCATGACTCTTGTTAGATGTTGTTTTGGCAATCATTGTACATTTCATAAATACAAATTTGTTTCTCTTCAATATGTCTATCTTCATTTTTATCTTACAAATTGTGTAAATATGTCATATTTGTGAATAATGTGTTTATGTTTGTTTCTTTTGTTTGTTGTTCTATTTTGTTTTCAAGATCATTACATCATTTGACAAATAAATTACAAATACGAGATCATTAAATCATCACTTATAATTTTCATATTTTCAAGAGGTTGTGTAATCAATAGGCTTCACTCTAATGGATAAAGGTTGATAATAATTTTTTATTAATGAAATCAATCTTGTCAATAAGTGATTTATCATTTTGCTTATATGGGGTACAAGGGAGGAAATTGCAGCGATGAGGGATGAAGGAGAGAAATTAGGAAAAGAAGGTTATTGTTGTGAGTAGACCAATTACAGAGTTCACACCCAAAAACCGAAGTAGTTCGAAATTCAATATAGAGGAAAGCACCAATGAAGTTATGAGGGAGACAAACAAAACCCACACAGACACAGTTCTTTGAGGCCTCATTCATCGAAGATACAAAGCTCTTTTTCATCACTAGGCTTACAAAGTGCATATAAGATAGAAATAGAGGAGCACATAAGAAAAGGGGAATGGAAGAAAATTAGCTTTTATTCCTTGTGTAGGGATAAAATACAAAGCATCAATCAATCTCCCACAATTCACAATAGCTACCAAGAATAAAATTTTCATAATCTTTTGGAATGGAGAAGCCATCCAAATTTATAGCAATGTGAATTGACCTCTTATCTTCTCCCCACATGACTCTTCACGTTCCTATTCCACTTGTGACCTTTCAATTGCCTCTAGAAGAGACAATTAAGTATTTCTCTTATAATTTTGAGAAAATACTTCTACAATTTTCAAATATGTCACTAAATTGAATAGGACAAAATACAATGATTACGCTCAATGAAGAATTATAAAAGGGATAGAAGGGAAGAAAGAATGAGAGAGGAGAAGATAAGATAATTATATTAAATGTCCAACGAATGACCACAAAAGTAGGTCAATGGGACTGCACTCATACAAAGAGAAGACAGAGTCCAGCAAGAGGACCCAAAGGTCCCCGAGAATAACAAGAAATTAAAAGGAAAAGAAGAGAAGAGAAAAGAAGAACGGGCAAGAAGAGAGGCCCAAAAAGAGCCTGCAGAAGTCAGCAAAACCCGAACATGCACAGGAAGAAAAGGAAGAGGTAAAATAGGAGACCCCCTCATCTAACATCCAGGGGCAACTGAAACAAGCTAGTAATGTGCTGAAGGCCAGTATCTGAGGTTGTGGAAGATCTAGAGTGCCAATGCCCGGATGAGGGATGAACTCTTCGTGCTCGTCTGGTAGATCTCAAAGGCCATCTATGAGAGGAGTGCCTCGACCTCATATGTGTCTGGGAGTCCCTAGTCTGTGAAATAGTGCCTCGGGTCATCACTGATCCCATATGGGAATCAAGATTGGTATCCCCTACCGCTTAGTGCCCCTGCCAGGGGAAAGTACTGTAAAAGAAAAGTGATCTACCGAGTATTCGTCTGTCTAGAACGAGGCTAAAGGGTCTCTTCCCGAAGCCTAAGAGTGTAATGTCCCCTTTTTGGGACATTAATTAATTAAAAATATGAGAGACCTTTAATCCACTCTTCCCATGGATTAAAGGATAAATATTGGGAACAGTGTCAAAACTTTTTTATTTAAAAATTAAATAATTAATTCTCTATTTATGTTTTATTTTTTTAAATATTAAAAGGAATTAATATTCTTTTTGGAGTTTGACTTTTCAGGAAAAGAGACCCGTATTAAAAAAGTGACCCTTCTACATGAGAAAATGCGTCAAAGGAAGGAGGGAAACTTGGAGATTACAAATGCTAAAGCTATATAAGGAGAAATGACGACCCCTTGGGGGCATGTTGAAAATTTTATTAAAAATATCTTCATGCTTGAAGAGGGATGTATTCCCATGTGATCACATTATAAAAGTGTTCTTCAACACCACCATTTTTGTGGAGAGTGTGAGACCTTCTAAGCTTTCATGGACTGAATGTTGCATAATATATTCATTCTATGTGTGGTGCATTTATTTGAGAAGGGAATCTATATGTGGTTGAATATTAGAGACTTTTATTGTGTTTTATAATTTGTTGTTAATGTTGCTTTAATTCCAGCCATAGCAACTTGCATGGGTGGTCATTTTGGCATGTTTGGGTGTCTCTTGAAGTAGTTATTCAATCTGATTTGTATTGGCCTATTTTTCCAAGTGTGGGACTGATATTTCGAGGGTTATTGTGTTCTTATTCATTGCTGCAAGTTATCTAAGGCAAATCGACTGGGTTTGGGGTGTATTCCATCATATTTTGACGTATTTGTGATAGATCTACATGCTGCTGCAATTTATTAATTTTTCCAGATGAATGAGCTGATTGTTTGAGGGTTTTGGTAGGGTTTTATTAGCTGGAAGTAATTTTTATATTTTATCCTAACCCTAGAGACTTGGGCAGAGATTTCAGGGGCAGATTTGAGTGGGTTTCAGTGATCATAAAATTCAGTTTGATAGTTCATTGGAAAGCTCCTCATTTCTACTTTAATGTGCTCCTTGTTTCATGTAAAAATTCCAAGTATTGCATGAGATATTAATTTTGGAAGTTTCAGTTGTTCTGGGTGTTTATTTAATTAATTAACTACTATTAAAAATCAGATCTGGATGATATTAGCATTCTAATTAGTTCTCCCATCTAACCCACCACTTTGGCATACTCCAACCCCATTTTGGGTTGTATTATTGCCAACATTGGGTTATTTGAGGTCGAACTAAGAAGATCTAATCTTCCTAGGATCGATTTGGTTAATTAACCAAAAGGGGATATTACAAAAAGCCTCTTGCAGATAAAGAGCAAGGCACCTCTAATCATAATATCTGAAGAAGTCTGTAAATGTCGGATGCTCTCTGAACAGGCAGTGAAATCTCCCTCTGATCTCGTAGTAGATGGGGCATTGAAAGATGAATTGCTCTTCCATTTCGATCTCCTAGAGGGAAGAGAGCTGGCAAATCCACTCGAAACGATCAATCTGATGATCGCACTTAACCTAGAGCCTATGAAAGCCAACCCTAAACTGACCCAGGGAAATGTGAAGGGCGTGCGTCCAATGTCAGAAAATATACAAGGGCCGAGAAATAAGACCATTATTGACCTCGAGAATATGCACAGCATAGAATGCCATCTTCGGACATAACCCACCCTGGGGTTACTCCAGGTGTACTGAATGAACTTCCTGTAGATATCATCTCTGATGATTTTGTTCAGATTTTGTTTACATGAAAGGAGATGGGCGGGAGCATCCAAGGAATAATTGTATGGTGGGAGGTGATATGTATGAATCCCAATGGACTCAAGTAGTTGTGGCACTCTGGCATACCAACAACGAGATCTAATAGAACGATCAACCGAAGCAATGGCTTCAGAGGAGCAGTACGCAAGGTAGGGATATTTGTTCCTTTCTGCAAAAGAATCAGCAAGTCTCTAGATGCAATGCAAGAGCGAAACAAGGCCGAACATTACTTCCAACCTAAAGGAACGAGCACCAGATTCTACCAGGATGATATTGTGGGGAACATGTCTGAGAAGAAGGATCTAAACTCTCTCCACTGCAGCCCAATCAGACTCAAGTAAGGAGGGCCACCAAACCTCAGAGCCGTAAAGAACCATGGGCCTGATGAGAGAGTCTGAGAGGGACATCTTGGACATCGGGAGCCATTGCATTTCTCCCATGCTACTAAGCCTCATGATGTCTTGTGTGCTTTGCTAGATAAGCGCTTAATTCGCTTGCCTTCTAATCAGCATCATCCTCCACGTCGCTTGCATCACCAGCGCGATCGTCCTTAGTGCAATTATCACCACATCAATGGCCATCATGACAATGGTTATTACGCCCTTCATGACAAATTACAACAATTAGAAGACAAGGGTGTCATTGCCTTTGGCTCTCACTCTCGTGAATGGTTTGTTTCGTTGATTCCGCACAAGCATGTTACTACCTCGGTTCACTTGTCTCCTCCTCCCACTTCTAAGATCGTCATTCATCCACCACCTAAAGTCATTATTCATGTACGGCCTCCACCTCGCTCATCCACCGCTGCATCATCTCATTTGCAATACAGTGCTCCTGCTTCACATTGGCTTCCTAAGCCGTCGACATTTGTGCTTCCTACCACTGCATCTCCCATCATTGGCACCTTCTCATCGGACATTCAATTTGGCTCATAGACTGGGCAGACTCCTACCATTCCATATAATGGGTTGGGGGCTAGAGAATTGTCCTCTTCATGTTTAGATAGGTGACATTTCTCACCTCACTACTCGATGACACACTCATGCTTTCTAAGGTTCTTACATGACTGTTGAGGGATCTGTTACAACATGAGTCTCGGATGAGAATCATTAATCCTTCTTCGCGCTTGGTATGGTTCTTATAATCTAATCATAGAGTCTATATATATCCTCTATCAGCGAGAATCAAATTGTCTTATAATCTTGACTAATTAAATCGTCCTGAGATACATAATGGACTCAGACAAGAATCAAATAAAATCTTGTCCCCCCCGATTCTCATCTTATGTTGATCGAGATATCAAATCGTCGTACCTGAATATGTTATTGTAGCTTAATGTCTATGTCTAAAAAAGCTCATAACATGGAGGTGGAGGTATAAACTAATTAGATATTAATAACTTAAAAGAAATAAAATGAAAATGAAAATGAAAATAAAACATAAATATGAGTATTTAAAACTAATTAACCTAAATGTTATTTTAACCTAATGTTAAGCTAAAAATTTAAAGCAAGCAAACAAATGAATCAAACTACACTAGACGGTGGCACTTCGATGGCACAACACAACATTTTACATGCACGGCACGCAATTTTCCATGGCGATGGCACTTCCAACGCACATTTTCTCTCTCTTCGACATTGCACACTACACGGTCAGTGTCACAAACCCTTGCTAGAATGTTGCGAGGCATTAACAGTGGATTTTTACAAATTTGTGGGCTTCGGCGTGAAAAAACAAACTAATACAAATATTGTAGCGATTTTAAACAATTTTTTCCTACTATGATCAAATTCGCCAAATTGCCACTCTAGAGGTGTGAGGTAGGGCCCTCCCCATAGTTCTGTATTCAATGAGATCCCGAGGACGGTGCAAGCCCCATCTATATAGGTTATAGGGTAGATGCACCTCGTACAAGTCTAGTGCAAGAATATTAGATAGGGTTTGTGTTCGGTCACAGCCAGTTGCTAGAAAGAAAAGATAGGGTTTGTGTCAAAATCTGAGCATGGCAAAAGTGGTACAAAGGGGGAGGAGGAACTCATATGCCCGATGTGCGGGTGCAAAGGTAACAATATATTGCACTAAAAAGAAACCGATGGCATCTGGTCTGATCTAGAGGCAGGAACTTGCTCCTACCTTGCCCTTCCCTACCCTATATCTCTATTTGGCTATGTATTGAGGGAGAGGGCCTAGAAAAGATCTGATGCCCTCGGCTTCCCTAGGAAATTTAGAGGCAATCTCTATAATTAGATAGGGAGATCAGGGGCAAAACAACGCCTATAGATACTGAAGCTTGCCACCATAGACAAACTTCAATTATACAGAGGTCAGGAGAATGATATCCCATCTATATTAGCAGAGGAGGGTGGTTATCTATCTATAGTTTAGTTGGTCCCCTATATCTCATATCTAGTAGTCTGATGCACATTTCCCTAATGGCATTGAAAAAGTAAAGTGGGCGGATCAATGCTCTCTCGGCCGCCCCTCAAAATATGTAAAAAAGGGCCTTTTCAATCAGGTAGGTGTAGGTAGGTAGGTCGCAGAAATCCCATATGGATACGACCTCGTTGAGAGTGCATGACCCCATGATATAGATAGGGTGCATGCCCTAAAGCCAGGGATGACTAGCGCCCTGCTAGAGAGCTAGCTCGATTCTAGTTTGAACCGTGTTGTATGCTATGCTTTATTAAGAAGGTACTTTCCCGACGAAGGAGGGGGAGGATAGCCTTCTCCCAATTCGAAGTTTTTTTCAACAACTGGAAGTCATTTTATGAATACCCGAACAGAAATGTGCAGCATCTTTTGACAGATCTTAAGTTAACCTGTACTATATTAGTTTCCCTTACCCCATCCTATACGCCTGAGGGCACCATAGTGGGTTCAGGCTAATGATGAGCTACTAACTAATTTCGAGAAGGGGACATTACAAGTTGAGATCCCCTTCTAAACTTGCTTACACTCAATGCAATTGGAAGTTCAACTCTTCAACTCAAATGGACTGATACTTTCAGCAAATCCCACGATCCCAACTCGAGTATCGGAGATTGTCAATTGTCAATCCATGACTCTTCTTTGAGCAAGCGGTTAACTTTTGTTGGACCCCTAGTGGAGCGATATGTAAAAGACCTTAGCAATAGTGGGGAGAGCCCCTCCTCCCTCCCTAAACTATCCTCCATGGATATGGAGTATAGGCCTACCAGCCTATACCTATGAGTCAGGGTTGCCTAACCCTAGGATATAGAAAGACCCCTATCCATATGGCGATGAGACTGTATGTATGACATGTATGTCACCTGGGTATTCTGCCCCGGGCCATTCTTCTATATATTTCTCACCTTTTTCAATTGTAAATCATCTTCCTTCATCACCCCATTGACACTCAAGGGGGCATCTTTCCCTCCTAATTTTTCTTCTATCCTTTCAAAATTTCATCCATCTACTATCTTTGAAGTGGCGTCATTTACACCACCCCAAAGAGGGGCAAATGTAGACACCCATAATCACGTCTAAGCAATTTAAATACTTAAATTGCGCTAATTATCTCCCTTCTTGCAAATCGGCGACATATCATCAAAAAACCCTCATATTCTCTCTTATCGTTGTTAATTAATTACAATACGTTAATTAGTTAAGTCGTTTATCCAGCAAACACCCTAATTAACGACCTTCCGTTAATTAATCACCCCTTCTATCTGGACAAATTAATTATTATTAATTAATTAGCTTTCCCTTTCATTTAACCAATAAATCAATATTTAATTGATTTAATCCCCTTCTATAGCCTAAATTATACTAATATTTCTCGAATTAACTTCTATAAGCTTACATCTACCTATTAGTTAATCACCTTTTATTAATTAAAACACCCCCCCAACTCCCATGACTTGCTAAGTATAAATTAAACCCTTCTAAAGTAAGGTTACCTTTTATAAAGCAACCTTATCCATTCCTAATCTTGTTTTACCTTTTATCCCACATGCAAAGGGATAAAGTGTTTCCTTTTTCCATTGAGTTATATAAGGAGCCCTCTTACATTTATACCTACACCTAAACTTCTTGAGAAAACAAAAGAAAGCATATAGCAAAATAGACTAAAAGTTTTCTTTTGTTTCCTTGAGAATTCACCATTTTGGAAGAGCTAAAGCCTCTTTTCTAGCCAAAGTGCTTAGGTCATATGGGAAGAGTCAAAAGGGTCTTGTAGCCCAATTTTGATAAGCTCCCATTCCTAGGTTCTTGGAATATCAAGAGCAACCAATTTGATTGCCATGGAACTTACATAGGTTCATTCATTTATTTGTTGTTAATTAAGAGAATAAAGAATTTTGACACTTAGCATGTTAGTTTCAAAGCTTTAAATATGATAAATGTTAGTGTCTAACCTTGCTTAATTCTTATCTTGATGGTGCTTTGTACTTTGTTTTAAGCTTTGTTAACTAAGGCTACTAGGTGTTAGTCTCTATTTTTCATTAACTTAGCTAAAGCACAAAACTATGCACACATCTGTGATACACTACATTCTATTTACTGAAATGGATTCTTCACTGTTATGACCAGTTGTTCCTCACACAATATGGTGCAAATTAGAAAATGTATAGGCTGGAAACAAGTTACAACAGCCAACACCCACATGGAATTTCACCTAAATTAGAAAAATGGTGTCTGAAATGTTTGTTCCCTCCAGCAGAATCCTTTTTCCCCACATCATCCAATGATAAAAACCCCTTAAAATATGCAAACTTACAGCTATTCATGACTGATAACAAATTGTTTCAGCAGCCTAGTAATGGCATGTACAATGTAGAAACTGAAAATGCTTTATCAACAATCATAAACTGTAACCCCTACCTTCTAAAGGATGGGAATGTAAAACCATAAAGCGGAACAAGCAGATTTGCACAGTAAAATCACACTAATTAATATTCATACAGACCATAGTACAAAGGCTAATATATAGCCACAGAAGTAGAGAACAAACATCCTGTAAAATAGGATGTACTACAAACAATAAACCCGTTAATAACATTACGGGTGTAACCAAACTCTACTAATAATATATTGTTGAAACAATATATTATAACAATATAAATATTTGACCATAATAGAAAGGCTAATATATAGCCACAGAAGTAGATAAGATAAAGATAAAGATAAATATATTAATGTCCAACGAATGACCACAAAAATAGGTCAATGGGACTGCAGCCCAAACAATAAACAAAGTGCGAGCGGGGACAACTCAAAACGAGTTCCCAAAAACAGAAAAGAAGAGAAAAGACAGCAGAAAGGAAACCCGAAGCCAAAACCCCCACAAGCGGGGGCAATGGAGCAAGCGGGGAAGCAAAGAAGGGAATGAAGGGGGGGGGGGGGGGGGACAAACGAGGACCAATGGTCTAATCAGGTGTGGTAGCCACACCCCTCCTAACATTAGAGGCCAACGAAAAGAAGCTCTTGATGGACTGGCAACCCGAAGAGGGAGGTGAAAACCTCCTTCCCTGCTGAGCTCTGAATCTGACGTGACGGCCAGGGGGAAGAATGGAGCTGGACTGCCCTTTGGTACATGTGTGCATCCGATTCTGTTGGCGGTGGTTGAGGGAAGTGAGAAGGTCCAACCAGGGACGAACTGATCTATGCATTGTATTTGGATCAGAAAGGCTCTGCCGTTTAGTTCCTCCACCAGTGGGTAGAACCGGAAAGAAGGCTGTAATTCATCTCGTGGGGATGACTCTCGGAGGGGAATGAAGAATCTGGTCTCATAAAAGCAAAGACTCGTGGATGTAGAGGGCAAGACACCACTGGTCGATATATCTAAAGAAGACCGGGAGAGTCTGAATCCCTCTAAAGGGACAGTGAAAACGTCCTCTGATCTCATAGTATATAGGGCAACGGAAGATGAAATGAGTCTCTGTCTCCACCTCATGAAGGCTACAGAGCCTACAAAGTCTATCCTCCCGATCAATGTGGTGATCAGTCTCGCATCAAAGTCTGTGGGAGTCGACTCGAAGCTGACCCAAACGTATACAAAGGACATGCACAGTGACGAGAGGTGTATTGAGGGCGGATGATGAATCCATCTCTGATTTCAAGAAAGTGCTCTGCATAAAAAGACATCGTAGGGCGCAAACCCCCAGCGGGGTTTACCCAAGTAGTCTGAATGAAGCTCCTGTAGATATCCTCCCGAATGGACCTGTTCAACACTTGCTTGGTGGGCAAGAGATGAATGGGAGCATTTAGAGAATACTAGAAGGGGGGAGACGATCAATCTGGATACCAACTGAGTCTAACAGGGCAGAAGTCTCGACAAACCAACAACGGCCCATAGCCTGGGCAATACTCACAGAGGAACAATAGGCGAGATATGGATACCTGTCCTGCTCACCGGAGAGATCACCAAACCTCCTGATACAGTGAAAAAAGGATGATATGTCAAATATAGTCTCCAGACAGAGAGGTCGGGCCCCAAACTCTGCCAAAATAATATGTTGGGGGCAATCTGTTTGCATCTGATGAAATGGTGAAGGAGGAGAGTCTGAATCCTCTCAGGGGAAGCCCAATCTGTGTCCAAAAGGGAGGGCCCCTAGACGACAGACCCGTAGAGAACAGTGGGGCGGATGAGGGAGTTCATAAGAAATATCTTGGAGGAGACGTCCTGGAAGTGGTGCCGAAATCACTGTCTCTCAAGAATGGCAAGAGACCCATACCCTTTATTCACCCTCGGCTGAAGAGCATGCCTCATACTGAATCGAGGCCATGAGAACTAGACCCCCAGGTAGGTGTATGTATTAGTAATTTCAACCTCCTGCCCCTTCAAGAAGAAATGGAGGTGTGATGTCTGCAACCCGTTGAAGACCATGACCTTGGTCTTACCCAAATTGATTGTCAAATGCCGAAGATCACAAAATAAAGCAAGTGCATCAAGTTGTCTCTGAAGCCCCTCAGGAGAAGAGGCGAGTACAACAATATCGTCGGCAAATTGGAGAATAGAAATCAAGACGTGGTGAAGAAGGCAACCATCCCCTTCCTGAATGTGATCCCGAAGAAAGGATTCCAACTCATCAATGTAAATGCCAAAGAGGGTAGGAGACAAGGGGCACCCCTGTTTAACCCCAATGGTGCTCCTAATGAGATCAGACAGTCTATGTGCAGTACAAAGACGACCAAGGATGGACTCATAGAGGCGCATGATGGCAATAATAAGAGTCTCAGAAATACCAATGTCTCGGAGCCGCTGGAAGAGGGCCATGCGAGGTATGGAGTCGAAAGCTTTTCGATAACATTACGGGTGTAACCAAACTCTACTAATAATATATTGTTGAAACAATATATTATAACACTATAACAATAATATTTACCACACATGATATTTACCACAAAGTAAATATCCAATCACCCAAATATAAATGGAGCACTAAATGTTAATTTCCTAACATTCCCCCCCTTGGTCTGAACATGGAAGAAAAACAATCACACTTCCTTTGTAGCTTGCCGCCCATGCATGCTCATGATCTGGATGGTTTTTCAGGACAGCCAACAACCTCAACAAGGATGGTTTTACAGGACAACCAACAACCTCAACAAGGATGGTTTTACAAGACAACCAACAACCTCAACAAAGGATGGTTTTACAGGACAACCAACAACCCAAATATCATGATGTTGCTTTTCCTTGTGCTTTCGTCTGTCCACTATGTTTTTCCTTCAGGGAATTATGTAGGAAACACTGCTTACTGAATACAAATATGAAAAGAGGGAAAAGTGAAAATGGAACATTGAAACCATGTTCCCCCCTCAAAATGTGAATTTTCACTTATTCAACACAAAACAAGAACTCTGAAATCATACTGCAACTCTGAAAGCAAACTCACACCACAAAATGCCACCATAGCTTCGTGCGGCCCCGTCATTGGTGACTGACGAGAGGTCGTTGATTGACCTCCAGCCTCCTGTGCCTCCGTCCTCCAGTATCATGTTGCTAACTCAACTGGATTTGGATCATGAAAAGCTTAAATACATTGGTTATTTGTACAGACATGATGTCGCACAAGTGAAAATGCGTCCGTAAGGTAATTTATTTGAATTTTTACAATTTTTTTTGATTTTACAATCTTTTGAAAGAAACACTTGAATTGACATGGTTTGACAAAAGACATATACACGACTTGACACAACTCAATAACATTAAATTGACAAACACTTTAATTAACTATTGACAAAACTTTAAGACTACTTTCGTGACTCAACTTACTACGAAAATATCAACTATCAGAATGACATTAAAAAACAACTATTGAAAATCAAGACATAAATTTTTAAATGACAATGACTACTAGATTAACATGACAGATAAATATCAATGAGCTTGACATATTTAGAATCTCTATTAATTGAATAGAACTAAACTCACAATGACTACTAACTAAAACTACGAGACTTTTGATAACCTTGACTAAAAATACCACAGATCTCGATTTTACGGACAATTGAACTACTAAATATGAAATTTTACACATGAACTAAGACTTTAAACTATCAAATAACTTAAACAATATAAAAAAAAACTATACTATTCAATAGACATGGAAAGAACAAAATATTTTGATTCAGATCTCTATAGACAGAATGAGGCTCCAAAGACCATGAGTAATTATTGAACTGCACATAGACTTTATTTATTTGCTGCACCTAATCAATGAATCCTACTCGTAAGGTGGAGCTCAACACCGTGGAAAACACGGCCCAGCAATATAGGGATTGGCAACAAATGGAAGATATGTGGAAGTACGAGACAAGCTCAAGTGATATGAAGATCAGAAATCGAGCCAGTTTTAGTTCCTTAGGCTCTGACAATTTTCAGACAACCAATTGCCAACACTGTGAAGTTTTACAATTTCTGAGACCATGTCATGCCCACGTAAATGGAGAAGATCCTGCACACTTCCAGATTGACTGGGCTTACTTGGAAACATTCTCTCACATCTGTCAGTATGCCTTCTTGAATTCACTGTTGAAGAAGATCAACACAAAGTGAAGGCCTCCGCACAGATATAAAATGCAAGGAGTTGTTTGAGAATCCAAAGGATACCGAAATTCAGGGCTCTCCAACTGATGATATTCTGAAGACCTGATCAATGCAAACCACTGTAGTTCTACAAGTTTCCTCTACTCAGTACATTTTTAGGGAGGGATAACAAATCAAAAGATGCTCAATACTGCACATCAAGTGAAAAGCTGGAGAATCGGAGTATTTCATATTGCGTAGAACTTCAAAAGATGTTCTGATTACCATTTCTTGCGATTTCAATATGTCACTTGTATTTTATAATCATGTGTGAGAATGATATGAGTTCAATACAAGTATGAACTAAAACTAACCAATGCAAATCATAGCTTCATGTTGTAGGGATGCTTTGGATCCAAGGATAAAACTCCTAACTGTTAGGGTTTCCAATTCAGTGACCACGCAACTGTACACAAGACCCAAAGATAAAGAATTCACAAAGCTGATCATTATTCAAATGCAACATAAAATGACTGATATCACCTCAAAGTACTAATCTCACATGGGCTTCCTTTCTTGGACTACACATTGGATCTCGCATATCTCTTGACCTGAATAGGGTTTAACAAAATAACATCACGGGGGCAAAAAAGATAGCCATCAACTCCATTTCAAACAATTGGATCGACGATTTCATCCATAAACTGCTCTGATACCAAATAAAGCAGAACAAGCAGATTTGCCGAACAGTAAAATTCTTCTTGATTAATATTCACAGACCATAATACAAAGGCTATTATATAGCCACAGAAATAGATAACAAACATCCTATAAAATAGGATGTATTACAAACAATAAACCGTTAATAACATTACGGGTGTAACCAAACTCTACTAATAATATATTGTTGAAACAATATATTATAACAATATAACAATAATATTTACCACACATGATATTTACCACTAAGTAAATATCCAATCACCCAAATATAAATGGAGCACTAAATATTAATTTCCTTGTTGGGAATTTCCCCTGAAACCATAATACATTTAAAGATAACGTAACATTTTGGGGGATCGTATGGGAGTGGCACACCCGTAAGACTTAGAAAATACAGCAATCTGAAATCTTCCTTTATTTATCAAATAATCACAATACAAAAATACCTAGAAGGCCCAAAGCTTCTAGAAACCCTCTTGATACAATTAGATGATGAAAAATATTTTCTGAACTTATTTTATTTATTTTCACACCATAAACCAAAAAATACCTGCATAAGATTAGAGTAATTTTCTCACAAATGACGCTCTAGATGTCAAGAGGAGACCAAAAGGAGACACTACGAACTGAAACCAACCAATTTCGTCTGTAGTTGATGCCCTAAACATTGATCTGAAAACCAAGGGAGTGTGGACAGCCTTAGAAATCGCTGCAAATCGGTGGCCCTAGTTGAATGATGGAAAGTTTGGTGGATGTAACCAATTGAGGTAAAGCTTGAGGATTGATCACTCAAAAGACTAAATTTGGCTTCTGATGTTGAAATGCAGATCTAAAGGAGGAAAAGTACAAAACATGTAGAAACATTGATATGTCAAACTGACAATTGAAAGCATAGAGCGCCAGCTAGGCTTCTGATGATCCCGAAGTTGCGCTCCATATGTGACTTTAGAAAGTTGAAGCCACCAAGAAGATATTGATGTATTATCCTGAATCATAATCATTGTTTCAGTCCCCAATTGAACCATTTTCAAATTTGATTTGTCCTGAATGCATCAAATGAAGCAAAATGCTCAATTCCCTAAAGGAGAGAGATAATAAAAGATATCATTCCCAAATTACGTTTGCAACTTCCTTGAGCTATAACTTCTTTTCATTGATTTTAATCATTTATCTTCACATACGGGCCTTTCATGTTTATTAAGCGAATAAAGGGACTTTCTATGTGTATTGAATCCATTTCTCAATGTTAAAATAGCAACCTAAACTAACTTTTACCGTTTCATCAATCAATAACTCGTTTTTGTAACATAGGCATAAAGTCAATAGAATTCATTGAAACCTTCAAGTTATATTATGGGTTTTAAGACTATATTTCAAAATAACGACATACGAATATTCATGCAGAAAAACCAAATTAGGCTGAAAAAACTAAATGTCTAAAATATTTAAAGAATACTCACGAACCACTTCTTATTGCAATGATCGGCATCATATTTCTTGTTATGCAAGGGTGAAGACTCAGGCCAATGATTCGGTCCAAATCCTCTGAAGGAATCGTCAATTTGCAGTACTCAGCTGTAACATAAGGATTTGCTTGGCACATCTCATACATATTCAAAGGAATTGCACAACAATTTGTTTTGTTTATAACCATAAGATGCCCAAACACTGTGTCTTTACATCTATCATTTGCAATGTTTCTAACTGTCCTTAAAGGATTATATTAATTGTCAAAAGAGGTTAATTGATTACAAAGAATTAGCATTAAAACCAGACATGTATTGGCTGCAACTTTATATGCTATGAATATACTTTCACAGCATCCATATGTATATGGCGATGTAATGTCCCCTTTTTCAGAATTAATTGATTCTGGATACCCAAAGTCTATTCTTCAACTTATTCTCTGTAGGCTAAGGGGAATTAAAGAGGGAAAATAAATTAATTTAAGTGGTCCAAGGGTATTTTTATATTTTATTTCGAAAAAGGACACTTGAATTATATTTTAATCCAAAAAGCAAAAGTGGAATAAAATAATAATAAAATAAAGAACTTCTATTATTGGGGGTGCCAAAGATGGAATAATAATTAAATAAAACATTCTATCATGGGGCGCTAAAGATAGATGGGCTTGCCAAAGATAGAATGGTTTGCATGGGCATCAAGTTTATCCTATTTTTAGAATGGAGTGATTTGGATGAGGATAAAACAATTATTATATTATTTAAAAACACGCATGTTTTCAAAAGGTGGCGCCAACTTTGGAGAGAGGTCTTAAAAGTTATAAAAGCAGATTTGGGGATTATTATTATAAACATCTTGGAAATTTATCAACTAGTTAATTGTCTGCAAGTAGCTCCTTCTTTTGCATCAGTAATAGAGGACGAAAACCCTCATTTACACACAAATATGAGGATGGAAACCCTCATATCTACGCTTGACAATTCCATTCAGGGGTTGTAGTGATCATTCAAAGTACAAATATTCATCCAGTTCAGCTAGGGCATCATATTCATGTCTTGATTTTAGCATCCAGAACAGCAAGTACAGCCAGGTCCCCCTTTGGGAACAAAATACAGTGCTAGTGACACGTCTGGGGCAGATTTCAGCAAAACAGTTTGCATGCTTTTATCTTCGTCTGTTCAAGTATTTTTCATTTGGATCAGCAGTTGTGAGAAAATAACTATATTCAAAAACTCTAGTATTTTTATTGTAGGCGATTGAAAATCAATGAATAAAAAAAATTGTTTTTGGCGCATTGGGTTTTTTGTTTGTTATTTAAAAATCAGATTATCACTGTTGTCATAAAAGTTATTTGTCACATTGTTGCCCTAGGGTTTGACAAAAATATATAGGTTTATTTAAAGTGTTTTCAAGGATATAACAGTCGTATCAAAGTGAATTTCCAAATTAAAAGAAAATTTTAATTTATCTAAAGTTAATTTATCTTATGGTTTCGTGCAAATATCCAAATTTATCTTAAGTTATTTGACAGGGATATCACAATGGTATTAGAGTGAATTTCCTCCCAGAGTGTGGAACGGAATTTTAAAAATAGGGGGAAAATTGCAACTTCAAACTTCATACAGGGTAGTGACTGAGAAATCAGGTACTACCAAAGGGAGAAAACGAAAGGTACAGAACAGCCAGAAGTCATGGATAACAAAGATCTGAATGAGGCACACTTTGACGGGCTTGTTCAGGGACAAAAGAGGTTAGCTGATATGATGGGTCAGTTAATCCAAGTTATGCAGGGCACGGATGTGCAAAGGGCTCCAAACGGTGAGGGAAGCTCTTCATGAGTGAACCATAACCAACCCTATCAGAGAACAACCATTGGTTCTATTGTTAGGCCCTTCTAACCTAACTTCCTACATAGAGAGGAAGCAGTTCGGAAGGCAAAACTTCAGCCTACCATAGCATATCATATTACTACTAGCTGTGAGGAGTACAGGGTACTTTCCAATGAAATTAGAGATGCCATATCCCTCACCAATTTTAATAATTTGCAGGAAAGCAGAGGTGGACCAAGAGTTGAACCTAGGCCACAAACTAATCAAAGAGACCTGCAGGAGTCTTTAGAGAAGTTGTCACTCCCTACTTTTGATGGATCTAGTAAGACTTCTCCTTTATTGATGGGGAGAGAGGAAGAAATCATGGGGCATGAACCGAAGAAAGAAAAAACAAATGGGTGTAGTTCCAAGAAGACCAGGTTGAAGGGCATGAACATGAAAAAAAGGCTTTACCAGTTACTAATATTGACTTTCAGTTTGTTGTAATTTTCATAACAGCAACCTATGGGAAGCAAATTAACTGTGTTCATGACTATAGCAAGAATCATGAACATGTTTTATTGACTTTTAATGTTTGCATGCATCAACAAGATTCACTTGTTGAATGTGACAAGTTCAAGGTGAAAAAGAATGTTGATCATAACCAAAAAAATTTGAGTCACAAGGTTGGGGATGCTAAAGATTCTCAACCAAGCTTGGTTCGATGAAGGAAGGTGGTAAAGTTGAGGACATTCCCCAAAGGTATGAGTATTCAGTGATTGTGAGCATTTATTGCACTACAAAGTCATTTCAGATGTGTGGTCATCATAGATAGCATAATGGAAATGGTGTGGTGTCCCTAGAGTTCACCCTGAAATCTGGGACTATTCTAAAAAAAATCGTCCTTTTTAAAACAACAGGTTTTTTTATGTTTTTATTGCCAGAAGATGTCTCTATTACGTTAAGATATTCCCAGTGAATCATATGAGCCAATTTCGACAAATACCCAGATGCTGAAACTCATTTTATCCCTTCGCCAAGTTTTGTCTGCGGAAAATTTTTATTTAATTATTTATTAAATAAATAAAGCCCCGTTTGAAGTAAATTGTGCTCCGGTTGAATCCTGTTGAAGTTTTGCATGCCAGTATTCACACATCTCAATAGGATTTTCACCAGGAATGAATTCAAGAGCATTGTCTGCTACTTCTGGCAACGTTTTTCGGTTTTATTTATTTCTTTTGCGTTTGTTTTCGGTTTTCTCCGTCGTTTGTTTGTTAAATTCCCCTCAATCCGATCTTTGTTTTGTATAGTTTGTTTAATTGCCTGGAACGTCTGGAGATCATTTATGGCCTCAGCACCAAAAGGAATCAGTCTCAGAAGACAAACTTCTGACCAAAAAAAATGAAGTCAAGCAAAAAAAGCCTCTCCTAGGCAAGTCGCACTTTTTGGAATAAATAGATCTAAGCTGTAATGGGAATTTTGCCGGTGGCAAGCAAGTGGGAATTTCTTATCTGCCTTGCAAGGTACTTTTTCCCATGAAGTCATAATCACTTAAGTTGCAATGGGAATATTAGAGGTGGCAGGCGGGCGGGAATTTCTTACCTACCTTACAGGGTAAAAATTCTCATTATAAAAGAAAAATCACTTAAAACATCCACCCATGAATTTCTTACCAGCCTTTACAGGGTAAACCTTTGCAGGGTCATTCCCATGAAAGTCAAATCACTTAAGTGAAAGAGGGGATTTTTGCAAGCTGCCAGTGCAGGGTGGAAATTCCCATCAAGTTGACTTCCTATTTTTAGCAGTCACCCTTGCCAAAAAGTGTTGACCCACCTTGGCATTAAATAATGCATTTAATAATATTTATTAATGGTTTTTCTATCCAATTTTGGCGCCATGAATGGGAGGAAAGTCAATGCAAAAGGATAAGCTAATGAGAATTGAAGGATGCATGCTAAAAATAAATTAAAAAAAAAAATTTAAAGCAACCAGCAGCATGCATAATTGGGCGCCCAAATTGGATGAATAGACATGGCTATTAATTAATTAAATTGCCAGAAATAGGAAGAGGCGATTATTAAAAATAGCATGCACAAGGTTATATAAGCATGGGACGCTCATAAGGGAGAACAGTTAATTCTTTTTGATGAAGTTTGCAGCCCAGACAGGTTTTGGACCAGAAGGAGGATTTTGCATTAAAGATTATCCAGTTTTGGCGCCTAGGGTTGGAATAACAAGCCTAATTTTGTCATCTATGTCTAGCCTAATCTGCATATTGGTTGGTATATGTGCCCAGGTGAATTAAATAATATTTTTGTCTTGCTTTGCATGCAAGCAAAACCTCAAATTTTAGGGCAACAGACTTTATATGCAGATTTTGGTGATAAAAATCAAGTATTCATGCCATGGACTCCATCTTTGTCTGAATTAATTGCAGGTATTCATCACAAGTGCTCATATTAGTGAAAGGAAGTTCAAATCAATGTCAGATACATTGAATATCTCTTCCGAATCAAAAGAAATTACCAGATCTGCACAAGTTGAGTCAATTACAAGGGATTTACAGAATTAAAAGAAAAATAGCCCGGACAAAGATTGTTCCATACCATATGAAGAATGATGAAAGAGAAGGATTAGCTGAATCATGCATAGCTTCCAGATTTGCTGACATCAATGATACAGACATAGGCCCTGAACCCATCTCTGATTTAATTGACAGATCTAGAGCCGGAAGGAGGACCTCTCTCATGCGGGCAATTAAAAGCAGCTGAATTATTCAAGCTTCAATGTTTCCAGTCACAGCTCAATTGCCTGAATTTGTTATGGAGTGTGCAAGGTCATATCATCCTCTTTCCAAAATAATTTGGGACCATGCGGGAAAGACAATAATCAGGCTGGATGCACAATTTATTAATTATTGTCTAAAGATTCCGACACGACCTGTGGTGTTTGCAATTAGCATGTTGGATGTTGGCAATAGATGGGAGAAGCACAAAACAGATTGCGTGGGCATAATGAATAGCAAATACATGAAGAAGCCCAAATCTCAAAGTTCCCGAGGACTCTTCCACAATCCAATTTGGTGCAGGAAGTTGATGATATTACTAAATTGCTTTGCAGGTTAAATGGAGAAGCCAATACTCATAACTTCCGCTCATGGATGTATGCTTTCGTGAGAACCATTGAGATCAACAGAGTTGATTCGATATCAATTGGGCAGAGATCATCAGTGACAACATCGATGAGCAGCTCTGAAGTGTGAGGCGGACATTCAACTTCAAAATGACTTCATACCTGGTATATGCAGCAGCCTTGCAGGGTATATTTTCCAAATTGGATAGACGAGGAGTTTTGTCGAAAGATCATATTTTCGAGTACTTCCCACAGTTGACAGTTCTTGATAAGATAAGATAAATTTATTAATGTCCAACAAATGACCACAAAAGTAGGTCAATGGAAATACAACCCAAACAATAGTGACAAAGTGCGAGCGGGGACAACTCAAAACGAGTTCCCAAAAACAGAAAAACTGAGAAAAGTTGCAAAGCAGAAAGGAAACCCGAAGCCAATACCCCCACAGGCAGGGGCAATGGAGCAAGCGGGGGAGAAAGACGAGAGAAGCAAAGAAGGGAATGAAACGGGGGGCAAACGAGGACCAATGGTCTTCTTAGGAATGGTAGCGACACCCCTCCTAACATTAGAGGTCGACGAAAAGAAGCTGGATTGATGGACTGGCAGTCTTTCCGAAGAGGGGGGCGAAAACCTCCTCCCCTGCTGAGATCTGAAAGACTGAAGTGCAGGAGCGAGTATGACCAGGGGGACGAATGGAGTTGGTTATCTGCCCTTTGGTACGTGTGTGCATCCAATTCTGTTGGTGGTGATCGAGGGAAGTGTGAAGGTCCATCAAATGGGGGACGAACTGATCTATGCACTGTATCTGTGTCAGAAAGGCTCTGTCGTTTAGTTCCTCCACCTGCGGGTAGAACCGGAAAGAACCTGTAATTCGTCTCGTGGGGATGACTCTCAGAGGGGGATGAAGAATCTGGTCCCAGAGCAGCAAAGACTCACGGATGTAGAGGGCAAGACACCGCTGTAACTTCAATATATCTGAAGAAGCCTGGGAGAGTCTGAATCCCTCTGAAGAGGCAGTGAAATCGTCCTCTGATCTCATAGTATATGGGGCAGCGGAAGATGAAATGAGTCTCGGTCTCCAACTCTTGAAGGCTACAAAGCCTACAAAGTCTGTCATCTCGATCAATGTGGTGATCAGTCTCACATCGAAGTCTGTGGGAGCCGAAACAAATTCTCCACTTGACCCAGAGGTATACAAAGGGCATGCACCCAGTGACGAGAGGTGTACTGAGGGCGGATGATGAGTCCATCTCTGATTTCAAGAAAGTGCTTTGCATAAAAGGACATCTTAGGGCGCAAACCCCCAGGAGGGTTCACCCAAGTAGTCTGAATGAAGCTCCTGTAGATATCTTCCCGGATGCAACCTGTTCAACACTTGCTTGGTGGTACAAGAGATGACTGGGAGCATTCAGGGAATACTGGAAAGGGGGGAGACGATCAATCTAGATACCAACTGAATCCAACAAGGCAGAAGTCTTGGAAAACCAACAACGGCCCACAACCTGGGCAATACTCACAGAGGAACAATAAGCGAGATACGGATACCTGTCCTGCTCATCGAAGAGATCACCAAACCTCCTGATACGGTGAAGAAAGGTTGATATGTCAAATATAGTCTCCAGACGGAAAGGTCGGGCTCCGAACTCTGCCAAAATAATATGCTGGGGGACCGTCTGTTTGCATCTGATGAAGCGGCGAAGGAGGAGAGTTTGAATCCTCTCAGCAGAAGCCCAATCTGTGTCCAAAAGGGAGGGCCCCCAGACAACAAACCCATAGAGAACAGTGGGGCGGATGAGGGAGTTCATAAGAAACATCTTGGAGGAGATGTCTTGGAAGTGGTGCCGAAAGCACTGTCTCTCGAGAATGGCAAGAGACCCATACCCTTTATTCACCCTCGGCTGAAGAGCATGCCTCATACTGAATCTAGGCCCTGAGAACTGGACTCCCAGGTAGGTGTATGTATTAGTAATTTCAACCTCCTGCCCCTTGAAGAAGAAATGGAGGTGTGATGTCTGCAACCTGTTGAAGACCATGACCTTGGTCTTACCTAGATTGATTGTCAAATGCCGAAGATCACAAAATAAAGCAAGTGCATCAAGTTATCTCTGAAGCCCCTCAGGAGAAGAGGCGAGTAAAACAATATCGTCGGCAAATAGGAGAATAGAAATCAAGACGTGGTGAAGAAGGCAACCATCCCCTTCCTGAATGTGATCCCGAAGAAAAGATTCCAGCTCATCAATATAAATGCCAAAGAGGGTAGGAGACAAGGGGCACCCCTGTTTAACCCCAATGGTGCTCTTAATGAAATCAGACAATCGTGTGCAGTACGAAGACAACCAAGGATGGACTCATAGAGGCGCATGATCATGATAATAAGAATCTCAGAAATACCAATGTCTCGGAGCCGCTGGAAGAGGGCCATGCGAGGTATGGAGTCAAAAGCTTTTCGAAAGTCTACAAAACAACAATAAACTTTCGAAGAGCGGTGATGGGCCTCCTCAATGATAGCCCGAAGGCGAAGGGTCAAGATGTGGTCGATGGTGTGGTAACCAGGGCAAAAACCAGCCTGACCTCTGGCTCTGAGCCGCTTCTGCTCCAAAATCTCGGACAACCTGTGGAGAATTGTAGCATAGAGTTTGGAGAAATAATGGCCCACCATGATAGTCCTGTAGTTATTCGGATCAGAAATGGACCCAACTTTGCATGAATCAGATGAATGATATCTTTGAGACCAAGTATTTTTGGAGGGAATCCCATAGATTTAATTATTTGATTGAAGAGATCTGTCAAATATTTACCAAAGACCTCAAAACCTTGCTTGAAGAACTTCCCCTGGAAACCTTCCACATCCTTGCCTTGCTACAGTTCAAATTCCTTATTGCCTCTTTGATAATGGTGAGTGAAGGGATTACCAGGCGGCGGGATGATTTCTGGGTAAGTTGTTGCAGATCGAAACATGATTCGATAAAGGGTTGAGGTGTGGGAAAAAATGGAGATAGGATCGATCGCCGAGAGGAGGGGGAGTGGCATGAGGAAGACATTATGCTTCAGCAAGGACTGAGGGTTCAGTCCTAAGGGAGGTGGAAAACATATATCTGCAGTGGGAAATTTTCCAATCGCTTCTTACGACGGAGAAGGCACCTTTAGGCAAGATAAGGGTGGGGATTTTTGGGAGTGCATGGGTAAAAGTTGGACAGTTTCCTGAGTGCAGACAAAGATTACAGGGTGGTCAACGATGGGTTCTTCTACAAATTCATTTGCAAATTGAATAGTGATCTAAAGACCAACAGGGTGAGCAAAAAGCTTGGGAAGTTGTATCCAGTATGGTTGCATCTTCATCCAGTTTGCAGACTTCATGTATCTTCAGGGTCGAAGCATCCTTTTTCTGGAGAACCACTGAGTAAAGTTGCCGAGATATCCAAGCGACAAATGGGTCATCATGGAGTTGTGCAGGCAGCTCATGGAAATGCATGACTTACAATCAAAGCGGCACAAACCTATAGGTTGCTTTCCGGTCACGGTGGGTTATTACAACTGCCAGAGCATCCATAAGGCAAGGGGAATCGAAGCCGAAATGTTTTCCGGATATGAGCATGAGTTCTTCCCAACACGATTGAACTATGATCCATATGGGATAGCAAGGAAGACAATCTCCCAAGAGTATGCACACATACCTTCATTAGAAGACTTTTGGATGAAGAGCAGAAGTGAGTATGAAGTCAAGAAGAAAGATTTCAGCAGGTTATTGGCGCAACAAGTATCAATTATGGTTTAGCACGGATACCTGCAAATCTCGCAATGATGGACAACATGTGATACTTGACACATACCATCAGATGGGAGGAGATAGAGCTGCTCTTTAGGAAAGTACCATAAGTGGTTGTCAAGACGATTGAGGAAAGGTCTTCCTAAAGTTCTAGTTAACACCTCAAACTGGTTGTTGACAAAGGGGTATTGCCTGGACGAAGCTTTGATGAATCAGATCACATGTAACTTTATTGCAGGAGACTCCAACAAAAGAAATCATGAAGGTGAAATTATCAGGAGGCCAGAGAAGCTTAAAGTATACAAGAAGTCTCAGATACTGGAGAAGGCCAATTCTACATCTATCGTGTGCTAGTACCACTTTCAAACAAATTCTCCACTTTATGTCAACTCATAGCACTTTGGCAGCCCCTGAACCCCAAAAGATGTTGTTCCTGAGTTAAATTCAGACATCATTTGTATTTCCCCTCAGCCACTCAGATCTTCACCTCCCCCTGTAAGAAGCTGAAAATCAAATGACAGAGTTTGAAAAATATTGTCTTTGGACAATTCAGAGGATGAAGCAGCCACAAGACTGTGGCAAATTCGGACGCAGCAAAGTCTGAACATGAGAGGGTGGTACACTCAGTGACTTCTCATTCCCCGAGAAGCAATTTTTCATCATGGTTGGCTTTGCAGACAGTTTCAGAAGTCAGAGAGGAGATCAACCTAGAAGAGTATGACTTGCAGCTACTCCTAAGTTTGGGCAGAAAGGATAGAAGACCTAAAGTTTCCAAGGTAACTTCAAGGTTGATTATTGAAGAATCAGGGTAGAAGTTGCGGAGTTGACAGTTCCAACAGAGGGAAACAGAAGGGAGAACTCACGGCGGCAGATATCTCAGTAACCAAAGTGCCACTAGGTCAGACTACCACGGAAGGATTAAAGCAAGATACACAGACACTAATAAACGCTTTATTCCTCAAGCTAGACAAAGAGAAGGCAGAGAAAACCAAACTTTAAGAGTAGGTTTCCCAGTTGTGTGAAATCATTGCTAAGGTTGCTAAACCTTCCTCTCAACCAGTTTTAGCACATGAGCAGGTGAGCAACCATCTGATTGAAGAGGTGGAGGATGCAGGTAATCAAGTCACGACTATTAATGAATGGAAAAGCCAACTCATTCACCAAGCTTCAAAACAACTCAAAGAGGTACCAGCTAGTCTGGAAGTTATGAAAGGTGCATTATCTCAGCTGAAGCAACTGATGACAGGCATAGTGGATGAGAATGTAGTGGCTGAAGGTAACCTGGACATTTTGGTTAAAATAAATAAGCTGCCGGAGGAGGTTTTGATTGCGGAACAACTTGTGCCTGATGGACCGATTAAAAAGGGCAAGCACCTTGAGTTTGCAGTTTCTTTGCATGGAAATTCTCAAGCTTATGCTGAAAAGAATGCAGTTGCTCGAGGATAGGATATTGTCATTGTCGGGCAATATAGTTGCTTTCACCGAGGAGGAAGTAGTTGGGGATGTTTCTTCCTGCAGAAGAGCTATTCCAAACAAGGTGTCTGCTTCTCTTGAAGGGTTGCTTCTGATGATTCAGAAGAGGATTGATGAAGTTGTTAAGACTTTCACGTTGAATTCAATCAACAAGCTGATAACACTTCAATCGGATATTAAAGAGTTCGGGCCTAGTTTGAAGGAGGTGGAAGTAAACATTGACATTTTGTCCAAAGGATTGCTGCAGTTCAGGACCGAGAAAGAGGTTGTTGCTAAAACAGATGGGAAATTGTTGAATTATATGTTCGACAAGTATATTCAATATCAGAACAAGAAGAAAGCGTAGGGTGTAACATCTGGCAGATCTTCTTTCTTCTCTTCTTTCTCTTATTCCTTATGTTCCCAGGATGAAATTGTAAGATTAAAGTTATTGGTTTAAAAGCCATTACTTTAAGTTATTTGGAAAAGTTCTCTAAGATAAGTGGCAGATGTGCACAACTTTGGCTTAACCTCCAGATGCATGTCACTTAGAGAGGAATTCTAGGAGAAAGATTGTCAGATGTTCCTCTTTACAACTTTTCGCATGTTCTAGTTCAGTTGTAGTTTCCATTTGTAATTTCCCCTCTATACACTATAAATAGAGGAAGAGCCTACGGGTTAAAGGATCAGAATTTGTAATCAACATTCTTGTGTTCCAGACTTTGAGCTGAAACCCTTGATATCTTTCTGAAAGCTAAGGAATAGAGAGGAGGCAGATTTCCAGAGAACTTTGTGTCAACGGTGCATTTGTTTCTTATTTCTTTTTAGATCTTTGCATAAACTTTGTGTTATCTTAGATCTGGATCTGAAACTTTCCTTTGCTTTGAATTCTGCATTTCTAGATCTATTTGTTTCGTCTATGTGCATGTGACCAACTCTGTCAACTATTGGTTAGGTTGCACATCTTCTTTCTTTTCTGCTCGCATTCAATTATTTCCCTCTTCTGCATATATACATTTCTTACAGCTGCTTACTTGCTGCAAAATTGCCTAGCTATGGTGCATGAGCTACGCAGTTAAAGTAAAACCAACAGATAGATATTAGAAAATATAATTGACAAAATCTTACACGGGAGCCTCACCGGTAAATGAGGGAGATTTATCTCATGACTGCCTAGGTTTTCAGCTATGCAGAAAATCTAGCCAACATGGTGAAGGAAACATGTGAAAAACACTTCAAGTGACAAAGGGCACATAGATTCGTTCATACAAGTTCCAAATTGTGTGAACATGAGAGTTTGGGATCCTAGTATTTGCAAAACGAACTTGTTATTGCTTGAGGGTAAGCATTTCTGGGAAGGGCGGACTGTAATGTCCCCTTTTCAAAATTAATTAATTTTGGACACTCGAAGCCTATTCTTATTATTTTTCGTAGGCTAAGAGGAAATTAAAGAGGGAAATAAATTAATTTAAGTGGTCCAAAGGTACTTATATATTTTAATTGGAAAAAGAACCCTTACATCATATTATTAATCCAAAAAACCAGATATAGAATAAGATAATAATATAATGATGAACTTCTATCAAGGGGCGCTAAAGATAGAATAATAATTAAATAAAACATTTTATCATGGGGCACCAAAGAGAGAATGGGCAGCGTGAGCATCAAGATCTTATTTTTAGGATGAAGGGAGGATAAAGCAATTTTACATTGTTTATTCCTATTTTTAGGATGGAGAGAGTAGAAAACAATTTTATATTGTTTATTCTTATTTTTCGGATGGGGTGCCAACAATTTTATATTGTTATTCCTATTTTTAGGAGGGGACACCAACTTTGGAGAGGACCTTAGAAGTTATAAATGCAGATTTGGGGTTTATTATTCAAACATCTTGAAAATTTCTCTACTTCATTCTTTGCAGGTAGCTTTTGCTTCTTGGTGTCCCCAGATTTCACCCTGAAATCTGGGACTACCCTATTTAAAAAAAAATCGTACTTTTAAAATAATGGGTCGTTTTGTGTTTTTATTGCTAGAAAGTTCCTGTATTGTGTCAAGATATTCCAAAGGAGTCATATAAGCCATTTTCGACAAATACCCAGATGCCCAAAATTGTTATATTCTGTTGCTGGGGTTTGCCTGCGGGAAATTTGTATTTAATTATTTTGAGCCCCATTTGAGGCAATTTGTGCTCCGGTTTAACCCTGTTGTGATCGTACATGTCAATATTCCCATACACCAGTAGGGTTTTAACCATGAATGAATTTGGGCTTTATTTGTGACTTCTGGCAATGTTTTGTGTTTTTGGTGTTTTCCCATTTTGTTTTCTTGAAATTTCTCTAGATCAATTCCTTCGCTGGTTTGGTCTGATTATTTGCCTGGAGTATCACCTATGCATGTTATGCCAGAAGGAATTCACCATCGGAGGTCTGAAATCTCTCTAAGAAAAGATGAAATCATGCACAAAAAAAATTCTTCTAGGCTAGGCTGCATTTTTGGAAAAAGAAGACTTTAAAGCTACAATGAGGATTTTTGTGGAAGCAGCAGGCAGGTGGGATTTTTGTACTTGCCTATGCAGGGTACTTTTTCCCATGGAAGCAATGCCACTTAAGTCACAATGGGAAAATCAGAGGTAGCAGGCAGGCGGGAATTTTTTACTTGCCAGCCAGGGTAAAAATTCCCATTGTGAAATAAAAGAAAAATCACTTAAGGCATTGATGATTTTATACCTGCCTTGTAGGGTAAATAATCCTGCATTATGAAAATCAAACAACTTAAGTGGATCATGGGATTTCAATGGAGCTGCAGTGCATGGTGAATAATCCCATTGTTAATTGGCTTTTAAAATAGAAATTGCTTATGCCAAAAAGTGCGACCCCTTTTGGGAAGGAAGGGAAACTTTAAATGCAATTAAATTAATCAATTTCTTCTCTAAAATTGGCGCCTAGGTTTGTGGAAAAACTCAACAAAGGGAAAGTGGATAAAGGGAAGTTAGAATTAGAAATTCTAAAATTAAATAAATATTATTTATTTAATGTAGCCCCTACATGTCAAAAAGTGCGCCCCTTTTGGGAGAGAATAAGATAAAGTATTAAATGATTTAATTAATGTCCTATTTTCAATGACGGAGGTCACAGCAACTGTGAGGTCAATGGGAAGTGAGAGCCCAAACAATTTATACATGAAAGTGCGCTCCGGGAAGATAAGATAGATAAGAATATAAATGTCCCAAAAATGACCACAAAGAGTAGAGTCAATGGGACTGCAGCCCAAACAGAAACCGAGAAGGGAAATGCCCCCAAACGGTTCCCAAAGGAGCAAGAAAAAAAAGACGGAAGAAATGAAAGAAGCCAATGACCCCCAAGGGGGGAAATGGGGCAAGCAAATGAGGACCAGAGGTCTAATCAGGAATGGTAGCTACACCCCTCCTAACATTAGAGGCTGACGAAAAGAAGCTCTTGATGGACTAGCAACCCGAAGAGGGGGCAAAACCTCCTTCCCTGCTGAGATCTGAGACTGACGCGATGGCCAGGGGGACGAATGGAGTCGGATTTCCCTCTGGTACGTGTGTGCATCCGATTTTGCTGGCGGTGATCGAGGGAAGTGTGAAGGTCCAACCGGGGACGAACTGATCTATGCACTGTATCTGGGTCAAAAAGGCTATGTCGCTTAGTTCCTCCACTAGCGGGTAGAACCAGAAAGAAGGCTGTAATTCGTCTCGTGGGGATGACTCTCGAAGGGGGATGAAGAATCTGGTCTCGTCTCATAACAAAGACTCGCGGATGTAGAGGGCAAGACACCGCTGGTCGATATACCTGAAGAAGACCGGGAGAGTTTGAATCCCTCTGAAGAGACAGTGAAATCGTCCTCTGATCTCATAGTATATGGGGTAGCAGAAGATGAAATGAGTCTCTGTCTCCACCTCATGAAGGCTACAGAGCCTACAAAGTCTATCATCCCGATCAATGTGGTGATCAGTCTCGCACCGAAGTCTGTGGGAGCCGACTCGAAACTGACCCCAAGGTATACGGAGGGCATGCATCCAGTGGCGAGAGGTGTACTGAGGTCGGATGATGAGTCCATCTCTGATTTCAAGAAAGTGCTCTGCATAAAAAGACATCTTAGGGCGCAAACCCCCAGGGGGTTCACCCAAGTAGTCTGAATGAAGCTCCTGTAGATATCCTCCCGGATGGACCTGTTCAACACTTGCTTGGTGGGCAAGAGATGACTGGGAGCATTTATAGAATACTGGAAGGGGGGGAGGCAATCAATTTGGATACCAACTGAGTCCAACAAGGCAAAAGTCTCGGCAAACCAACAGCGGCCCACAACTTGGGCAATACTCACAGAGGAACAATAGGCGAGATATGGATACCTGTCCTGCTCACCAGGGAGATCACTAAACTTCCTGATACGGTGAAGAAAGGATGATATGTCAAATATAGTCTCCAAACGGAAAGGTCGGGCTCCGAACTCTGCCAAAATAATATGTTGAGGGACCGACTGTTTGCATCTGATGAAACGGCGAAGGAGGAGAGTCTGAATCCTCAGCTCAGCGGAAGGGCCCAATCTGTGTTCATAAGAAACATCTTGGAGGAGGTCCTGGAAGTGGTGCCAAAATCACTGTTCAATGGCAAGAGACAACAGACCCATAGAGAACAGTGGGGCGGATGAGGGAGGTCATAAGAGACATCTTGGAATAGGAATAGCTTATTAATTAATTAATTGCCAGGAATAGGAGAGGCATTAAATTTATTTAATTTATTTAAAATTATGAGGGTTGATATAAGTAAAGGCTGCCATAAAGATAATTAATTAATTGCCAGGAATAGGAGAGGCAAAGGGGCTGCCATAAAGATGAATTAATTAATTCAATAGCAAAGAAGTGCCCAGACAAAAAGTGCGCCCCATTTGAAGAGGAATTTTGATCAAAAGGTGTAATTACTACTGGAAGCTTTAAAACTTGACGCCTAGGTTTGAAGGAGCTTGCTTTGTGTCTGAATAATGTCTGCATAGTGGTATAGGTGCTCAGGTGAAGTTGGTAAAATTCATGCTTGCTTTGCATGCAAATAAAACATCAAATTTTGGAGCAGCAGGCTTGATATATGCAATTTTTTATGATTAAAATTCACTGTTCATGTTCCGGTTGCCATCTTTGTCTGAATTAATTGCAGGAATTCAGTACAGGTGCTTTTATAAGAGAAAGTGAGCTTAAATCAATGTCCAATACATTCAATATATCCTCCGAATCTGAAGAATTATCCAGATCTGCACCGGTTGTGAAGAATTCCGACCAAATAAAGAGGAAAAAAATTGTTAAGACAAAGATAGATACGGCCATGGCAAAGAGGGATGAAAAAGAAAGCACAACAGAGTCATGCATCACTTTTAAGTTTGCAGACATTGGAGACATAGATCTAGGTCCGGAACCTCTTTCCGAATTGATTGATAGATCCAGAGCAGGAAAGACTTCCCTCATGCGTGCAGTCAAAAGTAGAGGAATCATTCGAGTTGCAACGTTTCCATTCACAACACAGTTGCCAGAGTTTGTCATGGAGTGTGCTATGTCTTACCATCCATCATCTAGATTAGTCCGAGATGCTACAAGGAAAACAATAATCCGGTTGGATGCACAATTCATCAATTATTGTTTGAAGATTCTGGCACGAAAGGTGGTGACTACTATTAGCATACAAGATGCCGAGAACAGATGGGAAAAGCATAAGGTTGACTGTGTGGGCATAATGAACAACAGATACACGAAGAATCCCAGATCTCCTTCCAAGTTCCCGAGAATTCTTCCACGATCCAATCTAGTACAAGAGGTGGATGACATTGCCAAATTGTTATGCAGGGTAAATGGCAAAGCGAACGCTCACAACTTCTACGCACATGGATGTATGCTTTCATCAGGACCATTGAAATCAACAAGGCTGATTCAATAATTAATTGGTCAGAAATCATTAGCGATAACATTGGTGAGCAACTCTGGAACGTGAGGCGTACTTACAGCTTCAAAATGACTTCCTACTTGGTATATGCAGCAGCTTCACAAGGCATCTTTTCCAAGTTGAATAGATGTGGTGTTCTTTCCAAGGACCCTATTTTCGAGTGCTACCCACAACTTACTGTACCTGCATGCAAGAAAGATTACAAGGTGGTCAACGATGGATTCTTCTACGAATTCATTTGCAGGTTAGACGACGATCTAAAGGCCAACAGGTGAACAAGGAAGTGTGGGAACCTATGTCCAAGATTGGCAATATCTTCATTCAGTTTGCGGATTTTACATACCTCAAGGTCACCGGCTTTTTTGGGGAACCAATTAAGTTGCCCAGATATCCAAATGATAGATTGATCACCATGGAGCTGAGCAGACAACTCGTGGATATGCATGACCTACAATTGAAATGGCACAAGTCTACAGGCTTCTTCCCGATCACTGTGGGCCATTATAGCTGCCAGAGCATTCATAAGGCCCGAGGAATTGAAGCAAAAATGTTCTCAGAGTACGAGCAAGAGTTCTTCCTAGCACGACTGAACTTCGATCCATTTGGAGTGGCAAGGAAGACAATCTCCCAGGAGTACGCGCACATGCCTTCATTGGAAGATTTCTGGTTAAAGTGCAGAAGCGAGTACGAGGTCAGAAAGAAAGATTTCAGCAGGTTATCAGCGCGGCAAGTGTTTGACTTTGGATTATCACGGATACTTGCGGATCTTAAAGATGATGGGCCTGTGTTACTTTACACATACCATCAGATGGGAGGAGATAGAGTTGTACTTCAGGAGAACGTAGGGGGCTGCCATACAATTGAAGAGAGGTATGTCGCTGTTCTGGTCAATACATCAAATTGGTTGCTGACGAAGGGATACTGCCTTGATGAAGCATTGATGAATCAAATCACGGGCAACTTCGGCACAGGAGATTCCCTCAAGAGGAAGCACGGGGAAAAAGCAACAGAAGGCCTGAGAAGATTAAAGTGCACAAAAGGTCTCATTCGAAGGAGAAGATCACTTCTACTGCTATGATGTTAGTTCCGACTTCTCCAACATCAAGTACTTCACCAACTGTTGCACCCCAGCAGGACACTACCATTCCTCCGTTGAATCCGGCAACATTCATCTTCTCTCCTTAGCCACTCCGTTCAGCACCTCTTCCTGAAGAAACGTTGAAGCTGCAGATGGCCGAATTTGAAAGAGCTTTGTCTTTGGATGACTCAGAAGATGGCAGCCACAACACTGTAGCGGTTTCAGATGGAGAGGAATCAAAGCGCGAGATAGTGGTACACTCAGCAACTTCTCATTCTCTAAGAAGTAATTTCTCAGAATGGTTGAGTTCGCAGTTGGTTCTAGAGGCTAGAGAAGAAATCAACACGGAGGAACACGACTTACAGCTGCTCTTGAATCTAAGCAGGAAAGACAGAAAACCTAAAGTTGCTAAGGTAACTTCAAGGTTGATCATTGAGGAGTTAGGGCAGAAGTTTGTTGAGATGTCAGTTTCGGCAGAAGGGAAGAAGGAAGATGAGCTCACGGCAGAAGATATAATAGACACCAGAGTACCCATAGGTCAAGCCACCACAGAAGCATTGAAGCAGGACACGCAGACATTGATAAATGCTCTATTCCTTAGGCTTGACAAAGAAAAGGAGGAGAAAGTTGAACTTCAGGAGGTATCTCAATTGTGTGAGATCATTGCCAAAGTTGTTAAATCTTCTACTTAGCCCATTGTAGCACAGAAGCAAGTGAGTGATCATCTGATGCAAGAAATGGAAGATGCAAGCAACCAGGTTAAAGCTATTGATGAATGGAAAAGTCTGATCATTCGTCAAGCTTCTGTACAACTCGGAGAGGTGCTAGCCCGCCTAAAGGTTATGAAAGATGCATTAGATCAGCTGAAGCAATTGGTGACAAGCACGATAGATATGAATACAGTTGCTGGGAGTAACCTGAGTACTTTGGCCAAAATAAATAAGCTGTTGAGAGAGGTGTTAATTGCGGAATAGATTGTGCCCGACGGATCAGTTGAGAAGGGGAAGTAGCTTGAGTTTGCAATATCTTTCCATTTGGAGATCTGCAAAATTATGCTGAAAAGGATGCAGACACTTGAGAGTATAGACATCATCTTTACTAGACAATGTCATCGCTTTCACTAATGAGGAAGTGGTCGGGAAGGTTACTTCATACACACGAATCATTCCTAGCAAAGTGCCTAATTCCTTGGAAGGATCTCTTCTGATGGTGCAAGGGAGAATTGATGGAGATGTTAAGCCTTTCACGATGAATTCCATCACCAAACTGGTGGCACTGCAGTTAGATATTGAGAAGTTCGGGCCTAGCTTGGAGGATGTGGAAGCATGTATCAGGGTATTGAATGAAGGATTGTTGCAGTTCAGGATAGAAAAGGAAGCTGTGGCTAAGACAGATGGGAAGATGTTGAATTACATGTTCGACAAGTATATTCAGTATCAGAACAAAAAGAAGATATAGATGTTACAGCTGGCGTGTCTTTCTTCTTCTACTTTTTTTTCTTCTATTTTTCCATGTTCCCGGATGTAATTGTAAAATTTTAAAGTTATTGGTTTTGAAACCATTATTTTAAGTTATGTGGAACAATTCTATTAGTTAAGTGACAGATGTGTCACTTGAAGATGAATTAGAGGGGGATGATTGCCAGATGTTATCTTTACCTTTTGTTTATGTTTCAGTTCAGTTGAGTTTCCCATTTGTACTTTCCCTTCTACATTCTATAAGTAGAAGAAGAACCTTCGGGTTAATGATCAGAATTTGTAAGCAACATTCTTGTGTTCTAGACTTTGTGCTGAAACCCCTAATAGCTATTTGAAGCAAAGGAATACAAAGGAGTAGATTTCAGGAGAACTTTGTGTCACGGTGCATTTTGTTTCTAGCTTTTAAATCTTAGATCTACTTAATAAACTTTGTGTTATTTTAGATCTAGATCTGGAGCTGCCTTTGCTTATAATTTTGTGTGTTGATATCTATTGGTTTCTTCTATGTGCATGCAATCAACTCTGTTATCTATTGATTGGGTTGCACATCTTCCCTATTTCTTTCCTGTGTTTTATTATTTCCTTCTATACATATTTTCTTTCTTAAACAACTGCTTACTTGCTGCAAAACTATACATCTATGGTTCATGAGCTGAATGGTTAAAGTAAAACCCCCATATAGATACTAGCATATTTTATTGACAAATCTGACACGGGAGCCTCACAAGTAAATGAGGGAGATTTATCTCATGACTGCCTAGGTTTGATGCTATGCAAAAAATCTAGCCAACATAACCAAAATCTATATACAGGATGTCCATCCCCTAGTCGGTAAAGTGAACATCTAAGAATTTCAGTCCTGAACCATATTCAATCGTAGTACAAGATCATGTCCCTCAGTTAAGGAATCTGCCCACCTGTATTTATATATCCAGAACATCCGGCCCTAGATCATTCTTCAAATAATACTTTGCAACGACCGTCGTGCTACCTGACAAAGTTTGTTGTGCCATTGGCCCCCATTGTGCTGCCAAATATGTCACATATCGGGGCACACCTGGTTATTCAAGAGGCCATAATCCACTCATAATTTCTTGAACCTCTGCACCTAGTGCCTTGTACTTCTCTATTGAGATAGTACAAGGTTGATATCTAGCCAGCTATGTGAGGCCTCAGGCACCTACTCCCTGATTTGCAATGATAGAATTATAGATGTCCCAAACCTGGCTTTAGGCCTCCCTATTGTCACCGATATAATAGAAGATCTCGTTTCCAAATGACCAAATAGAAGGTTCCCTAGACGTTGTGAAATCACTCTCATGTTGCATAGTGTCTAATCCTCCTCAAGGCGGTAAATACTAATAGCTCCTCCCAACATCTCCACCATCTCCTCTCGGCACTACCTCCATCCTCTCCCACGAGTGTCACGTTTTGCCTCCTCCTCTCCAAATTGCGCCCTCTCCTCGGCATGCCTTAGACACCGGACTGGGGTTGACTCCACCAATCCATGTACACCTCTCTCACACATAGATTAATCCTCATCCCACAATCCCCCGCCTCATCTAATGGATCTACCATTACAGGCACGGGAAGGTGCCTCTAGGTCTCCTCTAACTCTATACCAGATAGGCACCCCCACTACTCCCTTCATAGTTACCAAACTATCGGATCAGCCTGGGATGTTTCTAGGATAGTTGCAATCCCAAATTTTGGGGTCTCTGCCCCTATTAACCTCACTCTCCTCAAACCTGTCAGTTGTACATGTCCCTGGCCATGCAGGAAAATATTTATAGGGTCTCCATCTCACCTCCTCTACATTCATTCTAATCCAATCTATCCTCATACCACTCATCTCCTCACTCCCCCTATCTCCATAAGCGTGATTCACTCACCACATCGGGAAACCCATGGATAACTCTATATGGTCCCCGGTCACCCATGGAAGCCCTAACAGCCTCACCACTGTTATGTGCTCATATGCCCAGTAATGAAACTAAAAATCCCACGATCCATACTTGTTCACCTCCCAGATGTATATGCACATAACTCATAATAAACATGTGCCAATAGTCAAACCAAACGTAAATAATCATCTGATGCTCTACCATATCCGCCAACACCCCAGCCAGTGTCCACGGAAACTGGGCTTCACCTGAGTACCGAAAATACATAACAGGATAGTGCCATTCATCATCAAACAAATCAATAAGAATGTTCCTCGGAGATCCATGGATGGTATCTAGCCTCAATATGGAACGCCTCTAAAAAAAATCGATATGAGTTGTATTTGCTCTAAATAGTCGCATGTTCTAAAGGATCCCATCCTCCCATTAGTTGTAATAGGCACCATGGGTGCTTCCCTGAATTAGTAATCTAAGAATCCGGTACACATACTCGAATGTGACATTCTTCTCTAGAGCCATAAACTAGAAGGTGACCGAGTCCTTCGCATCAATCTAATGCAATCATAAGTCATGTATCTCACCAGGCACTCTCTGGTAATGTCAGAATCCACCTAGCCCCACTGACTGTCAGGTGATCTCACTCTATATCAGTAACATCTCCCCTCTTCCACTCATAAAAATTTGGGACACTATTCCCCAAGATACAGTGTGTCTCTTGCAATGTAAAACCTATCAAACAAACATCCATTGGCATCTCGAAACACAAAAATCAACATTTTTAAACAAATCAACCCCATCCCTACCCAGTCAACGCCGACTTGCACCGATTGACAGCAATTTAGCCTCGTCATCCACCGATTTGCCCTTCCCACCGATCACTTTATTCAAAAAAAATCAAAAATGACCAAAATGCAAAAAAAAATCAAAAATAAGCTTAGGATCTTGTCTCCCACTTAAAACACTTTTTGAGTCCTCTGGCGCTTCCTTGCTCCACTAACAGCCTCCTTCTCACTCAAACAATCTCACAATTTCCTCTCTCAGATATTTGGAATCACAAACTTAAACAGTGCAAATGAGCCCCCTTGGCCACCCAGGTCACTTATATAGGTGTGCTGGTACAGTCGTCATCGACCCAACACTTATCCAATCCCCTTTGTCATCTTTTTTTCATCCATTTCATCACCTTAACATTTTCCTTCAACTCAAACTTATATGTCACCCATGACACACTTTCACATTTCCAATCTTCTTGCCTTGCTTTGTGCCCATCACAGTTGCCCTCCTTGGGGCACCAGTATTGATCTCAGCATCTCAACAAGCTCACCCTAGTGGTCATATTTGATCTCGTCCCACCCAAGACGCATACTTTTCCACTTCCTTGTGCTTGTAGGACAATGCATAATTGTTTGGCTATTTGATTACCTTCACTTTTTTTTTTTGCATGTTTCGATGTCTTCACCTTGACCCATTGGTCTCATAAGTTTATAACATCAAAATCTCGCAGTGAATTTTTTCGACACACGGGGTCAACGTAAGTGCATTAACCTCACAGCCTGCCATCTCAAGTCATGTTATGATCCTATCGATGTGTTTACCAACGTATACCACCATATTTAGTGAAACATTTGTTTTAGCCAGTCAATTATCACCCCCTGCACATGAAGGACATAATTCCTCACTTTTATCCCTCTTTCCAAGATCTCCATCTATCTCTTTCAAACTTGTGATTAACTACCCTTTGTGATCCTCAATCCCCCATTTGAGGGGGAGCACCTCAACCATCATTTTCTCAGTCATCACTTTTAGCAGGAGCTATCTCATGACTTGCCCAAAGCAAACCACTTAACAAAAAGGGGCAGAATGTAGACACCACTTTTCGGCACATCAACCCCTCATCCTGCATTACTCCTTTCACATGAGGATTTTAAGCACTTGTATCCCTCATTTTTTCTTTCACCCCTAAATCCCCACATTTACTCCCATTAGTATATGCATTGCATCACTTAAGGGGACCCATTAACCTGCTTTATCACCCTCTCTACATCATATTAGCTTATTTATTTATTTATTTATTAACCTGTCCAAACCATCCTAACAATCCCTAAATTTAATCACAATTACCCTTAATCATCCCCCCATGAAACTCCCCTAATGAAATTCTCTCCCAATGCCAAACATCATCATACACTTTCCCGCCGATTTTTTATTCCCGCTTTCCTAAAGATGTAAAACTTGACCCATCACCCCTCTTCTTGTCATTGCTCAATCCCGAAATCAATTCTTTGATTGTCTATGGTCGTCAGATGGACTCATACGGTCATCGTCGACCCTATATGAATTCACATTTTCCCTCCCTTCACCCCCCTCAGAAAATTAGAGATTCCAGACACCATTGATCTTTTTGCCTTCTTCATCATCGCCTAAAGCCCACTGTCAACAGCTTGGTTCACCTTACATCCTTTTGCATTGATCATCTGTGAGTTTGAAGCAAATTATAGGTTATCTTGGAGAACCCTTGTTGTCTTTTTTTTTTTGTTCTGCAGGTTTGTAGGTTTCTCTGGAGCTTTTCCCATCCCCCAACCATCCCAGATTTGTCTCAAATCCATCCAACCACCTCATCAATCTAGAAAAATCTTATACCCTGCTCCGATCATCATCGACCCTGCCCAGTCGCCATCAACTCAGGCATTGATCACCATCCAATAGTTACTCTTTTTGCATTTCCTTTGTCTCATCCCCATTCTGATATCAATACAACCACTCTCCACCATATTTCTGCACATCCTCCATCAACTCTTCACCGATCATCATCGACCGTACTAGTTGGATCTGGGTCGTTGTTGACCCTCACATGTTTACCTCATTATCAGCATCTTATCACCATCAGGTCATATCTTAACATTCCTTAATTTATATTAGATATTTGTTCCATATTGTTATCTACATACTTTTACTTATTATCATTTATCAAACTTTGTTATCAAAAGAGGGTTGACTTCCATCCTAAGAAGTTCACACTTCTCGGGACCGACCTCGTCGGGAAACCCTCCATCTCTATCACTAACCTTTTTCGTGTGTTAGTTCTCTTTGTTGTGCAGATCATTCAGCTCGCAATAGAGGGAGTCTCTCTTCTTTTTTGCCCGTATTATCCCTTATCGACATCTACATCAAGACGTCACTTAAACCCTCCCATATTTCTGAGGTTCCTTGATTTCTTGCATACTTTCAATAATCTAAAGCAGGAGAAGGATCTCTCACAAAATAGGTTTACTTAGATCTTCTTCTTATCCATATTGGACTTCACCAAATCTCACTAGAGAACAAAATAAACCATATGATGTCAAGAACAAGTTCAGAAGCCAAGAGCACTGCATAAGTCCGCCCCAAACTCTGACTGCTACTCTCAATGGCTATCAGAGCAAATAAAGCCACCACCAAGTTAATTAGCAGAATGCCTGTATAGAATGCACCAAGAGACCCAATCAAAGCACATGCAATCTGAAAAACAACAGAAAAAACATTATGAAAATCACAACAAAGATGTAGCTTCTAGAAACATGTGTACAATCAATAATAAATATGAAACCACCACTGTTCTAACAAAGACTACCATTGTAAACACAACCATATTGTGGAGACCCTTTAAAACGTCTGTTCCGGCAAATAAGAACTTCCAGCAACACATGTCATATCAATAATAAATATGAAGAAGGGATTGTTCTAATAAAGAGAACCGCTGTAAACAAAACAATATTACAAATATATCAACACTTCCAAACTTGAACATCCATCACACATATAAAGTTGTCGGCTTCAAGAAGAAAATTATGATTGCTAAAAAAAGAACTAACTTACATGAGCTTCATAGCAAAACTGGTAGATGGACACTCCCAAAAACACCTTGCAAAAAAAGAATTTTTAAGTTGGAACTCAAATGAAATTGTGTATGAAGCTCATTTTATCCTAACACGCTCACTATATGATGCTATAAGACATGCTTATGCTGATATATGCAATCATAACTTGATTAATAAACTCCTAAATCAAGACAACCAATGATCTGAGCGCAGCTGCATCAGTCCATGCTCCTCCTAAGAGCATTTGGTGTTATGTGTGCACCCATGCATTCTGCATATTAACGGCTTTTGATAACACCTGCACCTCTTCTTTGCACCTTTTCACGCTGGTGCAGTGCCATTGGGTATACCGCACAACATTCAAACTCTGCACAACACACTCAGCATACCACAGACACATGGAGGTTTTGCACCACTTTGCAGCATGTCAGCTGGCACTTCCAAAGCTTGTTCCATGTCAAGGTACCTATCCACATATTGCGCAACTAGGAGAACAACTATCACACCTACAAGAAAGCAAACCATCAACCGTTATAGCAGTTGAACCGTATTGTAACTGTACTCTTTTATAACTACTTTTTTGCAATACTATATTGTAAGTAATTCAACCCTAATGGGAGATACTCACATGCATGCTTTGAGCATCTAGTATTGAATAGTCATCCATTCAAATACAAATTATAGGCAAATCAGTTAGACAGTGATTCCCCCTTTCTGACCATGGCAATCCTCATGCTCAGCCTTGCTGAATATAGTACACATGTAGCATACCATGCTCTTTTTCATTGAACAAAAGTAGCATTATTCCACTAAAATTCCACATTCGAATGTACAATGGTTAACTATTGTAATTGTCTTCTATTGCATGTTCTATAGCCCGTAACTTGCTAAGTTATAGGGTTGTCCTTCGAGCTACCATGCTGGACCCCATGACTTGGATCATTAGTATCATAGCAAGAGCTTTCATATGCTTGTAAACATGCAAGCACAACATTTATTTTTAGGGTATCCGAAAGAATGTCATAGCAAGGGTGAGATGGATGATACACAAAAGCAGTTCTCTGATGCACCCCCAGACGTCCAACTCCTCCTTCAGGACTTCCTTTAGGACCAGCACACTGAACTCTTAGATAAATCCCGCAAACACATGATGCAGCTTGGTCCAACAACATCCCATTCTATGTATCCAGTCAACCCATCGTTTCAGCATCAAAACCTTTTCAAATTCAAGTCAATCTCAACATTCCAATAATCAAAGGCAAAATTGATGCCACAATATTGGATATAACTAGATTCAACAAGTGGAGTCCAATTTCTTCTGGCACCGCTTCATTGACTCAAAGAAATCACCTCCACAAGTGTTGAAGATGTCCATTTCAGTCTTGCACTAGTGAGAAACCTACAGCACACAATGCATGAGCGACTACAAGCCCATTGAGACTTGGACACTATTTGCCACCACTATGCAAAAGGAATGCTACCCCCTCAAACACTACCAGGATAAGTACATAAGTTCTAGTAGTTGCACCAGTGCAAAAAGCTATCGACTCAAGATCACACGAAGTTCTATGACTATGTTGCATGTCTCCGTGAAAAAAAATAGAGTAACATAAAGTGCTGAAGCACATCAACAGATTCTCACCTTATATACGCGCCAAGATGGAATTCTTGACCTCCGACAAATTGGAGCAAGCATTCCACACCACCGCCAAGATTGAGGCTGAGGAAAAGATGAAAAAGTTGTCCTCTTCATCTAGTGTTGTGCACAAGAGCAAACCCATGCCCCTTACACACCATCAAATCCTCTTGCACAAAAGCACAAATGCCACACAAAAGAGACCAATATAAATCAACTGCACAATCTGAAAAGGCTCCAACACCTTCAGCTTCAGACAGAGGCAAGAAGAAACAAGGTGGCAGGTGGTGCCATCGACACTGTACAAGCTCACCAAGTGATTCTAAATGTTGCACACAACAATTCTTGATTGTGCAATCTACACATTAGGTCCTGCGTGAGCCAGAGACATTGATACAAATACAACTTGCAAAGTAACAACACTGCTGCCATCGATGCTGTACAAGCTCACCAAGTGATTATAAATGTTGTGCACAACAATTCTTGATTGTCCAATCAACTGCACAATCTGAAAAGGCTCCAACACCTTCAGCTTCAGACAGAGGCAAGAAGAAACAAGGTGGCAGGTGGTGCCATCGACACTGTACAAGCTCACCAACTGATTCTAAATGTTGCGCACTACAATTCTTGATTGTGCAATCTACACATTAGGTCCTGCATGAGCCAGAGACATTGATACAAATACAACTTGCAAAGTACCAACACTGCTGCCATCAATGCTGTACAAGCTCACCAAGTGATTCTAAATGTTGTGCACAACAATTCTTGATTGTCCAATCTACACATTCTGTCCTACATAAGCCGGAGACATTGATACAAATACAGCTTGCAAAGTAACAACACTACTGCCATAGACACCTTTAAAGAACAAGAAAACCTCTACCACACAAAGTGATTGGTAAATGGTCAGCAACTACATATCATTGACATTAAAAGACACAATTATGCAAGACGCGGCCTAGTGTCTAGGTCTTTCAACTGAAGCACATCCTCGACCATACTCTCTATTAACTAACAAGGGAAAGATATCCAAACTTGGCCACAATGCACTTTCAAGTACGCAATCAAACCTATTGAGGACATTGTCACTTGTGACATCGTGCCATTGGAAGTTCGTGGCATTCTACTTAGGAGACCATGTGTTTGACTATGATGGTACATATCAAGCTAAGCCATAATGGTGGCCCATACATGTCAAAGACCATATCTTCAACATCCAAGAGTCACCTCCAAAGATCAAAATCAAATTGCTATTTGCCAAGCAATGCCGTATGCTCATCTCGCACAAGCAAAATTTTGTGCTACTCATGGTCTATCATAAGACTCCTGCGAACTCAAGCGAGCAAACATTGGCAGTGCCTCACCATGCCATGGTCACAACTCGACAAATTACTACAACAATATGGATATGCCTTTGAAGAATCAAAATACCTTCCCACACATTGGGCATCCACGCACCTAAGATGATAATCTACTTCACATTCAGCATGCCTAGAATAGAGATCTTCACAGCTCTACAAGGCATAGCCCATTTCAAGCATGTCTTGAGTTCTAGCCATCAACACCTTTAGACATATCCTATCGTGTGACATCCAGCACGGAGTCGCGTACACGATAAAAGTGGAAAAGGCACAAAAGTTTCTACAACACGTCCAACAGATTGAATAGATACTCTCGCGCCAACAACAAAAGTACAAAGAGTGTCGTGACATAGCGCATTCCTCATGAATTCAAGGTGAGTGATAAGGTTTGGTTGCATCTTTAAAAGGAACACTTCTAGGGTCCTCGTAGGAGGATCAAGCCTTTGTGCTATGGTCCATACACCATACTACACATAGTTGAGGAGAACGCATTTGTCCTTGATCTACCACAATACTTGAGTCTACATCTAGTATTCAATGTGGAACTCAAACCATACTTTCCAACTTTGTTTGAGCCAGCAACAACTCAGCATCCTTCAAATTTGGATCCTAAAAATTTGCAAACAACATCAAAGGATACGATTTTTGAAGTTGTGACAACACGCACCTGCCAAGGCACACATCAATTGTTCGACATGGTCAAGGCAAGACAATACACTAATCAAGATAAGTGATATAACCTTCAGTAAGTTCAAGTTTATTTTTCGCAGTTAATCGAAGACGCAATGAGTGCTACCACACTTCAAGAAAGAGTGAATTATTAATGGTACAGTAGCAGATGTACACAATTAAACAATTGATTTCTTCTCTATTGAATTCATTCGGGGATATGATTACATATTTTAGCTTAAGCTTCTCCTATAAACAAAGAGGTAGCTCTAACTATACATTTAAATTTCTCCCACAACCTAGCTACGTGGGTTGTTATAACCCCATAAACAACTTCACTAATAATATTATAATAATCACGTGAGCACTAAACAAATAAATTCCTAACATTCCCCCCCTTAGTGCGAACATGGGAAAGAATCAACATGAATCGCCTTATGTCTGCACTCTGTTCGTGACTTGTACACATGCTCATGATCTGGATGATTTCATACGTGACAAACCAACAACCTTGCAGTGAGGATGGTTTTCCAAGTGGTTAACCAACAACTTCAACAGCTAAGGATGGTTTTGCAGGGCATACCAACAACCTCAACAAGGGATAGACAACTTTTTCCAAAGGATGGTTTTAACTGACAACCAACCCCTGAAATATCATCGATGTTGCAGGTAGTATCCATTGTGCTCTTATCACTATTCATTGCAAGGAATAACATAGGAAAATCTCACTGAATTTTGTTGCTCATACACAAAAACAGGAAAACTAGAAATGGAACATTGAAACCATGCCCCCCGTTCCCCCCCAATGTGAAATTTCCACTTATTCTGCAAACAAGCAATCACGAACAAACAGGAAACATCTAGAACACAACTAGAAGCACACCACAAACTGAAAGTAAAATCAAACTCACACACACAAAAATGCCACCATAGCAAATGTGCGGCCCCATTACGTTGGTGACTAATGAGAGGACATTGATTGTCCTCCATCCTCCATGTGCCTCCGTCCTCCAATTGATATGCTGCTAACTCAACAAGATTTGGCTTTTGATCATCAATGGTTGCTAGGACATCAGGATTCCACCGAAAATGCGTCCGTAAGGCTGAATTTTTTTTTAATTTAGACTTTTGACAATGACAATGACTCACAATGAATATTTGACGAGACACTTGACAATGAGACATTTTTTTTGACAATTGACTTTCACAACTTGACACAAATTGACTATTTTGACAATAACTTTGAACTAATGACTCACAATATATGATGACACTTTTGAACGACATTCACGACTATAAAAATGACTCGTAGACCATTTTAAATATACGATAACACAAATTTGATTAAATGTGACTATTTTACTCGCATTAGACAATCCTAAATGATCACTTATAAAATTATATTAGAACAAACAATACAAATTGACTTTAAAATTTAACGAACCGACTCTATATATGACATTTTTTACAGACTATAAACACACTTTAAACACATCACACTTTATAAAGTTTTGACAATACTATAATGAATCTAACATTTAAAACTAATTAATGGACTGAATTGAATTCACAATTTTGCATGTGACTCGACAGAATTAAACATGACCAAATACACTATAACTTTCAACACTTTAGCCGGTGACTACTTTGCACATTGACAGTCCTTGATGAAAAAAAAATCTTACGATGTGCAACGTGGGCAAAAGAGATTCTAAATTGAAAAACTCTGTCAAATCCGTTCTGGAAGCACAACTGTATGTTTTAAACATAGGAGCTGTTTAGATTCTCCAGCCATCATAGAGTGACTTCAATACATGATCCTTGTGCATGAATGATACTAAACGCCCAAGAGTCAAGAAATTTGATGTCTTCGTGTTCTGACCAAACAAAGATGGACACACATGACAAGTAGTAACCCAACTTTCTTTTCCAATCATCGGCAAGTAAAGATTTCAGATCAATGCAGTATTGCTATTGTTTATAGGCAAGTTCTTCAACACATGCAACGTGATCACAAATTTAAAAAGGTGAATCTGATTCGTGGTGCAAGCTGCTGAAATCTGCAGACATCATTCAAATCAGAACAATTGTAGCTCGGGATTATCTGACCTAACAGATCTGCAATTTGTGGAAAATTCAATTTGGATTCCAGAAGAACAGCTCTACAATTTAGTCCAGGCGGTTGGGAATGCACGTTGGTCGAAGCACAGTTTTGGGTGAATACGTCAGAGCATAAAATGTCGGATGCAATTTTAATAGTAAAGCACATACATGTAACTGCCACAGGAAGTCACCAATTGATGTCATATACACTCTGGCCTGTAACAGAGTGCAATACTTGCACACGCAAATCCTTAGAAAGACTGTGCTAATGTTTCATTCGCATTAATACAGGAAGCTAATAAATAAAAACTCATTCTATAAACTTATCGTTTCGCAAATTTCTCATCAACAGGGGCAATCGGAGAATTGCAGCTCTGGCCCTTCACAGATGAAAGACATCATTTTTCCACTTGTCAGAGTTCAACCCTTGCTCTGATACCAAATGATAGATTGGTAGCAGATTTAATACAACAATCTCTATTTTCAGTTCATTGATATGATTACATATTTATAGCTTAATCTTCTCCTATAAACAAGGAGGTAGCTCTAACTATACATCCCTTAAATTTCTCCCACAACCTAGCTACGTGGGTTGTTATAACCCCATAAAAAACTTCACTAATAATATTATAATAATCACGTGAGCACTAAACAAATGCATTCCTAACAATTATTTGAGCGCAATGGTGTCGTTCCACACTCTTCTCCTAAGAGCGGCATTTGGCACTGCACACACACCAGTGCCTTTGCACACTGGTGCAACGCCATCAGACATAGTGCACAACACTCGGACTTTGTGCAACACACTTAGAATACCATGGGCACATGGAGGTCTACACCAAGTGGAAATCATGGAGCATGCGCCATTGTCACAATACCTGTCAACATAACACGCACCTAGGAGACCAATCGCCACACCTACAATAAGGCAAACCATCAACCGTTGCAGAATCTCAAATATCTTATAGTTGTTCCCTTTAGTAACTACTTTCTTGTAATGATATATTTAAGCCATTAAACCCCAAAGGGAGATACAGGCATGCATAATTCAAGCATCTAGCATCAAATGGTCATCTATCAACATGCCTACTCTATGCAAATCAGTTAGGAAATGATTCCCCTTTTTGGGTTGGGTCATGTGATCCAAATTATATTGTTCGCATGTTAGTCGTTGTACAAGGCATGCATCTCTTCATGAGACACCCTCTTTAGTAATAAATGTTATGTTAGGTGATAAATTAATGTTAATCATTAATTTACTTATGTTAGTAATGTTACGGGTGTATAGTTGGAGGTTTGGACAGTTGGGTCCCATATGCAAATTGTGAAGACGAAGCTTATTAAAGCTTAATCAATGAATGTAATACTGAACAACCACAATGTTATGTAAGCCTCTCTTTTGAATAAAATGTGTAGTTAACTCCATTTCTCCTATGTATTATGTCTTAATAGTGGTATCAAAGCCAAGTTAATGGATATGTGGGGAAGAAGAGGAAGCCATGATGGAGATAATGAGAAAAAAATAATCTAAAGGATTTTCTTTTGGGGAAGTTTTTTGAAGATTTTTTTCAATTGCGTGATTTTTATTCTTACTTTATCTCAACCTAGAAGAGTGATATGAATATTTTTACTATTTTCAATATTGCCTAGAAGAAGTTGAGGCATCATTTGACTTATTGGAGCTGACTAGAAGCATGATAATTTGCATTGTAGCATTTCATACTTGTTAATACTTTAAAATGTATTAATACTATTGTTGGCATAATAGTACTTGCCAAAGCATTGAAATTGCCAAAGGAACAACACCATTTTGCTGATCAAGGGTGCTAAAACTGTTGTTGGGTGCTTCATCTTTCCCTGAAAACATTAAAACCACATTTAATTTGGTTAAAAAAGGTTGTGTTGGGCATGATTCTATGTGTCGGGGCATCCAAAACTATTGTTGGGCATTAAATCTACCTGAAACCTCTATAACTATGCCTAGGGTGTTTAAACATGTAAAAATCTGTTTTGAAAGGCTTTATTTCCATACTGGACGTGATTCTTCTATGTCAGTCATCGGAAATTTGTTCAAACTTGCTGAAACCTGCTTATTGGCATTCAAAACCCCTGCAAAGCGTCGGAAGCTGAATAAAAGGCTAACATATGTGAAGCATGACATGGTGGCTTGAGTTTTGTGCATGCATAAGTTTAAAACTCATTAAAATATTCACTGGAGTTTGAAGTGGGCCCCTCAGATTGCTTGGAAGCATTTATTTGCTGTTGGATGAATTTTCTTTAATGCTGCGTAAAAACTTTCATTGCTGTAAAACAAGACTTTTATTTTTTATTTTATGACTGGACATTGCATTGTTTGAGTCTTTAGGCAAAATATTGAATTTTATGTATCACCAGCAAATGTAGAGGAGTCAGTAAGGGATAATATGGCAAAGCCTTGCACATGAAGGAGGTATGAGGTTAAAATCCTCTTAACCACATATTTCTTTAAGTATTTACGTGCAAAGAGCGATACACTTGTTATTTGGGTGTGTCAATATATGTATAGTTTTGAGTGTTTTTTTTCTAATTGAATGAGTAAAAGAGTTGGTAAAGGCATTAGTCCACCTACAGGTCTCAAGATCAAAACCAGGAAGTGGTTATTATGTCTCAATTTTGGTGTAATAAGGATGTGTTTGGAGCAATAAGTATTGTATCAAGGATCCATTCTAGCCATGTTAGAAAAAAAACCAAGAATATTAACTCCTAAAAAGTAGATTCATTTTTTGTTGGTTTTTTTTCTAACATGGCTAGAATAGTAAGTCTCATCTTAGAACCAAGAAATATTAACTCCTAAAAACTACAAAGAATGGGTATGGACATTGAAAACACACTTGTTTTCAAAGATCTTTGGGATTTGGTTGAAAACCAACCTACATACCTACTGATCCTGCAACATTGTTTGAGTTTTTTTGAGTTTGTTTGAGTGAGTTTGAGTTTCAAAAACGAGATAAGAGAGCACCCGCGCTATTAAAATCTTTTTACTCTTCACAAGTCATCATTCACATAGAAACCATTAAGTTTGACAGCTTGGAAAGTTTGGAAAACACACAAGGACTTATATAACAAATAACCAACATATAAGAAAACTGGTCTACGAATGCAATTGTTGAACACTAAACTTAAGATGATGATAAATGCATTTCTCAATAGAACTCTAGAATGAAAAACATAAGACATGAATATAGTACTACATGTAGGAAAATTTTATTGATAATATGATAATATCCATTATTTTGAATGGGCTCAATTCAAATTACGTACAAACTTCTTGGAAATGTTGCAACTTAGTGACAAACTTAATAAAGTAACACTCGACTCAATATGTGAGTTGCTCATACTCAACATCAGCGATCAATTTGCAAAGAAGCATGTTGTTAAATCTACCAACGATATTTATTTCACACAAGTAGGTAAACACAAGAGTAGAGAAGAAACATGTGAAAAATATGCATGTTTCCCAAAATCATCCAGACATAAGTCTTCTTTCCAAGCATAAGCATTCTTATCAACATTGTGATTGATCAAGTGACTCTTCTTTATTTGCCAGTACTAGCAGTCACAAGTTATCTCCTCAAAACTAAGGGAAAGGCAATGTTATGAATGTGGTGGTATAAGACACTATGCTCATGAATTCTCTTTCTAAAAAGACATCCTCGAAACATTAAAATAACACTCAACACATTATGTTGGTGCAATTTAGTAGGAGATTCTTCTTTTGATTCAAAGATCCTCATGGCCTGATCAGAGAAACATCTTGCCTTGCTGCAGCCTAAGGCCCTGACTAAAAAATGTCTTTTAAGAGCCTTGCAGGTGCCACCATGTTGAGTATGTTGCTAACTCCGAGATAGGGAAAGTGATCTAGTCGCAATTTTTGTTTTGCCAGTTTTGAGTTTTCTTGTTTGTTGTAGTTTTCTTGGTATTTTTCGATATCATTGATGAGGAGCAGATTAGTAGTATGGTAGTGTTTTCTATTGCATAGCTTCTTAGCTCTCATCTAATGGGGGAAGATATTGTATTGGTTTCAATAAATCGATAGAGATTGTACAACTAACAGGGGGTTGCTAGCACCAATTGTGTTATGTAAAGTGAGATCAGCGTTGTTGGGCATCACGGTAGATATGCAATACAAAGGTATCAAACTATCATTGAGATACGGATTGATGCAGTATGAGCATCATAGCATACCTATGATGATGCTCATACTACAATATAGGTATGGATGGGTCAAGAGGAGATGAGTATGCCCAGGATGATGCTCATCATTCATATCAGGATCATCAAGATTTGTGTAAGTAACATTGGCTGTGGAAGGATTGCATGTTTGCGTAAGTGACACAGTGATCGGTACAGTATAATCAATGTTAGCTTGCAGGTTGTGGCAGATATTGTTGGATGGCTTCACAGTCATGTTGCTCCAAATCATTTTTAGTCTACTTTGGATCAAGGGGGGTTTGTGGGTTTATGATCCAAAGTTTATATTTATATTTATTAGTTGTTGTCCAAAGCATGCATCTCCTAGTGAGACACCACCTTTAGTAATAAATGTTATGTTAGGTAGTAAATTAATGTTCATCATTAATTTAATGATAGGTAGTAAATTAATTTTCATCATTAATTTACTTATGTTAGTAATGTTGCAAATGTTTAGTTGGTGGTTTGGACTGTTGGGTCCTATATGCAAATGGTGAAGACAAAGCTTGAGCTGGAGGCTTGTATGGTCACCATTAATTCCTGTATTACCGAGTCATTCTGATTTTTAGTGTTTTGGTCATAGCTTGTTCTAGCTCATTGAATAGCAGTAGCTTTATTTCATACTTGGTTAGTATTTCATCAGCTGTTGGTAATGCCATTAGACCCATCTTGTGCAGGCAGTGTTGTCTATCTACATGTTCAATCCAGTCTAGTAAGCTTGCCTCTGAATTCCTCTTTGCTGTAGATTTTTTTCCTATCGTGATCTTAGAGTTCTTAGATTCAATCCATTATATGCCTGGTTAGCTCTATTCAGCTGTTGGTAAGCCACATATCCAGCTTGTGCAAGCAGTGTCTTTATTTTGAAGTCAAGAACTAGCAACAGAAGAAAATTGACATATAAGTGATGGCCCATCTTAAGCAACCAATTACGTATAGGATAGTTACAGGTTCTAGCACTTAACTACTCATTTTGCATGACTACGCAGTAAAATCGAAGCATACAAAATCGCATAAGCACAAGCTCTGTACCTCTAAAGCGACTATCCCTATCCTACTCGCATTCTCATTCTGCATTCTGAGCTGTCCTTATCCCAAAACCTACTCCTATTCAGTGCTAGCATTACACGTTTGTTTACTGGATCCACGTGAACACAAAAGAATGAGGAGATCATACTGAGGGGACGAGATCACACACCATCGGATTCGCCACTGTTCTGCGTAATCCAGGTTTTAAATTTCAAAGTTCCTAGTCATAAATCAACCTAATCACTCAATAAGAGTCAGTTAATCAACCTTTATTTCAATTTCATCCTATTGCCACTATCTAATATTTCCATTTACGAGAGAGAGAGAGAGAGAGAGTTATTCAATGAATGCCATCACTATGTTTCCAATCCCTGAATCTACTGAGGTAGGATCGAGAACACTTGCAGGTAGATTAGATAGGCTATTTTATTTATTTAGAACCAATTCTACAAATTACACAGGCAAATCAACCACACTCGGTACGCCTTGTCTGTTTTAAGATTATTGTAACAGTTATTATTTCGTAGATATTCTTAAACATAGTTTGCATTTTCCTTTAAATTACTTGCAATATGTTCATTCCAAAACAGCAAGAATATGACAAGTTATAGCAGTTAGTCTTTCATTTCACATAGTTAGAATTTTCTTCGTTACAGATTAGAATTTGCAAGGTGTTTCATATGAGGAATCAACGGGACCTCAAGAGCACCAGGGAATCCCATATTTGAGTCACTTCGTAAGCCTCAACCAAACCTAGTCACTCCAAGCAATAGTTGACAATATTCCTAAAATCTCAGTTGATTCTCAAGTATTCCATAACCAACCACAGCATTTATCAACTGATTAGTTCACAGTTAACGAGGATTAGAACATAGAAGACGACCATAGGGCACATAGCGTATAAGTGAGCCTCAAGTTAGACCAAACTAGAGCATTAAGACGGTTTAGGAATTTGATACGAAATCCTTCCATTCACTGGAGTTTTGTTTGCAAAACGAAGTACAAGACAAGAGCAGCTATTAGCAGATCCAGTTTTATAAACAGATTACCTCACAAAAGCCTAGACGCTGGAGACACCCTCGTAGATATAGATAGCTCAGCGTTAAGAATCCAGTTGTACACTTTCACAGTCACGCCTGTGAGGTATTCTGAGAAGATTACATGCAACTGTTGCGTCCCTAAACATAGACCCTGGCTGATTCAAAGTTGCATACGATATCCCAGGGATATCTAGGCCAAATGTAGAACTTTGATCCTGTGCAATATGTTAATCCATAACAGTGACCGCAATCAGCCTCCATATAGAGTCTCACATGGTTGTGATCTCACAGTATCCCATAGCCCAACGAGTCCATCAGGTCAATCTGATACTAAACACTGGCCTACGCACAGCTAGTATCTCCTCGCAAAACCCCACTTACCAGCCTATCACCTATCCAACAATTATCACTTACTGTGACACAAACAGCTAACGAGAGACCTGATTAGGAATTCTAAGAACTAGGGACCAGCAAAGGGGCATCCGTAGAGTCAATTATGATTCATCATCCACTATATGACACTTGTCGAAAAGGAACAATATTTTAAACCCAGAAAATGCATATGCCATTAGATTAAAAGAACACTTTTCCACGTATTCACGCAACCCATAGATCGAATCACGCCAGAGCTCGATAAATTGATTGGAGCAATTCGAGCAGTTACATCCTTGCTGATCGATCTAGTCACACCAGTCCAAGTTAGAATTGGGCCATTCTATTGCCTGAAGATTACATCAAATTCCACTAGGTTGAAGTCGTCGAAGACATTTAAGACTGCCTAACTGCACGTCTTGTCAATGCATATTCTACCCCCCACCGAAAAGTCATCGGCACGACCTCGAGAGGTCAAGGTACGTGGAAGAGTCACTTGTAGATTCTCGACGCTCGCAATGTCGCTATTTTCGACGCTACAGGCAGAGTCTGAAATTAGGAAATTGCAAATCTAATTGGGAATTCATTCCCTGACAACTACATCCTTTCACCCAATTTTGGAGTACATGTTCTAAGCCTTCATTTCCCTATCTTTTGCACACCCGTTTTGAAAACTATAGATTCCTTGGTCAGCATGACTGCAAGGATTGGCTCTTTAATTTCCTCACAAGATTGTTGTTTTTCCTTTCTCTTAGCCACCTACATGAATTATGTCAACAAGATTTCTTTGTTGACCTCTTTCCAATGGTTCCTCCATAGGGTCAACTAGACCATCTATATTTTCTTGTGTTTCGATACTTCCCTCTTCTTGAGGTTTCACTTCTATGAAGGTAACCAGTTTCACTGCTTCAAGTGATTCTTCTTCAAATTTTAACTCAAGAAGGTATTTTTTCATATGTGGACAATTACAACCTTATGTTTATCTACCTACCATTTTGAGTTGCTACACTTACCTCTTCACTATGTACTTCAGGGGTTTCACAATAGTTGGTTGTCTACATTGGGATTGACATCAACTCCTTTATCGGTTTCCAAACCTTGTAATAAGTCAAGCATAAGACCTAGTGTATGATTATTATTCTTCCTTAATTCCATATCTACTGACCTCAATTTGTGGATTTATCCAAGAACTTAATTCAACTGTTGTAAGTAGCATATTGTTGTTCTATTTATTGGATGGAGTTGAATCTCATTACTTTAAGATTTTTCCTTTGTATGGTTTTCTCTATTTCAATGGTCGAAAAAGGAAGTTTAATAATTCTCGACTAGTTTCCACACTTGGACAGTTTTTCTAATTTCCAAGGGGTACATTTATACCCTCAGATACTTAATGGTTCTTTTAGCATGAATATATTGAGAGTGAAGTCCTCCTTGGAGTGGCGATCAACCTAACAATCTCACTTTTCAAAACAATTGGGTCTATCATTAGGTAAATTATCCTCTTTTCAATTCTTTCTAATTACTAGCAATGATCAACGGTAATGGTTACCATATGAAATAGAATTTGGCTAGAGGTTTTAATTTATCCTGGGACCTATGGCCTCCAATGGGATTGTTTGACTGATGGGGGCATATTCTCATGGTTTTAATTAATATTTCTTTAGCCATTTCTTAGGTCACTTAGGGACATGGAAGTACCTAGATTAAAATCGTTGTAAGTCCAAGAAGTCTACTCCTTTGATAATATTAACTCCTATTGGTATGGCATTCTTAGATTGGAATCCATGAGGTGTTGCCATTACCGGCATTCTACATGCATGCTATTTTTATCGCCCCTTATTTTAAAGGGATGAGATCATTGTGTAGAATTCCTAATTCTCTTAATTTTTGTAGTACCTTGGTATTTTCTACTGATAAATCTAACCCCTTAGCTGTCAACCATGTTAAAGTCTTTCTCATTACAACATTGGTTCTGACATGTAATTGCGTTGTTTCTACTTGATCCCAATTTATTGGTTCAATAGGATTCCCTCCCAACTTCATGTCAATGTAATATGGTCTTAATACTTGAGTGTCATCTAAAAAATCATAGGGTACAACCACCATTATGTAGTTAACATAGTCAAGGAAGCACATTAGTCCGTTAACATAAGATGGTATTATCTTATCACTATCAATACTTCAATTGAGAATGCAGATGAGGAGTAGATGGAACTCTAGAATGGGGAACATCAGATCTTCCATGTCTAGAATGAGAGCAAGAGGGGTGGGACACTCCAATAGAAAAGGAAAGATTTATCAATGGTTGTGGATGGGTAACTACTAAGTAGAAAACATTACAATTAATCTATGAAAATGATTAACAAATGAAGCATGGCCCAAAGATGAAACACCCTGATTTATCAATGGTCGTGAATGCTAGTAGCCTATATACGACATTTCAAGATGATACAATAAATGTAATGTGCATTTAAATATGTTAATTATTACGTAATCAAAACTATATCAAATAAACAGAAAGAAAACAATCTCGTTTGTTGAATGGCGAGTATAAAATGAAATAAAAAGCTCATCATGTGTAATCAAGCTCGTGAAATCCATAATGTAATTGAATTCGGGGGGTGAATCAGTCCTAAAAAATTTCAATTTATTTTCAGATCAGCACCAAATCATACATTATCCATTCATACAACCATCTTATTCAATCCATGTACCATATGTGTGTTACACTAAACCATATAAACAATCATACACAAGATCAAGAGCAAGAGAGTACACAAGAACACCAAAATTAAGAAGGAAACCCTCAAGGCGAAGAAACCCCACTAAAACTTTCTTATATTACACACAAGCAAAGAATTTAGTGAAGCACCAACTTCACAAGGAGCACCAAATTTAGTGAGGCACCAACCCCACAAGGAGCACCAACCCCTAGTTTAGTAGAGCACCAACCCTACAAGGAGAACCAACCCCTAATTTAGTGAAGCACCCACTCCACAAGGAGGCTACAACCCCTAAAGATGACCAAGCACCAAATCAACCACCTAAGATGTATGATCTCTGATTTTTCTGCTGCCACAACTGATGGAGATCACAATTTCAGCTCACAAACCCTAGCTCAAACCCTAAGTCTTCAATCTTGCTCTTTCTCTTCTTCAACTTTTCTTTGTCTCTATCTCTTGCTCTCATGATATTGATATTCCTCAACCTCAATCAAACTCTTTATCTAGCCTTCAATCATGCTCTCATACCTGCAAAAACAACTCCTCTAGGTCGCTTTACACCTTCCATACAGAGACTAGTTCAAAAATGAGCTAAGACATCACTTTTATATGCTTCTTCTTCCTTCCAAACCAAAGGAGGTTGGTCCCTCATGATAAATTTGACCCATACATCTCTATAAAATTCATAAATTTGAATTACAACAGTTACATATGACCCATATAGGTCGGCCTAGCCAAAAACCTCATTACATATGCCAAAAATGGCTCAAAACCCCATGGGCACATTCTTAAAAATTGCCCTACATTCAAAAGTACCATACTTTTTCATGACCCATAACCCTTTAAATATGATTAAAATATCATAAAACATTCATACATGGTCGCAATTAATATCAACCAATCAAATTATTTCATTTACTGGGCCCAGTTCCCTTTACAATTCTCAAAACAATTGTTTCTTGCACCCTTCAGCACCCTGGAAACTTCATCTGATCACCAAATCACTTCTACTAAACCAAAACATGCCATGTGACCACTCAAAATAAATGGCAGAACCTGTAGAACACTTCTAAGCAAGTTATAAGTCATGAAACATCCTTCACTTCAAACCACAACAATATTTGCCTTCACCAAATCAACCTGCCAAAAAAATTGTTTCCAAAGGTTAGCTCATAAAATCATTTATACATGCATTCAAGACCTCCAAATGGATTCATTGGATGCCAAATTCATCCCTCTTCACATTCCAGGTGATAGGAAGCATCACCCAATCCATCTCATGCTTCAAACAACATCAAACTTGCACCAAAACAGATCCTGTCTTGAACTGCCAAAAATATTCTTGCTCAAAGAATGCCCTGGAAACCCTGTCAAATGACCTCATCATGAGGCAAGCCATATATCACTGGAAATATCTCTGAATCTACTTTCCAACACAACTTGAATCACCTCAAAATTCCACCTGTAGCTCAAGTTATAGCCATTTTACTGGACCCTGCTATTTGAGACCCCAAAACTACCCTTTGACCAGTCAACCTGTTTGGACCTCAAAACACCATGAACCTGCATGAACATGTCCTAAAACCTCCATGGACATCAATAAAAAACTCCCAATCATCATGCACCATCAATTTTGCATGTTACTCCTTTGGACCATCTTGTCCTAAAACCTTCTTTCCCAGAAACTACTATTTTTAGGTGGGGCCCACATATCACCATGACCTCAACCATACATTTTTGGAAAATCCTGAGGAGTCCTCTGCAACATCTAATCATCACTTTTTATGAACCAATCAAAATTGGGTCAGTATACTTCACTTTTGCAAACTGCTCCTAGCTAGGGTTTAACTAGGGTTTTAGACCTCTTTACCTTCTTAACATTCGTTCATAAAAACGTGACGATAAAACTGACCTCATTATTTTTTTGAAACCTTCTAAACTCACCTTAGAAGCATCCCTGAAAGCCACAAGGTCCCATGCAAAGCACACTATTCACAACGAGCATCTGAAGTTGCAACTTCGAGCTTGATTTTCACTTGTTCTTGACCCAGTCTCACAAAATCAGTCATATCTGACAAAATTCACATCATGGTCACGTACTTTTTTGCTGAGAGCATCATCACTCATCCCTCTAACATCTCCAATCATCATAATTTCAATTCCATGGCTCAATCTCTCCAGTCACTAAGACTTACCTATGCTTGCATGCTAGATCCTCATAGTAACAACTAGGGCCAACTGAAATAATGCAATAACTGAACATGAAACCTCTGAAAATGACCCAAACATACCTCATATGTCATGATACACCTGATTTCATGCTTCCATGAGCTCAAATGGCTCCAATACACTCTGTCACACCTCCAAGCAAGCATACCTGCTCCCAATGAGCACCTGTAACATGGTGAACCACCTGTACCTGCACTATACCACTATTGTGAGTGCTCAAGCACCCTCAAATCATGCTAGACATAAATCATGCCAACATGCTTCCCAAGCATCCAAGAATCTCACACTGTCAAGCTACACCTCCTAGGCACCTGTATGGGCTTGCTAGAGCAAGCATGCATCACTGAATCCCATTGTAGCAGCTGATAAACATCTGAACCAGTATGTTAGCATCATATACATCATCATGACATCATCCTACAACATTCACTTTGTCATTAATGTGGTTTTGCATCAATGATTGTCCCTATTATTAAATGACTCTGTAAAGAGTTTTAACAATGATATGAGCTAAATTGTAATTATGTTATTTCAGTACCTAAAGACTTTTTTTTTAAATACCTTACTTAATGATTAATATAATGCGAACTCAATACTTCCTACTCCAAGGACCAGCCATACTATGAATGTTCACAATGGCCTTCTAAAGTGTAATGCAAATTATACTTCTTGCTTCAATGAATGATCTGGAGTTTGAAGTATGAAAGGACCAGAGCTGGCTAAATAAGAAAGGTTTGGAGCTTTATAAGTATTAGTTTTAGTGTATTCATTATACTAACAATCTAACATAAGGTTTAACTAGATTTCATTATTTTAATGAGGTTATATCATTAAAAAACATTCCAGTTCAAATGATATAGAAGAACTCATGAGCAAAAATGAATTTATAAGATCTTATTAATAGATTTGGGTAGATCAACTTCCATAAGTTTATCGTATTAGAGGAACCATAATTAGAATGGACATAATATGTCCATTCTTAACATTCAAGCAATAAATAAATTTGATAAGGATGATTGCAATAATGAAAATGAATAGAACGAGAAATTGTCTAGTGTCATTCAACTTAAATATAGAATGAATGAGAAAGATAATTATTTGAGACATCTTGAATACAATGGGCGTGTCCATCATATTAGAGGAAATGATTAGGACTGGACATATGTCCATTCTAAATATTTAGGAAACTATATAACGAATGACATAAACATGGTCTGACGCTTATGAGAAATAATAGAATGAGAATGTTCATTCACATTCAGGTTAAATATAGAATGGATGACAATTTAAAGATGATCGTAATACACACAAAATAACACACTTGTGTATATATTCTAGGTCCCAAAAACATACTGGCATTAATATGATTCCTAGAAAGAAAATACTAATAATTGTTAAACAACTTATCTTTGGTCTCTTTATTGTGTTTCTTGAATTTTCTCTTTCCTCAATCTTCATACATCCTACGACCTGTTTGGGAATTTTATTGATTTATCTTTTTTGGATTAAACTTGCTAGACACCAATTTAACCTAGCTATGTGACCCATCAGAAGCGCCTAGGACACCCACTTGATCTAAATCTGATGGTGCCAATAAACCCTTTATAATTGTTTTTTTTATAAACTTCTTTTAGGTCTCTTACATTATCTTTTGAGCATCTTTTTCACTTATGGGTTGACCTTCCCATTAGCATCAATATACGAAATTCAAGCTTGTTCCCTGTTTTCATACAATAAATCGTTGTACCCCGTTCAAAATGAAGAACCAAGCACTAAAAATTATACTATCACACAAGTTTGAATTCAAAAGGCGCCTAAAACACTTCAAGGCATTCATCTAGCATCCCAAGGGACAAGGGACTGCAATACACATCATAGGAAGGGGAAGCATGTTCATTCTATTTTATCCACAAATCTCTACTACATTATCACATTCTAGTTATAACTTGCTATCAAGATGCACTAGAATGCACAAAGGGCATCCTAGATGCACAATTTATACAACACTCACAATAATTATATGGAGTCTGACCAAATGTAGTGCATACGCTCGGTCATGAGTTCACTCTCGGGGTGAACTGTTGGGGTCTTCCGACACCATTATGTATCTTTTTTTTAGGTTTAATAATGGTTTGTGGGCTTGTGTAGGTGAACCTCTCTATTTGTAGTTGTTACAAGTACCTTCGATATCATAATATGAATACCACACGATCAATAGGAAACAATTGCAACACCCTTGTGACACATCAGAGTACCATATTCGGAGCTTCTACATAGTCACGGGCACCCATATCCAGTCATCTGAGCGCATCACTTAGGCACCATTTTCTAATTTGTGGCTTGCTCCAATTCATGAGCTTGTTTGTACACTTGCTTGCATCAATTTACAGACATTAATTACTGATTTGTTGGCATTCAATCATGAAATCACCTCAATGTTTAACTCAGATCTCTTGGTCACAAACTGATTTGAGCACCTAAGAAATCATCTAATCCAGAAAAATCTCCTTCTTCTTTACTTGAGGGTTCCATATTTTAAATCTTAGCTTGCTTATGTCATTTTTATATTCCTTTTTAGTGACTCTGCAATATTATATTTAATTCAAATTATGCCTTAAATATAGTTCCAATCCAGAAGGGCACATAAGACTTAGCCCATACCTGCATTTAATGACTTGGGTGCTTTGATCATCTTCCCATAATGGGGTCTCAATTACCCTTGACATCTCAGGGCTTTAATACATATTATTTTTACACAATATAGAAGGGCACATAACACAAACTACAGTCATCAGAGCAGTTGAAGACACAAGATAACACACTAAACTATTTACCTATATTGCCAAGATAATGTTGTAAAATATTACATGTGATCTTGTGTAAAAAATATTCATTGATGACCCATTCCATAGTCGATCCTCTTGTCTTGTTGGTATTGCATTTCTTTTATCTTTCACACTTCTCACTCATACACTTAGTTCTAGTCAAGTCACAAGGCGTTCTTTACTTCTATCAGTCCTCACTCATTGTCGTCACTTGTCAATGGACACTAGTGCTCGTGACTGTAACACTAATGCTAGGCAGTATTTGTTTTGAAAAAAAATTGGGCACTCCATTTCCATCGCAAGGTTTGATATTATTTTTGACACTTGAGTCCAGTTTTCCCCTCTCATATCCCGAGGTACTAGTCGGCCAGGTCATTAGTGTTTTGGATAGTGAGGTACTATTCAGATGCATGTCATGGGTGCCCATTAGTGTCAACCCAATTATGGAGCAATAGATCTCTATATAAACACAACATACATACCATTATAAGGGCAGACAATTCTTATCACGGACTCAACATGAATCTACATAGATCAAAGGACTACATTTAGGCACATTACTCTGCATACACACTGCATATGAAGGGGATTTCATTCTATTCCCTCCACACATTTGCATTTTATCAAGCTACCGCCCGTTATCTTAGCATCCTTAGCACGAGGGAAACCTAGGAGAAATATTGCACACAAAAGCACATATAACTACATTGGGTCTGAGATGTAGTGCAACACTCAGTTGTATGTTCGCCATTGTGACAGATGAGGATAGTCTGAACCCTCATTTTGCATCTTTCCTTTTAAAGATTTGATGTCTTTTTTAGGGTTTTACATTTAGTTATTTTGACTGTACATAAAAAAAGGGCTGAAATGCAACAATTTAGGGTTTCCAATCTGGTTATTTTGACCATAAATCAAAAGGAAGCGTTGAAATGTCAAAATGGGTATAAAACAGTGCCCAAATGCTTGCATTTCCTCTCTTCAAAACACTAAACAAAAATATAAAACCAAAGCATTTTTCAATTAAAAATCAATAGCAATAGTGCTACCTCTATTGAAGAAGGCAATCACTCGATTAGAGAGGAATTTGAGAGCCTCCAGTAAAACAAAGTCTAAAGAATAAACACTATTTGACTGAAGAAGCAGCTTCAAGATATGGCAAAGCCGTTCCATTAGCAGTTTGTACTGCACGCATGTGTAGGGTAATGTGTTTCAGTTAGGGTGTTTTAATTAAGGTTTCATAAGATATGGAGTGAAAAAAATATTAATTTACTTCCCTTTTTAGGTTTTATATAGTTTTGCTTTTGTATTTCATTGTTTTATATTTGAGTTTGGAGAGTATGTTTTGAAATTATAACTCGTAGATGTATAAAATATTGATGTATTTTATAACTCATAGATGTATAAAATAATGATGTATTTGAATTAAATTTATAAATTATAAGAGTACATGTAATGTGTGTGTGTGCTAAAGTTATTTCTAATTCGTTTCTTGTGCAAACTAAATAAACTTACGTTTTCGCACACATTGGAATTTCCTGCATGTTTCTCGTTTCTCTATTTTGGTAACACAGGACCAAAGCTTATGGATGAAGAAAATTCTAGAATTTTTTGGTACTTGCTGTCGAAGGTGTAGTGTTTTGATACTATGTAATGCCAATTTCACTGCAGACTAATGTCTTCGTGCTGGCCACGTTGAGACTTTAGAAGTAACCATTTCCTTCACCAATATCCAAAGGGTTGTGGAATAATGGTAAAAGAAGACACTTATAGAGCATGACCCGGGTTCAAATCCACCTCATTGTATTAAGGGAAACCATTACCCCAAAAACACATTATGAGCCTAACCAGGGTAGCTTTGTCTCTTGCTGATATCAATAAATAAAGCTCGCTGATTTCTATAGAGGAATTGAATAATTTCACCCAACAACCGATCAATCTAAAAGCAAATGGCATTGCTACCTAGAATTTTATATTCCGGGCTATATGGGAGGTTGCCTCAGCAATATCTTTGTGGATATTTTTACCTTTAATAAGCAATGCCTAAACATCTACAACTATAATTTTTAAAATTCAGACAAAACACAAATAACGAATATAGAAAACCACCACCAAAAACAAATCAATTAGCATACCTGAATGTAAAGCAGAATAACTGCAAGGGTTTGAATTTTGTCGTAATCACGCCACCATGCCCTGATCTGTGCCCATGCCGATGATGAGCAAAGCATGTTATTTTGTGATTTCTTCCACTCCCCTCCAAAACATTAAGTCACTGTATAATGTAATTGCCCTCAGATTAACCCTAATTTTTATCAATCTACAGTTAATCTAACCCACTCCAGTCATCGCAATTCGAGCATCTGATGTGAAATTTGAACCAAAAAATTGATCTCCTCGTATCCCGATAAATTAAAAGCACGATTCAGTTCATATATCAGCAGGGTTAACATAAATTAAGGCGGGAGATGCCACCTGGCCCCAGTATGTATGGAGCCCTGATATGAAAAAGCGACAGTTTGTATATACCATTGAATATATGAACAGAGGTCTGTGTATATGTACGAGGAGGAAAAAAACATACCTTTCGGCGAAATATTGTTAAAACACGTATATAAAATTAAAATAACTACTTGCCCTCACACGGAGGTAGTTGCTCCAACTGGTAAAAGAAAGAACCGCACGTGCGGGGGCTAAACAAGTTTGAGCGGTTACTCGGCTTCTCCTTTTTCCTTTTTTTATTTTATATACCTAGATTAATTTTTATTTTTACAAGAAATTGGTGGGTGTGGTCCGTCCTCTACTCCTTTTTTTTACGATAGGCAAATGTTGGGAGAAGTAGTAAAACGATTTGTTTCTTAACAACTAGCAGTAGAACGTGAAATGTGCGATGGAAACGCCGAAGGGAATGTGTTGAAGAAGTTAAAATTAAGGGAGATGAGTATTACAGGAGGAAGAGGGGGTATGAAGAAAGAGATTGGAAAATGAGAAGTGTATTAGTGTAGAAACACACTGGGGGAACCTATGACCTATGCAAAAATCCTCTTTCTTACATCAAGGAATGTATGTAGCGCATGTGATTCGTGTTAATCGTGTGAAGCAAAAAGGGGGTGTTAAGAGGTAGTCATGGAGGAGACATACTTTAGAGATATATATGAAAGTAAGGTATGGTTGATGAATAGTTTGAAGGGAAACTTGCACATGTTTGAATGTTGAAAACGTACATATGGTTTACACTGAACCTCTAAGTTTATCGTTCGTCATGTCATCGATTACATGCATAATTGCAAAAAGATTTTCTATGAATTCAATTAGGTAGGTAGTAATTAGTGTTTCCCATCATTAGTAGTGTCGATGAAACTTTACGACAATGATCCCTAACACAAAATCTTGTCCTCTCATTTTCCCAATTCATGTATAGAAAAGTTATGGAGAATCGTATTTGGAATTTCCTATTAGCATAATATTCCTTTTTTTAAGAATTAACATGAGAGGAAAATCATTTTTTTTGTGCACATCTCGGTCGTGTTTCAATCCTAGAACACATACAAGGTCATAAAATGGAACATTTCAAGTTTAAAGATCATAATTTCGATTGATCAATTACATGATTATAATTTGGTTGGTCGGCATAAGGATTATAATCGAGTGATGAGGCAACGAATCCGAAAACATGGAATATGTTGAATGCATGGATGTAAGTCGAGGACAACTGGAAGAGCTTCCAATCCATATGTCGATGCATGAGGGTACGTGCAATCTACATCATCTAGTTGTTTGGAGAGTCAACCAAGTAATGTTTAATGATTGCATGTACAGTGAAATGTTGGACGAATTGAGAGAAGATGCAAACTTGGGTGATCTTGTCAGTGGTCGGAGGAGATACCATATGCGAGAAAGATGATTCCCAGTATTGAATATGGGTCAATAATGCAATTTGATGTCGAGCTCGAAGGACCCTTAATGCAAAGCCCAAACCCTGTTGATCCCAAAACAAAATGTAAATTTAATGCATATCAAAGTGGAAAGATGAAGTCAAACTCAATAAAAGGTCAGTCTTCAATGTTAGCAGAAAGACTGGTGAAACAGAGAGAACAACTTAAATTGTCCTACACAAAACAGTATTTGCTATATATGCTCACTTCATCGTCTCAATCGTGCTCACACTATTCATAAGCTCGCAATTTGCATGGAAAAGAGCAAAAAATGAAAATGGAAAAATTCATTAGGTTCCAAGTGTGAAATGCAACCACGCCTTTGAAGCATCGACATCATCTTTACACTAATTGTATACTAAATAAAAGCTTAGAAATAAAGGTGCATTTAGATATGCGATGACATGGCACTAGTTTTTCGGACACACTAACTAATATGATCCGATAAATGTCCAATGTGTGGAAGCACAACAACGTAATAATGCCACCACCAACTATAAAATGCCCCTGCCTTTCTCATCTGCTTGAATAGTTTTGATTAGGGCACATTTTATCAGGGCACATTTTTGCAAGAAAAATGAGTGAAAAGCCAACAAAAAGATGGCCCGTGCCATACGGGGATTACTTTAGTGTGGAAGGGGAACTGAAAGAGAGAGCTATTTTGAAAGAAGATGTGGCGGCCTTGCAAAGAGAGGAAAATAAGGCATACAGAAACATTGAGAGGCCACTCCATACTTCGGTAATGGAGTTTGTCATTGAATGAAATGCCTGCATCTCGAATCTTCCACTGGAAACATTAAGAGGCCACTCCATACTTCGAGAAAATTTTTCCCTTTTTTATTATGAGGAATCATTACATTTAATTTTTTTCATTTAACTATGAACATAGTATCTACGTAGAATCGGATCCATGCATTTCTAATGGCTAATAAGAATTATAGACACCCATAATTACGCCCAAGCAATTTAAATATTTAAATTGCGCTAATTATCTATCTTCTGGCAAATTGACGACATATTGTCAATAACGCTCATTTTCCCTCATATCATCATTAATTAATTACACTACGTTAATTAATTAATTCGCCTATCCAACAAATACCCTAATTAATGACCTTCCGTTAATAAATCGCCCCTTCTACCTAGACTAATTAATTAGTTTTTGGAGAGTATCTTCTATTTAACCAATAAATCAATATTTAATTGGTATTTAATCCTCTTCTAATAGCCTAAATCGTACTAATATTCCTCTAATTAGCTTCTATAAGCTTACATCTACCTATTAGTTAATCACCTTTGATTAATTAAAACACCCCCCCAACTCCCATGACTTGCTAAGCATAAATTAAAAAGTAAGGTAACCTTTAATAAAGCAACCTTATCCATTCCTAATCATGTTTTACCTTTACCCCACACGCAAAGGGATGAAGTGTTTCCTTTATCCATTGGGCTATATAAGGAGCCCTCCTTCTACCTTTATACCTACACCTAAACTTCTTAAGAGAGTAAATGCAAAGCATATAGCAAAGAGACTAAGAGCTTGCATTTTGTCTTCTGGAGAGTTCATCATTTTGAAAAGTTAAGCCTCTTTCTTAAAGTGCTTAGGTCATATGGGAGGTGTCGAAAAGGTCTTGTAGCCCAACTTTGACTAGCCCTCATTCTTAGGTTCTTGGAACATTAAGGACAAACATTTTTTATAGCCATGGAGCCTACCTAAATTCCTTCATTTATATGTTGTTAGAGAATAGAGGATTTTTAGATGTTTAAACATTGTTAGGTTCAAAGTTTTGTATTAATGAATGTTTAGCAGCTAACCCTTGTTTAATTCTTATCATGATGGTGCTTAACATGTTGTTTAATTCTTGTCAATTAAGACTATTTAGGTGTTAGTCTTTTATTCGCATTTAGCATTAGTTTAAAAACAACACATGCACACAAGAATGAAACAATATATTTATATTTAGAAGTTGTCAACATATGCTTCTCTATTATACATTGTTATCTACCTCAAAGTTATATTGTATTGTACAAAGACATTGACTTTTATAGCTAGATTAAATCATGTGTAACCAGAGGCATTTTATCATAAGCCACTAAATTTCTTGAAATGGAAATTCCATTTTTAAGACTAACTATCAAAATCTTATATGTTTTGGAGAAATTCTCAAAACTGTTTTTTTCAAACAGTACATATTATATGTCTATTCTTCAGGTACATGGCCTAAGGCAGATGGTGGATTCAAATGAATAGCGAATGAAGTCTGGTTTTATCATGGTGTTGCAACTTCATCCATGATTTTTCCAACCATATTTTGCGGTTCGCTGATGATGATGGATAGTAGTTTAAGCGCAACAGGTACACACCCAACTAGTCTAAGGTAGCATGGGTCACACAATTTCGTTTGTCAGGTGAGCATCATTTTCATCTGCAAAAAAACATCACACGGTTTCCATATATTATTGAGAATATTGTATTTTGAAACAGGTATCTTTGTATGGCAACAAAACTTCTTTAGATGTCGAAATCCACTTGCACGTCATGTTGAGAGGCACTTGCCCATCATGTTACAAAGTCCACATATGTCTGAGTTAATATTGTTGTGTTGTTCCTAATGAGTAGCACATACGTGGTTCATATTGGATAATGAATGTGGCAGGAAGATTTCGGCGTAATAATAACAAGTAATGAAGAGCTAAGTAGTTGCGACAAGTGAATCCTCTGATATTAATGGAGGAAATAACTAATAAACAGTGTCATCGTCATCAAAATATAGGTAATTCCTTGGTCACATGTATATCTTCCTACGGTTAGGTTTATTCCCATTGCTTATTCCATTATTAAAGTCAAAAAGAATGACTCGTTAACAGAGAATTGACAGTTTGATAAGGAATGGCAAGATGTTGTATTATGTTCAACCTGGCATGTGATGTGCAGTTTTTTTAAACTAATGCTAATATAAGTAAAGAAACTAACACCTAAATAGCCATAATTAGCTAAAATCTAGTTAAACAAACATACTAAGCACCATCAAGATAAGAATTAAACAAGGTTAGATGCTAGCATTTATCGTATACAAAAACTTTGAAAGTAACAATGTCAAGTATCTAAATCCTCTATTCTCTAACAACAAATAAATGAATGGACCTAAGTAGGCTCTATGGCAATCAAAAATGGTTGTCTTTGGTATTCTAAGAACCTAGGAATGAGGGCTAGTCAAAGTTGGGCTACAAGACCCTTTTGACACCTCTCATATGACCTAAGCATTTAGGAAAGAGGCTGAACTCTTCAAGATGATGAATTCTCAAGAAAACAAAGGAAAGCTTTTAGTCTATTTTGCTATATGCTTTGCATTTGTCTTCTCAAGAAGTTTGGGTGTAAGTATAAAAGTAGAAGGAGGGCTCCTTACATAGACCAAAGGATAAAGGAAACACTTCATCCTTTTGCATGTGGGATAAAGGTAAAACAAGATTAGGAATGGATAAGGTTGCTTTATAAAAGGTAACCTTACTTTAGAAGGGTTTAATTTATGCTTAGCAAGTCATGGGAGTTGGGGGGGTGCCTTAATTAATCAAAGGTGATTAACTAATAGGTAGGTGTAAGCTTATAGAAGCTAATTACAGGAATATTAGTACGATTTAGGCTATTAGAAGGGGATTAAATCAATTAAATATTGATTTATTGGTTAAGTAAAGGGGAAAGTTAATTAATTAATTAGTCTAGGTAGAAGGGGTGATTAATTAACGAAAGGTCGTTAACTAGGGTGTTTGTTGGATAGGCGACTTAATTAATCAGTGTAGTGTAATTAATTAATGACGACATGAGGGAAAATGAGTGTTATTAACGATATGTCACCAATTTGCAAGCAAGGGGATAATTAGCACAATTTAAGTATTTAAATTGCTCAGGCGTAATTATGGGTGTCTACAGCTGGTTGGAGCAGCCGCAAGAGAAATATCTAAAGCCTCCTGAGCATTCAGAGTTACAAATCCAATCACAACCACAACCACCACTACGATGAGAGCATCCACTCTTTTGATGAAATCCCTGCTTGATGACATGCTGTTAAAAACCATTCGCTCACAAATTTTCTATTTTCACATATGACAAGAGCAGTCGATAAACGATTTGATCAATCATTGGGTTAGCAGAGGTATATAAAGAAAAGTATGACACAACTTATTCCATGTGTGATTGTGCGTTAGGCATGGCCATTAGTTTGAAAAAGCTTCCCCAATTTTTGTTATGCATAAGTAGAATCAATAAATCAACATCGAAGTTCTTTCCTGCTAGTCGTACTCCAACCACAACTGATCTTATTACACTGCGATGACAATGATAGTTTTGGCTAACATATGTGGCTTGCCCTGGACCATACGATTTTCAATGTATGTCCTTGTTCAATCTCATCCCTCCATTATTTGATGTCTATCAGAATCAGCTGGGCTAACTCCAAAAGAGTAACAACTTTGGCGTAAAAAAAAATTGGGTAGTAGATTTATTTTGGCAATTTAAGACGGGGTTAAAAGTAGATTCCACTCCAATGGACACTTAATTTTTTATTTATTGAGTAATGGTTTAAATTTTCAATTACAAGTGAATAACGTAATGAAGATTCTGAAGGGGATACATCGAAAAAGTTAAACTTGATGGAGAAAAATATTGCACGAGGAAGAGGGGAAATGCATAAGGGGTTTGAGGGAGGGTTGGCATATGGATTTGCACGCATGCAAATGACATGCAACAATGTGGGAACGAAGTCCCTCCTCAATGAAAGTGAGGTTGCCTTTATTGAAAACCAAAATTGTATTTACATCTGTACATTCAACATTGTATGTGAGGTTTTTTTTGGAACATCAACGGAAAGAAAAGTGAATGAGGAATATGGAATGGAATGAAGGAAAGGAATGGAAATGAATGAATGGAAGAAACATGCAATAGTTAGGTAAAAATAGAGCCTAATATTGCATGGAGAAGAACAATAAATAACTAACACAAAAAAAATGAAGTTTGCATCAGCTCAACGAAAATGAGTAGAAGGGAACACACGTGAGCAAGTAGATAATCGGAGCTTGATCATTGTGAACTATAACAACATATTAGTAGTGTTGACAATAACATCCAAGATAATATTTGCATGCAAAATTCAAACACTAACATCTAATGAACATACGAACATCAAATGTTATAAGAGACGATGAATGGGACACAAAGTTAATATTTCATTAACTCCAAAATGTCTTCTCAAAAGAACACAAAGTTTCTTTCTTTAAAATAAATCTTACACGCAAGAGTATTTTCTTCTACTCTCTCAAAGTCACCCTTACAAATGAGCCCCTAACATCCTTTCATAACCCAAAAGTTGATTACAAAGTAAATAGGGTTTACATGCCCATTAAATAGGGCATCCTAAGTGACTTTGATTTTTTCAACCAACTTTATTAAAAGCAACTAAAAATAGAAATCATTTAAATTATTCAAAGTTTTTCAAAAGTAGGTTTAACAATAACACCATTTTAAAATACCACTTTTAAAACATACGACAAAAACCAGTGCCTTACCCATTGAAATGGGGTCTGCCTATCTCAAACTTATGATAAATGGATTCTCCCACTTCATTAGATACCATAAAAGCTATCTCCTCGTCCCATAAGTGAAATTAGGATCCACTATCTTCGCCAATTAAAAGGATTTGAACCTTCCCAATGATTCAAACATATTTTCTTCCTCAGGAGGTTCACTCAGTCAAAGCACAACCTCACAAAACACTTGCAATTCCAAGATCCTACATGGCATATCATTTAGATTTACCATATTTGATTGAATATTCTCAAACAAGTTCTTTAATTTGATGCAACGTTCCATTGAAGCTGAAAGAGAAATTGATGGTGAGAGTACACATGTCTTTAAATAATTGTAAATATTACTCCTCCACATGTTCTTATGAATACCTCTGATTTTGCTCATTTGTAAGATTACAAGGGATATCAGCTATGAACTCCTGAATCAAGGTGAGTGAAGTGAAGGCTTCATTGCATACACTCTCGTAACAGATCATAGAATCCTTAATAAATGTCTTTCTTGATTTGAGATGTAAACACCAAAGAAAGTGTGTCCCTCGACATTTGAATTCGAGAACATGATCCTTTTATCTAACGCATTGGTGAAGCATTCATCGTCAACTGCTTGAGCCAATAGTAATGTTGGTAACTCCATTGTGATGGGAATTTGAGCATCGGTTCTATACAAGAGTTAGAATGGTGACATCTCGATAGATCTCTTGGGATGTGATGCAGTCAGCCCATAACACATCGTATCAATTTTCTTATGCCAGTTCTTTTATTTATTTTCATTAACCAACTTGCTGGACTATAGTAATAATGTTTTTATTACTAGATTCCTGCCTGACTCATTTTCCTACGTGGATAATAATATAAAGAATGAGTTCCAATGAAATTTCATTGAACTGTGATAAAAACCTAATACGTCTCTGTGGAAGAAAAATTGGAGGCATTTTCTTTCACAATCTTGTGTGGAATTCTGTAATGAACCAATATATTCTCTTTGACGAAGTTACAAATTATTGCAGTAGATGTTTGTTTGACCGAAATAGCTTCTACTCACTTCGTAAAGTAGTCGGTTGCAGTGAGCACGTGAGTATGACCAGCACTAGAATTAGAATTCAGAACTTTGATGAAATCTAAATCCCATTTTTGAAAGGGTTCTTCAAGGACAACTGGCTTCAAAAGCAAAGTTTTTAATTTAGGTCTTCCAACAAATTGCTGACAAGCTTCACATTTTTCTACCCATTTTTGAGCATCTGAAAACACAGTGGGCCAATAATAATGTGCTCGTAAAATTTATGAGTTGTCATTAGGCTAGAGAAATGACCACCGCAAGCATGATTATGAAAGGCTTCAAGCAACTTGGGTTGTTGTTCCTTATCGTTACATCTGAGGAACATGCCATTAATTCCTTTCTTGAACAATGTATTGCCCAAATAACGTACCTAACAACTCTCAATTTGATAGCTCTCTTTTCCTTAGCTGTCAGATTCTCAGGACATTTGCCATATGTGAGAAAGTAGGCTATTTCAGAATACCATTCATCTATGGTACTAAGGAAAACTACCAATGGTAAACTTTCTTCAAATGGTTCTTCTTCAGAGTCATCTCGTGGCTCATTCTCTAGGATGATTTGGCAAAGTCCTCTTCCTCAAACTAACTTGGTAGGCTTGATGTCCAAATCATACTCTTGTACCTTTGATATCCATGTTACCCCTTTTAGATCCTAATTATTTCCTGTACGTGTCAAGATTGATTTGACTGCGTAGTATCAGGGACCATAGACTATGGTAATGTGAGAATTCAAGATGTAATATTTGAATTGTTTAACAAGGCTTTAACCACCACGTAGGCATGATTTTCGATTGGAGAGTATTTGAGATCATGTTCTATTTAACCCACAAATCATGAAAGCAATAGGAGATATTCAATACCCTCTTCATTATTTCTGCAGTTAAAATGGCTAGAAAAAGTTTGTTTCAAAGAATAACAATAGACAATGAAGTCCTATTTTGAAATCATGACATACCAAGGGTCGGTGCTTTTTTGATGGTATTTTTAATTTCTTCAAAGGATTCTTTATCTTCTTTAATCCATTTGAAGTTTCTTTTTTCCTTTCATCATATCATCAATGTGTTTTGTGAGTTCAACTCAGCAAAATTGGGCACAAATCTTCTCAAAAGTTCACTTTCCCAAAGAAAGAGTGGAATGCCAGTTTTGCTAGTAGGCAATGAATATATTCTTGATAGCCTGAACACTCTTTCAGGATCAATCTTAGTTCCTTCCTTAGACACAATGTGTCCAAAAAAATTTCCTTTTGTAACTCTAAACACAGACATCTTTAGATTCAAGTAAGATCCCATGGAGGCTAACATCACTTTGCAACACTTGCTCCAAGGCGTTTTAGGTAATATTCATCGCTTCTTTCAGATACACTGTCAAGTAATCTAGGTATATCATTATGATCTTGTTTTAGAGATCCGTGAAAATGCCACATCAATTGCTCTTTGAAACAGTTACGCCTTCCATTGAGCAAGACCAGAATCGCATTATTTTATATGTGAATGTTCATTATGGGGTGGTGAATGCAGTCTTATGTATGGTCTTCTTTTGTAACCTCAGTTTGATTATATCTAGAGAAACCATCTAAGCATGGATACATCATCTCAGACACTGCGACATTACTGCCTACAAAACTATGATCCATGATTGACAAGGGGATAATTATCCTTCAAGAGAATGTTTGATTTAAGATTGCTAGAAATCTATGCAAATTCTTATCTCTCCATTCTTCTTATGTATTGGAAAAATGTTTTTTATCCATGTTGAATGATGAATAGGAAACACTATCCTGTGTACCTTTATCATCTTTATGGACTTCCTCAAAAATAGTCTCAACTATCTTTCATATTATACTACCTTTTCTTTTTCTTAAAGGGAACAATGCATTAGGATTTGAGTGGGATTATATGTTGCATCTCCTTCGGCTTGGAATAGACTTCAAGTCTTCGTATACGAATAGGTGAGAGATTTCCATATATTTTTTCAAGAATGCTTACATATTCTTCTGCCATTCTCATGTGAGCAAAAATTACCAATATTCACTATTTGGGGTTGTGTCGTTGGTGCACAATGTTCACTTTTTCATAATCCACAGTAGAATTCGCAGGCTCCTTCCTACTTTGTTCCCTTAAATAAACTCACCATGTTTTTCAAAGAGTTCTATCAAGTGATACAAGAACCTTTGGGGATCTTATTCCCTTTTAGTTGAATGATGCCATCACCAGGATCCTCTTCTGATCTTGACTTCTTGATTACGGAGAGGTCGTCAATTGGATGAAGAAGTGCAGATTCTCTTCCTTTAAAATGGAGATTAACTAAAATTATCTCTGAACTTCTGCATAGAAGGCTATGATATGTTGATCATCATTGAAGCACTTGTCAGTTCTTCTGAGCATTATCAGGTACACTTGGTCTAAAAATCATTTTGATAGTGATATTTTTATTTTTCAAACTCGAGATGAGGGATCATTAATGAAGCAGAGGCCGCTAAGAGAATATTCTTTGTCATTCTTGCTTCGTCAAGGGATGGATTTCACTTGAAGAGGCATTCAAAATTTTCAATCGCGAATCTCAAAATTTATTTCGTATAATGCTCTAAAATGATCATTCTTTACTTGAACTGATTTTTAACTTATTTCACGATCAACTCCGTATCTCTGAAAACTTTCAAAATTTCTATCCCTTTTTCTTCTGCAACTTAGAGGCCAAGAATTAATGCCTCGTATTATGCAGTGTTATTAGTATTTGAAAATTTGAGTTATAAGAAAAAGGAAACATTTTACCATTAGGAGATATGAGCACCACTCCTACACCAAAACTTGTTGAGCAACAAATTCCATCAAACTCAAGAGCCCATACTTCATTGGGATATTGGCAAGTGACCTTGGGTGCTTGAACCTCTGCAGTCATCATATAATTACCTATACTTAAGTTTTGAAATAGGACCTGTGCGCGGGGGTCATCAGTTTTTGCTACGGTGAACTTTACCTGAGTTTCTGACATTAGCTTCTTCATTTCTCCACTAATAGGGATCATAGCACGAGACCAATCAATTTTAATCTCACCACCTAGATGTCTGAAAAATTCCTTCTTAACAACATACCATATGAAGTGGGAATATCGACAACTAGAATGGTTACCTTGACTCGCTTTTGAGGAAACTGAGCTAAAACCATTTCAACGTCTTTAATCTACCCAATTATAGGAACTTGTCTTGTCTCCATGGAGTAACAAGATCTGAATGTTCTCATACAAGTCAACCCAAGAGCATGTGCTACTTTCATAGGCATCACCTTATCCAAGGCTCCAAAATCTATAATGCAAGTACTTAATTTGCATCTGTTGATCATGAAGGACACAGAGAAAGGTTCAATCTTTTCATTCAAAGGTACAATGGCCACCACAATATTTTTTTTCTTCTTGCCTTTGGGAGTTTTCATAATTCCTTTAGAGAAATGAACAGTAGAGTCACCTTTGATAAACTAGACCAATTTCTCGAGTTGATTCTTATTGGACTTCAAGTACTCCGCATGTGACATGGAAATATTTATTTTATTGATATGATCAATAATATCAAATTTGGGCAAAATGACTGTACTTGATGTCTCAGATACTAGTTCTTTCAAACTTGATGATGGCACACTTTTGACCTTTGTTTCAGGTTTTGTTGATACTGATGTGGAAGAAGAAACTTTCTTCATAGCTAATTTATCAACTAATTAACTAGACAAAGGTCCCCCTTTCTTTAGGATAGTTTTAACCTTGGAAGCCTTAGTTACCTTGGATTCTTTAGGAGTCTCATTTGTCTTGGATTATTTGGAAGCTTCTTTAGTTTTAACCTTATTTAGAAACCTACTTAGAGCTCTTTTTATCTTCCATCTCAGTGGAACTCTACTCCTTCTGAGAGCGTGTGAAGATTATGAAGGATTGACTACATATCTTATATAATTTCTTCATATTCATCTTCTTCTTCTGAACACGATTCAAAGAAATGATTATTACTTTCTCCTTTAGGCTCTTCGATTTTAGGTTCAGATGTTCCAAATTCTGGCTCTTCTTCGTCAACTTCGATGACCTCAACTTCATCATCACTTTCTTCAACGACATCACACTTTGAGTTAGTTGCGGGAGCCACTTAAATAACAAGCCTTGTTAGAGCGCCTATAATTCTAGCTTTGTTGGGAACGTAGCCTTTTCTTGGGATGTCTTTGTAAGGTTTACTCCTTTGAAAAACTTGATTTTTCAAAGCTAGCACATCATTAGCCAACTTAGTGAGTATGGTCTTATAAGCATTCGGGGTTTCTGGAATCTTTCCCTTGAGGGAAGGTTTCTTGAATTTTCCCGCCATGATTAATTCATCCTCAATTTCTATTGCCAAGGATTGAGCAAGTTCCAAAGTAGCCACTCTAGCTCTTCTCAAATGGTAGAACACTTTTGGTTGTTGTGCATTAATGAAGAAATATTTTTGTCCGTCAGGGTTTGGGTGAATTCCGGCAGGAACTTTGTTCACCATTTTTTTGAACTTCACCATGAAATTCCTCATGGGTTATGTTGGCTTTTTCTTCACCTAAGATAATTGGGTAAGAATGGCATGTTCATCTTTTGTCATATTGAAACGGTCTTCAAACATTAGTTTTGATATCATTCTAGTTTGTAATGCATCCATTTGGGAGATGATGAAACAAATCTATGGAAACCTCATACAATGTTTCGATGAAGACATGAACAACAACATCTTCATATTCCACTGACAAAACTGCACATGCAGCAAAGAAGGCAGAAATGTGGTCATCAGGTGAAGTCTTCCCATTTCCATTGAACATAGGAAGAATCTTCCTCGATCCTCGTGGGAGGTCATGTGAAGCTGTTAAGGCCAATGGGCCTATGGAATTTCCCCATGGTACATTAACTGCCATCTTGGGAAAGGTGATATGTGAAGTCAAAACAACGTGAGCAAGAACAACTGCTTGACTTGCAACGATTCCTTCCTTTAAAATTGATTCTCTTTCAGGACTTGATGCAAGGCTTATAAATCTACAGGGCGTGTTCCTCCTTGGAGGAGATAACTTGAAACCAAACTTTCCTTAAAAGTCAAAAACGGGATCTGATTGACCTCTAACTTTTTATCCTCGTGTAAACCTCCTTCCTGCCAGTTTGAAATCTTTATTGTGAAAGCATCACTAACATGTTCTGTTCAACTCTTCCCTTTTCTCTTTGCTCTCTTTGTTAAGCTCTTTGTTCCTGAATGACTCTAGACATTCTCGCAGCTTGATCTTCTTCGTTATCTAGTACTGATGTGGCGAGATGAAAATGATAGTTTCTCATGCGCTTTCCCAAATAACTTGCCTCAAATATGATGATATGTCTTCTTGAGTATTTGCAAAAAGAATATTTGGTTGGAAGATAGGTGAGTTACCTGTAATAGTTGTACAGATTATTGCCTTGGTGGAAGAGGTCCACATTGATGAAAAACGATCAACCCATGTCCAGGAGGTCTTCTGGTCACAACTGTGGGTGCTCTTCTTCCAAGGTATTTAATGTAGATTTCTCTGTCAATGGCTATATCAACAGCCACAAATTGTTGCAAGCTTTTTCAGTTTTCCCAAGCTACTATCCGAAGGTTGGCAATAATGTCTCCTTAAAAATATTCGTTGGGCACAAGATTCGGTTGAAAAACTGAAGCTTGTGTAAAGGGGATAGTCATAAAGATTTGATCCAGCACTGGTTAACGATTCTAGAATCCCTAGTAGAGTTGCCAAAAATTGTTGGCATATGGATTTGCACACATGCAAATGACATGCAACAATGTGGGAACGAAGTCCCTCCTCAATGAAGGTGAGGTTGCCTTTATTGAAAACCAAAACTGTATTTACATCCATACATTCAACATTGTATGTGGTGGTTTTTTTGGAACATCGATAGAAAGAAAAGTGAATGAGGAAGATGGAATGGAACGAAGGAAAGGAATGGAAGAAACATGTAATAGTTAGGTAAAAACAAAGCCTAATATTGCATGGAGAAGAACAATAAATAACTAACAAAAAAAATGAAGTTTGCATCAACTCAACGAGAACGAATAAAAGGGAACACACGTGAACAAGTAGATCATCAAAGCTTGATCATTGTGAACTATAACAACATATTAGTAGTGTTGACAATAACATCCAAGATAATATTTGCATGCAAGATTCAAACACTAACATCTAATGAACATAAGAACATCAAATGTTATAAGAGACGATGAATGGGACACAAAGTTCATATTTCATTAACTCCAAAATGTCTTCTCAAAAGAACACAAATTTTCTTTCTTTGAAATAAAGCTTGCACGCAAGAGTATTTTCTTCTAATCTTTCAAAGTCACCCTTACAAATGAGCCCTTAACATCCTTTTATAACCTAAAAGTTGATTACAAAGTAGTTAGGGTTTACAAGCCCATTAAATAGGGCATCCTAAGTGACTTTGACTTTTTCAACCAACTTTATTAAAAGCAACTAAAAATAGAAATCATTTAAATTATTCAAAGTTTGTCAAAAGTAGGTTTAACAATAACACCATTTTAAAATAACACTTTTAAAACATACGACAAAAACCAGTGCCTTATCCATTGAAATGGGGTCCACCTATCTCAAACGTATGAGAAATGGACTCTCCCACTTTGTTAGATACCATAAAAGCTATCTCCTCATCCCCTCAGTGAAATTAGGATCCACTGCCTTTGCCAATTGAAAGGATCTGAACCTTTCCAATGATTCAAACATCTTTTCTTCCTCAGGAGGTTCACTCGGTCGAAGCACAACCTTACAAAACACCTATAATTCCAAGATCCTATGTGGCATATCATTTAGATTGACCATCTTTGATTGAATATTGTCAAAGAAGTTATTTAATTTGATGCAACGTTCCAGTAAAGTTGAAAGAGAAATTGATGGCGAGAGTATACATGTCTTTGAACAATTGTAAATATTACTCCTCCACATGTTCTAATGAATACCTCTGATTTTGCTCATTTGCAAGATTGCAAGGGATCTCAGCTATGAACTCCTGAATCGAGGTGAGTGAAGTGAAGGCTTCATTGCATACACTCTCGTAATAGATCATAGAATCCTCAATAAATTTCTTTCTTGATTTGAGATGTAGACACCAAAGAAAGCGTGTTCCTCGACATTTGAATTCGAGAACAACATTCTGAAACAACATTCCCATCATTCCAAACATCATTAGATTCGACAAGACTCCTTTCCACAACCTCAATTTCTGAAGAAATAACCTCAATATCTACCTCTTGAACATTAGCGAGATTTTGAGAAATATCTTCGTGAATTTTCAGTTCATAAGTCTTCGATATTTGGACTACTTTCACTTGAGTGGACTCTATTGTAAGGTATGACTAAGGATCGCTTGTTACGAGCTTCTGCGAACTATCAACAATGTGAGAAGAAAAATCTCTACTTGAAATGGAAAATCTTGATACACGCTCTCTTCCCTCACTAGCGCTAGGACCCTTAGATTTTTCACCTTGCGACACCTTCTTCGGTGAATTCGATTTTGGCAACCATTCCTTTCTTGCTTGATGCGTATGACTAGATGGCATGGGGTTGATTGATAAGAAGCTTTGGTCAACTGGAGACCTCCTTGAGTTGGCAATTTTTATAATCCTGAGGTATGATCTTGGATTGATTATAACTTTGCAAGTTCTCTTTCATACTAGGATATGCTTCTTTCGAGAATTGGTTGATTCTTGTTATCAAGAGAAAATTCATTTCTTTGGGTCCAATCAATTCATGGCAACGAAGTAAAGACAACTCCATCATATGAGGAATCAATAACATCTTCATCATCATCCACTAATGAATCTGGAGGGTTTATGATGCGAAATGCCTTGATCTAAGCAAGGTTTAGGAGGGAAAACTCTCGCCTTTTGACTTCATGTTCGTTGGAATAGGCAGCCCAGAAATGTTCCATGGCAGGGTTGTGCTGATACTTTTCCCCAAACTTATTTTGCATGTATCCATTGATATCAAATTGGAATCTCTTCACATATGGATGAATAGTGATGAGGGAAAACTCTTTCTCCATGAGTTGTGCACTGGAGATATTCAGACATTGGTATTCCCAAATTTGGATTGGGAAATGAATTCCTAAACATTGTTTGTCACTGAGAAGACAATGAACTTGGAATATTTGTCGTGCAAGCTCCATTAATGCCCACTTGTCACTAACGTACTTAGGAAGCTTCCATGGAGTACTCGCAAAGCCACTCACAAGAATGTAGGAAAAGGATGAAAATTGAATAAACCATGCTCCCCATTGGGAAATGAAATCCATGGCCTCTTTAAAGAATCTTTCCTCTATATTCCAATTCAAGTTTCGAACCACGCAGAAGGTGAATGCATCATTAACTATTTTGAAATGATGAGAGTTATTTTTGAAACTTAACCACGGATAATAATGGAGGACATTATTTAATGGACCCATGACTCCTTTTGTTTCTGTTGGTTCGAAAATTTGTCGTTTGGGCAGATTTATGGATAAACGAGTCAACAGTGTGCAGGGCATAGCCCCTCTTTGAGTCAGCAAAGCAAAACTGGTTTATTGCTATTCTACCAACAGGAATCTGTGCAAGTCTCACAATATTCTGCCTTCGGGGGTTTGGGATCTCATCCCAGTAGGGGTATTTCCAACTGCGAAAAGAAAGGAAGGAAGTAGGGGATGAAGAAAGATTAGATCCGAAGGGAGAAAAGAAATGAATTCCAAAGCAGAAAGGTCAAAGGTTTATGTTTTGGGATTGGTAGTAAACAGAGCCAAACCTACTTGCATAAACGAATAAAGCAATACTGATGAATAAATGACAAAAAGTAGAGAGATAAATCCAACAGAATAAATCATACAGATCTAACATAAGAAATCATCTGCCCATAAAACACATATTCAGCACAAAGTCTTAATATATTGTATTAATGTTTCCTTTCTGTTACAAAAAGTCACAAATCCTTTTCTCCCTACTTCTATTTCTCATCTGAAAAGATATCCACTACTTGAATACAACAAGTATTCAAGTATATATAGAAGGAGAGAGAAAGAAGGCAAAAGGAACCAACCACCTATTTACATAAAATCTACAAAATATCTCAAAGTCATGTTGACTTTTGACAACTTGATGGATGACATCATCCCATGGTGCAACATGGATGATGTCATCATTTGTGCCAACATACTTTAGACATTTACAAAAAGAAAGTCGAAGAAGAGAGAGAAATTATTCATCGTCGTCGTCCCGCGGCTGAAAGGGGATATCCTGCTTTTGTTGCTGCTCAGGTGACGAGATGTGGAATTGGGCACGGTATTCCATGAACTTGCTGATCATGGGCTCTAGTTGATCCTGGGAAGGATCCTTGTGTCACTCACTGATAGCCTCGCAAGTCTCCCGCTCATCTGTGAGCTTCTCTGGGAGTTTGGAATATTCATTCTCTGCTTCTATTAAGAACCCGATGAAGTCCCGACAGGCCAGCAGGTTATTGATGGATTCTGCGTCAAAAGTGACCTCTGGCCCCAGCCCTTATGAAACGATCTCCTTGAAGATCTGGATGGTTTCGTCAACCTTCCTTAAGGCGAAAGAAGGAGTAAGCAACCCTGGAGACATCGTTAGAACAATTTGTTCCATCTGATGCATTGCATCCAGGGCTTCTTCCTTTACCTTATCAATCTTTTCGAGGACGAATTCCAGTTGATCCATCCGGTAATCCAGAGTGGAAAGGATTTTATTGAGGGCCCTGGGGTGACCGAAAACGCCGAACTTGACCAGATCTTCGACTGAACAGTCGAACATTTTTTGAAAGGTCTCATGCTGCAGCCTAGCATGGTCCAGCTCTTCGGATATGGGTCTTGCTAACGCCTGGAGTTCTTTGTTCGCCTTGTTGATGTTCAGATACAAATCGGTGAACTTGGCGATCACTCGTTCACTGTCCTTGAGGATCTGGCTCCTCCAGGTGGAAACTGCCATACCCTGCTCGCCGATCTTTGCATATTCATTAATTTTATCCTGACTCAGAGGCTCAGGAGTTTCGGCGGCAGTTGTGGGAGGTGCACTGCCCATCTTCTGTAAGGCATGGAGCAGATGTTTATTTTGCTCTTTCAGTAGCCTTTTCTCTTCTTTTGCTTCTTGAAGCTTCTTGCAGAGGGTGTCAACTGCAGATAGGGCCTCTCCCTGAAGGCTTTCAGAAGACGTCCCCATTGTGACTTGAGTCACTGTGTAATCTGTCGAAGACAGATCCTTTTTATCTTTCAGAGGATTGGGGTATGCGATCTCCATTACCCTCTCTCCCGAAGCACTCTGAGAGAAGCGTGTGATAGGCTTTTGCTTCTTGGCCCCCTTTGATGGGATAACGGAAAAGTCCATCGGTGCGATGGGAACTTTCCTTTTCTGTTGACTTAGGTGCTAGGAGATCCAGGCTGGACTTAGGGGAGAAGGACCAGAAACAGAGAAGGGGGCAGCTGCAGTAGTAGAAGGGAAAAACGTGGAGACACGTGGCGGCGGCATTGAGAGGAAAGCTGAGGAAGTGCCCACGGGAGGAAGGGATACTGCAGGGGAGGAAGATCATAGGAAGGGAAGGGAGCTCGGAGATGAGGGAAGAAATGGAGGGGGACAGCTCCGCGAGAGAGGAGAAGATGGATGAAGAAGCAGGAGGAACAGTAGAAGAAGGGGGAGAGGAGACGACCAAAGGAATGGTCGCTTGGATCACTTGAGGAGGGGAAAGAGGAGGAGGAGAAGGAAAAGAAGGGACCTCAGTTGTTACAGTTGTGGCCACATCCTGAGTGGATGTGCCTATGGGAACATCTTCCGCCGCTTCTTCTTCTGAGCTTTTCAGGACTACAACCCGTTCTTGTGAAGCGGAAGGAGGGCTTTCAGGAGCTTCCTCTTGGGTGGAACTGGATTCACCCTCTTTATCTTTACTCTTTCCCTTTAGCTGTTGTTTCGACCGAGGAGGTGCGTTGCCCAATGGAGAGGTTGTGAAATCGACTCCGAGGTAGATGAGCCCGTTCATTTGGCACCAATGCTCTGTTCTGCGCAGAGTTTCCTTGACCCTTTCCTCGATTGTTTGAGGAGCTTTGGTTCTATCAATCACCGCGAAAGGCCAATCGTCCCCACCCGTGTCAAGATACACTTGATCCACTTCTTGCTCAGTAGTTTGGTAGCCTTTGGGGACGATGGCCACCCCGTACTGGATGATTTCTGCTAAGGCCAAGCGGGAATGATCCTTCCTCCTGAGCTCAACCTCATGATATATGTCGATGTAGATATCTTCGATCTGAGGGATGTGGATCGGGTCGAGCTTGGCCCTTGGTAGACAATTCCTTGGGTCGAAGGTGGGCCTTGCTGGGAAGTTATGTTTCAGATTCAGCAGCTCCAGTTCTGCAAACATGTCTTTCACCTTGTGGTGAGTGAGACACGTATACCTACCCACTGTGAGGGGGAAAGGAGTTCCACCCTTCTTTCTCTTTAGACACTTTTCATGGTAAGTAATAAGCTGCCTCGACAGCTCTAGCAGGATCAACTTGGGACCGGCATATCTTGGCAATTTAGTTGGTTCCCCCAAGAAGTTGACTGCCCTCAGATAGGTGAATGTGGGGAATTGAGTGAACAAGGCCCCCCACTTCTCGGTAGCTACTACAATACTCTTGGTCATGCGACCATGAGTCATATTCGGCCTCAAGAGGCAGATGATGTCGTAGAAGAAGGCATCATTGATCTTTGTGAACTGGGGAATACTATTTTCCAGCTTCAGTTCTGGATAGTATTCATAAATCTTGACCTGGGGCCAAACCCCGCACCGCATCAGAGCTGGATAGTCTCTTTCTGAAGCCATAGCATAGACCATGTAGGAGTTCATGTAGAACCTCCCCGTTGTGTTAAGTTGTTGTAGCTGCTCTGATATCGTGCTGCTTATGATTTCTGCCCACTCAAAGTGCTGATCGGGCACATTTTTGTTCATTGTCTCTAGGTATCGCAGCATCCACTTGTGAAAATAATGGGCGTCAGGAAGCCCAAAGACTCTGCTCAGGAACGTGATGGTGTCGCTGAGTTCCTCTGAAAAGTCACTACGATGAATGACTTGTGGCCACCGAGTCACCACCTTTTTGTTCTTCAAATATACCTTGTTCATCAGCTGCATGCACTGATCTTCATTGTCATCCCAGGCCTTGATGCAGTCTTCCCGGCTTACGGCCACAAAGTGCCGGTGGTGAGGGATGCCGAGCATTATTTCAAAATGGCGGGCAGTGAGGTTGATTATAACCTCACCCTTCTCATTGTGGACACATCTTGTGTCTTTATTGTAGCATCGGGCTACCACCATCATAAATTCATTATTCACGGCACTGACTGGGATCCCTCCAGCAAAGTGTAGGGCACTGCCTATCAATTTGTCCATCCAGGGACTTCGTGTGACCTTCCTAGTTCTAGCCCAGAACTCCTCCATATCAATGTGTCCGAGCTCTGAGTCTCTGATATCTAGGTCACACTCTGCCTAGGATTCAGGCATCCTGACCCTCTGATATTTATACTTCATTTCTTCTTCTGTGAGCTTGGCCTTGCCTTTAGATTTGGTAGGTCTCTTGCTTGATGTTGACATATGTAACTCTGAACTCAGTTTCTGATCTGCAAGGAGAAGAAGGGAAACACAATGCAGGAAGGTCATGTTAGCTGTTCGATCTTCCATTAAAGCGTTGACAGAAAGAAGAGTTAGCAATTTTAAGGCCTCAGGGCGCAGGGCGCATGTACACTGCAAGCTGCAGGGTTAAATAGTAAGGCGCACAGGAAAGGGTTGCTGCAAGGGATAAATCAATGCCAAAAGGGCGCATGGCGCATGGACACTGCAGATTGCATTTTGTTGTTGTAAGCACAAGTGCGCCTGCGCCATGTGTATATATTTTATAAAGGGCGCATATATTTTTCATGTTACACGGGTACAGGATGCGCCAAAGGGCGCAGGTATAATGCGTGTAACATCATTTTTTCATGCGCCACAGGAGAACTTGGCGCGGCGCATAGAAGGTCTGCATAACATGATGTCGTTGCAACGATGGATGCACCTGCGCCGTTTTAACAGTTGTGCTTTGGCGCATATGATTTGAATGTTGCATATATGCAGGGTGCACCAAAGGGACGCGGTATTAATGATGCAACAGATGCGTTGAGTGTGCCAAGTAGGGCGCAGGGAAAGTGATTTCAACAAGCGAAGGGAGTGCGCCATTAGGGCACAACTGTTCATTATGTAACACGCAAGGAATGTGCGCCATTGGAGCGACTATTTATCATGTTGCAGGGGTGACAGATGCGCCAAAGGAGAAAAATAACAGTGCCTCTTTTCAAGTCATGATTCTTTTCTTGAGGGATTTGCATGTGGTTAAGCTCCTTTTTAAGGGTTCATTTGGGTTATGAAGAAGCTTATTCAGAGAGTTCCAAGCCATTTTTTAGGATAGTGTTTCCCCTACCAGCAGATCTGGAAAGAGGGGGGAAAAAGCATGGGTAGAGAAAAACAACAAGGAGGATGGGGAGCTCATGTTTTGACAATCTCTTTTAACTCAATCCAAACCAGCAAGTAGCCAATAAACAAAACACCAAACACAGAAGCAATGAGGACCTCTTACCAGGATATATAACGAAGAAATGTGCAAACGGGTCCACAAAGCGATTTGAAAATGACAGGGCAGGTGCGCTGGCAGGTACAGAGAAAAATCACGTGATTTGTGTCGGATGACAATGACAGCGCAGACGCGCCTATATATAGGTGAGGTGGCAATAAATGTGCCACCAACTTTTTCAAGTGGCGCATGAAAAGCACTGTCGACACAAGAAAACATGCGCCCTGTGGCGCATCAAAACGCTTGCCAACACAAAGTTATGTGTGCCTTTGGCGCACTGAAAGTGGTGTTGACAGAGGAATATGTGCGCCCTAGGCGCACCAAAAAGTGGTGCAACAAAAGTTTTGTTGACATGAAGGCGCATGCGCCTTGGCGCATGCAAGGAAGACTCAACATAGTGAGGCGCACCAAAACGCCTGTTGACACGAGAAAGCATGCGCCAAAGGATTTAAAGGGGGCACATGAAAACTTGATGTTGCATAGTCATTATATGCGCCTGACCAAAAAAGACCAAAAATGGCTAAGTTCGGAAAACTAGATTTCCCAGGAAGGGATTTTGCAACGTTCCGAATGCAAGGGGTCCTTGACGAGGGACCGGAACAAAATTTTGGTAGGGTTATCTGTAAAATTACCCTTGCCAATTTTACGAGATAACAGTTTCGAGCCATAAAAATAACTTTATTCTAGCCACTGCATAAGTCAGGTATGATGTCATGCAAAAACATCCAGTCATCTTCACTTCGATCAATTGTTTGTGAAGGGTATCACTGATGATGTCTGCCCAATCCACAAACTCTCTCTTGACAAGAATGGTACAGATAAACTCATACATCCATGTGTGGAAAATTTTGGCGGAGGGTAGACTGAAGACTCGACTCAAGAGAGTGATCATGTCCACGATTTCCTCCACGAACTCAATGCCGTACAGTTCCTTAGGAAGCCAATCAACTCGAGGCCCCTTGGGCACTAACCAATTGTTATTAACCATCTTTCTCCGCATAAGGGGTTCTTCATCCCAAAAATCTTGTGCTGAATTTTGAGTGATGTCAACATTCTCAGGGCAGTTAGGTATGTTGAGTAATTCCTCAATGTGCTCTGGTGTGATTAAGAGGAATGCCTCACGATTATCTTTATAAATTCCTCGTTTCTCGGGATCATAATGCTCTGCGCATGCGATAACCAGCTCTGGGAATTACACCGAGACTGGAAATGTCACTGCTTGGGGTAGACCACTATGGTAGAGCATATTCGAGAATATGGTTTTGCCTTCAGCTTTAACTCGATCACAAAATTATTGCACATTGATGTGACCAATATTTATATCAGTGATATTGTCGTATACAGACTTGATAGAATTGGGAGGGATGATTCCTTAGAATTTGTACTTGAGCACAGACTTATTTGATTTCTCCACTGGTTTCCTCGATTTTCCTACAGATTTATTGGATTTTTCGGCCATTATGAATTTTTCAAAAAAATGACTTAGGCTCGCAAAACAATGTAAACAATGTTGGGTTTCAGTCTCCGAACCACCTTTTACACAAGAAGAATATGGCTCGTTTAATTTATAATAATAATAATTATTTAAAATAACAATAATAATTATTATTGATCCTGAATTATAATTTTTAAAATGTCAATACAAGCATATCAAGACTAAGCTCGAGTTCCAAATCGGGTAATAATAACAATATTATTACTTTTAAAAAAATCTCCTGATTTTAATATTTCGATCATATCAATTTTAATATTTTTTATTTCATTGTTTCTTTATATTGTCTGATTCAAGTTGCTTCAGCATAAGAATTTCTCTGACTTGTCCAATGTGTGTATTTTCTTGTGAATGCGGTTAAATCTTTTTTTTACTTTTGCCCGATGAATACATTTTTAGACTATGGACAATTTATTTCCACCTAAAACGTGGACAATGGTCTTATCTTCACTTCTGGCTACATTTAAAATGTGCTTGGAAATGTGTTTTGGACTGTTCTGGCTGAGTGGTGTTACCTTTAATTGGTGTGAAGGATCTTCTTCTAGCACGCGGGCATATATTTTTTGTTTCTTTTCTGACTTATGTTACCTGAACTCTACTAATGCGTGGCCTTCTTCTAGACAAATGTGCGGTTGTATTGCATTACTAGTGTGGCTAATCTTTGACCGACGTGAACAATAGCCTGGGTAATGTGTGATTAATCATTTCTTTACCAATGCGTGGACTTGTGTTCTCTACCCTACGTGGTTTTTGTTTTTGCCTTTAATGTGGCGTGCCATTATATCCTTCTACCCTGTGTGGCATGTTTGGTTCTTGGACTACATGGCCTTGACCAATGTGTGGTGGAAATGCTTTGATCAATGCATTCACAATGGATGCATGGGCCTATTTTCTTCCTGGTTGTGTTGCCTTGATCATTGCGTGGCCAATCTTGTTTTCCTAGGCTCTCCTCCAAGGCAACATGGGTCTGCTCCAACTTATTCCAATGCGTGGACTTCCTCTAACGTCCAACACATGGGGCTGTGTGTTGAATTCTCCCTCAAAACCTTGGAGTGGAAATTTTCTCTTTTCTTGGACTAATATTCCTCCAACGTGACATGTTTCCTTTACTTTGTGTGAACAATTCCTTAGCCAATGCGTGGAGATTGATTTCTTTTCCTTTCCCACTTGGATTTTTTAATTGTCTTTTGGCAAATGCATGATCTTTTGATATGTCCTTTATCTCTGCGTGAGTATGTGTGCGGTGGATTTTTCCTCCTTCAATCAGCTGGCTAAACTTACTTTATTGAAAACTCAATTACTCTCGTTCCCCTAAAAGAAATAAGAGGCAAAACTTCTTCAAACTAGTTTCACGGGGAAATGGTTACGGGAATTAAAGAAGCTTCCACGTAACCATTTCCCCCTTCCCGTTAAAATAAATGACTCCTCTTCCTTGGGGTAGTGGTATTAATTGCCAGGGAAAAAGGGAGAAAATATTATTCATTTTCTAGCGAAAATGGCAAGGCAGGTTGACAATCCCCACCTTATTTCCCCATGTGGGAGATCGAGAGATTTTTTGCCTGTTTGCCAACCGATTGGATTGGCAATCAGTAGAAGAAATCTCACAAGCGGGGAAATAAGAAGAATTTTCCAGGAAAGGGGAAATCTGGGTAAGGGAATTGAATTTGGCATCCCCAACAATTGGAAGCGAAACCTTTATTTTCCCCCGTCAATAAAAAACTTGTCGATTGATTTTTTACTAAATATTATAGTAATATTTATTTAATTAAAAACCCCAAAATCAATAAAATTGATTTTATCAAATAAAGGGTAATAAATTAATTAATTATTATTGCAATTTATGACCTGGCGGGGGGAGTTCTCGTCTGAAATGAGTGAAACGAAGACCAAAAACGATCACGAGAACAAAATAATCGCAGCGAGGGTGATAAATCACGTGAAAGAACAATTTTGATTTTTTTTTTGAAAAATCACGTTTATTAATTTTGCAAAGTCAAATTTAGCTGATAACAGAGAGAAAAAGTCTAGGTGTGGGGAAAATGTTGGGAGGTACCTATGTAAAAGTCTTCTTTCTTAGAACTGAGCACATATGGACCACAAGCCATTTTTTGCAATCATTTGAAAGAAAAAGGGGGTGTGCTACAATTTGTTGTTTGCAATGTCAACTCTTGTGATTTCTGGACCACAAGTAAAATCTATCAAACATTGATAATATGCGACAAAGGGCAAATAAATAACAAGATTGACAGGTTTTAGATAATACTATGCAACAGGAATGGTCTGGGTTACCAACACAAAAGGATCAAGATGATTTGGGAGCCTTTGGTTGTCAGGCAAGAGAAAGACTTTTTAGTTCTTTGAAAGTTGGTCTTGAATGATAGACATAGATATGACATTGTAAGCAAGAGTGGGTTACGAAAGACCCTACTTCTCAAGAGGGTACACAACTACCAAAGAGGTTAGGGATCATTTAGAGGATGGGATATTGGCTTGGTTAACACTACTTAAAAATTCATCCATCACAAGTCTCAAGTTTGGGCTTGTCATGCAAATTGCCTTGCAAATAGATGCAAGTTTCAATCTTAAGGAAAAGGATACTCAACTGTGGTTGCATGATAAGCTAAAGAAATGGAAATTTGCAAAGTGAAATTTGGGAGTTGATTTCTTCACTTGCTTTTTACACAATTATGGGAATTCTCCCATCGATATTAGGGAAATGTCCAAGCATATTTGTGATGAGTTTGGTGTGCTTTCCCTATTGATCAAAGTAGTCAGGGAAGTCATGGCAGGCATCTCATATCCGATGAAGTAGGATCTCACATTGCAAATACTATGAAATGGTGATAGAAGGTGGATGGACCCACATGTTGAAAAGACACTTTATGATAAGTTGAGGCTAAGTGACCCATAAATCATTTTGAAACCTTCAAGTTACAATTCAATTTACAAATGGATACTTTTAAAAATAATCATTTTCCAGAATTTATTAAATAAGAATTGATTAAAATATATTTAAACGTGTTCTTAAAAAACTGAATCTAAAATTTGATTTCAAACTCACTAATCATTTCCAATTTGTATAATCAAAAGGATCCAATACAATTTTTTTGAAAGTGTGTAAAATTTATAATTACACCCAATATCAATAAAAAATATGATTTAAATATGCAAATAACCATAATGAAATTGATGCAAACTCAACACTAAACACCAAAATTGAAAACGGAGTTCACCCACTAATCGGGCTACGTCTCCGGGACTGCTAAAACACAATATGATCCATTAAAAATCAAATTTGCAAGTACAAATGAAATTTTAAAAATATTGATGGATCCTAAAACTTGCAAAAGCATGCTTAACAGACCTTCAAAGGACTCTGAACTCGATCAACAATGTCCTCCACCTTCCTGTAGCACTTGCATGATCCATTTTCCCATATTCTACGTCAAAAATGGTAGAATCCTTAAATCCCTTGATTCTTTCCGAGGTATCCAGGAATTTCACGACAACATTTGTGGTGGACACTTTAGTGGTTTGGTTGTTGCCAAATGCATTATTTGGATGGGCTGCTACTGGTCCACCCTTAACCAGGACTGTTGTGAATATTTCAAAAAGTGTGTTAAGTGCTAGCAACATTCCAATTTCATATGTATCCCTAGTTAGGCCTTAAGTCGGATCAATATCTATGGCCTTTGTCATAGTTAGGGCTCAACCTTATAAGTCTCGTCAATCCACGTTTTTTTTAATGTCACCATTCTATTTGTAGACACAAAATCACGCACTTGGGTACATTTCTAGGTCTTAAAAGCATGCAAGCATTTACATGATTCCTAAATAAGAAAATCAGTGGTTAACAACTATCTTTGGCCTCTTTTCTCTATTTCTTGCTACCTTTTATGTATTGCATACCCTACAACCTAGTCGATAGTTTACTTATTTATCTTATATGACTCCAGACACCAGCGCCCAACAAGGACAACTGTGCCTAGATGCCCTTGTCCCCTCTAGGCGCCCCTGACCCTTTTCTATCTTGCTCGCTCCTTGTGGGTCTCTTTTATCTTTTGGGCATCTTTTCTACTTATGGGTCGGCCTTCTAGTTGTCAATTACAATATTCAATTAAGGCAATCATATAAATACATAGTTATGTGTTTGAAATGAGGGACCAAGCTCTATGCATTACTACTATCATCTAAGCTTGCATTCAAAAAGAACCTAAAACACTTCAAAGCATTCATTAGGCATCCATTCAAGGGACAAGGGACTTAATATTTTGCATACACTACATAATAAGGGGAAGTTCATTCTATTCCATACACAAATTTGCTTATTCTAACAAATCTAGCTCGCTATCAAATGTAACTTGCGCAAGGGCATGCAAGGACACAATTTCTACGCACATTCACAAGAACTACATGGAGTCTGAGATGTAGTGTAATGCTCAGTCATAAGTTCACTATGTCAGGTGACTGTCAGGGTCAGTCTGACTCCCCATATTGCATCTTTCTTTTTTAGATTTTTATGTGGTTTTGTGGGGTTTACAACTTAAAGGTACCTTCGGAAATCAAGGAGGGACAGGCGATCGATAGGGAATATTTACGACACTTCTGCAACACAGTAAAAACTAGGTTTTGACCACTTTCGCGGTCATGAGTGCCCAGTAATCAATAAGGCAGGTCAATATTGGCACCTTCATATCCCCTTTACTCTTTAGGCCTATCGGACTAACATCCACACCTCTACAGGGGCTACTCCCTTCTCTCTAGTCTATGGCTTTGAATTCGTTCTTCCTCTTGAAGTTCAAATCCCATCCTTGCGTTTTTCTCTTCACGACTTCATCTCCGACGAGGGCTATCGCCAAGAACATATAGCATAACTTGAACTATTAGATGAACTCCTATTAACCTCCATCTAACATCATCATGTCTATCAATACGATATTAAGCGCGCCTATAACAAACACATCAAAGAACATGACTTTAACATTAACGACCTTGTCTTAAAAGAAAATCAGAACATCATTACTCTGGAAAGCAGCCAACGTGAAAAGTTTGCTCCAAACTGGATTGGTCCATTCATTTTGACTCATAAGTATGGGTCTGATGCCTATCATTTAGCCTCTCTTGATGGTAAACTATAAACATAACCTCTTAATGCGTTACAGATGTGGCCTTTCTACTGTGGACACACCTACTAATGTGATCTTAGTCACATTAATGAACCTATTTCCATCATTATCCTTCTTCCTCTTCCATCGTAATGATTTAAAATCATGCGGTATTCCATTACAATCCTATCTATGACCTTGAATATGGGCACCATGGCTATGCTCATAACATATTCATTATGGACAAGTTCTTCCTTCTAGGTAGGATCCCTACAATCATTACATTTGTGTCCTTCTTATATGCTTATTAAAACCATAATAAGGGTTCGCATGCGTAGCTTGTACACACTACTTCCCTTCCCCGAGTGGTATATTTGGCTATCGTCAGCTCCGCTATAAAAGTCAAAAAATCACGGATGCTCATCAAAAAGTTATCTTATCCAAAAAAGACACTACTCCCTTGAAAGAGAATTGTTCATATAAAGCAAATAATTTCAAAAGTATAGACTGATCCCTCGAAGGATAGTTATCATCTTATCCTGCCATCTAAAGCAAAAATTCCTAATGGCAGACCACTCCATCGAATGATGGTTACTTATATCATGGCAATAAAGGCTTCCCGCATTTATCAACCTTCTAACTATGAAAATCAAAAGTAAAATCCAAAAGCAAACATCCTAGGAAAGCTTCCCACATTAATCAGCTTTCCCATTAAAAATTAAACTTCTCGCATTTATTAGTTTCCGCAATATTTCTAAGAGCTGGGGCATAGACCTAGGACAACCACCTAAGGAGAAACTACTCTCTTCGTACAAGTTACAATTAAACCCCTTGTTGTGCCTACAGTGGGTGTATAAGAACATCCTTCATCTTCACCCCATGATCTTATATGTGACTATCATAGGTTATGTGTTAACACATGTCATAGGTTACAAGTGCATCGCTTTGTTCGTGTTCTTTTTCATGCTTTACCTCCAATTCAATCCAAAAGAATCCATAATACACATGCTCCTTACTATGATCAAGTGTACTTTTCTATATTTGGATCACCCTCTCGGGGTCACATGTTATCTATCACATCCATTCCAATCCAATCCCACCATCTTATCTCATACTCAATCCAATTAAAACATCTAACTTACATCCAATCCACCATTTCTGACCTACAAACCATCACATCATATCATGTCTATCCCATCGTCACATCATCAATATCTATTATGAAAACCATCATGCCAATCGTACATCTAATCTAATCAGCGCATCATATAAATTAATCCATACATTACATAATATCTAAATCAATATTTAATCATTTTCACATCCATAATCTAATCAACATCACATTCAAATTACTCATCTAAATAACACAACACATATAAATCATGACAAAATCACACACACACACACACACATGTATGTATGTATATATAATCACATCATCCAAAATATCTATACATTTGTGATAGGCCTCAACTAGGCTCTATCTATCTCAAAATGTATACATCAAAATCTATATCTATACAATGTTCACCCACTACTCAGCGAACACAGAATCCAACACTCTGCCTCCTAGGGCAATACACTGTCCTCTCGCCTATCCTCTTTGTTCACCATCGTACATTAGCTACGCTACGCTCGTTGTACTCCATGAGGTTGTCTATTGTGTTGACCTCCTCTTCGCAACCACATGTGTTGCATAACGCAACACATCAGGTAGGTGTATATGCTCATAGTAGTGTGCCTCCTCTCCTAGAGCCTGGCATTAATCTAGTGTCACAAAACTAGGTGGATCCATTTGTTCAGTCCCTTGTGCACATCCTTGTGTCACTCCACCAGTCACCTTGGAAGGAGTACCCATATCACCATATCTATCTCGTAAGGCTCCCTCTACCTTTAGTATCTATCTTTATGTTGGATAACCAGGTCTCTCTCCTGACGTATTACATATCGCTCTTAAAGCATATTATCTCACTTTTGTCGAGCCACATCTAACTCTACTTGTAGCAGTGTTATCTTCGTCATTGCGCCTCCATCACCTCCTATAGGTGCTTTCACCTTTCCTCTTGTTAGCACTACCTCCCCCTCTCCTACCTGCATTGCCTCCCAAACTCTACGGGCCTCCCAAACTCTACGGGCCTCCCACTATTAAATCTCCCACTCGATGTACCCTTCTGTAAACCCTACATCATCCTCATCTATATAATCTACATATGTCGCCTCCACTAATGGATTGACCATCACTGGATTGGGAAACTCCCTCTCTGCCTCATCTCGTATGTATCTGATTGGCACCTAAGGCACCATCTACACCAATTCATATTGCAACATCACTCATGGATATTCTATAGCCTCCACCATCTTCGGCCTCTACCCTTATACCCATCTCACTTGTCGTAGGTTGGATATCTACACCTGACCATGCAAGGAACCATCTACATGACCTCCATCTGACATCATCCACCCTAAGACTCCCAAATATCTCTGCATACCAATCCTCTCCCCGCTCCCCTATATCCATAAGCCCGATCAGCTCTCCATCCGGTAAACCCAACTGTAAAATCTATATGATCCTTTGTAATCAATGGAAGCCCTGACAACCTCACCACAACTATATGCTTGTAGGCCCAACAATGCAACAAAAAGCACACATCCAATCCAGATCTCCTCTTTACAACAAATGAAAACATTTTCCTATGCTCAATAATATATGCCACCACCACCACTAGTGCCCATGGGAATCTCATCCCACTTGAATTTGGCAGTGCATAACAAGATATCACCATCATCACCAATCATATTAGTAAGTTCCCAAACACCAATGGGTGATAATGCGTCTCAATATGAAACACCCTAGATACAAAATTAATGTGAGGAGCCTCTTCTCCAAATAACTATCTTAGTGCATACATCTTTCCCTCTACAATAATAGGCACTATGGGTGCTCCCTCAATCGACAATCTCAAAATATGATACACATCCTCTAATGTGATCATCATCTCACTTGTATAGAACCATGTTATCTCAGTTTTGAGTTTACTCCAAACTATCAGATAACCCTACGAAATTTTTAAAGCTGGTTTTGCAAAATTGCTTCTTTAAGAGAAAATCGGGTTTTCGGGTTTTACTGACAGGTCGACATGTGTTTTAAATGTTTTATGTCTTGTGTTTTCCGAAACCCGAAACCCGCTTCAAGTAGAGTCAATTCGGGTTTTTGGACCTTCGGCGCATCGGAACATGCCTTATCCAAAGCATGTTTTGTGTCGCCTGTCTCCCGATACCCGAAGTCCGATTTAGTCCTTCATGTCGGGTTTTCGGAACGTTGAAGCATCTAAACATCTCATGCTCTGTGTCGATTGTGTTTCCGAAACCCGAAACCCGAATTACTCTACAGCACCTTTGTTTCGGGTTTTCAGACCTCTCGAGCATGCTGACATGGCGTTAATGCCGAGTTGTCGGGTGAGTTGGCACATGCCAGCCGAGGTGTATTAATTACAAATTTTCTTATAAATATGCGGATTTACATGTCATTTTTACTGGACGTATTTTTAACTCGTGGATTTTCGTACATGCTCTTCCAATCTCGAAACCCGAAAGCTCGCCTATGCCCGATTGAATCGCTTGTTTTCGATCTTTCCTTTCTCTGGTTGAAGGTATTTCTCTTTCCATTCTTTGTTCCTAGTTTTTGTGGATTGATTGCACGTGGATTCTTCTCATTTTCTTACTGGGTTTTGAGGGATTTTTATTCTTCTTCTTTCTGGAGTTGTTTTCTAAACGGGGTTTAGGTTTTAGGGTCTATCTCTTTGAAATTACCACTTGGTGTTATTTCCTCAAATTTTATTATGTGCTTGGTACATGAATGGATAAAAAGAGATTGCATGTTTGAAATTCAACAAAAAACCCTGTTTTTCTCTTATCGGGTTTTGAAGGCTGTTGTGCAGTGTCGAAGACCCGAAGTATATTGAAGGTTTGGCGTGTCGAGTTTCGGACTTTCTTCAGAGTTTCCGACATCATCACAAGTGTCGGGATTTCTTCAGTTTCCGACATCCTCAGCAGTGCCAGACTTTCCAGAGTTTCTGACACTCTCAGCGCATTGGGTTTCCTGGATTTCCCGACATCTTCGCTCAGTGTCGGACTCTTCCGTTCTTCCGACATATCCAGTAGATCGGGTTTTTCACAGTGCTGCGACATCCCCTGATCTCTGGAACTTTCTTCCTTCAACATCCTTCATGTCGGACCCTGGTCCATCTCAAGAAAAGACTGAGAAGTCAGGAAGAATGAAATACAAGTTTAGAAAGGTGGAGTCTCCATCATATATTGATTGCAACTATGACATCCGAGATACAGAGCTCGGGAATATAGATATTGAAGATTTCTGGAGTAGGGTAAGGAGTTCCTCCCAAACCCCGTGGATGAAAGCGATAGCCGATAGTGGCTTACCCCTTGCAGCTGGTTTTCCCATGGCCGCTCAGTGCCCTGAGTTCATTTTGACCTGTGCCTCCAGTTATGACTCGGCTTCTCGTTCTATGAGGAAGTCAGGCAGGTGAAGTAGTGATCAAATTGGACGGAGGTTACTTTGATGACCTCCTCAAACTGCCCAATTTTGAAGAGTATGGAGAGTTGGACATCAAGTCATCTCAGAAAGCCTGGGACAACGATCAGGAAGACTACATCAAGCATGTAAATAAGAAGTTCCTGATCAAGGCCAAACCGGCTGTCTCCAGATTTCCAAGACTTATCCCCAGGAGTGATTTCATCCAAGAGATCAATGACATCATCACTCTGCTGAGTCGGGTTTTTGGTTTGCCCGAATCGAATGTATTCCAAGGGTGGATGTATCAATTCATGATCACCATCAAGAAGAATCAACAAGGGATTGACTGGGGCACTCTCATTAGTAATGAGATAGATTCCCAACTGACAACAGTCTTGTCCACAGGGAAATTTTATATGTCTTCATATGTCACATATGCAGCAGCCGGGATGAGGAACTATCCCGGATTGGATACTAAGGGAAGCAGGACGGGGAGTCATGTGTATCAATACTTCCCTCAACTGACAAGGAAGGGATCCCAAGATCAATTCAGAAGGGTGAATGACGCCTTCTTCTATGAAAACATCTGCAGGCTAAACCCTGAATTGAGGAAGACAAGAGTCTCAGATGAGGCTTGGGCTGAAGTTTCCAAATGGGGATGTGTCTTCTTACAGTTCAAGAAGTTCACATATCTTCGGGTGGTCATGTACTCGGGAGATCCTTTTCGCCTGCCCCGATATCCAGGGGATAAACTGATATTGATGGAATTGGTTAGGCAGCTGTTGGATTTCCATAAATTCCAACAAAGTAAACATAAGGCTGTTGTATCCTTCCCAATTTCTATTGGGAGATACACTTGCTCAACAGTGGTGAAGGCTAAAAATGTTATCCATGAGCTTCAGGACAAGTTGAAGAAGCATATGAAGCCTCGAGATGGTTTTGACATCCGAGGAGTGCTCAGGGCGTATGGAACCCTGCATCTGCACAGGCCAAACATAGAGGATATTTGGGATTGATCTGCGTAATGAGGTTGCTGTTCGCAGAAAGGATAATAGCAGATTGACAATTGCTGAGATTCAAACACTTGAGCTTGCTGATTTACCCGAAGGTACCAGTGACAATGAAAGTGTTTTGGATCTTTCCTATGATGGACTAAATGAAGATCAATATGTTTTCCCACCTATTGATTGGTCAATCAGTGAAAAAGCCTCCATTACAGATAGGTCGGCTCTAATTCTTGCACGCACCAAAGCATGGCTCTCCTCTTGGGGAATGAATTTTAAAGATGATAAGTTTTCAAAGTTGGCTGCTTCAGAGGCGGGGCCCTCCAAAAAGGAAAAGGACATAAAATCTTCTAGGGGGCCTATAAAGGTCAAGATTGTCAAAAAGAGGAAAGAAAGAGAAATCTCTTCAATTGTTTCTCCAGTTGAAACGGTGAATGTGCCAGAATCACCAACGCCACCAGAAATAGGAGAAATTACTTTGGAAGGAGAAGGAAGCCAGCCTCTGGTTTCACCATTTGCTGATTGCTCAACTGAAGAGACCTTATCTCTTGCATCCAAGGCTTTGGAGTCTGAATCTGTGCCTCTTTCCTCACAACCACTCCTACCTCCTTATTCTCCATCAACTTCTTCAGTAATGGCCAGTATTTTCTCTGGACTTTCACCCCTCTCTGCTGGGACCCAAGTGATCACCAACACGCCCCCTCCTGTGCCTCTTTTTATTGGATCTACTACCACGTTGGTAACTATTCCTCCTCCACTAGTAGAATCTTCTCCCCTTGAGAGTATGATACCAGCTTCTACAACCATGGCAACTCCCTCTGATACGCCGCAATGGCTACTCGAGCAAACTCCGAGGAAGAGGAAGGTGATTGTGCCCCTACCAGCCTTTGATTTCAGCTCACTCAAGGCTCCTACTGCTAAATCAGGCAAGAAACCCAAAACAGTTTCAAGGGTTTTGGTGGACGCTTCAGGAGATAAGTTCGCAGAGATAGCCACTCCCGCGACTGACAAAACTAAAGAGGACATAACAGCCTCTGATTATCAGATAACCAGGGTGGCTCTAGGAAGAGTGACAGCAGAAGGGGCGCAACAAGATGTGCGGGATGCCACAAACGTGCTGTGCCAGAAGTTGAAAGAAACAAAAGACAGCAGAGATGAGCTTAAAGGAAAAGTGGAGCAGTTGACTGAGGTTTTGCTTAAACTCTCAAAACCCCTTGAATCCATACCATCTTCTTCTATCCCTGTCGGATTCGATTTCTCATCAGTACCTACAATTGAGAAGATTGCTAAAAAAGGAAGAGTGGTCGATGAATGGATCCAAAGGTTACTCCAACAGGGGAAGGAGGTGATACAAGACGTTGTGAAAGTTCATCAATCTGTGGGGGATATTCAGAAGGATGGAGAGAAGATGGATGATGAGTTTTCTCAAGAAATTGGACATCTTGATTTGACTTATGAAGCTCTCCAAGTATTAAAGCAAATACCAGCACATCTCTTGGTAGAAGAAGGCGTTATCCCACATACGGATAAGCATTTTCAGCTGACTAAAGCCATCAGGTTCAGGGTGAGGATTCTCAACGAAGCCTGCGCTAAGTTGAGAGAATCAAGGGATAAATTGATTGATGGAAAAAGTGATTTGGAAGAAGAGTTGCTGAAGATTTGTCCAAAGGTGTCAGTTGGAAACTCAGGTGTCCTATCAGCAGATGATCTTTTCAAACAAGTCCAAGAGTCTGTTCAGCATGAACCAATGCACGGATTTGGTATTGAGATCATTGATCGATTTGTAAGAATTGAACATTCTTTTGAGGCCTTGAGAAAGCTCAGCAAAAGATTGAAAAAGCTTCCCGGCGGTGCTAGTGATATCCATGAAACCTGTGAAATTTGGAATGATCATTCTACTGCACCTGACGAAAATGAAATGCAAGGCATAATTCAAAGGTTCCAAGAATTTTGGAACAAACAGGTGCAGCTGGAGGAAGAGAAAGATGAAGGAGCGAAAGATGATGATTCAGATTAATTCTTGATGTTTCATGTCATTTCAATCTTGAAATTGACATGTCTTTTTCATTTCTGTTTCGTCATATAGGAAGCAAATTTTGACTTGGTCTCCTGCGTGAGGATCAAGCAAAATAGAACACTGTTTAAAGAACACTATTTTCTAGGATTTATCCTATTTTCTCTCGTTCCCTTTTATTATAAATAAGGGATGCTTATGCATTCCAAAGGGTCGAGATTTTTGTAATATTCAGAGCTATTGGAAAGAAGAAAAACTTTGTGTTTTCGTTCAATCATTTCAAAGAATAGGAGTTGATATTATTTTACAAACTTTGTGTTGTGGGATATATCTTTCTTAAGACATTATTCTTACGTTCATGATCTTAAGCTATTCTTTGCATAGCATCTTAGTGTTTCTAATCATCTCAGACATTATATTTATGATCTAAAGCTCGTATGATTATTTCGTGCTCTGCGTTTACTCGAAAGAAAATACGTTTCTCTCATTTCCTTTCCATTGTGCTTCTTTCATTGTAATAGTTTCTAACCCCGTTCATTTACGAAAGGCATACCTTTGAATCATGTGAATGCGGATTTCGGGATTCTATCCCAACCCCCAATGGTTAGATTAGTGTGAATACTGTATATATTGTTTTTGCTGTGTTTTAGATTAGTAGCAAGCAGGCAGCCTCACCTGTCTTTGAGGAGGGATTTAATCCCATATACTGTGGTTGAACCTCATATTTTGGGTTGACAAAATATCCAACCAACAAACCAGAAGGTGCTAGTCTTTGGATCCTATATGTCTATCAATGCTATAATCAGCCATGTATCTCTAGACACCCTCTGATAGTGGCAGAACTCGTCCAATCCAACTATATCCAGGTGATCCCACTCGACATTTGTCACATCAGGTGTAATCATCCCTAACATGGTTGCGACTCCATCTCACAAGTACAAGGTGTCTTGAGCCTGCAAGAACCCATCAAACAAACATCCTTCAAAATCCTCTCATCCAAAATCATCATGTTTCATCAATACAATCTTACATTTACCCAATCGATGCCAACCATAATCGTTCGATGCTAACTTACCCTCGGTCGATGACGACTAGGCCTAGTCATCACCGATTGGCCTTAGGCTCCTATCAAAAATCCTAAAAAATAAAATAAAAATTCAAAAAATCAAATAAAATAAAAACCAAGCTAAAATTTTGACACTTACCACTCTTCAAGACCTCTAACACTTCCTTCCCCCTCTGTTGTCCTTTAGTTCACTCAAATCTCAAACTTTTCTATCACTTAGAGCTCTCTCATCACCAAATCGTGTCATTCAAATGAGATTTATTGGTCGTCTTTGTCACTTATATAGGTGCGTCGACCTAGTTGTCGTCGCCCGAAGCCAAGTTGTTTTCGACCTACCCAATTGTCGGCAACCCAACCCTATTTGTTCATCTTTCATCTCATCTTATTCAATCTCTTTCTCCAAATTATATTTCCTTCCACTTTCGGCTTGTGTGTTACCCATAACACATTAGTCTATGTCGTATATGGCCTATCTTGCTATCTTTACCTATCATCTTACCTTACGTTGCATCCTTAATCATATTTGTCAGTCCACTATGTGGCCATTTATGTGTTCGCTTTCGAGGCACTATATCTCATCCTAAGTCCACCTTTGTGGCCATCTTTTCCATCTCCATGCCACCATGAGACACATTTGTTCACTTCCTCGTATTTGAAGGATAACACATACTCTTTTGCTCTGTACTTTGTCAAACGACTATCTTGACCATCCTTGCATTTAGCACATACCTTTTATGTATTCCTTTGACCTAATGGTCCCATATCTTGCACATCCATCCGAGTGGATTCCTATCAAAGTCCCTCCATCTCGCAGTGATCCATGTCGACTCATGGGTCCGTAGGACATTAATGTCACCTTTGTTGAGGCCTTGTTATGTTCCCTACCGATGTATTTCTAAGGTTCGTACCATCTTTATCCCATCCGGTATTGATCTTTACTGACTCACGGGTCTGTAGGATATTAACAACACCTTCATTGAGGCTATGTTATGTTCTATACTCATGTCTTTCTAAGATCACTACCATAATTATTTTTATTTTTGTTTATCTTATCCTTTTCGCCATGGTCAAATCACTCTCTGCCTAGGGCATATTTTCTCATCTTTCCATCATCTTTCTCCCTTTCTCCATCTATCTGTTTCAACCTAGTAATCGATTCTTCTTCACACATCGATCCCTAGTTTGAGGGGGAACACCTCAACCATCACCTTCTATGACTTTAGGTCTTTGTCTTGTGGCTTGCTTAACACAAACCACTTGACAAAAAGGGGAAAATGTAGACACCAAATTTTGGTTCACTTGTCCCCCATCCCACATTTGGTTCCTTTTGTCTTCATCTTACACATACACACCCCTCTTCATATTCAAATTTGTCTTCCCTCCTAAATCTCATTTATTTCATCTAATTCTCTATTTTCCTATCTTAATCCCATCATTAATCCCATCACTATTATTCACCCCTAATCACATTTATTTATCCCCAATCGTGCTTATTGTCCTAATCACATCCCTAAAAAACCCCTTTTATTCTCCCTAGACTCTCATCTTCCGTCATTCAATGCCTTTCCACTATCCAACTACCTTTTATCATCCCTATGCAACCCTAACCTGCCTAAACAACTCAAAACCCCAATTTAACCTCATTAGGACCTCTTGTCTTGAGTTGTGCATCATCTCCACCTCCCAAATAAATGGATTCATAGTCTATGGTGACCCTAACAGGTGACGTTGACCCTATAAATATACCACTACCACCCCTCCTCGAGAGGATGAAATTTTGGATATTCGAGTTCTTGTGAGCTTATCTTATTTCCTTCTCTTTTTACGAGCTTATATCATTAATTTGGAGTAATCTTGGAGCCCTTGTTTGCCATCTTTAGGGATTTAAGCTTGGATTTGCTTGGATCCTACCATTGTTTCATCATCTTTCTATCATTTTTACAGGTTTGTTCTTTGTCATCTTGGAAATCAGCCATCATATCAACCTTCTTTGATTCTTCCTCATAGCCCTTATGCCATATATCAACGCTTGTCAAACCCTAATCCAACCCTAATCACCGTCGATTCAGCCCAGTTGCTATTGACCCGATCTACATCACTATTTTCCTACATTCCCGTCTTATTTTCATGTTTTTAGCCTCCAACGCTCAACATCAAGATCTCTATGTCTGTGATCCACCTATCTGATACCCAGATATCACGTTTTTGGCCCTCAGTCATTGTCGACCACTCCTAGATATGCCCCCTGGTCACCATCGATCCAATCTACATCCATTATATTCTCATCGGTTCTATCTATTTCTTGCATCATTTTTGTTTCCTACGTTTCTGCATCAGATTAAGGACATCTCCAACATTAAAGAATTAGTTCCAGATTTTTTTTCTATACAACTTTTGATTTACTCTGCTACGGCCACTGTTGACTTGCCTTTTTCTTTCTTAGGTCATGTCAACCCTATTAGGTTTGATTTCACTTATCTTAATTTTATCATCATCTGCATTATCTGATTTAGTATCTAATATATCTCTGATCTTTATTCCATTATGGTAATTCGGCATGCATGTCATTTATCTATTTTTATCAATCTTTTAATCAAAGTGGATTAACATCCTCCCTAGGAAGTTTATCGCTTATTGGGACTGAATTTTGTTAGGCAACCCACCATTTAATCTACTAATATTTTTCTTGTCTAGTTGTCCCTTTGTTGTGTAGGTTATCGAGCTCGCCGCAAAGAGGAACTTTGTGCCCAAATCTCATCTTCATCGTCATCACCCATTAGTAGGTAGCCTTAAACCATCTCGTATTTTGAAGTTTCTTGTTTTCTTGCATACTAACTCATTAACTTGGAACAAGAGCAAACAACTCATCAAACACTCTCTTTAGAGCTTAGAAAAACATTGGAAAGTTTATATTTATTAAAGCCAATGCTTTATCTCTTTCCTTATTCTCTCTCTAGGAAAAAAATGAAAATGTAAAATGTGTGATGAAAATGTCTTCCCATAACCTACTTTACTTTATTTCTAGAATTTGAATGAACTGAAAATGATTCAATTGTGTATAATAACAACGAGCTCTATTATGTTCTCTCTCTCTCTCTCTCGTTGTTCTTCAAGGATAAGGGAAAATATTATGATATCTTGTCAAATCAAATGATGGGAGTCATGCCAACTTCCATGTGACATGTGTTTTTGTAGGTATCAGGGTTTGTAGCAATAACATGGTTGGTTGGCTTTATTATAGGATTATATCTTCTATGGATTTTTCATGAATTGTTTAATACCATTAAAAGGATTGTAAAGTGGGATTTGAATATGAAATGAAATACAATTGTGTATTGTTGCTTATTTTTTCTTAATGTTTACCACATAAGGCATCATTATTGCTTTTAATGGAATTTGTATCATCATCGGAATATGATTAGTCATGTGATGTGTTAGATGATTAGGATAAATTAGATGTTGGTTGAAATTTATTATTCACTTGATCCATAATACTTGATGTGACCTTAAATCAGGTAAAATACAACTAGTGAAAATATTTTGATTTTATACCACTTAACTGCTTGATATGGAGGATTTTTTTAACGATATTCTAGGCACTCGCGAATGTAACCCTTGTAAAATCCCATTGTAAATCCATGAATGAATGTTATAACTTCTAGAGCCATATCAACTCTTATAGAACTTACCATTATATTCCTAGATATAATGCTAAGTCTTCTATGAATAAGAAAGTTATGGCATAATTAATGTGTTATCATACTTGTTCAAAAATTGGGACTACTATCAAATACATATTATCATGTATACCCTTTAGTTGAATAGTAAAAGATTAGTGTTATTTTGTATCATGTGGGAAAAGATTCCCATGGATCCATGTGCCTTAAGTCACCTTACATTTGTAAGGTAGGCCTAATTTATAGCTATTTTTAAGGGAACCTGATTAATCAAATCCATTGAATTAATGTCTTCTTAATATTTCCTTTTCTGATCAGACTCGATAATGATTATAATGACCATCATTTGTACTCATTATGAAGATGAAATAGTGTTGGTCCATAGACCTCCAAAGGAGGAGATGTGTACAAGTTATTGTAGTTTATGTTGACCACTCTAATTGTGCTTGGTGAGACTTTGGTGGGTGGGTACTCATATAATTGTTATTGTTACTTAGGTTTCTCATTCGTGTAGTAGACGAGAGTTAAGAGATGTTGTCCTTCTTGGTAATTGTATGTTATACATTAAAAAATTTACCACGGGTTTTAGTGAATTTTTTGGATTGTAAATTTGTGGGCATGACAACTAATTAATAACTTATATATATATGCCCCACTCGACATGTTGCAAGAAAATCAAAAATCAAATCCACAACTTGGACCACCTAAAGTGATGATAGAGGATAAGTGAGCACAACCCTAGAGATTGATTTAACTTATATTGTTAATTATTCAAAGTTTTAGATAATTACGCCGAGAGGCGTTCTATAATGGCAGGCAAGGTTGTAATGGAGTTCGTTGTTCACTTTTATTCTTGACATTGAATTTGATGTTTATTTGAATGTCACATGACAATTCATTCATGAATTTGAATTCTATTGGATTGTTAATTAAATAGTTTTGTTTCTTTTTTCATGGAGAAGTCAATCAAAAAATACTAATATCTTGGCGGTGTAGTAATGTTTGAGTATGATTTTCTTGAATATATATTTTTGACTCTGACACAATCACATAACTAAATGATTCCATTTGCCACAAAGCAATGAGAAATTGATAACGAAATTAAAGAAGTTGATTATAAAGGTATGTAAAAAATCAAACCTAAAAACCTTGAAATTGATATTTATTGATGTATTTCATACAGATGCATTTATTATAATATACTTATTATACTAGCAATCACATGTGTACAATGCAATGTGACGTTGAACGATATATGTTATTTGATTTAGAGGGATATTTATTACTTTTGTAGTTGATGTTAATAAGGAGGGATAGTTATTACTTTTGTAGTTGATGTTAATAAGGAGTGTGATTGACAATTCTTATTTTCTATCAAAGCCAAAACAAATGTTGCAAAGTACATCGGAAGAGATGTTAAATAATATCTAATTTTGTAATAATCGATTACAAATACAAGTGAGATGTGTAAGTTTCCTAACACTCACTCTCAAGAATTTAGTGAGTGTGAAGTGTTGACGTCAAAGTAGATTGAAAGAACAACTAAGTGCTTTAACATATTAGCTCTCCAAGAAATTAAATGAGATGAAATATGCAAAGAATAAATAAGCAAAGCTTAAATGGTTAGGTTACATTCTAGAGTGCTTTAATACCTCAAAGAGTTTGAGAGCATCATTGTTAGAGCTATTTTGTGCATATCCTACAATCATGGCATTCCATGAGACGGTGTCTTTTTGAGACATTTTGCAAACAAAAATCCACTTTCCAATATGCTTTGATGGATGATCATACCTTGTGTTAAGGTTCCCATATTGGTATAGAAAGGGAGTATGCTAACAAAGGTTGTAGAGGATGAGTTTACATTTGCCAAATGCATTCACCTAAAAGTTTTGAAGGAATTTTCAACAAACCCATTTTATAGATATCCTACAATCATTTAAGTCCATGAGATCACATCCCATTAAGGCATTTTATCATATAATTCACATGCCTTGTGTAGGTTTCTGCATTTTGCATACATGTCTACCACGACACTTGCAACTACATCTAACAAAAATCAACTTTCCATTATACTTTAATAGATGTCCATATTCTGCTTTAAAGCTCCCATTTCGGCATAGGTTAGGATGATGATGGAAAAGGTTGTGGAGTTTGGCAAAAGTCATGTATCTATTATTCTTTGGTGAATGTCCACCCCTTGTTTTGACATAGGCTTAGAAGAAAGCTAAAAATTTCTCCTCGACGCTAATTGATTCCACGAGCAGGTTGACGTGGATCAAGCTTCCCACCATTCCGATCTCGGTTCGAAACTCACCATAACCCTACGAGGTATCCTCCAGTTGCTTCATCGCGACCACCGTTCCATCCCCGAGAGCTCTAGCGTACACTGAACCGAAACCTCCCGACCCGAGCTTCTCGTTGAAGTTGTTGGCTATTAATTTTAGCTCGTTAAAGCCAAATCTCGAAGGCAATACCGAAAATGCCTAAAGAAATGCATCCTCCTCTTTTAGTTTCCTCAGTCTGACCTTTCACTTCTTCAAATGAGGAAAGATGATGCAAACCAGGGTGACCAACAAGGGTTGAGGAGTACAACTTACACCTTCCACCCTTTTGAATCAAAGTACAAGTCCATTTAAATAAAACCATTGCAATTTTTCTATTTATGCCTACATTATTTTTATTAGTCTTCACTAGGTATATTATGGTAACAATTGTTGCTAGAAAATTAGTCAGATTCCTGACATCCAAAACATTGAAGTATCATCCATCCCCAAGAGCTCCAACGTACACCAAATTGAAACCTCTCATTGCGAGCTTCTTTTTGAAGTCGTTGGTTATTAATTTTGGCTTATTAAAGTCAAATCTCGGAGGCAACATTGACAATGCCTTTAGAAACACGTCCTCCTCTTCTGGTTTCCTGAGTCCGACCTTTCACTTCTTCATTCGAAGAAATATGATGCAAACCAAGGCGACCAACAAGGGTTGATGAGTGCAACTTACACCTTCCGCATTTTTGAATAAAATTATAAGTCCATTTAAAAAAAACCATTGCAATTGTTCTATTTATGCTTGCATTATTTTTTACCAGTTTTCACTGGGGATCTTGTGGTAATAATTATTACTAAAACATAAGTTAGATTCCTGACATCCAAAACGTTGAAGTATCATCATACCACATACTAACAACATTCCAATGTAAAAGATAATCTAATGTGCTACACACATGGAAATGGTTAGATGTATTTCTTCAAAATTATGCAATGTTTGTACGTGACAGTTATGATAGAATATGTATATCATGGTTTAGTTTTTCTATATATGCCTACATTAACTTTTAACATTGTCTTCACCGGGTATATTATGGTTATAATTGTTTCTAAAACATAATTCAGATTCCTAGCATCCAGAACACTCAAGTATCATCATACCACATACTAACATCATTCTAATGTATGTACATCCTTCATGCGAACTTAGTGTTTTAATGAACTTGCAATCACTACAATCAATCCTGTAAGTTGTAGCTGATAGAATTTGATATTAAGAGCATGGAACAAAATATTTTTGTGTTTACTTATCTAACATTCAACCTTAAAATATGGGTCAACCTCATGTTTTGGAAATAGATCAAGAAAATAGTGAACCTTAATATATACATTGTAAGGACATGTATGATTTTCTTTGCAATTAGAATTAAGGAATGAGTTTGAATCTTAAGAACATGACCTAACTAGATTCTAGCTGCCTGTGACGCAATAGCAACAAGGGAAAACTACAAGCCAAATAAGTAACATGCACAAAGGAAACAACAAAGGAGAAATAGATAATAATAGTGTAGGGGAACATTTTGGAATTTCATTATACTTTATAGTTAGATGTGCTGAACAAAAAATTTATGATTATAGATCTCTATGGTAATGATTAAGCATTCGAGTAATGTTTATGGGTCTTGACTCTTGATTCTTTATTGTATTTTTAAATACTAATTAATCATGATGGTTACATATGAAAGATTGTCCCCAGCTAACATAGGCATCATCACCAAATCGATATGAGTGTCTTACTAACAATAAAAGAGTTCTCTCTGCAAAATTGTCAAACCTATGATCATTGGAATAATGTATGTTTCCCATGAATGTTAATGACGACATTTCAATTTCTAGTATTTGTATCTTATTTATGGCTTGGTTACTTTTTTGTATTATACTATCATGTGATAAATGCAAGATGGAAATAAATTTCATAGCTTTATTATCAATAAAAAAGTTGATTTTCCTTGTTATCTACCTATATTTTGGCACCACTTTTGTTACATACTCATGTAATCTATTTACAATCGCAACCCATGTAATTGTCAAAGTACCATTACCTTACAATGGTTTTCGATGTCATTCTCTCCCTACGTAACATGAAATCCACAATATGTACTACTCAATCACAAAATAATATCCAAAAAAGATACTTGATATCTGTAGAAAATAACATGGGTTAACCCGAATATCCATTCCAGTTTTCATTTCTGTCTTTATTTACCCATATTAATCTTATCTCTTTGAACAAGAAAACTCTTTAATTATAAATAATTCCTGAATCCCCCTATTGTCAGTTTGGTGAGTTAATCAGCCACTTATTTTTTAATTAATGATCTATCATTTTTGAAACAAAAAGCAAGGCAGACGATCAAACTGACATTTGCCTGTACAAAATAAAAATTACATACAATTACAAAGAAAAATCAATACATATGGTGCCACTGCCATTGCCAATACAGAATGAAGTCATATGAAAGTCACATTTTCTGTTAAGAATGAATTTTGAACAATCCTATACAAATGCACTTATTTATGTGTCCAATGCTAATATTGTACATATGATACATAGATAAGTGCCGTCGCCGTCGCTATTCGCCAGTAATTTTGTCAACGTGGGGCAACTCCCCTCTAAATATTTTATCTTGAATACAAAACAAATCTCGGTAACCAAATATTTGCTTTTCTAGTTTCTTAAAACGAGAGAAAAATGATTCCCAGCTCAAGAATACCACCATTTCAAGAGCTTCTCTGATACATAAATCTGTTCATAGTTAATGAAAACAGTGCTAAGTAAGACCCAAAGTGAATAATTTCAAAACTAAATATCCTACTGGCTAAGGAAAGAACCAAAAATCACCTTTGAATAGAAGAAATGGATTCACTTAATTATGACAAGTTAAACACAACGAATGCTCGATTTAAATATATACTTTATTAAATTTATCATAGTCCACTATATAACTAAGTTCTATCTACTCAAAATCCAATAACTAATATATCTAATTACAAAACTATTAAAACTGCACTTAACATGTATTATCAGCTAATTTTGACTTCACAAATTGAATAAACACGGGAATTTTGAAAATTTTCAAAATTGTTATTTTGCATGATGCAACGCACTTGTCGTGATCGTCTCATTTTTGCGATCATTATAGTCTTCGTTTCGTCCATTTCGGGCGAGAACTCCTCCCATAAAGTTATAAACTGCATTAATGATTAATTAATTAATATTTAATATAATTATTATCCTTTATTTGAAAAAATCATTTTTTAAATTATTTTTTGGGTTCTTAATTAAATAAATATTAATTAAAATTCATTCGACGAGATTTATTTTAATTGTCTGGGGGAAAGTAAGCTTCGACTTCCAATTGTCGGGATGACAAATTGGCATCTCATACCCGGATTTCCCCCCTTCCTGACAAATTCATTTTATTTCCCCGCTTGTGGGATTTCTTCCACTGATTGCCAATTCAATGAATTGGCAAACGGGCAAAAAATCTGTCGATTTCCCACATGGGGAAATAAAATGGGGATTGTCATCCCGCCTTGCCATTTCTGCTGGCAAATGGTTGTTTATTTCCCGCTTTCCCTTGACAATTGATGCCACTACCTGAGAAAGAGGTAATTGGTTATTCTAACAGAAATAAAAAATGGTTACAGAAGCTTCTTTAACCATTTATTCGTCAAACTCCTTGGAAAAAGTCATGTGAAGAAGCTTTGAACCTTTCAAATTTCCAGTTTACTATAAATGTAATTAAAAAGGATTACGTTAGCTATCAGAGAATAAAGAACACCACGCCAGGGAGAAGATTTTCCAATGCATTGGGGAGAGCTTACAACAATAGATTCACCACGCATTGGAATAAAAGCAATTGTCAACGTGCCAAAGGAAAAAGGTGAAAAAAAATTCCAATGCATTACATAAAGCAAGGAGTCCACGTTGCAATTCAGGAAATTCTCCATGCCAAAGTGTTGTTGCTAACACATTCCAAGAAGAAATTTATCAAGTCCACACATTGATCCAAATCCAGACCAAAAGAATAACAATTTTCCAACGCAATAAGGAGAGAAAAGAACAACAATTTTCCAATGCAACAAGGAGATGAAGGAATAACAAGTTTCAACAAAGCCACATGAGAGAGATATCATCATGCATGCCAAGAAACAACAATTAAAAAAAAAAGACAAGAATTCCTCCCACGCCTTCATCACAAGGAATAACAAACAACTTCCAAAACAGTCCAAAACGCATAAGCAACCAAGAGGAATTTCCATGCAGATTTTAAAGGAAGTTTCAGTGTATGCATTCACCACGCAACCAAAGGGAATCAAAGTATATGCCAGTTGTTTGAGAGAAAAATATTTCAATGCAAAACAGTCTAGAATTTTCCAATGCCCAAGGAGAGAGGCCACACAACATGCAAAATTTTTAATCAATTTCCACGCATGGGTAAAAGCAAGAGAATAACTGTTTTAAAAAAAGAGAAGAATTCATCCCACACACTCATCAAAGGAAATAGGACTAAAGGCCACGCATTGGTTAAAAAGAACAGTCCAATTTCAACGCCTAAGCACCAACAAGTTGAGAAAGTGCATATATATATATATATATATATCCACACACTTTTCAGGCAAAAGCTCGAGTTTTCCCGCAGGCTATAAAGAAATTCCAATCACAAACAGTTGTCGAAAACTAGTACATTGCCCACACATCGATCAGAAGTCCGCAAGGAAGAAGGAAAGCCCAAAGTACACATTCATTAAAATCAGGTGATTTTCACGCAAATAAGAAGTTAAGATTCACGCATGCAAAGGAGAATTTGCTCAGGTGAATTAAATAAAAAAATTGGAATATTAAAATTAGGAGATTATTTATTTTAAAAAATATATATAAATTGTTGTTGCTAGAATCGAAATTCAAGCCTATTCTCGGTGTGATGTATTAAAAAAAATTGTAACCCGGGACCGATTATTATTATTATTTTTAATAATAATAATAATAATATTAAAACGAGTCATATTTTTCTTGCATTGACGGGAGTTTCAGAGACTGAGACCTGACCCCATTTGCATTGTTTTACGTGCCTGAGTCATTTTTCTATAAAATTCATAATGGCTGAAAAGTCTAATAAATCTGCAGGAAGATCAAGGAAGCCAGTGGATAAATCGAATAAGTCCACGCTCAAGTATGAATTCCAAGGAATCATTCATCCAAGTTCCATCAAATAAGCATATGACAATATCACCGATACAAATCTGGGTCACATCAATGTGCAACAATTCTGTGATCGGGTGAAAGTTGAAGGCAAAACCATATTCTCAGATAGGCTTTACCATAGTGGTCTACCCCAAGCAGCGGCATTTCCGGTCTCAGTGCAATGTATGGAGCTAATTACTACTTGCACGTAGCATTATCATCCCGAGAGACGAGGAATTTTTAAAGATAATTGCGAGCCTTTCCTCTTAATCACACCAAAGCACATTGAGGAGTTGCTCAACATACCTGACTTCCCTGAGAATGCGGATATCACTCGAAAGTCAGCACAAGAATTTTGGGATAAAGAACCCCTCAGGTGGAGCAAGATGGTAAATAACAACTGGTTAGTGACAAGAGGCCTCGAGTTGACCGGCTTCCTAAGAGTTGTACCGCATTGAGTTTGTGGAAGAAATCGGGGACATGATTACTCTCCTGAGTCGAGTCTTCGGTTTACCCTCTGCCAGGATTTTCCACCCATGGATGTATCAGTTTATCTGTATCATCCTTGCCAAGAGAGAGTTTGTGGATTGGGCCACCATCATCAGTGATACCCTTCACAAACAATTGATCGAAGTGAAGATGACTGGATGTTTCTACATGACATCATATTTGACCTATGCATTGGCTAGAAGAAAGCTATTTTCAGAACTCGAAATGAGAGGAGTCATGGGTCCATCAAATAATGCCTTCTATTATTATCTGCAGGTAAGTTTCAAAAATAGCTCTTGTCATTTCAGAAGAGTTAACGATGCATTCACCTTCCGCGTGATTCAAAACCTGAATAAGAATACAGAGGAAAGATTTTCTAAAGAGGCCATGGATGTCATTTCCCAATGGGGAACATGGTTTATTCAATTTTCATCCTTTTCCTATATTCACGTAAGCGACTTTGCGGGTACTCCATGGAAGCTTCCTAAGTACGTCAGTGACAAGTGGGCATTAATGGAGCTTGCGCGACAATTATTCCAAGTTCACTGTCTTCTCAGTGACAAGCATCGTTTAGGAATTCATTTCCCAATCCAAATTGGGGAATACCAATGTCCAAATCTCTTCAGTGCACAACTCATGGAGAAAGAGTTTGCCCTCATCACTATTCATCCATATGTGAAGAGATTCCAGTTTGATATCAATGGATATATGCAGAAGATTCTTGGAGCAAAGTATCAACACAACCCTACCATGGAAGATTTCTGGGTTGCCTGTTCAGACGAACATGAAGTAAGAAGGTGAGAGTTTTCTTGCCTAACCCTTGCTCAGATCAAGGCCTTTCGCATCAAAAACCCTCCAGATTCATTTGTAGATGATGATGAAGATGTTATTGATCCCTCATATGATGCAGTTGCTTTTACCCCATTGCCACGAATTGATTGGACCAAAAGAGATGAATTTTCTCTTGATAACAAGAATCAACCGATTCTCGAAAGAAGCATATCTTGGTATGAAAGAGAACTTGCAAAGTTACAATCAATCCAAGATCATACCTCAGGATTACAAAAACTGCCAACTCGAGGAGGTCTCCAGTCAACCAAAGCTTCTTCTCAATCAACCTCTGTGTCATCTAGTCATATGCAACAAGCAAGAAAGGAGTGGTTTCCAAAATCCACTTCACCAAAGAATGTGTCACGAGGTGAAAAATCTAAGGGTCCTAGCCCCAGTGAAGGAAGAGAGCGTGTATCGGGATTTTCCACTTCAAGTAGAGATTCTTCTACTCACATTGTTGATAGTTCACAGAATCTCATAACAAACAATCCTCAACCATGCCTTGCACAAGAGTCCACTTAGGACCAAGTAGTCTAGATATCGAATGCTTTTAAACCCACAGTTCACAATGAGATTTCTCAAAATCTCCCAATGATCAAGAGGTAGATATCAAGGTTATTTCTCCAAATTCTAGGTTATGGAGAGGTTTCTTGTAGAATATAATGATGTACAGAACAATGAGAATGTTGCTTCGGGCTCCAGGCTTTTGTATGTGGAAGTAGTGAATGATACTCCTTTTTGGGTTAATTTCAAAATCAAGAAAAGGAAGAGGGTTGTCAAGGCAATTGACATTGACTTCGATGCCCTTTTCAAAATTTCAAACGACGTCATTCCCAAGAAGCCTAAAGTGCTTTCCTGAATAATGGTGGATGATGGCTGAAACAAATTTGTGGATCTTGCCATCCCATAAGTTGAACAGGAGTGTGATGTTATGACATTTGTTGATTATGAAGTTTCCAAATTTGGACTTGGGAAGTCCACATTGGAAAGTGACATGGCGATGGCCCGAGATTCAATTGATATCATGCTAAAGAGACTTGAGAAATATAAGTCTCAAAACTCTCAGCTCAAGGCTGAAAAGAATCAATTGGTGGAATATGTTCAACATCTGATAAATCCCATATCATCCACTTTCCCAGTACCTGATGCAGTGGCTGCCCCTGATGAAGAAATCTCAATTTATCAAAAGAAATAAACACATTGGGCCATGTCACTAAATCTTGGCTTTCAGAGATTCTCATTTTAGGCCAAGAGACGATCAAAACAGTCGGTTAAGCTCCATGAAGATACCAGTGCATATCTTGAATCCAATTATTTCTTTCAAGGAAACTTTTGTTTCTAACATATAAAATTTGGATGAGATATTGCCCTAGCTACAGAAGATGACAAGTATGGAGTCCTCAACTTTAGCCATCGAAGGAATTCTTGAATTTGAATGTCGACAGTAACCATGTCATCTTAGAAAGGATTAGCATCTCAAATATGAAAGCACACTTCTCGAAAGATTCTATGATCCAGCATGAGAGTTATGCAATGAACCAACATCACTTACCTGTTCAAAAATGCAAATCAGTTTTATGCCTTAACTTATCAGAGAAAAATCAAAGGTATTTCAAAACATGTGACAAAGCAATTTTCACTATTGCGAGTTGCACAAATTGACATGTATAGTGCCATCAATTTTATTTAGAACCTAGTTCATCAATGAAACGTTACAAAAAGAATTGAGAACTTGAATTGAGAATGCTTGGAATCAAAGATTTTCAGGATCTGAATGAAGTCAGCATAAATAAAGAATTTAGGTAGTTTCTATGAAGGTCTATTCTGACCAAATGGAAACCTAGCCTGGACAGAAGAAAATATGTTTGCATTATGGGTTTAGATCCTTTCAAATGGTGAGAAGAGGGTAACATATCCCTAATTTCCAATGGGATAATTAGATAGCTTTAATTGAATGGCTAACGAAGTTGGAAAGACATAGAGTTTCATTCTTGTAGATCCACATTTCAGTGATCCAAACTTGTCGGTTCATATGATCTATGTAGATTTAGTGCTTATATTGTTAGAATAAGTTGTTTGAAAACTTGTGAGATAAAACATTAAGTGGTTTCATGTACTATCTAGAATTCACAGCACCCCCAAATGAGTTCTAAGACTTTATGCTTTTATGGAATGCAAAATCACTTTTGGTGCACAGTCCATGCATAACATTGAACTTTCCCCAAGGTGTGGGACCTTGCAAAATGGAAAAGCTCTCCAAATTAAAGGTTGGTTCCTTATAACTCTAGTTTAGGTGCATATGTATAAACTTGCATTCAGGATCTGTTCTTAATGCTAATCTAAAATTTACCAAGGAGACAGGGATAAAGGAATACAAGAAATTAAGACAATGACTAAACTACAAGGTGATGCACTAAAGGAATGATGAACACTTAGTTTTGATAATAGACACAAACCAACAAAATGCATACAATAAACAAGCACAGATAGCCATATATATAATGAAAGACTACTTTATGAAAGCATAAGAGACAAGGAGGATCTAAAATTGATCACAGACATGTTTTATTGCTCTGCAGATATGATACAGTCCATTACAAAATAGCCAAGAGGCAGAAACTTAATGCAATTCTTTTTTCAATGGAAGGCCTGAACTCCACAGATCCTTTGCTAGAAGGAGATAGGGAGCCTACAAAACAAAGAGTATGTCCAACCCTTTACAATGAATTTACCCCTGTATTTATAGATTCAATTCTGAAAGAAAAGGAAAGAGAGAGAAGCGTTTTCTTTAGGTCTGAAACTCAACCACTACCATTAATGCTTCTGATAAAATTGCCACCAAATCCATCTTTATTGCATCAATCCTTGGTTCGGCGCCTTGAAGGGAAGAGGAAACGACGGAAAAATTGAATTCGATCTGGTTGTTGAGACAGATGGATCTTGCATTGATGGCTCAAAGACATTTCCTCCATTTTCTTCACCTAACCTCCTCAAAATTGAAGTTTCAGACCCCATGGCATGGGTAAAGGTTTGAGATCTTTCCAACGGTGTCAGATTTGCAATATTTCGAGCCTGATATGAAAGATATGCCCCTTCGAAGTTTGTAGGTATGTACAAATGGGCGGGAAAACATTCTTGAAAAATGGGTCCCAAAGATAGGGACATGTTGACACATTGGGAAGGTTCAAAAATTAGGCCTACGGGTTGGCGATTTACTTTTGGATCCTAATTCCCTCACCTGAATGGGGACAATGGACTTTTTCCCTTGGGCGGAGTGGGCTTTAATTTTACAACTTTTTGGGAGAGTGACAATTCTCATACACCTTTGAGATCCTCTGACCCCACTTTTCAATGGGCCAAATTTTGAAGCCTTTTTTGTTCATATTTTGTTTTAAAAGTCTTTTGCTTGGCGGGGTTATTATTGAACTCACTGGGACGAGGGAAAATTTGGATAACTTAAGTGATTTCTATTTTTAGTTGCTTTTAATAAAGTTGGTTGAAAAAGTCAAAGTCACTTAAGTGCCCTATTTAATGTTCATGTAAAACACTAACTACTTTGTAACCAACTTTTGGGTTATAAAATAAAGTCAAGGGCTCATTTGTAAGAATGACTTTGAGAGAGGAGAAGAAAATACTCTTGTATGCAAAGCTTTATTTAAAGAAAGAAACTTTGTGTCTTTTGAGAAGACATTTTTGAGGTAATGAAATCTGAACTTTTTGTCACATTCATTATCTCTTCTAGGATTTGATGTTCTTATGTTCATTAAATGTTCGTGTTTTAAATTTTGCATGTGAATATTGTCTTGGATCTTATTTTCAACGTTATCAATATGTCGTTCTAGTTCATAGTGATCAAGCTCTGATTATCTACTTGCTCAAGTGTGTTCCCTTTTACTCATGCTCATTTAGCTGGTTGAAACTCCGTTTTATTTGTGTTTGTTGTTTATTGTTCTTATCCATGCAATATTAGGCTCTACTTTTACCAAACTCTTGCATGTTCCTTCCATTCATTCCTTTTCATTTCTTTCCTTCATTTCATTCTATCCCCCTCATTCACTTTTCTTTCCATTGATGTTCCAAAACACCCCCCACATACAATTTTGAATGTACAGGTGTAAATACAGTTTTGGTTTTCAATAAAGGTAGCCTCACCTTCATTGAGGAGGGACTTCGTTCCCACACTGTTGCATGTCATTTGCATGCGTACAAATCCATATGCTAAAAACATGATAAGGATTGGTATTTATAAATATTTCTTCAAAGCTCAATGGAAATAAACCATAAGACTTTCAATCGCTCAATATCTATTTTTTTAATTTGTTTTTCTTATTTTTCTCTATGCGATATGACCCTGTGTATCCATGGCTTCTCCATTGACTTCCAGCACTAATGCATATAAGTTCTTTTACAGTGATGAAGACTACATCTCCACTTCGAGTTAAACTAGTCAAGAGGAAAAGGTTTCACCAATTCAATGTTAATAGAATTTTTTAGGCATGCACAATTAGTTTCACAATGATTAATCGAATTTATACCTTTTGATAAACATATCTGCAAATGGATCAGCCATAGGAGAAGGGTTGCTAAGGTGTAGCATGAAAAATGTGCTAATTAGAGAAGTAGAGGTTAGTGAAGGGTCTCAAGGAAATAAAGCATGCTACGAGCGTACCAAGGTAGGAGTTACCATATGACACCATAAGGGAATTACTGGCTTAAAGAAATTTTTAGATGAATGAGGAAATATGGTTGCCATAAGATCATCAACTTCCAAAAGATATTTATGTCAGTCTTCCTGCTCTCTGTAATTGGTAATGATGATCGACACCACTTTTCTTATTGTGAATTTTCGATGCAACTTGTGTGGTAACTAATTTGATTGAATATTTATTGTTTTCACAGATATATGTAATGGAGATCAAGCAACAACAATTTTTGTTTTTGGAGATTCATATATAGACGCAGGGAATTACTACCCTCCTACAAATAAATACATAGTTTCAACATGGAAATATCCTTATGGAATCACTTGGCCTAGTCACCCGTCTGACAATGTATCAACTGACAGGACCTCTAATGCAGGTGTATAAGGGAAACTGCCTCAGATTGGTTAGATCACCAAGTAGTAACCATAATGAGGGCCTAGAAGGACTAAAGTGGAGGAGTAAGTAAAGGCTGTGGCTTATGAATTTTTCAGAAGAAGCGCTTCTGAAAGGAACGATAACCAGATCGTACCAAGCCAAGAACACAGATGCTAATCAAACACCACGATCAATAAGATGAAAGCAATTCACCAAAATAACTTTACACAAACCTTTGCAAACAAATGAGAAGCAATATCATATATTATTATGGGACTCAATGCAATACATTGAGAATGGGCCTTGCTTAAATATGCAAGGAATAACAATCTAAGAACAAGTCAAGGTCGTAGATCAAGCCATAAATAAATGAAATAACTAGTCATCAAAGAACTAGTCAAGACCATAGATTTAGGAGAGAACTAGACATCAAGGATCGAGTCAATACCATAGATCAAGGAAAGAACTAGTCAATACCATAGATCAAGGAAATAACTATACCTAACGACTAGATATATCTCCTAATATCTAAATAAATAAAAATAAATATCCACACACATAAGTGGGTGATGATAAATATAATAAAGAATGTAAATAAAGTACCTAGGTGAACATGAGCTAAGAAAAATACCTACTCTAAAACCCCCCCTCAAGTGAAGCTAGTGGCCAAAATAGATGTGGCATGTCCACAGTATGAGTCCCGACAACTAGGCCTGATGAGGTACTCATGTATAATAACTGGGAAAAAAGGGACATCGCAAGGTACCCAAAACCAGTAACAACAAAGTAAAGAGAGTAAAGACCCACTCCAAGGCATCCCAAGAAGCTCGGCTCAAAAAACTCATACAATGCTAAAGAAGTTTGGTGTGCACTGTGGTTCAAATCCACTGCTCGATCACAAAACTCAAAAACAACTGACACTGGGCTTCACCAGAATAGCTCCATACAAGGAGACTGTCATTGGAGTGATGTCGAAAGTGCAAAAACAAACACTAAACATAATGTGATCAACTGCTACAAATAGGTGTGCCATGATCCAAGAACAATAACCAAAGCAACAAGGTAAGGACATAAAATCCAAAGTGTCACGATCCAAGAAAAGCCAAGGTAACAAGACAAGGACACAAAACCTGAAGAAGCAGGATCAACACCACACCCTCCCATACTGTTGAATGGGTGGAGTGGCACTACAAATTTTTATGAGTTGTCAAAACAACTACTCGAACACTGACAAACTAACACTGGGGTGCACCAGAATAGATCCCCCATAAGAGATACTGTCAACATGCCAAAAGTGTCGAAAATACAGATACAAAATCTCTCAACAAATAAGAGAGATACACTACACCTACTAAAGAAAAATGCTCAAAACAAGAAGCATCACAATGCAAAAGGTATAGAAAGTGGAGCAAGAGGCCGAATGGTGGAGGAGCCATGCCTATAGAGTCCTCTCAACGAATGCCTATGTCTCTGCCACGAGTGATCAGATATCCACCCCAAATCAACACGGATGGATGAAGAAGATGTATAGCATATGACTTGGTACAAAATGCACAATGGGTGCATGCAAAAGAACATCAGAATGTGTGTCAGGTTGATCATGTCTGACAGCTGAAATCTCAGGTTTCTCAATCCTGAGTGAAGGTGTAGAACTCATGTGTTTCTCATGATCCTTAGAAAGAGTCGAGCGAACAAAAAAGGAGCTTTGTCAATGTGTGATCCCAATGAAGTATCTGCTCGAAAACCAATGTCATGACGAGAATTCCACTTAACATGTGGAATAGAGGAAACAATACCCTGTGAATGTTTGTGAATGGCTCTGCTAGTGAGACCCATATAACGAAGCATGTGATAATAGAATGCAGTGGTATGCTTCTTAAAAAAGCCATACAACTAAGCAGAAGTAGGATACATAACATGTGGTGCTGTAATAGGCACAGATGTGGAAGAGCATGCAGTAACAAGCCTCACAGGTTAGGAGCATCAAAAGCAAAAACAGGTTCAAAGACTGGCAGATAAATGTCAGTGGGTACAAGAGCAACAACTACAAGTGGACTAGGAGCATGGATATGGTTGTCCACAATATGATGGTGATGTTGTAGGCTAGCAAGTTTGTTGCTGCAGGGAGTGGATTATTGTATCCTTATCATGAATGAGTGATTGTAGAAGAGAATTTCGCTTCTTGAGCGATCTATTTTCTTCCACAAATTTTACAATATCCTCTTGAAGTCCACATACTTTAGAGAAAATTATATCATTCTCAGAATCCATGATAGTACAAGAATGCAACTCCAAAATTTTAGGACGTCGGGCTCAGCCGAAATTACGTCCACAATTGATTACAACACTCCTCCATATTTGTTACAATATGGCACTTTATAATAATTTCAAGTTCAAATATGCAAAAAGCTGTGTTTTGGAAATCAATCTCGGGGTAACTCTACTACACCCCACACTGTCTTAAAGTACCAGTGACCTTCGCACCAATTGACAAGGCATACCATACTGTTCAAGGCCATGTACAAGACTTAATTATTTTGATGGAACATATACCCCTCAATTTCATCTAATTGAAAGGTATGGCCTTGCCAGAAGTGGGTAATTTTCCAAACCAGAAGTAAACAAAACTTTCCTTACTATAAATTATGTTCCAATCAGCTCATAGAGGTAACCAAACCACCATTTCAAAAGCTTCTCTGACACATAAATTTGTTCATAGTTAATGAACACGGTGCTAAGTAAGACCCAAAGCGAATAATTTCAGAAGTAAATATCCTATTGCCTAAGGAAAGAACATACAATGTGATTAGATATTTTGAAGTCATATTACCATCTCTTTAATAGCTTTATTTATCTTTCAAAGCAAAAAAATTGCATAGAATCTATGAAAGAAAGAAATAGTTTGTTATATTGGAAGTTGGGACAGAAGAGTAAGCTCCCCAAAATAAGAGGGCATTTTACAAAAAATGACATTGCAGGCTTTCTCAGAAAATGGTATTGTAGCCAAAAAAAACAATAAGTTGCATTTCAAAAAGAGATGGCAAACAACTCATGTGTTTTAAACATAAGTTAATATTTTGTTCATGTTCATTCATTGCAAGCACAAACATATTACATTCTAGATGACTGATCACATTGAATGGCAATTGGATGATAAATGATTGCATCAAATGGAAGTGGCTAATATTGGGGCGATTCCTCCTGCAATTAGGCACAATCCTATGATTACAAGGATCACTTGCTAATGGTGACTGGTGCATATACTATGCTGAAGAATTTTTCCTTTCACCTTAGGAACTCTTAGGCATCCTAATAAGCGCAAATTAGTGTTTGAGCTTTGAGATTTACTCGTTGAAATGATAAAGCAAAAAAATGTGCACATCTTCATCTAGATAAGCATGTAGAGGACAATATGGGCTTGAAGTTATAAGACTATGAGAACAATTGGTATGGCCTAGTTTTGAAGAACTGTACTAAATTGGTTTTTTTAGAGCGTTTGCTCAACCTAATTGGACTTAGAACTCCACTACACGTACCAAAAAATAATTCTAAAAAGAGATAAGAAATAAAGCACATAAAATAAATAAAAATCTAAAATCCAAACAGAGCATTCAAAAGATTTTTAAGAATAAATATAATCCCATTCAAGGCTTTTGTTTACAATCACGCCTCTCAGAGTTAGGTACTGTAATTATAATTTATAAGTTCCATGTGTTACACTGCAAAATGCCTACAATGTATAATGCTGACAACCCATAATGAGTTTGCATACATGTCTACTAGGGCACTTGCCAATACATCTAAAAAAAATAGGTTTCCATTATGCTTTGATGGATGTCCACGTGCTATTCATCTCCCATTTTGGCAAAGGATGGGAAGATAGAAACAAAGGTTGTGGAGTGTGGCTTTAAACCTGCCAAGTGTATTTTTCAGAAAGGTTCGAAGGCATTTTCAACAAAACCATTTGTCCATATCCTGCAATCATTGCCGTCTAGGAGACAACATAACAGTGATGGAAGCATAAAGAGGTTGTAAGCTTGTGTAAACATTGTCAGACCGATAGTGATAAGTGTTTGAAGCACAATGTAGCATTGGACATCACAAAATTGCAAAACTCCCCAAGTAATAGGCCGAGTTGGTGAAGGTGGCCATGGACTTCAGGTATCCAAATAGTGTGTAGAGAAAATAATCAGCAACAAGACGTGAAGATTATTTATACAAAGGTCAAATGTGAACGAAATAATTTAAGATAGAGCTAGGATGAAGACACATAAGGAAGAGAACTATTCCCTGAGATGTGAAGCACATGGGAAGTATTAGATTACCTTTTGGAAAAATATATAATCTAGACCAAAACAAACCATATCTCAGCCTCCACAGAGCCATTCAAAGAACACTCACAAGTTTGTATAGGGGTCAGATGACACTGCGTGCATTCATCAAATCATACACATACATAAAAGTCTCAACACTTTTTTCCCTGGTGTCTTTTCTTTATATTAAATTGGCATAATGTAGTTTCATATTCTATTTGGTGAGAGTATCAAATGATATGTTTAAGTGAATTCACGTAATAATTTTGTGGAGTACTTTTATTTAGTATCAATTTTATCCATATTTTGCAATCTGTATAGTGCAGGATGCCACATTTCGTTGAGGCATTTAGTCAAACAGTTGACATGCCAATTGCATGATTTCACATTTCACCTATATATCTACTTTGTGTGCAGTAGTTTGTTTTTTCTTTCTGAGTAGAACCACATCTCACCTAGGCATTTCATCAAACAGTTGACATGCCATGTTTTAAATCTCCCATTCTAGCGAAAGCTGGCAAAGGTTTTGGAGTCTGCTTGTACACTTGGAAATTGTATTTTTTATGAAGGTGCCACGACCTTTTATGGATATCTTGCAATCGATAATGTCCATGAGGTCACATATGTTCCAGGAATTTATTCAAACAATTTGAATGCTAGTTGCATGCTTCCACATTTATGCAACTTCTCGGACCAGCCGAGGCAGATCCGTGGTTGCATTTTCACGCAGAACTTTCCAACACATTTTTGATGGGGGAAAGCACGGGAGGGAGCATTGCACATCACGCCCTGGGCATGTGGGTGGCCGCTCAAGATGGGGAAATGCAGGCGCAAGGGAATGATTTTGGTCTACGCTTGTTTCGGGGGAGAAGATCAGACACAGTTAGAAGAAGGAGATCTCGCTCTGTTAAATGTGGACACGATGAATATGTACTGCAGTGATAGTGTTGTTCATTTGATTTGGAGATTCTAGTTCCTTTTGACAGACACTCATACATACGCTTTGCTCTGTTCTCTACTGTCGCCCTCCTATTCTATGTATTATATAGTGTACATGCAACCCACAATGCCGAAAGAGGCCAAGGCCAAAACCATCTCCAAAACAGAAACCTTGTTAACCCTAACCCTAACCCTAATCCTAACAACAACAAGAACTCCCGTGCACATTCAATAATACAAATGGCCCTGACCTCCTCATTTGCCATCAAATGTTTCAGAAAATGTTGCTGACCCAGATTGCGTTTGTGCAACAGAAATGTCTCTTTTTTTCGGACAGAAAAAACACCCCACATAATTGGCCAAACCTTTGCCATTTTTATTGGAAAGAGCGGCTACAACCTGAAATTTGTAGCAAAAGTGGACTAGAATGGACCGTGGACCAATTCGAGCATTATAATTGTAGTTCCATTTCGGTTTGCCAAAGATAAAATTTTAGATTTTCGCGCACTGCTGGCGATTGGCTCGTTGTAGATAAATTGAGTCATACTTGTAAAAAATGAAAAATCATATTTTAGATAAATGTATTTAACATATCTATACTAATCCTATCATTTTTTAAAGATAAATATATTTAAAATATTAATAATAACATTAAATAATAATAAACTTGATTAAAGTAGGACTAATTTTTTTGCACTCTCTTTCTTAAGGGTGCAAAAGATGGTACTCGTAGATGCTTTTGAGACAGTCAAAACGTCGATGATTAAAGTTTTCCACACAATTTTATAACGTAAAAAATTGTGAAAACGCAATTAGCAGCCTATTACGCGACAACAATTGACTACCGTTTAAATATACTTTGACAATGTTTTTTTTCCTCTGCTGATTTATTTCCTTGCCATTTTAAGCGTGATCAACAGAATTTAGTCAAACATTTAGAAAGTTGAAGTCCGCAAAATAAGGCCATGAATATGACGTATGTTATTTAAATACACAATCACCATCGACGGGTTTTCTTTAACGCATTTCTGTCTAACTCACTTCACCCGATCCCTTTTAACAACTACACCTTCTCCTTCAAAGCTTCAAAGCTTCAAACCAACTCTTATGATATCTTCTCCGATGTGAAATTCGGAATCACTGACCTCAAAAACCCTCATTAACCAACTTTGTTAGACACTTTTGCCCAAGAAACAAAAATTTAGGCCAAAATGAAAGGGCTTTACAGGGTTTTGTGTTTATTTTGTTTGGGGTTAATTACGCTGGCCAGATCGGCCCAAAACAACATTAACTCTCTCGGAATACCTCCGCAAGGTTTGTATGCAGATCATGGTTTTTAAAGCTCAAATTTGGTTTCTGATTTGATTAGGGTTCATATTAATTAATATTCGTTGCATTTCAGAGGAGAAATATTTTTTGTCCGAGCGAATAAATTGTAAGGATGGCTCCAAGACATTTTCTCAGGAACGGCTGAATGATGATTTTTGTGACTGTCCAGATGGAACAGATGAGCCAGGTCAGTAAAACCTTATATATTTGCAAGTAATTATTTAATTCAGTCTTTCAATGAATCAGAAAACAATAATTTAAGAAGTGGGAAACTAGGAAAAAGGATGATTAAAATAGTCAGAACTATTATGTCCATGCAATGAGCATAATGGCGTGGAGCATCTCCGCCATTTAGCTCAGTTTTGAAATGAAATGAAATGATTTGTTTTATATTACACCCACGAGGTTTGATGGTCCTGGGGCGGCAAAGAGGTTATAGGTGCATCAGCCACCAATATAAGAGTTGAAGTTTAAGACAGTGTTGTTACCTTGGGAAATTCCCTAAAACGTTCCATTCTTGCCTCTGCAAACGGCTAAAACATATTGTCACCATGAGCTCTGTGGATAATTTAGAATTAAGTTAGAAAGTAAATGTCAGAACTGCCTTCTTAAGGCAATATTGCCGAAGATAGTTTCTTCTAGAAAATGCTCTGAAATGCTTCTAAGATGGAATGGAAGATCAAACAACCACAGTTGAAGATGTTGACTTTTCTCACACCTCCATATATGTGGAGTTTTTGTGCCAAAGAAATCAGTTTGCTCTCTGTTTTTGCTACCAACGGAACTAATGATGGCTTGAGGCTCTCTAAGTGTGGTTACTGTACTCTGTAGCATGATTCCCCATACAACCATCGTCAGTGTGGATATTCATTAATACCTCCTGTCTGCTTATCCACTGTCTTGGCTGATTCTTTGTTGTTTCCTCCTGTCTTAGTTTCTCTCTTTCTCCTCTCTTTTTAGTATCTTCCATCATTCTGATTTACTTTGGGCCCTTGGGGTTTTGTTCTTTTCTCTGGAGATGCATTTACACTATCTAAACCCATTTCTTCTTGTGTGTTTTCCACGGAACTATCAGCCAATTTTAGTCTTTTGTTGATGCAAATACTTAAAGTTTATTAAATAGAATTTACTGAGTAATCGACAAGCATATCAACTGCAGATTCTATAGCAATTGGCAGAGCAAAACCACCCATGGTACCAACAAAGGATTCAAGTTTTGTACAATACTACTCCTTGAGTATGCTGTATATGCCAATTATCCATGTTTACCTGCATTGACGAGTACACACATTTTAACTTTGATACTAGTCGAGAGAACTTCCAACTTCCTGTTTCTAACCATTGCTGAACATGACAATGGGGCTTATCTTTTATAGGGTATTGTTTTACGATAGGCAGTGCCTGTTTTGTATGTGCATCCGAATTGATTGTGCTTATATAAGTTCCATTGAAGTTTGACATCTAGGACCATCCACTCACCATGCCAAAAGTTAAAACACACATCTTTGCTTTATTTTCAAACATGTTAGCACAATGATGCTAATCACTTACAATAGAACTTTTGTTGATAAAATTGTAAGCAGGAGTTATATTATCATGCAACATCCTCATGTAAAACAATCTAAGAGAAGTAATAACTTCCTTGTCCCCAGGTTATAGCATTTCTTTAGAGGATGCTCTTTGTTCTGATGGCATTCGTGCCTGGACGACCTTTTTTGAATTATTTTAATCATGAATTAAAATACATTTTACTATTTTGAAATCATGCTGTGGCTAGGCAGTTCTAATAATAGGATTTCATATGCCTGCCTCAATCAGTCACATTTTCTTTAAAAATACCATAGAGAATATTTGTATCAAAGGCACATGAGTATCTGGGAATGTTTTTCATATCACTGCTTTTTATTACTTTTATTTTTTGTTACGGTTAAGCCATTTTTAAGAGGCGTTATAATTGAATTCTCTTTCTTTAGACACTCCTTGTTTAACAAGACCTGTCTCTAAGAAAAGTGCAAAAAATGTAAAGAGGGAGTCAAGGTTAGTCAAGATGTCCTAGTGATTGAGGTCAGAGTTTCCTTTACGCATGCAGGTTACCTCTTGTAGGGTTGACATCATCTCTTATTGGCACTTATCATCTTCTAATCCAGAAGACCTAATTAGTTGCCTGTATTCAAAATTTGAAGCTCATGAAATTGTTTTAGTTTAATAAATAATTGCATGTTTCTAGTGCGGGCCTTTGCTCGGCTTAAACATTCATAACTGCAAAATGTCTTTTTTTTGTAGTATATCTGAGGATAAGGGACCCTAAATCTGCAAAAAGGAGGGCTGATATGCTCAACCAAAGGTCACCCTTCTTTACTCAAGGAGTGCCTCAATCAAGAAGATGACCTTTAAGGCAGATTTAAAAATGATGGAATTCATTCATATCAGAATTTTCCACCTGCTGTTGGCCTATTGCAAATGAGGAATTTGTAAATACAACTAAAAAAGAAACTGATCATCCACAGGTCTTACAAGCCTCAAAATAAAACTAAAGAGATGTCAAAGCTTTCCTTACAGAACATAAAAGTGAAAAATAATTCTCAATCCATAGTGCAGGGCCTCATAGTACGAAAAAAAAATCTGGAATATCACGATTACAGCAGCCTGTAATTTCATTCTCATTTCTTCTTTCTGCATATCATTATTCAACTTCTAACATGCAGATAAAAAAAACCCCATACCTCTTGAGCCGAAAATCACCATTCAAATTCTGATGCAAGAAATTGAAGATCTCATTTTTGGCTCAGAAGATCAAAATGTCTCTATTTGATCATAGGAGAAAGGCATCTACCTGAATGCAGTGCCTAATGAGCCTGAACAATACATGCTGCTGAAAGAAAGGAAACACGGCCAGTCAGTATTATCATTTCTTGAAGACATCTCATCCAAAACTGAATCCTAAGTATCTCATCATGAATATCCTTGTGTCTGTTTGCCCGTAATTCCTCTAAGCCTTGATGGTCCTGATGATGTAGAAAGTGCCTCCAACATTAGAAAGTATGCCTGCTGGTGATAAATACACAGCAACATCAAACACTTTTCTGAGTTGAATTTCTGGATAACTGAACAAATATTTGCACAATGTAACACCCATGTTATGCTTCAACAAACTACGGAATTTTTTTTATAAACCATTAATTAACTTATGCCTTCAATGAATATCAGCATGCAGCAGAAATAACCCAGCATACTAACAAGTCTACAAAATCCCTTAAGTTCTTATAATGTTGTAATGAATATTATCATTACTCAGCCACGGCTAAATTATTCCAACATTACTTTATATTCAGAATCCTTCTAAACAACCTATGATAACCATGTGCAACTGCAAAGGGTTTCAGATCCCTATCAATCACCCTTCAACACTCTTTATGAGCTAGTATACATTGTATACCATTCGGTTAAGCCTTATTATAGGCTAAGAGAACATGTGAATCTTCTTACCTGTCAATCGGAAAGTCATTGAAGTAACCTCCATCCGACTCCAGACACTGCTAACAAGAAGACCTAGTGAACAAACAATGTAATCAATTCTTTGTACTACTATGGCCATAGTTATTCGGCGTTGTGTTAGCAAGCCGGTTTTAAGACTGCACACAAGCCTATGAAACTTGTCTTCCCTTCATCGCACAATCGTCTCAACTTAGTTATCTGGATTCCTTTCCGTTGATTAAGTATTAAGTTTATAGTTAATCATTTTAAGTATTTGTGTACAATAAGTAATTGAATTAGGTTACGAAGTTGCAGATATCAGAACTCGATATTTGGGTCACATGATTCATGTCAGCACCACCTTGGGATCCCTACAGGAAAAGATACGTTCACATAATGACCCAAGACATTGCGTGTTCATTCCTTTCCCTGTAGCCATCTCGAGCTGGTAGGGAAATGACTCATACGATAGGAATATCGTCTCGTGATGCCTGTCTTCACTTACTATTTATTATGCTTTCGTCTAGATGAAAGGTTAACAAAGTTTCATTATGTTATCCAAATCACGATAGAGGTATACAATGAACTCTTTGAGTCACTATCTAGTGCATGTACCTCATACCACATATAAGTCAAACTATATTGATCTACGATTGTTGATTAGGTTTAGACAAGTACGAGATTTAAACCAATTCATAACACCTATTTAATTATCAATCGCGATCATTAAATGACACTTGGTCAATTTAGTTTACTTAAGCCAGTTGAGTACAACGATACTCTCTCTCATGATTATAATGTACCTTCGTACTTTATCCATATTGTTGTAATTGTTACCCGCTAGGATTTAATAGAAACAATATGATATTTTACGAGTATCATTAATTGTAAACATGTAAGTTGCTGCTCTTAAAAGACAATAGTCTGTTTTCCAATGTAACATATTTATAAGTGATATACCTCATTTGGATTATCGATGATGATCATATATAACTGGTTGTCATACTTATCTTCATTAAGTGCCATCTTATATTTCCTTGTTTGTCTTACTTTTTCCTTATACATTCTTTACATCATAAGGACATCTTAAAACAATTATTTTATCACATTAAATATCAACTCACAATAAATAATTTGCTGATAAACAACAATACAAATATATTGCATAACACAATCTTAAAGAATAGATCAATAATTGTTAATTTCATAATTAATAACATCAATACATAATCACAAAGTGATTATCGAAGATAATCATATAATAGAGAGAAGAATAAATCGAGAGAAGGCAAGAGAGCAAACTGCACTGTCCAAATGATAAGGCAGAGGTTTATTTATTGAGAGAGAGGTGGTTGAACAGTTACCAACCGAACAACTACATAACTGTTTTTACATTCTATATAATGTGTTATATTTTAACACCCCCTCTTAATGACTAAACCGGAAACAAGACAAAGTTTGTCCCGAAATTTTACAAATTTCCTAAAGCCCATATGTTTAGTCATTACATTTACAGACTGTGCCATAAGTTGTACTTTAAAATCAGCAGTCCTTAACTGTGATGCAGTTGTCGAATGAAGACGAACCGCAAAACAAAAATCTGGTCCCATGAACAAAAGATATGGCAAGTGGTCCACTGGTTCTCTGTTTCGTGATTCATTGACCAGTGATGAATCACCAATGGCTGAGAGTGTCAGCCCCATCTCCAGAGTGCTGAAATCAGAACCTCGAAGATGTGGATTGAAAAATCTATTCCAGGCTTGTGTAGCCTGCTGGAGTCTGTACAAAGACTCAATTATCCTGTGATCGAAGTCACCTCGATCACGTCCTTGCACCACCATGTAGTGCTCATCCAACTTTTTCAAGAAGAGGAATGTGACCATCTGTGCAGGAGTTAGAACCAACTCCTCAATAGTAGGAGAAATAACCATCTCCGTCTCAGCAGTGGTCTCCGTCTCAACAGGAGAAATAACCATCTCCGTCTTATCTATTTGCTCATCTATCCCCCTCTGTTGGGAAAGATCCTTCACAACACAATGAGCAAACTGTTCATGCTCTATTGTCCTTCGAGCAAGAACCTCTGAGTGAGTGGCTGGGCATGCCATCTCACCATGCACCGTCAATGCATTTGGAATAGTGGAGTCTCCGTCCACAACAAATTGCTCTTCAGAATGAGGAAATCCATCCTCCCAAGGCATGTCCGCCTCCCGTACACCTAGTATAGTGGATATTCCCTCCACAATAGGTGCATGTAGGTTGACTGTATCCAAGTCAACAGATTTGTGAGGAATGGCTTCCTCCCAAGGCATTGCAGCCTCCTGCACATCCTGAATGGTGGAGCTGTCCTCCACACGTGCATTCATGTTGATCGCAGCCGGATCAACAAGCCGATACTGACCACCTTCCCCAATACCAAGGGCAATTATCCGTCTCTGTTTCACATCAGAGACAACACACTTCTTTCCACAGAAATCCACAGAAATATTGGGATTTTCAGTCAATTGACGAATAGATAGAAGATTCTTTTGTAAAGAAGGTACATATCTAACATTCCGTACCAACAATTTATGAGCATTATTCAATACAATGCATATATCTCCTATCCCTTCTACTGCAAGTGATTCTCCATCAGCTAGTACTACTGATTCAAAACATATATTTGCAGTAAATGAAACATACCAGTCCCTACGACATGAAAAGTGTGCAGACGCACCAGAGTCAATGATCCAACAACTGGTACCACTATCATTCGAGCATGATGTCGTAAGACAATAAAGAGCATGCCCGTCATCCGAATCCCGTTCTTCTGCAACTGCTGCCACATGTTCCTCATTACATGGCTTTTTGTTCTGCTTCGAAAGATCATACATCCGCTTCCGGCAATCCTTCTTGAGGTGCCCAACCTTGTGACAGTAATAGCATGTGACCTGATACCGAGTGGAAGACTCACCAGATTGACGTTTCCACTTTCCCTTTGACTGAGTGACAAGAGCACTCTCTGAATGGTCACAATTAGATTCTGCCTGAAGTTGTCTCCGCTCCTTTTGCAACAGGTAGGAACTCACCTTGTCAAACGTGAGTGTTTGACTTTCAGCCATTAAATGGAGTGCCTCCACAAATGACTCATACGAAGAAGGTAAGCTGTTCAAAACCAGAGCCACCATATCATCGTCGTCCACCTTTTTATTGATGGAAGATAACTGGTCTCGGAGATCTTTCATCCGAAGTAGGTGCTCAGACAGCGATCCACCTTCTTGTAACTTTACGGAAAAGAGCATATTTTTCAGGTATAAAACCCGACTCTTCTCTGACGTCTGATATTTATCCCTCAGACTGGCCCATAATGTGCTTGCCACAGTGGCATTCCGCACTTCCGGTATCAAATCATCCGACACCGATAACTTGAGAAGCAATAATGCTTCCTTATGACGTTTGTCATAATCCTCGAAGTTCGTCGCTGGTCGACTTTCATCACCCTTGATTATTTTATCACAATCCCGAAATTCCGCGACCGTTAAAATCTTATGACTCCATACATTAAAATTAGTGCCCGTTAATTTTTGTGTCTCCGGCAACGTCAAGTGTGATATATTTGCCATTTTATTATTCCAAAGTAACGGAAAATAATAAAATAATAATTTTGCCTCACACTTAATAAAATATTCTTTTCCAGCCAAATAATATTAAATGAATGAATAATATGCGTGGCTGTAGGAAAATGCAAATACGTGGCAGGTAGGTCCAAAAAAATATTTATAACATTTTTTAAAATCTTTTGCTACCTTTGTGATTCTGCCCTTCAATTTTTGCGAATTCTGCCTTTAAAACTTTTTCGAACCAGCGAATTCTGCCTTCATGTTTTTTTTTTCCTTTGATTGTGCCCATGACCAACGATGACTGTGCCCACGACCAACGAATTCTTCTTTACCAGCAAATTCTGCCTTGACGTTTTTTTTGCCCTTTGACTATGCCCACGATTTTTGCAGTTGTTCTGCCCTTCACGGTCTCACGTTTTTCCTTTGCTTCAGCGACTCAGGATCTCCACGACAAACGACTGTTCTGCCCTTTTACTGTTCACGTTTTTCTACCTCCATGTTCCACGAAGTCTGCCCTAGGTCTTTCACGTATTCCTCCAGCGAACCACGATTGTGAAGGGATTCTATTCTTGCCCTCGTTTTGGTGCCACGAGTTTGCTTCAGCGACTTCCTCCAGCGATGCCAACTCCTCTCTTCTGCCCTGCGTCGACCGTACCTTTCGTCGACCTCTCCTCTCACCAATCATGACGACTTCAAACTTCTTCTCTACAGTTCGTACCCATGTCGGGGCTTCCTCGAACCTCATGCGACACTCCCGTGCTCGTCCAAGAGCTTCCTCAGGCAAGTCACTCTGATACCAATGTTAGAAAATACAGAGAGAAGAATAAAATGCAGATGGAGACAAGAGAGCAAACTGCATTGTCCAAATGATACAGGCAGAGTTTTATTTATTGAGAGAGAGGTGGTTGAACAGTTACCAACCGAACAACTACATAACTGTTTTTACATTGTTTATAATGTGTTATATTTTAACAACCTATTTCGTTCCTTTGATTAATTCTGTTTTTAAAAATCAATTAGCATAAAGAAGTCAAACTTCGCAATAATGTAATCATAATTCTATTCTTATCGTCAACCATAAACAAAAATTTCAATTCATACAATCATAAGAAAACGAGGATACCAGAAAGATAAGATAAGATAAGATAATGTTATTAATGTCCAACACATGACCACAAAAGTAGGTCAATGGGACTGCAGAGTACAAAGCGAGCAAACCCAGCAAGAGGACCCAAATGGGTCACCCGAAATACAATGAGAGAAGGAGAAGAGGAGAGGGAAACAACAGAAGCCGAGAGGCCAGAAATGAAGAAGAGAGAGATGACAGTGTGGGGAGGGAGCGGACGAAAGAGCAACATCCTCAACAACATCACCAAACACTTGAAGCCGGATGAGAGTAACTCGTAGAGCGCCGATGACGAGAAGCAGGGACTGTGGAATCCCTGGGGAGCTGACGACCGGGAGGAAGGCGGTGCCTCAAAGTAGGCCCAGTGGATCGCTGTCCATGTGGAGGTGCCATGGGACATGCCTGAGATAAGGAGCCGCGGGTGGAAGGAACGGAGTCACGGGACCGGACGGACCTAGGCTGAGGGTCCAAACACGTGACCAACTGCCGCTTAGCACCACTCACCGGAGAGAGCAACGGGAAGAAGGCAGAGGAAAAGTGTAAAAGAGGAGAGCAAAGGCAAGGTCAAGAGCAAGAAAAAAAGGAAGAGCAAATGCAATAGGTATATACATACTACATATTACTCTCTATATTGAATCAAGAATCAAAATTGTTGTTTTAAGTTTGTAAAGTTGTTTTGTATTTTTTTGCAAAAACGGTTATAGGGTTTGGCTATGGCAATCAATGTTAGATTTTTATAAATTAAAAAATCAGAATAAAGGTTCAAAAACATAAAAAAAAACCATAAACAACCAAACCTAACCCTAAAAGTGACATTCTAAGTGATAAAATGACCCTGTGCATCAATCTATATCACAATTCCAGCAAATATAAGAAGAGGAAAAGTGTAAAAGAGGAGAGCAAGGGCAAGGTCAAGAGCAAGAAAAAAAGGACGAGCAAATGCAATAGGTATATACATACTACATATTACTCTCTATATTGAATCAAGAATCAAAATTGTTGTTTTAAGTTTGTAAAGTTGTTTTGTATTTTTTTGCAAAACAGTTATAGGGTTTGGCTATGGCAATCAATGTTAGATTTTTATAAATTAAAAAATCAGAATAAAGGTTCAAAAACATAAAAAAACCATAAACAACCAAACCTAACCCTAAAAGTAACATTCTGAGTGATAAAATGACCCTATGCAATCAATCTATATCACAATTCAGCAAATAAAAGAAGAGGAAAAGTGTAAAAGAGGAGAGCAAGGGCAAGGTCAAGAGCAAGAAAAAAAGGACGAGCAAATGCAATAGGTATATACATACTACATATTACTCTCTATATTGAATCAAGAATCATTGCTGTTTTAAGTTTGTTACATTATTAAGAGGAAAATTACTTTCTTATTACCCTAATTTCGAGTCTGGGTTTCATAAGTTTGTAATAGAATACTGTATTTTTTATGGTTAACGGTTATAGGGTTGGGCTATGGCAATCAATGTTAGATTTATATAAATTATGCTTTTTAGTTTTTTTACCAAAAAGAAGTTAGGGTTTTGATTTTTTTTTAGGTACATAGTGGGTTGAGTCAAAATATAAAATAGATTTAGGGTTTAGCCATGGCATTAGCCATTTAAAAATTAATATTTTATATTTTGTTAACCTTTTTTACAAAAGTAGATTGCCATATGGGTTAAGAGTTTTTTTTTTGGTAAAATACAAAGTGGATAGGTTAAAATTTGTTCTTTTATGTTTATTTTGATTTCGTTGTGTTTAACTTTTTTACGTTTTGATTTCAAAAGACATTGACTATTTTTTATTTCTAAATATGAATTAGCAAAGGAAACGATTGAGATGGGTAGTAGTGGTGACATTAGTGGCGGCGGCCAAGGAGAGAGGCAAGATGCAACGGCAACACAAACTAGTAATTTAGTTGCAAGTTTTGAAAAGACCAATTGCCACTCTCAAATGTTGGCCAAATTTTCCAAGGGTCCACTCAACATAAGAATTCATTGCAACAATTTGCTCACATAGTTGTGCACCTTAAAAGTGGAGGGAAGAGTAAACTATTTGTTCAAATACTTGGTGTGGAAGCATCACTAGAACTAATGCACACTTGTTGCACAATACATGCGGGAAGGTTGGTTTTTGTAAGGCTCTTTCACTTGATCAGAGATGGCAAGGCTTTATAATAGAGATACCACAAACCACATTCCAGAATTTCGTGGTACTAGCACTGACACTGCCACCCCTAGTAGCTCGCATAGGATGTCTAAGACTTATTTCTCCCATGCTACAACAGGTTCTAGTTTTTGGGTGATTGAATTGGAGGGCAGGGGGGAGAGAAAGGCCACGGGAGGTGGCCCTAATCCAGTTGTAGGTATGTTTAATTTGAAGTAAGGGAGGACGTTGATGATGTCACTGGCAAAAAAACATTATGTTGTTGAGATCCCAAATAATGGTGTTGGCTCTCCTTATTACAAGGAGGCTATGCCTAAGGTAGCAAAAGCGTATCCAAGTTATGTACCTCCTAAAGACAGTAAATTGAAGACAATAATCTTGGATAGATACTATTCCATGGTTAATTTGTTGATGGAGGAGATGAAGGCCACATGGGTGTCACATGTATGACGTATTATATTGATGGGTGGACTAATATTAGACACCGCCAACTCATCAATATCATTGTCTCCAGCAAAGATGAGCCATACTTCTGAAGAGCAGTTGACAGTTCAGAGAAGCAGAAAGATGCAAATTTTCAGTATCAGATTTTAAAGGATGCAATTCAAATTGAGAAGGTTGGCCCTACAAATGTTGTACAAGTAATCACAAATGCATCTTATGTGTGTAGAGCAACAAGCAAGCTAGTGGAGGGTACCTACAATCGTATTTATTGGACCCCGTGTTACGTGCATGCCATGAACAATGCACTAAAAGCCATCAGAAAGATTAACTAGGTCAAAAAGATAGTATCGAGGCTAGGGAGGTGCAGATGTTCATCTGTAATCACCACGCATCTTAAACACTCTTTTAAAGCTTTTCGAGGAAGGAATTCCTCAAGCCAGTCGACGCCCACTTTGCATCTTACTTTGTTTGTTGGGTAGGATGTTTGAGTTGCACCAAACCCTGCAACTTATGCTCATGACACGTGAGTGGACTTGGCGGCTAGAGTCCAAGACAGAGGAAGGGAAGAGGGTGAAGGAAGTGGTGGTGAGAGATTTATTTTGGGTTGATGTGAAATACATCACATCAATTACATCTCCAATTTTTAGCATCATCAAATATGGGGATTCTAATGGCCCGATCTTGGTGAAATATATGAGTGCACTAACAGCATGCTTGGCCAAATGAAGGCAGCTATTCGAATGAGGAATCCCACCCTAGAGTTCTACCATGAACATGTTTAGCCCATCATTCAATGTAGGTGGGAGAAGATGAACTGGACACTTCATATGGCTACATATGCATTTAATCCAAAATGGTATGTGGAAAGGCTAGGAAGAGTTATCCCTTTGGATGATGAGAAAGTGAAGAAGGGCTTCACCGGCCTAGAAAGAATGTATAGTGCTCAAGTTTACTAAACTTGATAGCTACAAATCTTTAGCAAGGATGGGCAAGCTATCAATGACACAAGACGAGCCAATGAGTTGGTGGCAGTAATATGGGCATCTAGGACTTTTGTGAACACTTGCAATTCGCATCCTTTCCTAGGTTTCTAGTTCCTCTGGTGCTAAGAGGAATTGGTTAACATATTGTTGGATCTACTCTCTTAAGAGACAGACGTACTTTTAAGAGAGTAGAGAAGCTTGTAGCACAGTGCCTTGAGTCTCATGGATCACAAGACAACTACGTACAAGAAGACCCAACATTACGATGGGATGTAGATCTCGAGGAGCCAAGGCATGTAGAAGAAGAACATAACATGCAACAAAGGATTGATTGGGATCCCTGTTAAGGATGAAGACAACAATTACAATTATTGTTCCTCTTTTTCAAATGTTGATTCTGATTTTTGAGTTGTACTCCTCTTTGTAATATTATTGAAGTATTTCAAATTAATGATATCAGATACTATCAATTGAACAATCATAATAGTTTTATTTCAGCTTATTTAAGCCTCTTCAAGTTAATTTTTAGTTTGATTGTATAATTTAAATATTTATATATAACTTTTCTTATTAGTCATCCCCTCGCCATCCCTAGAATTTGAAAAAAAAATGTAATCACACAAACCTCGACCATTGTCCAAGAGACTTAGGTAACTATGAAAAAAAGTACAATGCATCGTAATAACATGATAATTTGATGATCATCATAGAAAATTTCACTAAATCCATACAATATTTTTTTACAAGTTTCCTTCCTCTCCAGCTCTTCATGGTCATTGGTTGCACCAGCTCTTCATAAGGTCACTTGGTTGCAATCCAGTAAAAATGGAAGGTAAAGATTCCTCCCCATAAACAAAATCATCCTCAAACAAGTCATCATCAAATCCAACCCTTCTCGATGCTTCCGCTTCCACTACCACGTGTGCCTAACCTTCCACTTCCCCTTTTGTTGCTTCCTTCTCAAAATTTGTGATCTTATGAAAAAAATGCTCCAGACAAATAGTGCTCCAAAAAATGTATGCACGGGTGTCCTGAATACTGCACTATGGTTGAATGACCATAAATTGTAAGTAGAAGCAAACATCAAGACACTAAAATGTCGATGATGTCAAGTGCGCTGTTACCAACACAACCATATTCAAAAATTTGGGGTCTATTAGATATTATTTGATATTGTTAGCATGTTTTTAGGTAGTTGCACTAATATCACAGCCACTAAGTTATTTTAAGAGTTGGAAAGAATCTCATGTGATTATTTTATTTGCCTGATTATGAATGCAAGCTCTACTGTAATGTAATAATTCGCTGCTCATGAATTAATTCTTATATGGTAGAAGAGCCACTTTGAGGGCTCTCTGGTACCTCATAGGCATGTGGATTCTTGGATTGAGCATGCTAAATTCATGAAGTATTCATGGTATTCAGGAAATGCTGGTTCATTATGGGGCATGTCTATAGTATGTGAATATGGTTTACTTTCTTGTGGTTCTTGGATGTGTTTGTCCATTTGTATCCCATCAATCGGTCCATTGATCCGAGTGTTTTCAATGACAAGTGTCTGATTTGTTTTATCAGAATATGCAAGGCAGCATTCAACGACATTGTGCTGGTTCCTATGATTTTGTGGTTCTCGTTGACGAATCAACTCGTAAAACCTCTTGGATCATGGTGGCAACTTTATTTCCTTTCATTATTGAACAAATCCCATTGGCTTTAAACTTGAAATTGGGAAAGCATGCTAGTATTTTAATTTCCCGCATCATTGCACCTTTGTCTCTGTTGGGTATTGTGTATTTCAGACCACACAATTTGGGTTTTTCTTTTTTGGTTTTGACTCTTGAGAACACCATTTGTGAAGTTTATATTGATTTGTAGCATCAAATTGATTTGGGTTTTCATAGAAGCTCTTAGATCTGGTGGATTT